>HG992180.1:1766554-2476672 GCA_905220545.2 Melitaea athalia
GTCCGTCGTGCGGCAGCTGTAGCGCGGCGAGGCAGTGCTCACTATGTACTGTACACACACCCCACCACACACACTCACCTCGGGCGTGCAGGCCAGCAGCTGCAGGTAGGCGGTGGCGGCGTGCAGTCCCGTCGTGCGGCAGCTGTAGCGCGGCGAGGCAGTGCTCACTATGTACTGTACACACACCCACACACACACACTCACCTCGGGCGTGCAGGCCAGCAGCTGCAGGTAGGCGGTGGCGGCGTGCAGTCCGTCGTGCGGCAGCTGTAGCGCCGGCGAGGCAGTGCTCACTATGTACTGTACACACCCACACACACACACTCACCTCGGCGTGCAGGCCAGCAGCTGCAGGTAGGCGGTGGCGGCGTGCAGTCCGTCGTGCGGCAGCTGTAGCGCGGCGAGGCAGTGCTCACTATGTACTGTACACACACCACACACACACACACTCACCTCGGGCGTGGCAGGCCAGCAGCTGCAGGTAGGCGGTGGCGGCGTGCAGTCCGTCGTGCGGCAGCTGTAGCGCGGCGAGGCAGTGCTCACTATGTACTGTACACACACCCACACACACACACTCACCTCGGGCGTGCAGGCCAGCAGCTGCAGGTAGGCGGTGGCGGCGTGCAGTCCGTCGTGCGGCAGCTGTAGCGCGGCGAGGCAGTGCTCACTATGTACTGTACACACACCCACACACACACACTCACCTCGGGCGTGCAGGCCAGCAGCTGCAGGTAGGCGGTGGCGGCGTGCAGTCCGTCGTGCGGCAGCTGTAGCGCGGCGAGGCAGTGCTCACTATGTACTGTACACACACCCACACACACACACTCACCTCGGGCGTGCAGGCCAGCAGCTGCAGGTAGGCGGGGGCGGCGTGCAGTCCGTCGTGCGGCAGCTGTAGCGCGGCGAGGCAGTGCTCACTATGTACTGTACACACACCCACACACACACACTCACCTCGGGCGTGCAGGCCAGCAGCTGCAGGTAGGCGGTGGCGGCGTGCAGTCCGTCGTGCGGCAGCTGTAGCGCGGCGAGGCAGTGCTCACTATGTACTGTACACACACCCACACACACACACTCACCTCGGGCGTGCAGGCCAGCAGCTGCAGGTAGGCGGTGGCGGCGTGCAGTCCGTCGTGCGGCAGCTGTAGCGCGGCGAGGCAGTGCTCACTATGTACTGTACACACACCCTCACACACACACTCACCTCGGGCGTGCAGGCCAGCAGCTGCAGGTAGGCGGTGGCGGCGTGCAGTCCGTCGTGCGATACCGTGAGCGCGGCGAGGCAGTGCTCACTATGTACTGTACACACACCCACACACACACACTCACCTCGGGCGTGCAGGCCAGCAGCTGCAGGTAGGCGGTGGCGGCGTGCAGTCCGTCGTGCGGCAGCTGTAGCGCGGCGAGGCAGTGCTCACTATGTACTGTACACACACCCACACACACACACTCACCTCGGGCGTGCAGGCCAGCAGCTGCAGGTAGGCTGGGTGGCGGCGTGCAGTCCGTCGTGCGGCAGCTGTAGCGCGGCGAGGCAGTGCTCACTATGTACTGTACACACACCCACACACACACACTCACCTCGGGCGTGCAGGCCAGCAGCTGCAGGTAGGCGGTGGCGGCGTGCAGTCCGTCGTGCGGCAGCTGTAGCGCGGCGAGGCAGTGCTCACTATGTACTGTACACACACCCACACACACACACTCACCTCGGGCGTGCAGGCCAGCAGCTGCAGGTAGGCGGTGGCGGCGTGCAGTCCGTCGTGCGGCAGCTGTAGCGCGGCGAGGCAGTGCTCACTATGTACTGTACACACACCCACACACACACACTCACCTCGGGCGTGCAGGCCAGCAGCTGCAGGTAGGCGGTGGCGGCGTGCAGTCCGTCGTGCGGCAGCTGTAGCGCGGCGAGGCAGTGCTCACTATGTACTGTACACACACCCACACACACACACTCACCTCGGGCGTGCAGGCCAGCAGCTGCAGGTAGGCGGTGGCGGCGTGCAGTCCGTCGTGCGGCAGCTGTAGCGCGGCGAGGCAGTGCTCACTATGTACTGTACACACACCCACACACACACACTCACCTCGGGCGTGCAGGCCAGCAGCTGCAGGTAGGCGGTGGCGGCGTGCAGTCCGTCGTGCGGCAGCTGTAGCGCGGCGAGGCAGTGCTCACTATGTACTGTACACACACCCACACACACACACTCACCTCGGGCGTGCAGGCCAGCAGCTGCAGGTAGGCGGTGGCGGCGTGCAGTCCGTCGTGCGGCAGCTGTAGCGCGGCGAGGCAGTGCTCACTATGTACTGTACACACACCCACACACACACACTCACCTCGGGCGTGCAGGCCAGCAGCTGCAGGTAGGCGGTGGCGGCGTGCAGTCCGTCGTGCGGCAGCTGTAGCGCGGCGAGGCAGTGCTCACTATGTACTGTACACACACCCACACACACACACTCACCTCGGGCGTGCAGGCCAGCAGCTGCAGGTAGGCGGTGGCGGCGTGCAGTCCGTCGTGCGGCAGCTGTAGCGCGGCGAGGCAGTGCTCACTATGTACTGTACACACACCCACACACACACACTCACCTCGGGCGTGCAGGCCAGCAGCTGCAGGTAGGCGGTGGCGGCGTGCAGTCCGTCGTGCGGCAGCTGTAGCGCGGCGAGGCAGTGCTCACTATGTACTGTACACACACCCACACACACACACTCACCTCGGGCGTGCAGGCCAGCAGCTGCAGGTAGGCGGTGGCGGCGTGCAGTCCGTCGTGCGGCAGCTGTAGCGCGGCGAGGCAGTGCTCACTATGTACTGTACACACACCCACACACACACACTCACCTCGGGCGTGCAGGCCAGCAGCTGCAGGTAGGCGGTGGCGGCGTGCAGTCCGTCGTGCGGCAGCTGTAGCGCGGCGAGGCAGTGCTCACTATGTACTGTACACACACCCACACACACACACTCACCTCGGGCGTGCAGGCCAGCAGCTGCAGGTAGGCGGTGGCGGCGTGCAGTCCGTCGTGCGGCAGCTGTAGCGCGGCGAGGCAGTGCTCACTATGTACTGTACACACACCCACACACACA
Organism: Melitaea athalia; assembly: GCA_905220545.2. Lineage (NCBI taxonomy): Eukaryota > Metazoa > Arthropoda > Insecta > Lepidoptera > Nymphalidae > Melitaea > Melitaea athalia. The sequence continues at coordinate 1,769,629 of HG992180.1, forward strand.
CACTCACCTCGGGCGTGCAGGCCAGCAGCTGCAGGTAGGCGGTGGCGGCGTGCAGTCCGTCGTGCGGCAGCTGTAGCGCGGCGAGGCAGTGCTCACTATGTACTGTACACACACCCACACACACACACTCACCTCGGGCGTGCAGGCCAGCAGCTGCAGGTAGGCGGTGGCGGCGTGCAGTCCGTCGTGCGGCAGCTGTAGCGCGGCGAGGCAGTGCTCACTATGTACTGTACACACACCCACACACACACACTCACCTCGGGCGTGCAGGCCAGCAGCTGCAGGTAGGCGGTGGCGGCGTGCAGTCCGTCGTGCGGCAGCTGTAGCGCGGCGAGGCAGTGCTCACTATGTACTGTACACACACCCACACACACACACTCACCTCGGGCGTGCAGGCCAGCAGCTGCAGGTAGGCGGTGGCGGCGTGCAGTCCGTCGTGCGGCAGCTGTAGCGCGGCGAGGCAGTGCTCACTATGTACTGTACACACACCCACACACACACACTCACCTCGGGCGTGCAGGCCAGCAGCTGCAGGTAGGCGGTGGCGGCGTGCAGTCCGTCGTGCGGCAGCTGTAGCGCGGCGAGGCAGTGCTCACTATGTACTGTACACACACCCACACACACACACTCACCTCGGGCGTGCAGGCCAGCAGCTGCAGGTAGGCGGTGGCGGCGTGCAGTCCGTCGTGCGGCAGCTGTAGCGCGGCGAGGCAGTGCTCACTATGTACTGTACACACACCCACACACACACACTCACCTCGGGCGTGCAGGCCAGCAGCTGCAGGTAGGCGGTGGCGGCGTGCAGTCCGTCGTGCGGCAGCTGTAGCGCGGCGAGGCAGTGCTCACTATGTACTGTACACACACCCACACACACACACTCACCTCGGGCGTGCAGGCCAGCAGCTGCAGGTAGGCGGTGGCGGCGTGCAGTCCGTCGTGCGGCAGCTGTAGCGCGGCGAGGCAGTGCTCACTATGTACTGTACACACACCCACACACACACACTCACCTCGGGCGTGCAGGCCAGCAGCTGCAGGTAGGCGGTGGCGGCGTGCAGTCCGTCGTGCGGCAGCTGTAGCGCGGCGAGGCAGTGCTCACTATGTACTGTACACACACCCACACACACACACTCACCTCGGGCGTGCAGGCCAGCAGCTGCAGGTAGGCGGTGGCGGCGTGCAGTCCGTCGTGCGGCAGCTGTAGCGCGGCGAGGCAGTGCTCACTATGTACTGTACACACACCCACACACACACACTCACCTCGGGCGTGCAGGCCAGCAGCTGCAGGTAGGCGGTGGCGGCGTGCAGTCCGTCGTGCGGCAGCTGTAGCGCGGCGAGGCAGTGCTCACTATGTACTGTACACACACCCACACACACACACTCACCTCGGGCGTGCAGGCCAGCAGCTGCAGGTAGGCGGTGGCGGCGTGCAGTCCGTCGTGCGGCAGCTGTAGCGCGGCGAGGCAGTGCTCACTATGTACTGTACACACACCCACACACACACACTCACCTCGGGCGTGCAGGCCAGCAGCTGCAGGTAGGCGGTGGCGGCGTGCAGTCCGTCGTGCGGCAGCTGTAGCGCGGCGAGGCAGTGCTCACTATGTACTGTACACACACCCACACACACACACTCACCTCGGGCGTGCAGGCCAGCAGCTGCAGGTAGGCGGTGGCGGCGTGCAGTCCGTCGTGCGGCAGCTGTAGCGCGGCGAGGCAGTGCTCACTATGTACTGTACACACACCCACACACACACACTCACCTCGGGCGTGCAGGCCAGCAGCTGCAGGTAGGCGGTGGCGGCGTGCAGTCCGTCGTGCGGCAGCTGTAGCGCGGCGAGGCAGTGCTCACTATGTACTGTACACACACCCACACACACACACTCACCTCGGGCGTGCAGGCCAGCAGCTGCAGGTAGGCGGTGGCGGCGTGCAGTCCGTCGTGCGGCAGCTGTAGCGCGGCGAGGCAGTGCTCACTATGTACTGTACACACACCCACACACACACACTCACCTCGGGCGTGCAGGCCAGCAGCTGCAGGTAGGCGGTGGCGGCGTGCAGTCCGTCGTGCGGCAGCTGTAGCGCGGCGAGGCAGTGCTCACTATGTACTGTACACACACCCACACACACACACTCACCTCGGGCGTGCAGGCCAGCAGCTGCAGGTAGGCGGTGGCGGCGTGCAGTCCGTCGTGCGGCAGCTGTAGCGCGGCGAGGCAGTGCTCACTATGTACTGTACACACACCCACACACACACACTCACCTCGGGCGTGCAGGCCAGCAGCTGCAGGTAGGCGGTGGCGGCGTGCAGTCCGTCGTGCGGCAGCTGTAGCGCGGCGAGGCAGTGCTCACTATGTACTGTACACACACCCACACACACACACTCACCTCGGGCGTGCAGGCCAGCAGCTGCAGGTAGGCGGTGGCGGCGTGCAGTCCGTCGTGCGGCAGCTGTAGCGCGGCGAGGCAGTGCTCACTATGTACTGTACACACACCCACACACACACACTCACCTCGGGCGTGCAGGCCAGCAGCTGCAGGTAGGCGGTGGCGGCGTGCAGTCCGTCGTGCGGCAGCTGTAGCGCGGCGAGGCAGTGCTCACTATGTACTGTACACACACCCACACACACACACTCACCTCGGGCGTGCAGGCCAGCAGCTGCAGGTAGGCGGTGGCGGCGTGCAGTCCGTCGTGCGGCAGCTGTAGCGCGGCGAGGCAGTGCTCACTATGTACTGTACACACACCCACACACACACACTCACCTCGGGCGTGCAGGCCAGCAGCTGCAGGTAGGCGGTGGCGGCGTGCAGTCCGTCGTGCGGCAGCTGTAGCGCGGCGAGGCAGTGCCGCAGCGCCGCCAGTCGTGTGCCCGCCCCCGCGCCGCTCTCGCTCTGCCAGCGCCACACCACCGCCGCCGACATCATCTCGCCCACGCCACTCATCACGTACTGAAAACATACACGTGATCGTACAACATACTGATACATCATCACGTACTGCACACACTCACACGCGATCGTACAGCATACTGAGATATCATCACGTACTGCACACACTCACACGTGATCGTACAACATACTGAGACATCATCACGTACTGCACACACTCACACGTGATCGTACAACATACTGAGACATCGTCACGTACTGCACACACTCACACGTGATCGTACAACATACTGAGACATCGTCACGTACTGCACACACTCACACGTGATCGTACAGCATACTGAGATATCGTCACGTACTGCACACACTCACACGTGATCGTACAGCATACTGAGATATCATCACGTACTGCACACACTCACATGCGATAGTACAACATACTGATACATCATCACGTACTGCACACACTCACATGCGATAGTACAACATACTGAGACATCATCACGTACTGCACACTCTCACACGTGATCGTACAACATACTGAGACATCATCACGTACTGCACACACTAACACGCGATCGTACAACATACTGAGACATCATCACGTACTTCACACACTCACACGTGATCGTACAACATACTGAGACATCATCACGTACTGCACACACTCACACGCGATCGTACAGCATACTGAAACATCAACACGTACTGCACACACTCACACGTGATCGTACAACATATTGAGACATCATCACGTACTGCACTCACACATAACACACGTGATCGTACAACACACTGAGCCATGATCTCTCCCATACCGCTCATTACGTACTGCACACACAGAGACAAGTGATCGTATAACACACTGAGACATTATCTCGCCCACGTCACTCATCAGGTACTGCACACACACACACGTGCGTGATATTTTTTTACCTGTGATACCTACTTTCTTAGTAACTGATAGTAGTAGTGGTAGTGATAGTGATAGCGGTAGTAGTAGTGCTCACCGCGAGTGCAGAGGGCGCCAGTAGCGCAGTGGCTTGTTCGTGGAAGGCGAGCAGACGAGTCGCAAGGCGAGCGGCACCGCCACCTTCCTCATCACCACTTTCCTCCTGGCCCAGGTAATGGAAACACTCGATGCGCATCTGGACAGTTTTTTTATATTTTTAATATCACTAGGTCGGCAAACAGGCGTACGGTCCACCTGATGGTAAGGGGATATCGTAATCTATAGGCGCCTGCAACACCAGAAGCATCGCAAGCACGTTGCTGACCCTACCCCATTTCCTCCCCAGGAGCTCTGGTCACCTTACTCACCACAAGAACACAACACTGCTTGAAAGCAGTATTATTTAGCTGTTATCTTTTGTAAGATCAATGCACTTTCCCAGGCGGGCTCTTCCAAATTTTGACCGGGATATTTCCTGTGTATCTCAATGGAGTCAATTTGTAAAGTCAGATTCATTGGATTTTTATTTCATTTTATTATTAAAGCAAAGTGACAGAATGAAATATAAATAACACTTAATATAACAAATTATCGTTTAAATGCTCTCACGCGTAAAGATTTCATGTCGAATTTTATTAGAAACATAAGAAAATTTATTAGAAAGAGCTAGCAAAATCTAAAGTGATTAGCTTTAGAACACATATTCCCTCATTATACAAAATAATATGTAATTCATAACGGGGTTGGTTTTACTTTGAGCACTCATATACTGTGTAATATATACTAACTGTAATATTCTTGGTTTAACCCAACAAAGAATAAAAAGAAAAAAAAATCACAGCAATAGTAAACTTGGGAATTACCGATAAGTCAAAAAACAACCAAAATAATCTTAACAAATTATTCCAATAAACATTTATGATTCTAGAAACTAAGACCAAAATCAGAGAAACTCACCTCCAAATGCAAGAAGACCAAACACTTCTGCGCGATTTCTTCGAACACGGCAGCAGTGGAGGCCAAATCGTTAAGGAATTTTTCAGTCAGTTTCAGTCCACCCGCAGTTGGAGTTCCCACGAGGTTTGGTATCGTCTTAATATTCGTGCTTAACCAATCCTAAATAGACATAACCGAATAAATCTACATTCCGAATCGCTTAGCTTTCCGAATAGCATTACTTTAACTAGGTGCAATTAATTCATTATAATTGAGTTTGCTCGCAAACGATAAAAAAAAACCGACTCCAATTGCATCGGCAAGTACCAATAACCCAAACCATAATAACTCTAAAAGTACTTGTCGGATCTCAATGAAATTTAAATGGTACCACTTGAGACGCAACACCTTTCAATTAAAACAAAATTCATTGAAATCGGTCTACTCAGTCAAAAGTTCTGATCTAACATACAAAAGAAAAAAACGAATTGAGAACCTCCTCCGTTTTTTGGAAGTCGGTTAAAAATACCGTTCATTTCATTCATTCAAGTTGAACAATTTTAAACTTCACTAATCTGTGTTCAGATTAAACATATTTTTTATGAGGAAACATCTTCATCATCATTTAAAGTGAGATAAAATAATTACGAACAATAATGGTCTAAGAGACGTGGAAGAGCGACCTTCACCGATCTGATAACTCGATGAAACATATTTTTTATAAAATATAATTTATAAAAAAATATGCCTATGATAACTTGCCTATCGAAAAGTGGTCATAGCTACTTTTAATTTAATTAATTTTAATCAATTATCGAGTTTTCAGATCGGTGAAGGTGGATGTTCCACGTCTCCTCTACTATAACTTTAAATTTAATCATGAGATTAGTTAATCTTTAGATTAATTTATACTTAGTAGTTATGTGCGCTATATAGCACAGATAGTTGTAAAACTATCTATTCGCTGCGACAACGATAGCTAGTTGTGTAGCGAAGCAAAACTATCTATTTTCCACAACGTGAACAACGACCGCTGTCTCCGTTTTGTCGCTATCAGTCGCTGCGACAACGAAGCAAAACTATCTATTTTTCACAACGTGAACAACGACCGCTGTCTCTGTTTTGTAAATTTGAACACTCTATTCGTTGCGACAACGATAGTTAATTATTTCGGTTTTCCACAACGTCCGCTATCTCAGTTTGGTGCTATTTAGAAATATCAATATTTACTAATTATTATTTATTATTAACAACAACAAATCTTGGTAACGTCTAAGTTTTATTTTTTGTTTTATATTGTTTCGTAATATTTCTTCGTTTGCTTGTAATTGTAGCTAGAATTTACTTTTTAATTGTTTATGTTTAATTTTTTAATCAAATCTATTTTTCCTTTAGTTTTAGCGAAATCTGATTGTGTTAAATTTATTTGTGAGCACAGTTTTGGTTTATGTTTTATGTTTGTAAATTTAATTTTATTTTGTTAATTTTAACTGTTTGTAAATTTAATTTTATTTTGTTAATTTTAGCTGTAGTTTAGTAAAACTTCTTTACGTATGCTTGACTTGGGAAGTAAGCTGGTGAGTGCATAACGTTCATAAGTTTCGTAACACTTCAGTCGTGTGGTCTAAAGTCTTAGAGTAGGTATACATTACAGTACTACTGTAATTTATACTGTAGTCTAAAGCACAATCGTTTTTTAAGTAACTTTTTATTTTCGAAGTGAAACTTCTTTAGGCGCATGAGGAGCAAATTTTAAGTACGCCTGTATAAAAATTTAAATATTTTTATAAATATAATTTAATCATTATCACAAGACTGTAAAAGTACGAAGGGAAGTTCTTTGTAAACGTTTTGTAACGTCAAATGATATCAATCAATTATAGGTCTTTATATCCATATAAATAAGAGCCATATTTGATTGGCGCTATGGAAATAGATAGTTTTCAAAATAGATAGTTTTCACAACGTTGTTCGCAGGCGCATAGCGGTTACGTTTCGTTATTTGAAAAACCCATAACGACACATCACTAATACTTAGCTAACGGAAAATTAGCGAGCTCTTATCTGCGAATAGAAACATTTTAAATATTTTCAGAAAGAGTATTAAAATTTTCTACATTGGATAATAATGGATAGGGATTAGTTAGGGATAAGCGAATACTATTATCTGTCAAATAGCGCTACTGCGCTACACAAGTATTGAATCTTCGCAATTTAGTGAATTTAGTATTCATATTCATATTTAACATTAATATTATTTGTATTAAGTTTAGGGCCATAGCACATATTTTAAGTACTAGGCGTTCAAAAATTAATAAGATGGTAACGGTATAAAAGTACCAATTGTAAGGCGACATCGCTGATATATATCCGTACGAAAGGTAACGTTAGCGCGATTTAATCGACAGCCAACGCCATCTAGTAGCAAGTTAGCAAGCGTCGATAACTACGATAGTACCGCCATCACGTCGTCGTTTAACCAATTTTGAATGTTTTTATTGTCACGCCATCTAGTGACGCTTTTGTTAGACATTCTAATTTTGACAGTTGCCTTTTGTTGTCAATCACGAAGTATTATTCCTGTTGTATTTCAGATACTGGCAAATCCTTCAGGGAGCCAAAGTAAAAGAAGAAGAAGTACTATGCTCTGTGTTGGTAGGTAAGTGGCAAGGACAAGTAGCGCTGCCCAAGTGGTGAAAATTCAAAGTAGTGTATGCGGGTTAGCTAAATACTGAACTATACATTTTAATATTTAAGGATAAAATTTAACTTTTTATTGAAATAATTATTCTGACTATTTTATTAATTAAAAATTATATATTACACTGAGAATGTAAACTTATAGACTAATTTCAATTTAAAAAATTAAATGTTTTTTAAAGAGACATGAAACCTTAAATCTTAAAATAAAAGTTTTAAAAATTTAGGCTGCTCTATCCCCTGCTATCTCTGTTAGCTACCACAATCGAGAGTTTTCGTAGAGGAAATTTTTGTTCATCTCATCAAAATGAAGCTTCTCCCGGAAAGTTAGCTTCATACTAATCAGGTGAAAAAAAATGTACTAGGGATCCTTTTCCCTACCTATTAAAATTTCCTACACTTAAATTACCTATTAAAATTTAGCTCCGATCCATCTCCTACACGGGGAAGAGGCCTATGCCCAACAGTGGGATATTACATGCTGAATCGTGACGTGGGACCATAAATAAAAACTTACCATACTTTCACATAGCAGTGCCAAATCCACTAATGTGTTGATATCGGCGACTATCTCGCGACTGGAAACTTCACCATCGCCTAGACTTGTTCCGAGTATTTCCGCCTCCCGCTCGTACGCTTGTTTCAACTCCTGTATGATACAACATTATGATCTTCTTAAATTAACTGCGATAATGTGAAAAAAAACCTTTGTGGTTTTATGAAACCACCGTCAAAGTGAAACTTTTTTCACATTATAGACATTTAACTAAAAAATTTTGGAATAATATTCCATTAAGGGTATAAAAAATCGCAATCTTACCGCGCGGCCGACCGTCAAGCGACATGCAACACACAGACGAAAAAGTTTGAGACGATGTAATAAAAGTTTCACTTTAAAAACTAGTTCAAAGAGTATGTTACAAGATTTTAGTATTTAAGTTAGGATGTGTCTCTTTATTGAGGTAGGGCACAGCAAGAAATGTACTACTCAAAATCCCGAGTTGCCCAAATGGAAAAGTATCTCAACCTTACAGAAGGTCAGTAAATAGCACTGTTTTTAAGTAGTTTTGTGTTCCTGTGGTGAGTAAGATAGCAAAATCTTCTGGGGAGGTTTAGAGAAAGGGTTGGTAATAAGCTTACGATACTTCTTGCAGGCGTATATAGTCTAATGTAACCACTTACCTTCACGTGGGCCATGCTTTTGTTTGCAACCCTAGTTACATAGAGAAACCTGCTCATTGTGCGTCAATGTGTCAGTAGTTGGTCAACGTTTGCAGGCTCTAGTCATTAAGAAAAAAGAACAAAAGACAAATACCTGCTCAGTGTATTCAGTGCGGTCGACGGCAGCGCAATAGTTGGCCAACGTTTGTAGGCCTTACTCATACTAAAAAAAAAAAAAACTAGCCTGCTCGGTGTAGTCAGTGCGGTCGACGGCAGCGCGGTAGTTGGGCAAAGTTTGTAGGAAGCGGACAATATCGTCATCAGCCATCCATCGCGCTGCACGCGCCGGCGGTGACGGGGCTAGACGCGCATGCGCGGCGCGACAGTGCGTTAACAGCGCTGCAAGCGCTGCATCGGTAGCCCGCAGCGCTGCGAGTCCACCACAAGCGCCACAGCGCCGCGCTGCAAGCGCACTATCCCGCACAGCGCCCCACGCGTCCAGGCAGCACGCGAATATCGGCCGCTGTCGGTCAGCGTCACTAAACCAACGTTCCAATTTTAAATTTGACCTTTGATTCCAAGTTAATAATATAGCTTCCCATAGATATTATTGACGATCACGATTGAAGTGATATTAAATAAATAAAGCAATTACAATTGTCACATCAGTTTAACTTGGATTATACTTTGATTGCTGACAATTGATCGAGGACCGACAACCGGCAAAATAAGGCCGAATAACACTCGCGTGTTGTACTAGGCAAACGATATTTGAGCTGTGTCATTTTAGCTGTTACTAGCTACTCTACTGAGAGACAAGTACAACCTCAAAACATGGCTACTACTCGTATATTATATAGCTGTTATGCCCTAAAGTAAAGACTTTAGGTCATAACAGCAATATAACTGTTGCTGTGGCACTCACGTGTGGTCCGGCGGCACGGCGCGTTCCCTCCAAGCGGCGGCGGCTCTCATAGCGGTGTCGATAGTCATACGAGCACTCTGAGCCAGTCGCTCGCTTTCACCCCACCGCACATAGTCCGAGATGAAGGCACGCAGGGAGCACTCGCTACCCCTGGCGGTTGATGAGAGAAAAATAATATGACAATTAGACGAAAAAACGGCTAAAGCTTTAATTTAATTATTTATAAGTTGCTACACTTTTCGCACAATTTTAATAAGTAACATTGGCGAAGTTACATGTGTTCTTTTGGCACCCATTGTAGTTTTATTTTATTTTTTATATATAGGTCGGCAAACAAGCGTACGGCTCACCTGATGGTGAGCGATTACCGTAGCTTAAAGACCCCTGCAACACCAGAAGCATCGCAAGAGCGTTGCCGACCCTATTCCCAATCCCTCCCAGGAGCTCTGATCACTTTACTCACAAACAGGAACACAATACTGCTTAAAAACAGTATTATTTCGCTGTGGTCTTCTGTAAGGTCGAGGTACTAGCCCAGTCGGGCTGCAACATACTTTGAGCAGGAAATTCCTGCTGTGCCCTACCTCAGTTAAAACGTAACCATTAAATCAAAAGATGTTATAGCCTAGAAGATTGTTTCTAATTGAACAAGTAACTTGTAACAATTTGTCCTTACTTACCCAGGTTTCTCAAGATGTGCACAAAGCGCGTGCAGCGCTGGCAGCGCAGCATGTAGGAGCGCAGGGTTCGGACGACAGACGAGCGGGTAGCGCTGTCTGCGCGATACAGCGCCCGACACCGGTGGCGTCGCCACTTTCCATATTAAATTAAAATATACTTTCAACTTGATATTAATCTATATATATCAAAATCAATTGCTGTTCGTTAGTCTCGCTAAAACTCGACAATGGCTGGACCAATTTGGCTGATTATGATCTTGAAATATTGGTGGAAGTTCAGGGAAGGTTTAAACGTTGAGAAACATAAATAACGAAAAATACTAAAAACGACGATTTAATTTTCCAATACAAAATGTTTCTAGCGGGAATGTCTTTTGTCAAAAACATTGTCAATTGGTTGTCAAATATTTATAGGTGCGTTCAGAAAGTGTTTTGTGTATATTTTTCACAAATATACGTAGGTGATACGATGTTCACCGGGCCATTTAGTAGATTCATTTCAATTCTAAACCACTTTTTAAGTTTTTTAATACTTTATACAAGGTTCGAACTGAACGAAAAATAAAAAAATTGCACAATAAGTAAATAAAAAAAAAAAAAATGTGTGTCAGCTTCGACGCACGACTGGAGTTTACTTCTTCAGATCGACTGTCTGAAAGGCAAAAAAAAAAAAACGTAACGAGGTATTTCGTTCAACAGATTTTACACCTCATATTTTTTTCATACCGGGAGCCTTTTAAGGAAATCGATTCTTAAGGAGTAAACTCCAAAAAAAAATCACACATCGTATCGATTATTACAAAATTCACGGCTTTTATCACAAGACTGGACGTCTACGAGTCGGCTAGTATTGAACAAAAATATCTCACCGGTAAGTTTGAACAGTTTGTCCCGGCGTCTTTGCGGTCGTTTCTTCGAGAAGTAATCGGAAATGCGTAGTTCTGGTGCGTTGCTGTCAGCGGTGTTCGCGCTCGAACGTTGCGCTGCCAAGTTAACGCTCTCTATTTCCAAGTATTCCGTCAAGAGTAGTTGCATCTGTTGACATGAGGAAATATAATATGTTGAATTACAAAAAAAAAAAAACGAGTGGGCTTTAGACCACACGACTGAAGTAAAACTTCTTAAGAAATGGGCCTGCACTCACTGAAATCACTGTATTTATGAGATATACACTGAATAGATTCACAAGGATAGCGTTACATGTTATTTGTTATATAAGTTAATTAAATTATGTGTTCTCCACTATCGAATTGGGTAGTACCTGTATATAATGATAGCTGTTGTAAGTTGTGTTTGAAAAAACAAAATGTGTGTGTGCGATTCGCACACACACATTTTGATATACACATATTTTGATAGAAGTGAAACTTCTTTGGCAAACTAAATTTAAAAAAAAATAATTTAAAATTAGCGGCGTGCGCGGCGCACCCTTCCCTGTCGTTTTTCCGTTGCATCCGGTTTGAAATCACAACGATTCTAAAGAACTTTCACTTCAATAAAAAAAATAATAAATAAATACATAATTATATTTCTATTCGTAAATATGAATCTAAAAGTAATTGTAGTTTATTAATTGAGAAAAATCTGGTCTTAGGGACCTATTCTACATCCTGCTGTTAAAATCTATTCGTAATTTATGTCCAGGATAAACATTATCTCCAACTGGTGAAACAGGCTGTTAAACTTGTAGTTCACTATCAACTTAAACCATAGATAATTGTGTTTGCTATCAAAACAAAAAAAAAATAAAAATAAATTGCGTGTGTACAAAGTACACATGTCAGAAGTGAAATTTCTTTGGCAAACTAATTTAAAATTATTTACATAGATTTACAAAGTAGCGCGGCGCGCCCTTCCCTGGCATTTTTCCGTTGCATCCGGTTTCAAATCACAACGATTCCAAAGAAGTTTCACTTCAAAAACGATTTCAATGAGGACGAGTATTAAAATGAGAATATCATAAATGTGGGTAATGGAAAAAACGGCACACCCAGCAAAAATTTATGAAATAACACACACACAAAAAAATACAGTCGCATTGAGAAACTAGTCCTTTTTTTGAAGTTTGTTAAATAAATAATATTGTACAAACTCGGAATCATACCAAAAAAAACCGACTTCAATTACATCAACAAGTAATACAACGTAGGTAGACGAACAAATAGGCAAGTAAATACGCGTTTTGAAGGATAATTAAAAAGTACTCGTTAGATCTCAATTAAATTTAAATCGGACCACACAGCAGAATCACCAGATTTTGAATAAAAAAAAAAAACTTTGAACTGTGAAACTTTTTTGGCAAACTAATTAAAAAAAAAAACTAATTTAAAATTAGCGGCTAGAAGCGCGGCCCGGCCGCAGCGCGGCTCGTCTTTCCCTGTCGTTTTGCCGTTGCATCCGGTTTCAAATCACAACGATTCTAAAGAAGTTTCACTTCAAAAAAACCTTCAAAACCGGTATACCCTGTAAAAAGTCATGAGGTAACATAGATAAAAAAAAGTGTAATTGAGAACCTCCTTTTTGAAGTCTGTTAAAAACTATTAGGAGGGGAAAATATATAGAAGGCTTGCAGAGCAAAGTCATCGAACAATCGAATTATTTTATAATTTAACTAGCTGACCCGTACCCACTTCGTTGGGCGTTAATTATTTTTGTGATGCAATAAAGTTTTCATCTCGCTCGCATTTCTCAGACTTCTATTATTTTTCACTAAATTTTTGTTCAATAACAATAAAATATAGCCTTTATCACTACTGAATAGTGTAGATTTCTGTTACTGAAAGAATTTTTATGATAGGATCAGTATTTGCGAAGATACCTACAAACAAACAAAGTTAGAAACTTTGCCTCTAAATAATTTAATAATTTTCGTCATTTTAAAATTATAATCACTTTGTAATTCAACTGGTTTAAGTGGAATCTTGAGTTTATTCGAGTATGACTGTGTTTATATTCAATGTAAAGAAGGCTTCAAAAGCAAAAAATATGTTAATTTCAAGGTTTGCCGCATATGTAGCATGATCTAGGGGGAACTGGGAACACTTAATTGTGCGTACATACTTATATCACCTAATCGCTACAGATATATAAGTTGAATAAACTTGCGAGCATTTAGTCAGTATTTTAAATAGTTTAAAAATTAGCTAAAATTAGAAAAAATAATTATAAAGTAGTTAAATAGTAGTCTTGGGCCGATAAGAATACAACCTACACTTCAATTTCCCAAAAAAAAAAAAAAAAACTAATAACTTAGGTAGGGCACAGCAGGAAATATCCTACTCAAAATCTGGAGCAGCCCGAGTAATGGAAGTACCTCAATCCTACAGAAGATCACAGCTAAATAAAACTGCTTTCAAGCAGTGTTGTGTTCCTGTGGTGAGTAAGGTGACCAGAGCTCCTGGGGGGATTGGGGGTAAGGTCGATAACGTGCTTGCGATTCTTATTGGTGTTGCCACTGTGCAAGCGTTTATAAGCTACGGTAATCGCTTACCATCAGGTGAGCCGTATGCTTGTTTGTCGACCTAGTTGTACAAAAAAAAATTAAAAATATATTTGTTACATTGCTTGCATTAATACATGAAGTTCAGTTTTTTCTTTTATTTAAAACGTTTTATCGTATAATAAAAACCATCAGAGCGTACCTACGCTAAAGCTATTAAAAACTGTGTTAACCATAGTTGGTTGGAATGTCCAATAATACACGCTAGACCACGACAGACGCACCGGACAAACTAACATGTACAGCAAGACATACAAAAACTTGTATATCTTAGAAAGGAATAGTATTTGTATATTTTTTTTTGTATATTAGATTACTAACATAGGCGACTGCACTTGAAATCAAACATACAAATTTAGCATGGATAATATCTAACTATTCTAATTAGATTAGCTATTCACCGCAAGCTGAATATGAAAGTATGATAAAAGCCTAAACAAGTTTATTTTTGGTGGTTTTAGTTAGGTGTAGGCCGTATGGTAACGGCATTGCTGTGCGTTCGCACACCATACACGTAGCACATTAGTCCTTGTGCGTTAGCGAGATCGCGCAGTTCTCTGGCTCTCATATATGTGTCCGCACCGTTAATTGCCTTTCAAATTTATTGCGCAGTGTTATTTCTTCTAAACATTATATAAAAACGGTGTTTTGTCAAAATGATAGCCTTAGCGTTATTTATTATTACAATTTGCGGTCTTTATTTTTACGGAAAAAAGAACCATAAATATTGGGAGGTGAAAGGTGTGAAACATGACAAACCTTTGCCGTTCCTTGGAAACAACGCGAGAAATTTCTTGGTACAAATAAGCGTAACAGAATTGGCAAGTGAATTTTATTGGAAATATCCAAACGAAAAAGTGGTGGGGTTCTATCGAGCTTCGCGGCCAGAATTAATAATCCGAGATCCTGAAATAGCCAAGAAAATACTTATTTCAGATTTCAACCACTTTTATGCACGTGGATTAAATAAACACAAGGACGCAATAGAACCTTTGTTACGTAATCTTTTTTTTGTGGATGGAGACGTATGGCGACTACTGCGACAGAGGATGACGCCCGCCTTCACGAGCGGCAAGCTGAAGGCCATGTTCCCACTGATCGTGGAGCGCGCGGAGAAGCTTCAAGCGCGCGCTCTGTCTGCCGCTACTAAAAGGACAGAAATCGACGCTCGCGAACTCATGGCTCGTTACGCTACTGACTTTATTGGCGCCTGTGGTTTTGGACTTCAGTCCGATTCACTTCAAGAAGAGAACTCTGCCTTCAGAAAACTTGGCTCTTCTATATTTAACAAAACTCCTAGACATGTTGTTGTATTCGTGTTAAAAGAGATATTTCCTAGTATATTTAAAAGTTTGAAACTGTATTCACGGCAGGAAAAACAAATACGCCATTTGGTAGAGGAAGTTCAAAAACAAAGGAACTATGAACCATCTGGACGAAACGATTTTATAGACCTCTTACTTGAGTGCAAAAAAAAAGGTACAATAGTAGGCGAGTCTATAGAAAGAATAAAACCAGACGGAAAGCCCGAAATTGCCACACTGGAACTTGATGATGAATTGATGGCAGCACAAGTATTTGTATTCTTTGCGGCTGGATTCGAGACATCATCCTCTGCGACTAGTACCACCCTCCACGAACTCGCTTACCATCCTGATATACAAACAAAAGTACATCAAGAGATAGATAGAGTTTTAGCGAAGTACGATAACAGGCTTTGCTACGATGCTGTTAAGGAGATGACGTATTTGGAATGGACATTTAAAGAAGCAATGAGAATCTTTCCATCCGTGGCCTTCTTACTTAGAGAGTGTGCACGGAAGTATACTTTCGAGGATATAAACCTAACAATAGACGAAGGAGTCAGAGTGCTTATACCGGTAGAAGCGATGCAAAACGATCCCAAATATTTTGACAATCCGAGTGAATTTCGACCAGAAAGATTTGATCCAGTAAATTTTGATGCAAATAACAAATACGTATATTTACCATTTGGTGCGGGACCGCGTGCTTGCATAGGTAAGCTAAGTGAAATCAGTATTACAAACTTTGAAAAATGTTGCATATGGATATTAACCTACCACATAAATATATTTCTTTCTCGAGTATGCACAGGTTGGAATGTAGTGTGGGGGCAGGGGTAGGGGGTTTAGGTCACCGACCCTTTTCAATCTTAACATGAACGGGTTGATCGAGGAGGAACTATTGCCAATAACATTGGCTACGCTGAAGACATGGTGCTGCTCTGCCCCTCGGTCGGACTTCAACATAGTTTATAAGTCTTTTTACTAACACCGTTTAATCTTGATGGGTTCGAAATAAACATTTTTATTTATATTATTTAGTAGGTTATTTAAAAATAACAATTATGCCACCAGTAGCTATATTGTATTTCTGACGATTAAAACAGACATGGCTGGGAAAGCAGATGTTGCCTGGTAAAATACTTGTCTGATATCTAATATTGTGAATATTCCAGGAGAACGGCTGGGAGTAATGCAGTCGTTGGCGGGATTAGCAGCTATATTGGCGCGCTTCAGTGTTCGACCCGCACCTAGCACCGTTCGTCGTCCAATAGTCGATCCTAATTCGGGCATCGTGCAATTCGTGAAAGGAGGTCTTCCACTGCTTTTTATTGAAAGAAAATCGTGCAATTAATTTTACACTATAACGCCGAAACATTATCACACACGTTAGTGTGGTTAATGTGTTAACACACACCAACACAAGTTGAAAGAACTTTGATAGTGAGTATTCACAGTAGACAGTAGTTTTGTTAATTTCAGTTAAATATTTAGAAAAAAAATTATCTTCATTTTTTATTTATTTTATCCTTCCGGTTCAATTATTTTACTTACGTGGCAAATTCGTATTTATTAAGATTGATAACTTGAAATTAGCTATTGTGTAACGAAATCAGTTACACTCTTGTAGTAATTATAATAAATAATAATAATTTAAATTCATCTAGAATCAGCTGAGGAGAACTTGTATCGGTTCTAAAATATCTTTTTACCAAATTGTGACGCAGCAGACGAATGGTAATGAAATTACTTAGAATTTATGCAAGTCAGATATAGTCAGCTATGTATATTGCGACCACATTAAAGTTTACCTGAAATAATGAGCCTTGTACTTATTGTACTGGATTAAATACGATGAAGTTGTGTCCACGAAATATTTAAATATTTGGGAGTTATAGTAGACCAAAGATTTTCATGGTGCCCGCATCTAGATAAAGTAGTATGTAGAATCAGGAAATATGTACATGTTGATCTAGTTCCGTCAGCTCAATTGTACTGTATTACCATACTAGGAACTATAGAACTTCATTTGCTGGCATTCAATATGAGTCACGTACATTCTTTTTGGACTATATGGGCAATTTTTTTTAGTGTACCCACCGATTTGAGGCTGTCCCAAATATTCAAAATTTTATTTCAAGTTTAATAAGTGCCATATTTTCTAATTTTTGGAATATAAAGGTAAATCATTACATTAATTTTACGAATTCATCTGCGATCCTGGTAAAATATGTTCAACTTATTAAATGACGAATATTTTAAAATCAAGAGTCACTGTTTATGAGCATGTCCCACCCCTTACGTACATGGAATTAACTGAAATTTAAATAGTACCACGAATACATATTGTACAAGTAATTTTGGTACGACTATAAATACATCATTATCGTCACATAGATTAAATTTGTGCAATTTAAACTATAATGAGACAAGCTCAAAATACATTTTCAAAAAATGTTCCTATTTGATGCCGGTCGGACATGTCAGTTTAGTGACGGTCCCTATTGTTCAACTATCCTATTATTTAACTTGCAATGTATGTATGTATGTATGTATGTATGTATGTAAATTTAATGAATGTTTGTTCGGGTGAAATCTTGCAACTCAATTTTGAAGCAGATATCTTCAACCGATTGAGCTGAAATTTTGTATACAGGTTCAATTTAGATGACAATGCATGATTTGTATGTATTTATGTATGTATGTATGTTTGTTCGGGTGAAATCTTGCAACTCAATTTTGAAGCAAATATCTTCAAGCAATTGAGCTGAAACTTTGTATACAGGTTCAATTTGGATGACAATGCATGGTTTGTATGTATGTATGTTTGTTCGGGTGAAATCTTGCAACTCAATTTTGAAGCAAATATCTTCAAGCAATTGAGCTGAAACTTTGTATACAGGTTCAATTTGGATGACAATGCATGGTTTGTATGTATGTATGTTTGTTCGGGTGAAATCTTGCAACTCAATTTTGAAGCAAATATCTTCAAGCAATTGAGCTGAAACTTTGTATACAGGTTCAATTTGGATGATAATGCATGGTTTGTATGTATGTATGTTAATATGTTTGTTCAGGTGAAATCTTGCAACTCAATTTTGAAGCAGATATCTTAAACCAATTGAGCTGAAATTTTGTATATAGTGTTACGAGTACACGAATTAAAGGAGCTTGCGCCATCTAGCGGGGAGCAGAGGAACCACGTTGTGTGCTGTACAAACCACTTTGTTACAAAGACAACGTGAAACATCCACTCAATACTAGATGGCGCTAGAGGACTTATATAGGGTGAATGAACTCAAGATCGAGTACACGCACGAACATTCTAGAATTGTCTGGGTGTAGGCTCAGCCCGGTATAAAAATGCCGCTCGAGGCCGAGCGGGGCCAGTTCAGTTTGAGCTAACGACGAAGCGACTTCGAAGTGAAGACTAGTGATCAAGAAGTGATACCAGCGGAAACCTACGACATTGGCTACGACCTCGGACATTGTTAGTGCTTAGTGAAGTGTACCTAGTGATAAGTAAGTGTACCTAGTGCTTAGTGCTTGTACTTAGTACGTAGTATTTGTACCTAGTGCTTGTGTCGGACCTAGTGCTAGTGAATAAAATCTCTAAAAGGGTCAGCAGGTCTTTCTCTCCAAATCGTTCGAACCCTAACACGTAACAATAGGTTCAATTTGGATGCCAATGCATGGTTACCTTTGTGACGTCATTCTAAATCCAATATGGCGGCATATCCAAGAGTGCGGACTAGTTATTTTTAGTGCACTTCTACAATATGGGTATCAAATGAAAGGGCTTGCTAAGAAAAATTCGAATAAAGTGACGTGATAACCGACTAAAAAGTCAAAAATAAATTAAAAGTAAAAAACCTTTTTAAAAAACAAGCTTTTATTTGAATGCACTAAAACGAAAAAAATAAATTTTTACTTTAAAACTTTTACTATCTACTTATAAAGTCATTACACATAATCTATATGATATAAAAGCTTGTCGCAAGATTTGCTTGTAAACAAGTAAATTAAATAAATTGATGTGATTGATTTTAACTATTAAAATTTTCAAACTAAGGAAATACGAGTACACGTTTAAATCCACGTCTGCTTGTAAAAATATTAATAAAGAATGTCATGGCACCGAAAATGGTGACATTTTGTAAAGAAGATCACTTCCGCCATTTTAAATTATCAGAATTGCCATAGCGTCTCGAGTAAAAGGGGGTTTTTGTTGGTGTCAGTAGCTGTCTCCACTTTATTTGTCAGGTATGTGATGTTATTTCTCTTTCCATATAGGACTTTTTACATCTTCCAGCTGTTTCAAACGAATCTGATATATTTAGAAATAGTTTCACATACTTTTCTAGTGCAAAATGTTTAACTGTATTTAAAAAACATTTTTCAAATAAACTTGCCCGTAAATGTGACACGTAAGGCTGCAGGGATCACATCGACAATGAGGAATATCATTATTTTTTAAAACGCCACTAGTCAAAAGACAATCTGAAAATCTATTAATCTAAACTAAAAGAGCGAAAAGCTTAGCAACGTTTATAAAAGAACTATAGAAATCTGAATTACTTTTAATTTTAATTGCGCAGCTATTTCTTAATGGAGGATGTTCCTTTAGTATATTGATTAATATTCAAATTACATTATTTCATAGTCGCTAGATAACTTGAATAAAACCATATGTTTTATAAACATTAAAAATAATAATTACCAATGCTGTTTTCTTTGTACCATTTAACCTCAGCCTAAGGATTTTCGATGTGTCAGTTCAGTGACTGTCCCAATTTGCAGGTGGACAAAATATTTTTTTACATATTTATTTTTAGTTTTTTTACTAAGTAACTGTGTAGATATTGTTTTAACTAGTAACTACATTAAACACTAAAAATATTAACGAAGACTAACCACATTATCAAATGAATATATAAAGAAAAGCGATCTTGGTAGCGTCACTTGTCACGAAACCGTAGTTAAAAACTAATTTTAGAAGAATTAGATTTCAATTGATGGTTATTGTAATTTATTTTCGATGGATTGCAATATTCTCTATTAATAGAAACTAAAAATTAAGTCGTATTACGTAAAATATTAAAACAGGATGATTTTTATACTGTCACCAAACTGACCACTATTTTCTACAATGTCCATTTATTTTGCATTTTTAATAAGGAAAATATATTAATTATTCAAAATAAAATACTCTTCCCTGTCCGTCAGCCTATGATGTACAAACTAGGACCTTTAAACATCTTAAGAACACAGGTTAATAAAATATTCGTATTTTTTATCAAGGTACACTTAAAAGTAAAAATGCCCATATGTAACAAAGAAAAAATAAGGTAGGTATATACCAAAAATATATGCTTATATATAAAATCTATATCTAAAGCTACTTTATAAATGCAAGAGATTAATTTATGAGTGGTTTACACTTTACACCACTTAGTTATTATTATTCGCATGCTAATTGCAACAGCATTATACATAATATTTTTTAACATAGATGTAGGATGCGTACGGTATTTGTGAACCCATTGAACTTCTTAGTCTCAATCTGTTTCCGCTACAATAGCCCAGTCATTTTAGGCATTTAAACCCCAATCTGCGGAATAATTCCTAGTGAGCTAAATTTTTGTATACACCTTTATTACGGCGTTGTAATGAAGATGTAAAAAATCGACATTAATATCGTGCCGGCTAAAAAAGTTATAACGGTCAAAAAAAGGATACGAAAATCAGTTTTTCGCAAATATCTATATCTATATATATATCAGGTCAATAGAGGTCATTATAAAAATTGTTGGTAGTAAAATTATCTACAAAAAATGCTTCTTGCATTTTGCTGTAAAACTGACCGTTTTCGGAGTAGAGCGCTGAGCAAGCGACTAGAATGTACTCATATACGATATTGTATATTATGTACTGTAGTGCTATTCTGTAAAAAACCATTTCGATATCGAGCTTCACCTGAGTGACAGACCTCACTTCGAAAGCAAACCCACTTGACCTTGATTTGGAATTCTGTAAACACAGAATACCGAATTCATACTATTAATGTCAACTTTCTCACGCAACAGGGTTCGACTCGTCGCTACACTCACCAGTGTGGCGCTACCGGGACTGTCGAGTTTTAGAGAATACGAATTTGATTTCTCACCGCGGATTCCGCTGTCGAGACACGAAAATGTTCTTACAGAATAGCACTACTGTACACCAAGGCATATTGCTTTTTATTCATGTTTTTAAGTATCTTTAAAACTTCTATCTGATACTTGGGCGTTTTGTGAACAATATATTTAAATTATTATAGAGGTTTTGGAACTTAGTAAAATCTACTATATATTATACAAACGACCTCTCCACTGGCAGATATTCCGTGTTTTATTGTTCCGAGACCCGTCCTAGCTGCTAATGCCTGTAGGACTGTTTATCTCAGTTAAAAAATATTACTTGAGAGACGATACAGATACTGTAGCTTTACTAAACTAGGTAATACTTAAGGCAAAGCACAGCTGACTAGCCGACTACATTATAACGATGTACTCGTTTCCTCACCACTTTCGAGGTTGAATGCAAGGTGCATTTTTTTACATGGTTTCCCCCGTAGGCATAATTCATGATATGTAATAAGGGTTTTTATTTTGTTTAAGAGTGAATAATTTTTTATTACAATACTGAAAAACACAGAAAAAATAAACTAGTATAAAATTTTTTTTTTGTCATTCATTGTCGATTTCTTCAGTTTCTATATCATTGACAGTTGCTGACAAAACGTCGAGTGGACTTATATATTTAAATCAACATTTTCATTATTTTCATCATTATTTGACTCTGCGTTTAATGTCCACAAACTTTTGAATATCTTAATCAAATTTTTTTTTTGCATCCATTTTTGCCGCCACAACCTTCTGTACTAGAGATGAAACGGATATCCGGTAACTATCCGGTATCCGGCCTATCCGGCCTTGTTTTCACTATCCGGCCGGATACCGGATAGTAAGTCAGTATCCGGCCGGATACCGGATAGTAATCGTTTTTTTTTCAGCCTGTAATATCCCACTGTTGGGCATAGGCCTCTTCCCCTATGTAGGAGAAGGATCGGAACTTAATCCACCACGCTGCTCCAATGCGGGTTGACGGTTATTTTACCTACTATGAGTAACGATCGCTATCAGGTGTACATGATAACAACCGGGACTGACGGCTTAACGTACTTTCCGAGGCACGGTGGGGAGACCCACAAGGACTGCACAAACACCCAGACCATGGCAAGCATCTGCATGGCCAATACAAATGTTTGTCATGTGTGGGGATCGAACCCGCAACCGCCAGCGCAACAAGCACAATCCAGTGCTGTGACCGTTGCGCCAACGCGGCGTCGTTCAATATACGTCACATATATTTTAAGTAAAGATGAAACGGTTATCCGATACACAGGTATATGGATAAATTTTTTTTAAGTAATTATCTGCTTTATTTAGTTATATTGTCACCTAAGAAACATAATTAGAAATTTTTAATCACACAATAGTAAATGAATGTAATGGAAAGAAAATGAATTTAGTCTTAGTATCACTTAAGAAATATAATTAGTTTTAGTTGTAAATTTTTAATCACACAATAGTGAATGAATGTAATAGAAAGAAAATGAATTAATTAGTACTCATACTGCACTAAGGGCAAATAATGGTGAATAAATACTAATTTCTCTCCATTGAGAGGTAGCAAGCGGTTTTGCTTCTCTTCATAAATAAGGCCAGCTTCAGAAAAAAGTCTTTCGCTGTCTACACACTGCTGCAAGGTGCTGAAAGATATATTTTAGCAAACTTTGTTAAATTTCACCAAACAGCTAAGTCCCACCGGATATCCGGCTATCCGGCCACATGCTTGGCCGGATATCCGGCTATCCGGTATTCGGCCAAACTGCTATCCGTTTCATCACTGTTCTGTACAATTACAAAACATTGTTATTGGCCATAGTATATTATTTTAACTACCAATCCCACTGTTTTGGATCAATTTCTCTTCCTAGCTAGGTTTGTATTTGATAATACAGTCGATAAATTAGCTGTGGAGTGGCTGAAGAAGTATGTGATAATAATTATAATAATGGAAGTTTAATTTAGACAACTTTTGTAAGAACTATGTATTTTTCGTGTAAAATTGTAAATAACGAGTTATTCAAGAGACAAAAAATAACCCTTTAAATCAAGATGGCGGATGAAGCAACAAGTCTGGAATCCCTACTTTTTGATTTTAGACTACCAGTGACCCCCTCCAACGGATTCCGAAGGAAAATTGCTGCATCCAATTTTTGTAAATCTCAGCCCGTTTTATAGCTAATTCGACTGGGCTAGTTAACATCACAGATTAACATTAGTATAATCCAAACATACCTATTCTACGTTACGGTGTGCAAATATTAAATATTAATTAGGTACAATACAATATTTTTAACATTATTAACAAAAGATTATTTACCATTGAATTAGTTTTACATTATTAATATATTATATAATTTTTACTAAAACTATCTAATAAGTAATAACTAATTAATATTACAATTTACAATAATTGAAATGTTTATTATAATTATGTCACTGTTCAAGCGACATCTAGTGAGCGGTGGCGCTTCCAATGCCATGAAGTTATAATATATTGCTATAGGCGAATGAGCGGGCGACGGGCGGGGGAACTCGCCTAGCTTCATACTTCTTATTATTAGTTTCTTTGTTCAAAACTTGACCTCGTCAGTCGTCACCAGTTACAATACGAACATTCTGAGTACGAGAAGTCACGTTAATTATTAATTATCTTTAAGGTCATTAAATAGTATTTTAAATTCCGTGTAATAAAAAGTCATTAACACCGTAATACATTTTATCCAACAGCAGATCAAATAATTTTTACTTAAACATTGCAATTGTAACATCTTTTAAGATATCAGGCAACGTGTTATAAATCTTGATTGCCATACAGTATACATTTTTTAAATTATATTTATATCAATGGTTCTCTCCACTGTGCCTCGGAGAGAGCACGTTAAGCTGTCGGTCCCGGTTGTTATCATGTAACATGTATGATGTACACCTGATAGCGATCGTTACTCATAGTAGGGAATATATCCGCCAACCGTTATATTTGAGCACTATTCTCTTAGGAGATAGGATGAAAGTTAACTCTCTTAGATTCAATTATTCCATGAGCTATTCAAAATTGTAACACTTCGTACAAAGACTAGTACCTATTCGTACATTTAAAACAACGCCACATCGTATAAAGCCTGTAATATACTTCATCTTCTAGGCTTAATAAACGGAATCGCGATTGCGAACAAAGTCACGGGTGTATAATAAATAATAACCCAGTAACTTGTTTGGATAAATTGCTTCTAACGTGAATGATTACGCCGCGTTGGCGCAGCGGTCACAGCACTGGATTGCGATTGGCTGTTGCGCGAGCGGTTGCGGGTTCGATCCCCGCACACGACAGCATTTGTATTGGCCATACAGATGTTTGCCGTGGTCGGGTTGTTTGTGCAGTCCTTGTGGGTCTCCCCACTGTGCCTCGGAGGGCACGTTAAGCCGTCGGCCCCGGTTGTTATCATGTACACCTGATAGCGATCGTTATACTCATAGTAGGGAATATATCCGCCAACCCGCATTGGAGCAGCGTGGTGGATTAAGCTCCGATCCTTCTCCTACATGGGGAAGAGGCCTATGCCCAACAGTGGGATATTACAGGCTGAATCGTGATCGTGAATGATTACAGTCATTATCTCAAGAAGAGAGATAGCTACTAACGACTTTTTTGTTGATGCTAAAAGACAAAAGAGTTTTATGAACTCACATTAGTCACTTGATATTGTTTTGACAGATATTTCGCTACAATACTTTAAAAGTCGAACTATACCAATACTTGAAAATACGTATTCATTGATTTTACAATTTCCCAGGTATATGTTTTTAGCTAGAAAGTTATTTAACAAATTGCAATCATTCGTTTGTAAATATACCTTAATATTTACATGTACAAACTCAAAAGCCAGGTACAAATTTGGTCAATTATTTCCTCCCAATCGAAACTTCGTAAAATGCATTAAGGTCATAGCTCATTAGACCCACCCGGCACCCGACCAGCACCGCCTCGACTCGAGCGGTTAGTATTCTTTCTATGGACTTGTATGGATAATTGGATATACGCTCACTACATCAACGCCGTATCGACACCGGATCACCTCGCACGCAAGCTGGCACACGTTGACGGCGGGTGGACCACGCGCGGACGGCGGGTTGACCGCGCGCAGACGGCAGGTTGACCGCGCACGGACGGCGGGTGGACCATTCGGTGACGCGTGACGACTCGCTGCTCGCACGCTTGTCTTGCGTGGACCGCGCACGGCTCCCGTAGAGTTCTGTCGTACTAGGTACATGGCAATACTAGTTGTCACAGTGACTGTAATCTATACTAATATTATAAAGAGGTAAAGTTTATAACTTTGTTTGTATATACGGGGTAATCTTCGCAAATACTGATCCGATCATGAAAATTCTTTCGCTAACAGAAAGCTACACTATTCAGGAGTGACAAGACAAAAGGAAAAAGATAAAAATATATAAAGATTTTAAATCAGCAGGATTTAAACCTGCGCCCTCTGACGGTCCGTGTCAACAATTCAATCTAATCAAGCATTATTATTTGCCTTAGAAATTAATTGGTGATTTTAAAACATTTATATTTATCTGATTTGCTCAAAATAGTGAGAGTGTATTGGAACATATCAAATTTCACCGTACCCTTCTTATGTGAAATGGATTATAACGCCCAACGAAGTGGGCACGGGTCGGCTAGTTTTAAATAAATTAAAAGTAAAAATCCGTCGTCCGCTTCCACCCGTTGACATCGCGTGGAGGCGTTCCGGTGAGGGTGTAGTGAGCTATGACCTTTAGGCATTTATATTATGAATATTCGCGACCGTCAGCTGTGACTCCGTGTGTGGGGCGCGCTTTTGCAGCCTCTCGCGCATGGACAAAAAAAGTTTTTTTAGTCATTTCCCCCCACTTTAAAATTTGTCGGATTATAGTTTACCTAATATTTTGAAGCCTAATATTTCGATTTACATATGCAATTAATGTGACCCAGTAATTGTCACTATTATAAGTCATTTTCATTACACTAAATACAGGAAAGACTATAGAGCATTTTTAATAACATCATAAAGTCATTAGTACCTAATACGCTATTTACTATGCACATATTATTATTTGTATCGAATATTGAATTTGTGTTGTAAGGATTTCTCGTAAGTATGTATATATCACTGTTTGTTTGTTCTTAGTGTGTACTTATGTTTCATTTAAAGATAAAATAATAAATAACGTACAACCTATACTTGTATTTACTATAATCTTACAACATTATGTAATTTTCAGTTACTACGTCGAAATAAGAGGAATGTTTTTTTTTTCTTTAAATACAAATTTTTGTGTGTGTTAGCTGTGTGGTTACGGAAGTAAATTATATATCCACCACCTCTTTTCCCGTGGGTGCCGTAAGAGGCGACTAAGGGATAACACAGTTCCAATACCACCTTGGAACTTATAAAGCCGATGGATGGCGGGATAACCATCCAACTGCTGGCTTTGAAATACACAAGCCGAAGACGGGCAGCAGCGTCTTCGGTGCAACAAAGCCAGCCCTGCGGTCACCAACCCGCCTGCCCAGCGTGGTGACTATGGGCAAAACACGTGAGTTCGCGCCATTTTGGAGGCCTATGTCCAGCAGTGGACTGTGATAGGCTAAAGTGAGTGTGATGTGGTTTTTTGTGCAACGAAAGAGATACTTAAGTCTACAAAAAAATATTTTTTTTTTTACTTCATAATTAACACACATTAATACGAAACCCGGAATGTACAAAAACCTTTTAAGAGGGAGCATAACGCGAGCAAAAAATCAGATTTCAACCGCGCGCCCGTGAGTAATTGATGAAACAAAATATACACAAAGCCTCGTGTCAGAGTGCGACAGACGATATAGTTTTGAGCGCATTACGAATGTAAAAAACGACAAATATCTTATTTTATATATAATTCCGAAACTAAAAGTAATTACATTAAATGGCTAGGCATAGCCTTTACTCATATTTAAATGTAATTAATTATCAAATTTTTGTCTTAATGGTCATAACCATATCGAGTATAAAAAGAAAAAATATAAAAATTAGAGGTTACTTCGTGATTATATTTTATCGAGGAAATTTCCTTATTTTATGTTTTTGATATGGGTTAACCCTTGCAAATATCACGTAGTTTGTCATATATTTTTATTTTAAGATTTGGTCTGGAATTTTTCATGTCAAAACAAATAGAAGATTGGTAATTTTGCATAATGCGCGCTCTTAAGAGTGCGACACATATTAATCTTACGTCGTTTCTAGACTTAATGAAACGGATGGAACGAACGAAGCCGCGGCTACAGCTTGTAATAAACACCAACCCATCAACTCGATGTAATAAATTACTTCCAACGTACTCAATGATTACAGTGATTGTTGAAAATATGACATGAAAACAATTTACGTTTTTTGCATCAGTCACCTTGGATTTTTTCGTTAGATGTTTTACAATAGTATTTTTAAATTATGTAATTGAATATTATCAGTATATTTGAAAATATGTATTACTGTTATTATAAACATTTAAGATAGTATGGTCTAAGATCCGGGATATAACAAAATATTCCCTCATCTGTTAATTAGATGAAACAATTTTTTATAGGCTGATTTCAAATTTTCAATATTGTGAATTTATAAAAACAACCTCTGCCACCATAAGCCTGCTGCAAATAATAATACTAAAAAAAATAATTATCTTTTCCCTCTCATGTTAATTACATGTACCTAGTAAGCTAAAACCGTCAATATTTAAATATATATATAGTCAATTTTACCACATGTGAAAACTTTTAATTGGTGTATTTTTTATTTTATTTTATTTTTATGTAGGTAATTAGCTTTAAACAATGTCAAAAATTACACTGTCTGTTTTCCTAAATATAATTTTAAAAAAAATTGCAGCAGGCTTATGGTGGCAGAGGTTGTTTTTATAAATTCACAATATTAAAATAAGCCTATAAAAATTGTTTCATCTAACTAACAGATGAGGAAAGATTTAGCTTCTCGGATCTTAGACCAGTAGTATCTATTTATGTAAAAAAAACTTAAACAAGTTTTATATTATTTAGATAAAAAAATCATATGATAACAAAAAACGCCAAGTTTTTAACTTTGTAATTTTAACCGACTTCAAAAAAGGAGGAGGTTCTCAATTCGACTGTAATTTTTTTTTAATGTATGTTGTTAGCTCAGAACTTATGACTGGGATGGACCAATTTCGATCAATGTCGTTTTAATTGAAAGGTGTTGCGTGTCATGTGGTCCCATTTAAATTTAATGGAGATCTGACAAGTACTCGTATTTTTAGAGTTATATCTAATAATGCGTATTTACTTGACTACTTTTTCGTCGACCTACGGTGTATTATACCGCATAACTTTTTACTCGGTGTACCGATTTCGATAATTCTTACTTTAATCGCAAGCTAATACTTGTCATGTAGTCTTGTTTAAATTAGATCGAGATCTGATAACATCTTTTTGAGTAATCTTAAATAGCGCGTGGTTACTTGACTGTATTTGTATAAAAATGCAAACTGCAACACTAGAAACATCCCAAGCGCGTTGCTGACCCTATCCCCTATTCCCGCCAGGAGCTCTGGTCACATTACTCACCAACAGGAACACAACTCTGCTTGAACAGTATTATTTAGCTGTGATCTTCTGTGTCGAGGTACTACCCCAGGTGGGCTGCTCCATATTTTGAGCAGGAAATTTCCTGCTGTGCCCTACCTCAGTTGAATTATTACCTCAGTTAAGTGATTTTATTAAAATATACGACATCCTGTGAACAAAAAGAATCACCATTTTTTTTTGCGAATTTCCACCTTTACTCGCTACTTTACACAAATATTCAGCCTTTTCGTTTTATTCTGTTGGCCTTTTTCAGCTAACATGGCTAGATTAAGTCGTCACTTTCTGACTGCGAGCAATAATTGTTCGAACTTCTAAAAACCCAGAGTAAACACTTCATCGTATTAAGTAAACATATAAAACCTAACAAACATCTCACTGCTGCTCGAATGCGGAATAAAGATCAAAATCAGGTATCAATGACAACAATACATAAACATAAACATACATTTTGAAAAAAAAAAATCTAAATAGAACCGATTTAAAATTGACAAAAATATAGCCAAACATCATTTTACGATAAAGGTTAAAAGTAAAAAAAAAAACATTTAAATAAAGTGATTTCAAACGTTCGGTAAATAAAAAATACAGAAATTGGAACCAAAAAATCCTTAAAAAGATTGCTATTGATTTAAAAAAAATGCATTTTTGAGAAAAATAACTACAGTTATACCGTTCACAAATTCATAAAACAGTTCTTTTTGTCATAAAATTTGAAACAATTGGTCAAGTCTTTGTATTTATGTAAAGCTAGCCGCACACACGCAATATTATTGTCAATAATGTGAGTATTGTCAATAATATTGCGCGTGTTCGGGTCGTATTGTCATATTGATCAATATTATTGCAGATTTCCGGAAATTTTGAATTTTATTGTCAATATCAGGGGGAGGGGGGGTATTGTCAATATTATTGTGTGTTTGCGAGTGGTACTGCAATATTTTAGTTTGGCAACTTGGCAGGAGCATTCAACGTGTACGGACGATTGATTTTAATTTTTAGGAAAATGGAAGACGAATGTAAATAAATATAAATAAAACAAAATACAGTGCAGCCTTAATATAACGTACCTCAATATAACGAATCCCTCGATTTAACAAAATTTTCGTAATCCCCTGGAATTGTCCATATGATTCAATATAAAATATACCTTTACTTACATTGCGAACATTTTTTGCGAACATCCTCTTTATAACGAATTTTCAACTATCAAGAAAAAGTATAAATACCTCTAATTAACGAATTTTGTCAACCCAAAACCTTTATATAAAGTTCCCACCAATGTATGACTCTTAATTTTGCCTACCTAATTGTTTTTAAATAGAAAATACATGCAATAATTTGATAAAAATGTGTTATCATTTATTAGTAGAAGCTGTTCGCTATAACAAGATGAGTACGTAATGTTGAGGTAAATTATGGGTAAGTATATAAAACTATTTATTTACCTCTTTATAACGAATTTTAGACCAACCTAACCTCAACATAACAAACCTCAGTTTAATGAATTACTTGATATAACGAATATTTTCTTGATCCCCTCCGATTTGTTATATTGAGGTTGCACTGTAAACGAAAATAGTTTTTGAAATCATCTTTTTCAGTAAGCCTTAGTTCATTAATTGAAAGTTGAAAGTGGCTCAATTTGCCTTTTTTGCATCCAGTCACCATCATTCTCACCCACCCATCGTTTCTTTTTAACCGACTTCAAAAAAGGAGGAGGTTACTCAATTCGACCGTATATAATATTATGTTTTTTTTTAAATGTATGTTCGGGGATAACTTCGTCGTTTATGAACCGATTTTGATAATTCTTTTTTTTTTTGTTGGAAAGGGGATATCCCAACTTAGGTACCATGATAAAGAACCCAGGATCGGATGATGGGATCCCAGTGAAATCGAGGGAAACCCTCAAAAATCGTATTGACGACTAGGTAGTGCGTTTGTTAACTTATTTATTACTTGCCGATGCAATTGAAGTCGGTTTTTTTTCGTTTGCTAGCAAACACAATTATTACATTTCTTTTTATTCTGTAACAAATTTATTACAAATAAACAATATTAAAGCTTTTTTCTTTTTATGCATTTCTCACAACACTTCCGCGTGAGTCGAGGATCTATACCGGATTGTACCTGTTTTTGTTAGTAAATATTGACAATAATATTGTGCAGTATTCGGGGCCCGTATAATATATAATATAATATATATTGATCAAAAATATTGTCAATTTTATTTTGCCAATAATATTGCGTGTGTGCGGCTAGCTTAATATTGATCAAAAATATTGTCAATTTTATTTTGCCAATAATATTGCGTGTGTGCGGCTAGCTTAAAATTAAATTTTATTCTATAAACCAAAATATGTAGTTAATAAGCTTAATTATATCTGTTTTATCTTTATTTTTAAAACATCAGACTACGTAATACTTTTTTTTTTTTGCTTTTAATTACGTACGCATCTTATATTATGTCAATAAATCATACTTATCACACTCATATTGCCAATAATTACTAAAAAGTCATATTTAAATATTATATTTATAACTAACGCGCCAATGACTATGCAAATATTAGCTTATAGGTACATGTCCAGAATATTGTGTTGCGTAAGGATTTCTCATACATATACCATTCTTTGTTTGTTAGTAGTATGTACTTATGTTTCGTTTAAAGATAAAATAATAAAATTCATAATTATCTATACTATATCTATACTAATATATAAAGCTGAAGAGTTTGTTTGTTTGTTTGAACGCGGTAATCTCTGGAAATACTGGGCCGATTTTAAAAATTCTTTCAGTGTTAGATAGCCCCTTTATCGAGGAAGGCTATAGGCTATGTATCATCACGCTAAGACCAATAGGAGCGGAGTCCACGCCGACGAAGTCCCGCGCAGAAGCTAGTAATATATAAAGCTGAAGAGTTTCTTTGGTTGTTTGTTTGTTTGTTTGTTTGAACGCGGTAATCTCTGGAACTACTGGGCCGATTTGAAAAATTCTAATAGTGTTAGATAGCCCATTTATCGAGGAAGGCTATAGGCTATGTATCATCACGCTAAGACCAATAGAAGTGGAGTCCACGCCGACGATTTCGCGCGCAGAAGCTAGCATATAATAAAACTCATATTATTTGGATTCGTTTAAATCTAAAAATATTATGTTGTGATGTAATTTGTGGATATGCTTTTCATTTACATAAGTTTTATCGTATACTAGCTTCTGCGCGCGACTTCGTCGGCGTGGACTCCGCTCCTATTGGTCTTGGCGTGATGATACATAGCCTATAGCCTTCCTCGATAAATGGGCTATCTAACACTGAAAGAAATTTTCAAATCGGCCCAGTAGTTCCAGAGATTACCGCGTTCAAACAAACAAACAAACATACAACCAAACAAACAAACTCTTCAGCTTTATATATTAGTATAGATGAATAAAACGATGACGGCGTAATATACTCACCACAGGAACACAACACTGCTTGAGAGAAGTATTATTTAGCTGCGATCTTCTGTAAAGTGGAGATAATTTTCCAGTCAGGCTGCTCCAGGTTTTGAGCAGGCTATTTTCTGCTTTTCCTTACCTCAATAATCCAAACTTTTAATTATCTTATTGATAATATATAGTTTATTATTTGTAGCTCTGTTTACGCTAGTGTTATTTATAGAACTGTCAAAGCATATGTATCCACATGTGTTTGTTTGTATATTAAATAACATAGCACGACTTCACATCGGACAAACTTAAACATACAACTAAACAGAAAACCAGTTTTAAGTGAGCCACTTTGTTATAACATTAACTTAGTAAAATACCAAATACGTACAGATATTTTAAATCAAAAAAGCTTCTACGAGTTTTGTTCGTATAGTTATTAAAAAACGGTGTATAAGTAACTTAACATTTGTTGGGCGTAGATACACTTATGCTTATTATACACTTATCATACATCTCAGTATCTGAACGTTAGCGAGATTGCGCAGTTCACTACACCGTTCTTCATATAAATAACTATATCTCGCCGGTACTCGCTCTTCTCATTTATTTTTTCGTGTTATCTCATCAACGCCAAAAACAAAAACGGTGTTTTCTTTCAAAATGATAACCATAGCGTTATTTATAATTATAATATGTGGCCTTTATTTGTACGGAAAAAGGAACCATAAATATTGGGAGTCGAAAGGAGTAAAACATGACAAACCATTGCCCTATTTTGGAAACAACGCGAGAAATTTCTTGGTGAAAAAAAGCGTATCAGAATTAGTTTGTGAATATTATTGGAAGTATCCGAATGAAAAAGTAGTAGGATTCTATCGAGCGTCTCGGCCAGAACTAATAATTCGAGATCCTGAAATAGTCAAGAAGATACTTATTACAGATTTCAGTTACTTTTATCCTCGTGGATTGAACGATCCCAAAGATTCAGTGGAGCCTTTGCTACGCAATCTTTTTTTTGCGGATGGAGACCTATGGCGACTACTGCGACAGAGGATGACGCCCGCCTTCACGAGCGGTAAGCTGAAAGCCATGTTCCCGCTGATCGTGGAGCGCGCGGAGAAACTTCAAGCACGCGCTCTGTCTTCCGCTACTACAGGGACAGAAATCGACGCTCGCGAACTCATGGCTCGCTATACTACGGACTTCATAGGCGCCTGTGGCTTTGGACTTCAGTCCGATTCACTTCAAGAGGAAAACTCTGCCTTCAGAAAACTCGGCGCTACTATATTTAAAAGAAATGTAAGAGATGTTGTTGTAATGATGCTAAAGGAGATATTTCCTACTTTGTTTAAGAATTTAAGAGTGTTTGCTAGGTTAGAAAAACCAATACTTCATTTAGTGGATGAAGTTCAAAGACAAAGAAACTATGAACCATCAGACAGAAATGATTTTATAGATCTCTTAATGGAGTGTAAGAAAAAGGGTACGATAGTAGGTGAGTCTATTGAAAGAAGAAAACCAGACGGAAAGCCTGAAGTTGCGACACTAGAGATGAACGACGAATTAATGGCAGCACAAGTATTTGTATTCTTTGCGGCTGGATTCGAGACATCATCCTCGGCGACTAGTTTCACCCTACACGAACTCGCTTACCATCCTGAAGTGCAGTCTAAAGTTCATGAAGAGATAGACAGAGTTTTAGCGAAGTATGATAATAAACTCAGTTATGATGCTATTAAGGAAATGACGTATTTGGAATGGGCATTCAAAGAAGGAATGAGAATTTTCCCATCACTAGGCTTCTTGATCAGAGAATGTGCACGGAAGTATACATTCGAAGACATAAATCTAACAATAGACGAAGGAGTTAGAGTGTTTATACCAGTACAAGCGATGCAAACCGATCCCAAATATTTTGACAATCCGAGTGAATTTCGACCCGAAAGATTTGATCCAGCCAATTTTGACGTGAAGATCAAATACGTATATTTACCATTTGGTTTTGGACCGCGTGCTTGCATAGGTAAACTAAGTGTTTATCACAATTTATAAATTTTATTCTATTTATTTAAGACAAGTGTTTTATCAGGTATTGATGATAACAACCGGAACCGTACCTGGAGGTATTTATGATAACAAATCAGAAAGAAATATTTGTACAAGTACAAATATCCATCCCGAGCGGGAATCGAACTCGCAAACCGTTGGTGTTTTAGGCGACTACTCGCACCACTACAGCAGAGAGCATTGTTAAATTTCATGAACTCCACATAAATGATAGTGTGTTAATACACACTACGCTTACACTTACGCTCTACTTAATAGTAGAGCGTAAGATAACAACAATGATATAACTATCATTTTTGCGAAAATATTTCTTGTAAAATTTATTTATTGTATTTCTAAATATTGTGATTAAAAGTTGATATGGTAAAATAGTTATTCTACATAGAATGTTACAATAATTTCAGGAGAACGGCTGGGATTCATGCAATCGTTAGCGGGACTAGCAGCTATATTGGCGCGTTTTAGTGTTAAGCCCGCACCTAGCACCATTCGTCGTCCAGTTATCGACCCGAATTCGGGCATCGTGCAAACCATTAAAGGTGGTCTCCCACTACTCTTTACTGAACGGAAGCCGTGCAAATAATCTTTTTTATTTTTTGCAATATTATAATTGTGTAACATTAAATATACGGAACAACTTTGGCAGTAAGCATTTATCGTGACCTTGTTAGTGTTAACAATCATATAATTATATACTTTTAACGTGGTCTGAGCAGCAGCAGCGTGGTTTGAGCAGGAAATTTCCTGCTGTGCCCTACCTCAGTTATAAAGCTGAGAAAAAAAAATCAGCTGGTAAGGAATAAGATTGATTTTTTTCTGATTTTTTTTCTTTTAGTTAGTCAATATTTATATAATTTAATAGTAATATTGTCCTACACATTGCGTAGTACGTTATCCCGGTCCTACGCTCACTGCTGCTCTACCCCCTACTTATATCTGTTAGCTATCGATCGAGAGTTTTCGAAGAGGAATTTTATATTACTATACAACTATTTTTTCTGGTTTCTGCATTAACCTGTGTACGCATAATTTTTTCGTCGTTTTCTTCTTGTTCATTATATGTAACTATATTTTGTTCCACCGTGTGGCACCCGGCATTAGAATCTAGTACCACTTCCATTCTTCTCGTGGAGGTCGTGAGAGGCGATCGAGGGAAAATTCCAGGAGACGAGTATCATAAATGTACTGCGGTCACCAACACGAAGTGCATAGGACAGGATGAAGTGCCGAACATTAGGGGACGCCTAAGTCCAGCAGGGGACTTCTAAAGGCTCCAGTGATAATTAAAAAAAATGACTTCAGTAAAATTGAATGAGTAATAATACCACAGTATTTTAGATCAGATGTAAATATGTTTTAAAATATTTTTATTCAACTGCGACACAGCAGAAGAATGGTAATGAATTCAGCAGTATGATACGTTTTCTACGTAACTACTAAACCCGTTTTAAAAACAGGAAAGAATTTCTATCGCTCTATATGTTTTTTATCTTTCTGTATTTTTCTTCTTCTTCTAATAGGCTATATTCTCTAGGCTATATCATACTGCTTCCATAAAAATTAGCAAACAAATAAAAATTAGCTGAGCAAACATAACCATTATCTTTAAATAATGGTAATATTTACTGTTAAATGACGGTTACACACAAAATCGTATGTTTATAATTCTTATGTAGATAATAATGTTAAACGTAAAACATATTTATTTCGTTTTATTTTTCCCCATTCAGCTTGATTTATTATTTTTATACAACCAGGTCTGCAAACAACACACACTGAGGTAGGGCACAGCAGGAAACTTTTCCTGCTCAAAATATGGAGCAGCCCGATTGGGGTAGTACCTCGACCTTACAGAAGACCACAGCTAAATAATACTGTTTTCAAGTAGTATTGTGTTCCTGTTGGTGAGAAAGGTGACCAGAGCTCCTGGGGGGATTGGGGATAGGGTCGGCAACGCGCTTGCGATGCTTCTGGTGTTGCGGGCGCCTATAGGGTACGGTCTTACCATCAGGTGAGCCGTACGCTTGTTTACAGACCTAGTTACATAAAAAAAAAACCAGTTGGTAAGCGATTACCGTAGCCTATAAACGCCTGTAACACCAGAAGCATCGCAAGCGCGTTGCTGACCATACCCCGAACCCCCAGGAGCTGCACTGCTCGAAAGCAGTATTATTTAGCTGTAATCTTCTGTAAGGTACTTCGCCAGTCAGGCTGCTCCAGATTTCGAGCAGGATATTTCCTGCTGTGCTCTACCTCATTTAGGTACACCTTACGATCAAGACGGTGCACAGTGGTGGATGTAAGATAAATAACTATTCATATATTAATCTTTTACCACGTACGTAATGAAGGATGCAATGAGGCATACGGCTCACCTGATGGTGAGCGATTACCGTAGCCTATAGGCGCCTGCAACACCAGAAGCATCGCAAGCGCGTTGCCGACCCTACCCCCCAATTCCCCCCAGGAGCTCTGGTCACGTTACTCACCATCAGGAGTAATAAAACAGGAAAACAGGAGTATGTAAACGAGTAGCTAAAGATGTAAGTAAGCAAGCATTTTATTTTCAAATTCTCGAAACTGCCACAGGATCAAGACAACGCGAATAAGGATGACTACATTGTGACCATATTTACGTTTATCTCAATAACGATCCACATCCGTGTGGCAAATTACTTCCAACGTTTTCGTTGATCATAGTACAGACATAACAATAATTGTGTTTGCTCGCAAACGAAAAAAACCGACTTCAATTACATCGACAAGTAATAAAACGAAGTAGAAGAATAAAAAAAGAATTATCAAAATCGGACTACTCTGTAAAAAATTATGCGTGGTCATACCTTATAATCAGTGAGTGAACAATCAATCATTCCCTGTTTTCTTACCCTTAAGGTTCGAATTTTAATTTCAAATTTATATGGGACCAACTTCGGGGTATACTCTTTCCAATACAAAAGAATTATCAAAATTGGACTACTCTGTGAAAAGTTATGCGTGATCATACATAAAAAAAATATAGGCGTCGACTTGATAACCTCCCGGGGATAACTTCGTCGTTTGCGTCGGTTAAAAATTATTTTTTATATTTTAATTTTTAATTTATTTACTAGGTAGTAAACAATGAAATCGTAACGGATACGACAAAGTTTCGCAAAACTGTTTAATCACTTTGAAGAGATTTAGGTACTTGTCTAGAACTCTAGATAAACAAGTAAATTAAATAACTTGATGTAATAATGTTCAAACTAACGAAATAGGTACGAGTACTCAAAAATCTCACCAAGCTTTAATTTCGACAAGCTTTTATATCACGTAAAATTTGTATTGACTTTATAAGTAGATATTAAAAGTTTTAAAGTAACCATTTATTTTTTTCGTTCTACCGCATTCAAATAAAAGCTTGTTTTTTAGAAGGTTTTTTTTTTACTTGTAATCTATGTTTGATATAATAACAGCAAAAAGTATTAGGTAGGGATCCCTAGTACATTTTTTTAACCTGATCAGTATCAAGCTAATTTTCCATGAGTAGCTTCATTTTGATGAGGCGGACAAAAAGTTCCTCTTCGAAAACTCTCGATTGTGGTAGATAATAGAGTTAGCAGGAGGTAGAGCAGCACTGAGCGTAGGACCGGGATAACGTACCACGCAATTTGTAGGACAATGTTACTATTAAATTATATAAATATTAACTAAATAAAAGAAAAAAATCTCAATTTTTGATGACCTTACGAGGTCACCAAGTTGATGACCTCGTAAGGTCATCAAAAATTATTACTAACCAGCTGATTTTTTTTTTCTTTTAGTTAGTTAATATTTATATAATTTGATGGTAATATTGTCCTCCAAATTGCGTGGTACGTTATCCCGGTCCTACGCTCACTGCTGCTCTACCTCCTGCTAACTCTATTATCTACCACAATCGAGAGTTTTCGAAGAGGAACTTTTTGTTCGCCTCATCAAAATGAAGCTACTCACGGAAAATTAGCTTGATACTGATCAGATTAAAAAAATGTACTAGGGATCCCTACCTATATAGTAAAATAATCAAAAACATTATAGGTATATTGCAGACACATATATAAAACAAAATAATAATACAAGAAGAGATTTTTAAATCGGAAAGAACAAAGGTCAACAGTTCATGTTACCTATAATAATAAAAACTCTTTAATGTACACCAAGAATGAGGAAAATTATAAAAACAAAAACAGGAGATTAGTACAAAAAGCGGCTTTATGGCTAATGAGTGATTTCTTCAAGGCAACCTTTGGGCAGAGGAAATGGTACATATAATTATAAGTAGATGGTATAGGTGTATTTTCGTTTCAATTCCTGTACAAGGAATTAGAACGCGTAGGTATGTATTTTCGTTTCCACTTGAAGAATATTGTGTTTGACAAAAATTATCCCCGTACATGGCAAACGTTTGTATTGGTCATAGAGATGTTGCATGGTGCATGGTGGCATGCTGGGCATTTGTAATTGTTTATTGTGTGTGTTACCGGACCCCCGACACAGGAGATTATCCTAGTGGGGGCCGTTGAGTGTGAGGCGTTTATTAAAGTGAAACTTTTATTACATCGTCTCAAACTTTTTCGTCGGTGTGTTGCATGTCGCGTGACGGTCAACCGCGCGATAAGATTGATAAAGCGATTTTTATACCCTTAATGGAATATTATTCCAAAAAATTTTAGTTAAATGTCTATAATGTGAAAAAAAGTTTCACTTTTAGCGTGGTTTCATAAAACCACACTGGTTTTTTTAAAATGTCGTAAGCTCCATGCTAAACGCGTCGCTTACGTGTTTTGAGCAGTAATGTATTCTATCTCATTTTACCTTATACATTTACATGTTTGTTTCTTTGTCATGTCACGCATTTTTGTTTCGTCGAGTTTCAAATCACGATTCTAAAGATGTTTCAATAATAAAAAAAAAGTGATATATAAAGGTACGAAATATTTACTTACTACGTACTTATACTTCAGCTATTTAATTAATTTAAAAAAAATAAAAATTATAAATAATAAAGTGATTATATCGTTGTTTTGTTTTCCTATTAAGTAATTTCCTTTGTGCGTATTATATACAACAAAGTGAAGAAGAATGACAATCCTAAGTGGACTTCGAATACACATAATTATATGACTTGAAAATGGACGCTCAAAATGCGAGAAAATCTATATGAGCAGGAGGAACCCGCTGGCCTAATAGCATGCTAATAAAAATACTAAAATAAAAAATATCTTTAACATACACACACGGTCGACTGTTCCTAAGGTAGGAGGTAACAGCCGACTGATATATTTACGGAATTATTTATCAATAAATTTAATACACATATAAGTAATACATTAACCCGACCAGGTTCGCACGAAACCTCTAAAACTATCAGTGTTCCTCTACTATATTATGCATGTATTATACATATAAACCTTCCTCTGGAATCAATGACATTGACTATCTCTCTATTAATACAGAAAACCGCATCAGAATGCGTTACGTAGTTTTAAAGATCTAAGCATACAGACAGTGGTTAGCGACTTTGTTTTATACTATGTAATTATAAATGAGGGCTTTACACGCTACCATAAATTGTAACAATTTATCGTAACGATCCAGATTGTTACAATTTATCATTGCGTGTAAACGGGAGATTGTAACGATTTATTGGGATTGGAGTTGGAGTGAACAGTGCTCTACTCTTTCGATTTGTCGGAGCGATAAATCGTTCAATAAATTGTTACAATTTATCGTAGCGTGTAAAGCCTCCATTATGGGGGCTTTACCCAGACTCGGATCGAAAACTGATTTATTGATTTGTTTATGGAACGCTGCGAGTGTACAAATATTTGTGTTTGTTCATATTATAAGTAATACTATAAATAGTGAACAAACAGATATTATTACAGATACAATTTTTTGCTAACGATACGATAATAACTCTCTCAAACATCCGAAAAAATTCGTGTCAAGGTCATTTCTGCTGATACCTAAA
This sequence comes from Melitaea athalia, assembly GCA_905220545.2. Taxonomy (NCBI): domain Eukaryota; kingdom Metazoa; phylum Arthropoda; class Insecta; order Lepidoptera; family Nymphalidae; genus Melitaea; species Melitaea athalia. Next base: position 1,809,984 of record HG992180.1, read on the forward strand.
TATTAGCCGATGTCATCTAAATGTCCCTATATTAGTAGTCTAACAAATAATTTAACAATGCGTTAAATTAAAAAAAAAAAAAACCAACTACATCTGACCGAATCTATCCTTTTTACTCGGATTTTCTAGCATAAATGGTTAATTAGTGATTGCTCCAATCTTTGTAATAGAAATACAATTTGTGATTTTAAGTATAAAGAACTAGAAAAATTAATTACTATTACATTTTTATAACATTGATGAGGAAAGTACGTCAGTTTTATTTCTTTTGTGAATCATCTCTAGCAACAATTTACTAAGTTAACAGTATGCAATGCCTCCTTAGTATCCTCAAGATAGTGCAATAGTACGGTTCTCTCAGTTTATTTTAATAGGTATATTATATAAATAACAATTCAACGTGACAATTTAAACATTAATTAATGATTTAGTATTAGTATTATTTCAACTGAACTCCAGATAAGAACAGCATTGTGTTAAAATGATAACCATAGCTTTATTTATAATTGCGATTTGTGGCCTTTACTTCTACGGTAAAAGGAACCATAAGTATTGGGAGTTGAAAGGTGTGAAACATGATAAACCATTGCCATTATTTGGAAATAATGCGAGAAATTATTTAGCGCAAATTAGCTTCACGGAATTGCTCAAGGAATTTTATTGGAAATATCCAAGTGAAAAAGTAGTAGGATTTTATAAAGCGTCTCGGCCAGAACTAATAGTTCGTGATCCAGAAATAGTCAAGAAGATACTTATTACAGATTTCAGTTACTTTTATCCTCGTGGATTGAACAATCCCAAAGATTCAGTGGAGCCTTTGCTACGCAATCTTTTTTTTGCGGATGGAGACCTATGGCGACTACTGCGACAGAGGATGACGCCCGCCTTCACGAGCGGCAAGCTGAAGGCCATGTTCCCGCTGATTGTGGAGCGCGCGGAGAAGCTTCAAGCGCGCGCTCTGTCTGCCGCTACTAAAGGTACAGCAATCGATGCTCGCGATCTCATGGCTCGCTATACTACGGACTTCATAGGCGCCTGTGGCTTTGGACTTCAGACCGACTCACTTCAAGATGAAAACTCTGGCTTCAGAAAACTCGGCGCTACTATATTTAATAAAAGTCGCAGAGATGTTATTACATTTATGTTAAAACAGATATTTCCTACTGTGTTTAAAAATTTTAAAGTTCTTACTCGGGTGGAAAAACAAATACTTCATTTAGTGGATGAAGTTTTGAGGCACAGGAATTACGAACCATCAGGCAGAAATGATTTTATAGATCTCTTACTTGAGTGCAAGAAGAAAGGTACGATAGTAGGTGAGTCTATTGAAAGAACCAAACCAGACGGAAAGCCTGAAATCGCGATGTTGGAGATGGACGTTGAATTAATGGCAGCACAAGTATTTGTATTCTTTGCGGCTGGATTCGAGACATCATCCTCGGCGACTAGTACCACTCTCCACGAACTCGCTTACCACCCTGAAGTGCAGTTTAAAGTTCATGAAGAGATAGACAGAGTTTTAGCGAAGTATGATAATAAACTCAGTTACGATGCTATTAAGGAGATGACGTACTTGGAATGGACATTCAAAGAAGGAATGAGAATTTTCCCATCACTAGGCTACTTGATCAGAGAATGTGCGCGAAAGTATACATTCGAAGACATAAATCTAACAATAGACGAAGGAGTGAGAGTGTTTATACCGTTACAAGCGATGCACAACGATCCCAAATATTTTGACAATCCGAGTGAATTTCGACCAGAAAGATTTGATCCAGCTAATTTTGACGCGAATAACAAAAACGTATATTTACCTTTTGGTGCGGGACCGCGTGCTTGCATAGGTAAGCTAATTGTTTATTACATTTTATACATTTTATCTTTAGTTATAATATTTATTTAACAATTATAGATAACGACGTTATAGCCATCATCTTTGTAATAAATAAATTTCTTATTTATTGAGTACTAGATGGCTCCGTGAACTTCGTATCACCTACATATATTTGTGAAAAATATACACAAAACACTTTCTAAATGCACCTATAAATATTTGACAACCAATTGACAACGTTTTTGACAAAATACATTTTTCCCCGCTAGGAACATTTTGTATTGGAAGATTAAATCGTTGTTTCTAGTATTTCACGATTCAGCCTGTAATATCCCACCGTTGGGCATAGGCCTCTTCCCCATGTAGGAGAAGGATCGGAGCTTAATCCACCACGCTGCTCCAATGCGGGTTGGCGGATATATTCCCTACTATGAGTAACGATCGCTATCAGGTGTACATAACAACCGGGACCGACGGCTTAACGTGCTCTCCGAGGCACGGTGGGGAGACCCACGAGGACTGCACAAACACCCAGACCACGGCAAACATCTTTATGGCCAATACAAATGTTGTTGTGTGCAGGAATCGAACCCGCAACCGCCCGCGCAACAGCTAATCGCAATCCAGTGCTCTGACCGCTGCGCCAACGCGGCGTCATTATGTTTCTCATCGTTTAAACCTTCCCTGAACTTCCACAAACATTTCAAAATTAGCTAAATCGGTCAAGCCATTCTCGAGTTTTAGCGAGACTAACGAACAGCAATTCATTTTTTTATATATATAGATAATATTCGTATTCCGTGGAGTATTCTTAACAATACTATATTATATAATAATCCAATTGTTACAGGGGAACGACTGGGACTGATGCAATCTATAGCAGGGCTGGCAGCAATATTAGTGCGCTTCAGCGTTCGACCTGCACCTAGCACCATTCGTCGTCCACTTGTTGATCCTTATTCGGGCATTGTGCAAGCCGTGAAAGGAGGTCTACCACTAATCTTTATTGAACGAAAGCAGGACAAATAATTGTTATTCGTCAAAATAATGACATTGACGACTCGGAATTGAAACAATTCATACATAGTTTCTATTTAGAAAAATTAAGACTTAAAAAATAAAATATCATTAATGACGAGTTTACTTACTACTTTGTAAAATTCTTAACAGTTATGATCTACTATCAAAGATTATCACCAAGACGTTCAAACTTAAATACCTACAATGTTTTTTCTTATGAAAAACATTTTCAAAAGTGTTTACTTAAAAAAAATTTTATTTGGCATTAGAAGTAGGGATTGCAATCCCGCAAAGCGTGATCCCGAAATCCCGCGGGATCCCGCACTTCCAAAATGCAGATACGCAGATCCCGTAAGTTTAAAAGTTAGTGCTAAGGCTTTCAGATAATATGCCTAAAAAAAGTGTGTGTGTGTACTTATGTACGCACGTAAGAAGTTATACTTCAAGCTAGAGTATTAAAATACTTCCAAAAAAACCTACCACTTAATAATAATTAGACAATAAGTCCACAACGCCATCTCTTAGAAATGATAAAGACTACTTTCATGTTTTAGTCCACAACGCCATCTCTTAGAAATGATAAAGACTACTTTCTTGTCTGCAAAACTAGCGGCATCTATTCATGCATGCTTGAACTACTTTATATCCACACGCGCATTCTAAAAATTTACTCTTATCATTTTTCTCTAACGCGCCAAAAGAAGTAAAACTTGAAAAATTAACTGAAGTTGAAAAAACTAGAAGTATGGAAGAGACGTTTTCGAAAATATGCCCTACAGCCGCAACATCCGCAACCGACACAGGTACCGTTCTCCTGTTAAAGGAAGAAGTACCTGGGTGACCGAGCCTAGTTCGGTATTTTTATTTTTATTGTATTTATTTTTTTATTTTGTTTTTTTTTTCTCGGTATTTTTATAACTTATTTTTATTTAAATAAAAAATCACGAGTAAAATTTAAAGAAAAGAAAAGAGAATTAATCACGAAAATGAGATTTGAACCATGGTTTTCTCGGTCAATCTTGACTGTCCGATTTCCCACCTGAGCTATTATAACTTTAGTGTCACTAGACCAGTGCCAAAGCCGTCAAAAATAATGAAAAACAAAAAAAAAAAAATTAAAGTAGGATGAAACCTTTGCATTTTCAGAGAAGATTTACCTTTATATTTTTTTTACATAATCAGAAAATAGAGGTTTCAATGAACAAAAAGGCTACCCACTTTTTTAAAAAAGCTGATATTTTGACGTGAGAATTTTCGATTGAAAATGAGGGTGCTTTTTCGATATTGAGGTCAAAATAAGGTGAAAAAATAAATATTTTAAATCAAAACAATTACAGTGTATTTGGGACATAATAAGATTTTTTTTCACCAAATTAATAATAATAATAATAATAATATACTTTATTGTACACCAAAGACAGAAATAATACATAGCAAACAAAGAAATTTTTAACAATATATCATTAGGTACAAAAGGCGGCCTTATCGCTAAAAAGCGATCTCTTCCAGGCAACCTTAGGGCAAAGGAAATGGTATAGCGTCAGCGTAGGTGTACAGGCTACAAACAATTTATAGTAAATATTCAAATAATTAAACACATACATACATACATACATACGCTCATACATACACACACACATACATACATACATACATACATACATACATACATACATACATACATATATACATACATACATACATACATACATACATACATACATACATACTTACCCTCATACATACACATAGATACATATTATATGTATACTTATAAATTACTTGTTTATTGTTGAGTTTTAAGAAAATGCTTCCTAACAGTCTTTTTAAAAGTTGCAAGTGTTTGTACACGTCTAATATTCAAAGGCAAGGTATTCCAAAGGCGAGAGGCTTGAACTGTAAAAGATTTATCATAGAAGGAAGAGGAGTGAGAAGGAATTGCGAGAAGGAAATTACTGTCAGAACGGAGGCAACGTTCATGGGTATCGCCAAGGAATTGGAATCGTTCTTTCAAATAGGAAGGGGTAAAGGGATTAAATAAAATAGAGTAAAGTAGGTTAAGGATATGAGCATTCCTGCGAAGGCGGATTGGGAGCCACTTGAGTTTTTTGCGAAATTCGGAAATATGATCATATTTGCGTAGTCCGAATATAAATCTTATACATAAATTTTGAATGCGCTCAAGCTTATTAAGCTGCTCCTCTGTAATGTCGAGATAGCAAGTATCAGCATAATCAAGAATTGGTAATAATAGACTATGAGCAAGAGCAATTTTAGTAGGAATGGGTAGAAGATTACGCAATCTGCGGAGAGACCCAACCGAAGCGAACAACCTGCGGCTAATTTCACATATCTGCGGACCCCAAGAGAGATGTTGGTCGAAGATAACACCTAAATTTCTCACGTTTTCGCTATATGGAATGGTGAATCCGTTAAAAGTAACAGGAGGTAGTTCAGATTTATCAATACGGCAAAGCAGTTTGGAGCTTCCTATAATAATAGCTTTCGATTTGTTTGGATTTATATGTAGGCCGTAGGCTTTACTCCATTTACCAATAGCTAAAAGGTCATTATTTATGCGCGATACACACTGAGATAAGTTATGAACAGTGGAGTGAGAGTATATCTGGAGATCATCTGCATAGAGGTGGTAGAAAGAAGTTATAACATTACAAAGAGAGTTTATAAATATAGAAAACAAAAGAGGTGATAGCACGCCACCTTGCGGGACACCGGTATTGACTGTTGACCAATTTGAATATGAGTCGTTCAATTTAACTCGCTGCCGGCGACCCTGCAAGTAACTTAGAAACCAATCAGCAACCTCAGGAGATATGTTAAGAGAACGTAAAATATCACACAGTATATCAAAGTCCACAGTATTAAAGGCGTTACTAAAATCGAGTAACGTTAATACCGTGAGCCTTTGATTGTCCATATTTGATCGTATATCATCAGTTATTTTTACAAGCGCAGTAGTCGTACTGTGACCTGGGCGAAAACCGGATTGCATGGGATTTAACAGACGGTGTTTCACAAGGAAACTACTGAGCTGTTGATGCACAAGACGCTCGGGTGCTTTGGACAAAAAAGGGAGGATGGAAATAGGACGATATTCGGATAAGGACGTTGGATTGGTTTTTTTGGGGAGAGGTACAATTTCAGCATCTTTCCATATTGATGGGAACGTACGGGTAGAGATGGAAGTATTAAAGATGGATGTAAGTACCGGTGTTAGTATATCAAGGAGAGGAATGATCATTTTCCGACTAATGCTGTCAGAACCAACGGAATTTGAAGTTATTGCTAATATATTCTTCTTAACATCACATTCAGAAAGCTGATTAAGAAAGAAAATAGGAGTATCAGGAATTGGCAAGGCTGAAAGTTGATTTCTTGTATAGGCTTTAGTTGCACTATCCATGGCAACAGACGAAGAGAAGTGGAGATTCAACTCGTTAAGATTAAAATTTTGAGAACTATTATGACTATTATCCAGACGCGCTTTGCCAACTCCAAGAGATTTTAGAAAATTCCAGACTTTGCTAGAATCTGCTTCTTCAATGACAGATTTGTGGATGGCGACGATGTGCATCTCTACACACCCTATTACAGTGATTCCGAGCCTTTACGTATACCTCTCTATTAGCCTCACTGTTATTCAGTCTATACCGCGTCTTAGCACGAAACTTTTTTTCCTGCAATTTTTTAATTTCGGGTGTAATCCATGGGGCAGGCAGATGTTTTATTCTTACCGGTCGAATAGGTGCGTGAACATCATAAAGTTGTGTTAGCAGAGAGTTGAAAACATCCACCTGGCTGTCAATTGTATCTGCATCATAAACCGCAGTCCAATCAATTTCAGCTGCATCTCTCCGCAGTTGCTCCACATCCATACCACCAAAACTACGCTGCAGAAGTATTCTTGATTTAAGCTTAGGAGGTTTGATTTTGTAGGATAGATATAGCAAATCGTGATAAGAAAAAGCATCAGCAGCACACTGACCATGGCTTTCAACGTGGTCAATGGAAGAAACAATAATTAAATCTAAAAGAGAAGGAACACAATTTTGTAAAAAACAAAAATAAATTGTAAAAGATAAAAATAAAAAACCAAAAATGTATTTTTTTTTGATTTTTCACATGAAGTTTGGGGTTATGGAGAAAAAGTATAAAACAAAAGTTGTAGATCTTTTTATTATCTACAACTTTGCCATTTAACTTTTTTCGATAGGACTTGTAGTTTTGCTGGAAATCGAGATTTACCGATTTTTACCCTTAAAACTCACCCCCCACCCCCTCCCAACCTCAGATCGCCTCTAATTTATTTTTCCTTTCATTTTAGTGGTATTCCCTTCCTTTTCCAATAGGTTTCATCCTACTTTAATTTTTTTTCGATTCTAAAATTATCGACCCTGGTCTACACTTGCGAAATTAACCTTCCTATTCTAACGATATTTTAGCAATTATTTCATTGCCTAAAACAGGGATAAAACGACATTTTCTAAAAATGAATCCTAGCTAGATCAATTTTTTACCCCTGAAATCCTCTGTATACTAAATTTCACGAAAATCGTTGGAGCCGATTCCGAAATTTAGATTCTATATATATACCTACTAGCCGTCCCGTGCCCACTTCGTTGGGAGTTAATTATTTTTGTGATGTACTATATCCCTGGGTTTATTGTCGTCATCATTTTTCATTAATTTGCTTTAATCGAAGCACATCCAAAATGAAATGACAGAAATGAATGACATAACAATATGCTTGTAGTGTCAACACTTAAAAAGTTTCAATTTGACAGCAAAATCCCCCTTATCAAAATGACTTTTGTTACAAAAAATTTGATAAATGAAGAACCGCTCGACCGATTTTGTGCAAACTTCACATAAACCATCTAATAAGTAGTCCGAACAAACCTTAAACATTTGGTTTGGATAGGTGAGCCCGTTCTTGAGTTTTTTTTTTATGTTACTAGGTTGGCAAACAAGCGTACGGCTCACCTGATGGTAAGACTGTAGCCTATAGACGCCTGCCACGCCAGAAGCATCACAAGCGCGTTGCCGACCCTACCCCCAATCCCCCCAGGAGCTCTGGTCACCTTACTCACTAACAGGAACACAATTCTGCTTGAAAACAGTATTATTACCCGGTATTTACCCGGTGGCGATTTCCAGGGCGGCTCGGGCGTCCCCGCGGTCTCCAGATGAGCTCCCCAATGGTCGGCCTAGCCCAAGGGATCCGCATGGTAAAGGCTGCGCCTCGACATTCGACTGTTTCCCCTTCATCACTCTTCGTCATGAACAAAGCACAAATAAAGAAAAAAGTTAAAAAACGGCTGCACTTCCTCCCACTGAAGGTGCACCTCACTAACATCCGAGGTTTGCACTCCAACATTGACCCGGTCCACCACCACCTCGAGACCGCGAAGCCGCAACTGTTTTTCTTAACGGAGACACAAATCAAATGCCCAGCAGATGCGATGTACCTCAACTACCCATGCTACTCATTGGAACATAAGTTCAAAGAACACGCTGGGGTCTGTGTGTACGTCCGCGATGACATTTGTTATAAGCGACTCCGGTGCTTTGAAACAACCGGGTTCTCCACATTGTGGGTTCTAGTGGACACTGGCGTGGACAAAACTGTCTACGCCTGTGTTTATCGGTCGCACAGTGGAGATCAGGAGACAACCAGGCTCTTCGACCACCTCACAGAAATGGCAGACAAAGCGCAGCAACGATATCCGACGGCGGAACTTGTTTTTCTCGGGGACTTCAACGCCCACCACGAGCAGTGGTTGTTCCCGTACGGGAAAACATGTCACGCTGGAAGGGAGGCCCGTAAATTCGCGTTAGCACTGGACCTCACCCAGATGGTACAAGTTGCAACACGGGAACCGGATATCGCTAGCCATACAGCCAACTGCCTGGACCTTCTGCTGACTACAGATCCAGACAGACACTCAGTCTCAGTATCTGCCCCGCTAGGATCATCCGACCACTGTCTGGTGAAATCCGTGTCGACATGCTCTCCTCCGGACAACTGTCCAAGGGGCACAAGAAGAGTGTGGCGATATGAGTTAGCAGACTGGGAAGAGATGCGGCATTTCTATGCATCTTTCCCTTGGCGGCAAGTCTGTTTTTCCTCGGGTGATCCCTCGTGCTCGGCTGAGGCGGTTGCGGACGTGATTCGGCAGGGAATGGAATACTATATCCCATTCTCCGACATGTCGCTCGACCACAAATCCCGGCCTTGGTACAATGCTGAGTGCGCCCATGCTGAGGCCCTAAAAGAGTCTGCTTACCAAGCTTGGGTACAAGTCCGCGACGCCAAAGCTGCAGGGGTTCACACGAAGAAAAAAGCTTTTAATTCAGCAGCCAAGTCCTGCAAGCGCACACTGCAAAGAGCTCGATCTGACCATGTCCGACGTATAGGTGCTAAGCTTGCCTCCTACCCCCCTGGTAGTAGACAGTTTTGGTCTCTTTCGAAAGCAGTGGAGTCAAATTTCTGCCGCCCTACATTGCCTCCCCTGCAGAAGCCTGATGGTTCGCTAGCTCACTCCGCAGTAGAAAAGGCAAACTTGTTTGCATCTCTCTTTGCGAGCAATTCGCGTCTTGACGCTGGCTCTACGCAACCACCATCCCTGCCTCGATGTGACTCCTCTATGCAAGAGATCACGATCCACAATAAAGAGGTCCGTAGAGTTTTGCTGATGCTGGACGTGAACAAAACTGGTGGTCCTGACGGTATACCTGCGCGAGTCCTAAAGGCCTGTGCACCTGAATTGTCTCCTGTTCTTACGCGCCTGTACCGCCTCTCTCTCCAAACTAGAACGGTGCCAAAATCTTGGAAGGTGGCTAATGTGCAGCCAGTACCCAAAAAGGGTAGCCGAGTCAATCCCTGTAACTACCGACCAATCGCCATCACCTCCATGCTTTCCAAAGTCATGGAAAAGGTACTTAACAGCAAGTTGCTACACTACCTAGAAGACAATACACTCCTCAGTGACCACCAATACGGCTTTCGTCAGGGGCGGTCTACTGGAGATCTTCTGGTGTATGTCACTCACTGCTGGAGCGAAGCAATTGAAAAACGTGGTGAGGCGCTTGCTGTATCGCTAGATATATCTAAGGCCTTTGACAGGGTTTGGCACGCAAGCCTCCTTAGCAAGCTTCCTACTTACGGCATCCCTGCTGGCTTTTGTAGCTGGATTTCAGACTTCTTGAGTGAACGGTCGATCAGAGTGGTCGTCGACGGCTGCTCTTCTGACCTGATGGGTATAAACGCCGGTGTTCCTCAAGGTTCTGTTCTCTCTGCAACTCTTTTCCTGCTCCATATTAATGACATGCTGCAACCAGGCATTGTTGGATACGCAGATGACAGTACGGTTGTAGAGAGATATATGTCCAGCGCAAAAGACGACAGGGACGTAATACGTTCTCAGAGAGAGGCCATGGTAGAGCGAACGAACTTAATACTAGGGCATGTATCCCAATGGGGCGATTGCAACCTGGTCACGTTCAACGCCGCCAAAACGCAGGCTTGTTTGTTCTCCGCCAAACGGAGTCCTTTCAACTTGACTCCTACTTTCCGAGGTACACCTGTCCCTGTGTCCGATACCCTCGACCTCCTTGGCATGGAGTTGAGTTCTACTCTCAACTTTGGCAACTACATTGAGTCCAAAGCACAAACTGCGGCCAGAAAGCTTGGCATCTTAAACAAGGTTAAGCGATATTTCACGCCTGGGGAGCTTCTAACGCTGTATAAAGCTCAAGTCCGATCATGCATGGAATATTGCAGTCACTTGTGGGATGGATCAGCTAAATATCAACTCGCCACACTGGACTCAGTGGAACGCAGAGCCAAGCGGCTAATTGGTGACGCCAGTTTGGTGGAGTCTCTTCACACTCTGGCTCACCGAAGAAAAGTTGCCAGTCTATCGGTGTTTTACAGATTGTACTTCGGGGAGTGTGCCCTGGAGCTGCACGAGCTCATACCCCCATCTCCTTTCTTCCATCGGACTTACAGACGTACCGCAGGCTTTCATCCCTACCTGGTTGATATACCCTTCATACGTACAAAGCGCTTCAAATCATCATTTTTAATGCGCACGGCCAAGGACTGGAATTCCCTGCCGGCGTCTGTATTTCCGAGCACATATAACCCGAACTTGTTTAAAGCGCGAGTGAACAGGCTTCTTCTGGGCGAGCTCGCTCCATCTTCGACCTCGTCTCTGCTCTTGAGCTAGGCTGGGGTCAAGAGTAAGCCCATAGTATAATAAAAAAAAAAAAAAAAAAAAAAAAAAAAAATTATTTAGCTGTGGTCTTCTGTAAGGTCGAGGTACTACCCCAGTCGGGCTGCTCCATATTTTGAGCAATATAATATAGTTATAAAATTACAATGAAAAGTGGCATTGATTTTTATATATAAAGAAGAAAGAAGAAGATACAAGAATTGCTCGTTTAATAGTATAAGATTAGAGAAATAGCTTCAAAAAGAAAAATAAATATAAAATCAAAATAATTGTGTTTGCTCGCAAACGAAAAAAAACCGACTTTAATTACATCGACAAGTATTACAACGTAATAAGACGAAAAATTAGTCAAGTAAATACACGCTATTAAAGATTACTCAAAAAGTTATAATCAGTTTTCGATCTAATTTGAACAAGACTACAAGACAAGTATTAGCTTTCGATTAAAGTATGAATCATCGAAATCGGTACACCGAGTAAAAAGTTATGCGGTATAATATAACGTAGGTCGACGAAAAAGTAGTCACGTAAATACGCATTATTAGATGTAACTCTAAAAGTACTTGTCAGATCTCAATTAAATCAAAATGGGACCACATGACACGCAACACCTTTCAATGAAAACAAAATTGATCGAAATCGGTCCACCCAGTCAAAAGTTCTGAGCTAACATACATAAAAAAAAAAACATACGTGTCGAATTGAGAACCTCCTCCTTTTTTGGAAGTCGGTTAGTAATAAATCTAAAAAAGACACAACAGCCGACAGGACTGTGAGTAAATTTTGAAAAAAAGAAATGGCGGGCTTTGAGTCCAATGGAATCAGTGGGACCGTACTTGACGCTTTTCTTAAGCCCGGTTTCCACCGCGAGCGGAACGGACCCATTAATGACTTCGTTAAACTCGCAAACGCAAACTGCATACTTGTATTTCCACCAACAAATAGTCGGACGGAAAGAGCCGAGCGTGTAGAAAGAGTAGAAATGAGCTCGCTCAGTTCTAGGGAGCGGAGCGGAGTACTTACGGACTCCGCTCAACTCGCAATTACAATTTACATAGTAGCGTTTCCACACAGAAAGTGGTGAGCGGGGCGGATTGAGCGAGTAAAAAGAAATTGAAAAGAGTCCGCTGTGCAAGGCCTGCACCGACTAGTTCAGAACGGACTCGCTCGCTGTCTGCATCCAAAATCTTCGTTTAGCGCGTTTTTTTTGCATAAGATACAACAATACGTCTTTCGGTAAGCCTATAGGACATGGGGCATCAATTTAAGGGGTTTTTAGGGGAGAGGGTAAGAGGGGGGTGGCTGGGTTACGTTCTGGTATCACTCCCAACCAAAGAACTGGGCATAGATTTTTGAAGTTTGGGGGGGGGATTACCCTCTGGTACCACTCCCACCCCCAGCACTGAGCATCGATTTATGGGGTTTGAGGGGAGGGGGGAAGGGGTACCACTCCCACCCCCAGCACTGGGCATCGATTTACGAGGTTTTGGGGGGAGGATGGGGTTATAATTATGAAGGCAAAACCTATTCAGTCGTAAATCTTTTCAATTTTGAGCTTAGATAGGTTTTAGCTTATCGGCATAAGTTCGTTACAAAAAAAAAATAACCCTAACCTATCTAACTTCAAAATTAGACCGTTATTCGACATGGCGCGGAGGGAGGTCAGCCCTTGTCCTCCGTGTGAAAGTGCGTGAATGAATGATCAGCTCCGGGCTCTCAACAGAACACTCTAGGGGTAGGACAGACCTAGACCATGTGGATAGTGGGGTGCTCCGATTCGGGTTTGGGTATTTTTCGGATTTCTATATCTATATAGTGCAATGCTGGGGGTGGGAGTGGTACCAGAGGGTAACCCCCCCCCCCCAAAACCCAAAAAATCTATGCCCAGTTCTGGGGTTGGGGCTGGTTCCAGAGGGTAAAACACCCACCCCCTCCTCCGCTCTCCTCCCAAAATCCCATAAAAAGATGCCCAGTGTCATATAGCCCCCCACCCCCAACCCCCAAAAATCTATGCCCAGGTCTAGGGTTGGGAGTGGTACCAGAACGTAACCCACCCACCCCCTCCTCCCCTCTCCCCTTTAAACCCCATAAATAAGGCTATCCCGTGTTTCTTTTTTCTGTATACATAATCACTGTCATCACTCGACTCCGTGTCACTCGATAACATCGATCTCGATCACAACACGGCAACCAGCTCAAAACTTCAACTGAACTCGTTCTCTGTGGAAATTATCAATTCGTTTTTCATTTCTCATTGTCCGTTCAGCTCAGTCCGCTCATTTCTCTATCTAGTTTCATTTTGCAGTGGAAATCAAATGACCAACTCTTCGTTGGTGGAAACGCAAACCTATTTCATTAAAAAGGAGTCCGTTCCGCCTAACCATTTTCCGCACATTACCCTTTCGCAGTGGAAACCGGGCTTAAAGCCCGGTTTCCACCGCGAGCGGAACGGACCCATTAATGACTTCGTTAAACTCGCAAACGCAAACTGCATACTTGTATTTCCACCAACAAATAGTCGGACGGAAAGAGCCGAGCGTGTAGAAAGAGTAGAAATGAGCTCGCTCAGTTCTAGGGAGCGGAGCGGAGTACTTACGGACTCCGCTCAACTCGCAATTACAATTTACATAGTAGCGTTTCCACACAGAAAGTGGTGAGCGGGGCGCATTGAGCGAGTAAAAAGAAATTGATAAGAGTCCGCTGCGCAAAGCCTGCACCGACTAGTTCAGAACGGACTCGCTCGCAAAAGTTCAAAGACAAAAAACAAAAGTTCTTGAAATTGTTCTCTATTAACCCTGTAATCTATACTATATAATATAATAAAGCTGAAGAGTTTGTTTGTTTGATTGTTTGTTTGTTTGTTTGAACGCCCTAATCTCAGGATCTACTGGTCCGATTTGAAAAATTCTTTCAGTGTTAGATAGCCCATTGATCGAGGAAGGCTATAGGCACCTATCATCACGCTAAAACCAATAGGAGAGGAGTCCACGCCGACGAAGTCGCGCAGAAGCTAGTAATTCTTAAATTTTTCGTTGTCTAAATCATAAAACAGCCTAAATTCCCCTTTTAATTTACGTTCTTGAATATGCTGGCACAGCCAAAATCTTCGTTTAGCGCGTTTTTTTCTTTGCATAAGATACAACAATACGTGTTTCTTTTTTCTGTATACATAATCACTGTCATCACTTGATTCCGTGTCACTCGATAACATCGCAACAACACGACCACACGCAACCAGCTCAAAACTTCACCTGAACTCGTTCTCTGTGGAAATTATCAATTCGTTTTTCATTTCTCATTTTCCGTTCAGCTCAGTCCGCTCATTTCTCTATCTAGTTTCATTTTGCAGTGGAAATCAAATGACCAACTCTTCGTTGGTGGAAACGCAAATCTATTTCATTAAAAAGGAGTCCGTTCCGCCTAACCATTTTCCGCACATTACCCTTTCGCAGTGGAAACCGGGCTTTATGACGGTCGAATCGAGAGCTAAAACACAATGGAAAATATTAAACATTAGTCATACTTTAGTCATACATATATTAGGTTTAACGATATATTAGCTAATCGTAAGTATTTCCGATTGACTGATAATTTACAAGATTGGCCTGAAAACTCTGATTATTTATCTGTACTTGATTATGATTTAATTATTACTAGTGGTCGCCCAGAGGTCGAAATTCGACCATAATTATAAATTTCAATTAAAGAAAACCAAATAGTTGTGAAAATAAAGACCTTTTTTAAAAAATTTCAATTTGACAACAGACTTTAACGTGTGTGCGTGTGGTAGTGTGTGTAATTTTATTGCTTTTTTTATTAATTTAATGTATATTTTATGCATAATTTTGAAAAAATATTAGCATTCTGCACTCCTCCTCTATATAAACTATAAGTGTGCGAAATTTCATACTCCTACGTACGCGCAATTTCCGTAAAAAGGGGCACAAAGTTTTTGATTCACGTATTAATAAATAGATTTTGTTAGGAAACAAGATTGTTAAGTTTTATATGATGAGTCAAATAATATTATGATAAACAAAACTTGTAGTTTCAATTAGATTTTGTAGTATTATTTTAAGAGTGCGGGATCCCGTGGGTTCCCGAGCGAGATAGAATGAGGTGCGGGCTTGAATCTTATTAGAAGTATTAAGTGCATTGAAATATATAATAAACATACTTGGACTAGTAAAAAAACAATTTTCATTTGTAAGAATGCATTTGTTTGTGATTTTTAGCCATTTTTGCAATTTCATCAAAGTACCTAAGATTGGTCTGGTCGACGGTACGGAGCACTTTTTTTGTGGGTTGGTGTAATTACTAATTTAGTGGAATTAAACAAGAGCTTAAAAGAGAAAAACTAGATATTTCCAAATATATATTTTTTTTTTTGGGAAATCTGCTGAGACTGCAAATAATTTTTTCTGAATAACTCTACATACTTTCAAGCAGTATTGTGTTCCTGTTGGTGAGTAAGGTGACCAGAGCTTCTGGGGGGATAGGGATATCGTCGGCTAAACGCTTGATGCTTCTGGTGTTGCAAGCGTCTATAGGCTATGGTGATCGCTTACTATCAGGTGATCCATACGCTTGTTAGCCGACCTATTAGTAAAAAAAAAAAAAAATTCTACTCAACGACTGCCTGAATATAACAATTTCAGTATAACCGATATCTACATACGTTCCCATAACAACACGTGTAAAATAATAGCGAACGAAATTAAGCGCTTCCAAAGTCCAAGCTATTATCTCAGAAATGCATATATATATATATATATATATATATATATATATATATATATATATATATATATATATATATATATATATATATATATATATATATATATATATATATATATATATATATATATATACTTTTTGCTGATGTTATTGATTAGCCAGTTTTTTTAATTACTTTTACTATTATCAAATTTATTAATCACTATTATCAGTAGGTATATATGTATTTTATATCACTAATTTTGAATGTACTATATATTACTTACAAAATAATTAATTTATTATTATTACTACCCTCTGGTACCACTCCCAACCTCAGAACTGGGCATCGTATCTGGGCATCATCTATTTCTAATTAAAAATGACATTCTTAGTCCTTTTCAGTCTGGCTTCCGGTCTGGCCATAGTACAGTAATAGCTCTTGTTAAGGTAACTGATGACGTAAGACATAACATGGACAATAAACACATTACAGTCATAGCGTTGCTAGACTTTCGCTTTTAATGCTGTTGACTTTGGACATCCTTTTAGCTGTCCTAAAGTCCATTAATTTTTCATCTGATGCTATCCAATGGTTCGACAGTTATTTGAGTGGTCGTGAACAGTGTGTTCGAAGTAATAACCGCCTTTCATCTTATTGTTCACTTACTGCTGGTGTCCCACAAGGTGGTGTTCTCTCTCCTCTTCTTTTTTCCGTCTTCATTAACACTGTCACCAAATCCCTTTCCACGTCTTATCACCTATATGCCGACGATTTGCAAGTTTATACCTCGGCCCCTGCTAACAATATCAATAAGGCAATCGAAAGTACCCGTATATGCTTAGTTTGAAAATTTTAAATATTAAAATCAGTCAGGTCAACTTATTTTATTTACTTCTTTATTTCAATGACGTCACTTTATTTTTCGAGTTACTCTCAGCCATCTCTCAGCAAGCTCTTTCGTTTGATACCTACCGTTCATTTGATATTGTAGGAGTGCATTAAGAATAACTAGTCCGTCAACTTTAGAAAGCCGCCATATTGGATTTAGAGTTACGTCACATTATTTTTTAGCTATTCGTCGCAAGCCATTTTACTGGATACTCACATTATAGGTACCATCTTGGGTGTTCCGCCATGTTGGATTTACAATGAAGTAACACAGGTAGCCATGCATTGTCATCCAAGCTAAACGTGTATAAAAATTCCAGCTCAATCGTATAAAGGCATGTGCTTCAAAATAGAGTTACAAGATTCCATGCTAACATACATATTATATATTAACATATATACTTAAATTCATACATTGCAAGTTAAATAGAAGCTTTTAAAAAACCACGCACGCTCGACGCCCGCACGAACGCACGCACACACGCAAAGATGCACGCACGCACGCAAACATGGCCGCACGCATGCATGCACACACGAACGCACACAGGCACGCTCGAACGCACACACGCCCGCACGCACAGACCCACGCACGCACGTACGCACGCACGCACGCACGTATGCACGTACGCACGCACGCACGCACGCACGCACGCACGCACGCACGCACGCACGCACGCACGCACACACACACACACAAACAAGCACGTGCACACATTACATTGTTGTGGTGTTTTACATAAATAACACACTTAAAAAATTACAAATCAGCTCCAAATTAATACAATAATGTGATATAAATTTCCTCTATTTCCCTAAGATTCCATCATCCTATTCCAATTTGTTGATTATCGGACTACTCGTATATTTGGAGTGGCTCGCTCGCTTGCTTGTATTCAACTGTCAAAATCGATTCACCATTGTTAATGTAAAATTACTTGTCCATTAACAAAACTATATTTACAAACATGTAACCTCTTTTAATATTAGGTTTAAGTTAAAATGTAGTTCAAAGAGGAGAGGAGGAAGAGGAGGAGGAAGAAAAAAAAAACAATTTTACGTCAATTTCGACTTAGCTAATGATTTTGGAATTGTCTCAACATAAATTTAAAGTTTTTATTTAAAAAAAAAGATAAAGCGTATTTTTCGGTGCAGGATTACATAATTGATAAAAATGTGTGGACTTAGTGACGCAGTATTTCATGCAAGATATTACTAATTTTGTTCTAAAACACAGTTTATGTATTACTAGCGACCCGCCCCGGCTTCGCACGAGGCCAATGCTTATTACTCTTGAAAGAGCGACATATAATTAGAAATGTGAAAAACACCTAACGCTCCAATCTAAGCCTGCAACGTTGAATCGCGGACTTTTTTGTAGACCTTTTTAAGTTGTACAATACTGTAGAACATTATTTTGATCTATCTCGTAGGGTTCAGGCAGCGTTTGCAAATTAAGGGCAAAAAATGTGTTTATTTACGATATCACCACATTAGAAACCTCTAAAATTCAGTGTTTCTCTACTATATTATGCACGAATTATACATATAAACCTTCCTCTTGAATCACTCTATCTATTTAAAAAACCGCATCAAAATCCGTTGCCTAGTTTTAAAGATCTAAGCACATATAGGGACAGACAGCGAGAAGCAACTTTGTTTTATAATATGTATTGATTTTCGAAAGAGTAACTGCGGAGTTTCTTGCCGATTTTTCTCTGCAGAATCTATATACATTCCGAATCGGTCGTAGCTTTACTTTTACAAAAATAATAATCACTTTGAAATTTTAATTTCTAAAATGACGATTGGAAAGAGCTCTTGGGGCCTCTTTAAATAATTGTGTTTGCTAGCAAACGACAAAAATATACCGACTTCAATTACATAGACAAGTAAAACAATGGAAGTAGATGAATGATGTTCAAGTCGATGAAATATTAACAAACGCACTAGTCGTCGCTACGATTTTCGAAAGTTCCCTTCGATTTCTCTGGGGCTCCGTCATCAGATTCTGGTTTCCTTATCATGGAGATATCTCCTTTCCAACAAAAAAATAATTATCAAATTCGGTTCATAAACGACGAACTTATCCCCGAACATACATAAAAAAATATATATATTATACACGGTCGAATTGAGTAACCTGCTCATTTTTTTTTTCAAAGTTGTTTTTGATTTTGATTTTGATACATACATATCAGTTTGATTTTTTTTTTAATCCAACCTGATAAGATTAGTCGTCGTTTGCAATTCGTGCAAAGTCGTGCTTCAATAAAAGCCTGTGTTTCGTTGGGTAGCTTTTAATTATTGGTTTAGCTCAAAGCTTACGTGTCTACGATATCGCAACAGTGCACCACTCGGCACGCTTTTTCAATTAAATTAAATTATCAAGCCGTAATTTAACTCTTCTATTGTTCAGTATCGTTTCGATTGCATCTTAGATTGTTTTTATTTAGATACGGTATTCGGTCGAAATGATAACTTTAGCTTTATTTGTAATTCTAATTTGCGGTCTTTATTTATACGGAAAAAGGAACCATACTTATTGGGAGTCGAAAGGGGTGAAACATGACAAGCCCGTGCCATTATTTGGCAACGCCGCGAGAACTTTCTTAGGACAGACTAGTATAACACAACAGACTACTGAATTTTAAGAGGAAAACTCTGCCTTCAGAAAACTAGGCGCTGCTATATTTTACAGAAGCCCTAGAGATATTTTGGTATTCTTATTAAAGGAGATGTTTCCCTCTATATTTAAAAGTTTTAAATTGTTACCTGCGGTAGAAAAACAACTACTTCCTTTAGTGGATGAAGTTTTAAGACAGAGGAACTATGAACCATCAAGCAGAAATGATTTTATAGATCTCTTACTCGAGTGTAGGAAAAAAGGAACGATAGTCGGCGAGTCTATAGAAAAAATAAAATCAGACGGGAAGCCCGAAATTGCAACTTTAGAGCTGGACGTTGAATTAATGGCAGCACAAGTATTTGTATTCTTTGCGGCTGGATTCGAGACATCATCCTCGGCGACTAGTACCACTCTCCACGAACTCGCTTACCACCCTGAAGTGCAGTCTAAAGTTCATGAAGAGATAGACAGAGTTTTAGCGAAGTATGATAATAAACTCAGTTACGATGCTATTAAGGAGATGACGTATTTGGAATGGACATTCAAAGAAGGAATGAGAATTTTCCCATCACTAGGCTTTTTGATCAGAGAATGTGCGCGAAAGTATACATTCGAAGACATAAATCTAACAATAGACGAAGGAGTGAGAGTGTTTATACCGTTACAAGCGATGCACAACGATCCCAAATATTTTGACAATCCAAGTGAATTTCGACCAGAAAGATTTGATCCAGCCAATTTTGACGCGAATAACAAATACATATATTTACCTTTTGGTATTGGACCGCGTGCATGCATAGGTAAGCCAAGTGTTTATCACGTTTTATCAAACCTTATAATGATAAATTGATAAGATATGTATGGTAAACAAGCGTACGGCTCACCTGATGGTAAGCCTTTACCGTAGCCTATAGACGCCTGCAACACCAGAAGTATTGCAAGCGAGTTGCTGACACTACCCTTAATCCCCTCAGGGGCTCTGGTCACCTTACTGATCACAGGAACACAACACTGCTTTAAATCAGTATTATTTAGCTGTGATCTTTTGTAAGGTCAATATTATTAAACAATTACAGTATATGGTAACGAAAATGATAAGACTATAATATTTGTATTGGCTCGGGAGCCAGGTTCAAATTCGGTCAATCATTTCCTCTCAATCGAAACTTCGTAACATGAATAAGGGATTCTTTTTATGAATTTTCGTCTTTGTCAGCTGCCACTCCGTGGGTGGGTTGGCCAGTGGCAGCCTCCCAAACATCGAGAAAAAAAACTTTTTAGTCATTTCCTCCCACCTGAAAATTTGTCGGATTATAGTTTACCTAATATCATGAAGGAAAAATAACGTCCATAAAGTCCACCACGTTAAGGTCAGCTGACATTATTTTTCCTTCCAGATATTAGGTAAACTATAATCTGACAAATTTTGAAGTGAGAGGAAATGACTAATTTTTTTTTTTTACGTCTTTCAAGGTACCAGCTGACAAACTTTCCACCGAGATACAGCCAGCTGACGTTAATTTTTATTCATAGTAGCATGTAAACTATTACCAGGTAAATTTTTAGTTGAGAGGAAATCGCTGAAAAAAATTTTTTTACATGTTCAAGCAGCCAGCTGGCGTATAATCTACCATGTTATGGCCAGCTGACGTTATTTTTCCTTCAAGATATTAGGTAAACTATAATCCGACAAATTTTCAGGTGGGAGGAAATGACTAAAAATTTTTTTTCTCGATGTTTGGGAGGCTGCCACTGCCCAACCCACCCACGGAGTGGCAGCTGACAAAGACGAAAATTCATTATAAAAAATCCCTTATTCATGTTACGAAGTTTCGTTTGAGAGGTTATTGGTCATGTCAACCTGTCACTGGCCCCCGGTCCATAATAACGATTTTCGTATTTCTCACAGGAGAAAGGCTGGGACTAATGCAGTCATTAGCAGGTCTTGCAGCTATCTTGGCACGGTTCAGTGTTAAACCTGCACCTAGCACCATTCGTCATCCAGTAGTCGACCCTACATGTCACATAGTGCAAGCAGTCAAAGGAGGTCTACCACTACTTTTTATTGAAAGAAAGCTGTGAAAATTATTATTCACAGTAGTATTTTTACAATAATAGTTAAGTTAAATTTTCCTCATCATTCTTCATCTTAAGAATGGAAATATTTTAAGAAACATTTAATTTAAACATAATATTTTAATACAAAAGCACTAGAGATATGTACTCTCAATACTCTCATTTTTGTACGTAATTTTTATATAGTTTCGAGGATGTGATATAATAATATTCAAACGACATTTTAATACGAGTAATGTCTACATTTTATAATCTAAGAAGTAGTAGTAGGTAGCCGACAAAAATTCTAAAAACTATATTTTTGGCTTCGGTATCTATTGTAGATCGCACCCCAAGCTTTTTTTTTTAAATATTGAATATACAGTTTTGACTTTCCTACCATTTTATTATATGTATAGAATAGATTACGAGACGTAATCTATTTATTATTATTTTTTTGTTCATTAGATGAGTATAATAGATAGTAGATACACTATTATGTACTAGACAGATGATATTATGATATAAATTTTCGAAACAAATAAACGTAAGGCTGATTAGCGCTTCACAAAAAGTCACAGAAAATGTTTATAGTAAAATAGAAAATACGCTTAAAGAGAGATTGTTGAACTGACAATCAAATCAATTGCTATCCTCAATTGCACACAAAGTAGGAAACCATAAAAAAAGAATGAAGTACGAAAGCACACTCAACTATGGCGTTGGCGTTGGAAAAAAATTAAAAAAGCGAATGAAAAAAGAATTCACAACACTCGATCTTGATTAGCAAATTTACACAAGGAGTGAACTTTAAACATATCAATAAATCTAATCTATATATATATACTAGCTTTTGCGCGCGACTTCGTCGGCGTGGACTCCGCTCCTATTGGTCTTAGCTTGATGATATATAGCCTATAGCCTTCCTCGATGAATGGGCTATCTAACACTGAAAGAATTTTTGAAATCGGACCAGTAGATCCTGAGATTAGCGCGTTCAAACAAACAAACAAACAAACAAACAATCAAACAAACTCTTCAGCTTTATTATATTAGTATAGATATATCTATATATATATATATATAATTGATTTATATATATATATATATATAATATATATATAAATCAATTGCTGTTCGTTAGTCTCGCTAAAACTCAAGAATGGCTGGGCTAATTTGGCTAATTTTCATCTTGAAAACAAATGTTTGTGGAAGTTCAGGGAAGGTTTAAATGGTGAGAAAAAATAAATAATAATTATGTAACGGAAAATACTGAAATCGACGATTTAATTTTCCAATACAAAATGTTCCTAGCGGGGAAATTTAATGTCTTTTGTCAAAAACGTTGTCAATTGGTTGTCAAATATTTATAGGTGCGTTCAGAAAGTGTTTTGTGTATATTTTTCACAAATATACGTAGGTGATACGAAGTTCACCGGGCCATCTAGTAACAGATAAATTAAAGAAAATTACATAAATAAATTATGCGATATGATATAATATGTTTTAAATGCGAATTCAATTATTACGAGTAAAATTTGATAATACGATATGGATGATAATAACATAACGTACATTATCTACTAGCTGTTCACGCAACTTCGTAATAGATTGCTACTGACCTACTTCAAAAAGGAGGAGGTTCTCCGGTTGGTATTTTTTTATGTATGTAGGACCTATTACGCCGATATTCCTGATCTGATTAACGCGATTCTTTTTTTGTTCAATGCGGAATAGTTGCCATTTTGGTCCCATAAAAATTTGAATCAGTTTGGCTCAGTATTAAAAATGTTTATAATTTCCTCATGTGTGGGTATTACACAAAAAAATAATACAAAAAAAATTAAGAGTGGCACTGTGTCGTCTCGTGTCAGAGATTTTCATTGTAATATGAAACTTTGAATAGTTACGAATGCTGTAAAGACCTCACTATTGGTGGCGCCACAGTCCCTAAAGCCTGAATAAAAATTCATCATATCAAAGATTTCGACCGGACGAGTAAATCGTTCCATAGCTTAATTGGCTAAGAGCGCCGACACGGTTTGTCGGAGGTGCCGGTTCGATCCCCGCTGCAACGGTCGGTATTTCTGATGTGGTATTAAAAATGTTTATAATATCCTCAAGTCTGGGTATTCCCTACACAAAAAAATAATACAAACAGTACATAAGTTAACTCAATTTTTTTTTAACAAAACCTAACCTAACCTAACAATGAAAACAATAACAAACGCACGTGACCTTGCGCCGCATACATTATCTGTTATGCAGTTTTAGAAAATGATTTTGGAAATTCCGTTGTAAGGTGGTTAATTTAGTGTGCAAATCAGTATTTTTGTTATACGGTGAGTAAATTTGTCTTAAAATCTGTATATCTGTGGTTTCAGCTAGATTTCCTTTGTAAATTAGATAAAAAGGCCATCTGATTTTGATTAATTCTATACGTGTTTTAATAAAATATGTTTAGGTAATCAAGTAGTCAATTTGTATCGCAGTCATTTATCTGATATGCAGTGGGTTATCAGTTGGGAGATTTCGTTTACTCGAATTTGAAACAGCGGCCACACTTGGGAACCTCGACCTTACAGAAGATCACAGCAGCTAAATAGTACAGCTTTCAAGCAATGTTCTGTTCCTGTTGTGAGCAAGGTAACGAGCTCCTAGGGCGGTAGGGTCGGCAAAGCACTTGCGATGCTTCTGGTGTCGCAAGAGTCTATAGGCCATGGTGATCGCTTACCATCAGGTGATACGTACACTTGTTTGCCGACCTAGTTGTAAAAAATATAAGAATTCCACTCAACGACTGCGTGAATACAATAATTTCACAATAACCGATATCTACATACGTTCATATATAACATCACGTTTAAAATAATAGCAGACGAAATAAAGTGCTTCCAAAGTCCTCCTCCTCGCAGATTACGGCTATTACCTCTCTCAGACGTAAGCAAGCATTAATTTACTTTATGCTGATGTTACGTGACTAGACAGTTTTCTAAAATTACTCACCTAAAATTCCTCAGTAAGAGGTTTCATACATCGTAGACCGGGAGATGGTGACACAAAATATTAGGTCATTTGTACCAGTATGGCAGTTCGTCAGGGGTCTAATTACGTTAAGGCAAAAAGGAAGTCATAGCGCTCGCACAGGCGGCCCAATCGCGTGGGCGTTAATCGAACGCGTCGGATAAATAACGAGTGTCGAACGATTTGTTCCACAAAAATGTTTTTATTTTCAGATAGTCGAAAAAAAAAAGAAGTAGGCGGTAGCGGAATGCCATACTTCCCGGATGTGACTTACAGCCCGCCATACCGACGCGAATACATTAATTTAAATAAAACAATTCAACCATTTGTACCAGGCTAATTTTTGCAAAGCTAATCATCGTCGAGTAGCCATTCACGAAAATCACCTTGCCATACTTTTCCGACAGTTACCAATGGCCGCCATACCTGCAAAGGAGTAATTTCTTTTTTTTTCGCCAAACGCGATAAACGCCCACGCGATTGGGCCTCCGGTGCGAGCGCTATGACCATCATTTTCCTTTTTGCCTTTACATAATTAGACCCCTGACGAACCGCCATACTGGTACAAATGACCTAATATTTTGTGTCACTAACTCCCGGTCTATCGCACTCAGGATATTGGCTAGTTTTGAAAACGGGGAAATTAAAAATTATGATTTGGTAAAAGATAATAAATTTTTACGGAAGTTTACATCAATGAAATTTCACTCCTATTTACAAGCTTTTATTTAACTTGCAATGTATGTATGTATGTAGATTTTAACTATTAAAATTTTCAAGCTAAGGAAATACGAGTACTCATATCTCGCGACTAACTTTTATATCATATAGATTATGTAATGACTTTATAAGTAGATAGTAAAAGCTTTGAAGTAAAAATATATTTTTTTCGTTTTAGCTCATTCAAATAAAAGCTTGTTTTTTAAAAAAGGTTTTTTACTTTTAATTAATACAGTTTAAAGTACGTTTATGTTTCCCGGATATCGAAGTGGATGAGATCAGTGCGGTGCTCAAGCAGCCTAAAAATTGGAGGGCCCGGTAGACGACGGAGTTACGACTGAGCTCCTTAAGACCACAGGGCGATCTGTCCTAAAAGTCTTGGCGAGACTTTTTAATGCCGTCATCCAGGCCCGCCGTAAGCGGGCGTGCAAGGCGTGCACCGCACGCGGGAGCGGCAAATCGAGCGACTCATACCTAATTCTAGTCATTGTACCCCTGGCCGGTCGACTCCTACTTAGAGGGCACGCATAGGATACCAACTTGGGGCGCCTAGTCCGCAGCGGGCAGCGGGCAGCGGGCACGAATCGCGCGACCAATAGACATTTTCTAATTTTGTGATTGTATGTGAAAATTTCATTGGTTTCTGTCTGATCACCAGCTCCACAGGTGAAGAAGGTGATCTATTCATTTTTGTTTTGGATTTATTTTCACAATTAAATCTCAATATTCAAAACACGTGGTCAAGGTTCTAATATACGTCAAAAACACAATGGACTACAAAAAAGAGGATTTTGGAAATCAATAACCGCGCATTTTACGTCCCATGCTCGCCGCAGTCTTAATTTGGTAGTGAACGATGCAGCAAATGTTACGTATGAAACTGTGAATTTAAAAAAAATTTACGTTTTCTTTTCATCATCTACAAAAAGGTGGTCGGTAATTTGCAAATATTTACCAGATTTAAAATTAAAAGCTTTAAGTGCCACGCGATGGTCCAGCAGAATCTATGCAGTTAAACCATTACGGTATAACCTTGAAAAAATATTTGATGTTTACTGTAAATATATATGTGGTGATTCATCGGAATGGGATTGTACTACATTTCAATCTCATTGCTTTTTCTCGCGAATTTTGAATAAAATTATATATGTATTTGCTCGGTATAGATGTATTTGGTTCGATGTTTTAAACGAAATTGATGCTCTGAGAAAAATGATGCAGAGCCCCACAATGAATACTCAAATCTGCGTCAGGTAAATAAAGTTGATTGATAAGTTCACAGAATATCGCACGGCTGAACACTTTGAAAAGGTGTTAGAAGCTTCTAAAGTGGCTCACGAACTCAACGTAGAAACAGATTTCCCACCAATACATACAATTCGTCCAAGAAAAAAATCAACACAATTTCACGATGAACACATACAAACACGTTACCTCTTTTAATATTAGGTTTAAGTTAAAATGTAGTTCAAAAAGTATATTATTATATTACGCTGCTGTTTCCATTACAAAAAAAAAAAAAAAAACAATTTTACGTTAATATTGGATTTAACTAATATCACATATCGGTTTGAATTTTTTTATCACAGCGACAAATGATAAGATTAGTCATCGTTCGCTTACTTCAATAAAATCCTGTGTTTCGTTGGGTAGCTTTTAATTGTTGATTTAGCTCAAGGCTTACGTGTCTACGATATCGAAACAGTGCATCACTCTGCTAGCTTTTTCAATTAAATTAAATTATCAAGACGCAATTTAACTCTTCTGTTGTTCAGTATAGTTTCGACTACATCTTAGATTGTTTTTATTTAGATACTATATTCGATAGAAATGATAACTTTAGCTTTATTTGTAATTCTAATTTGCGGTCTTTATTTATACGGAAAAAGGAACCATACTTATTGGGAGTTGAAAGGGGTGAAACATGACAAGCCCGTGCCATTATTTGGCAATACCGCGAGAAGTTTCTTAGGGCAGACTAGTATAACACAACAGATTACCGAATTTTATTGGAAATATCCTAACGAAAAGGTTGTAGGATTGTACGGAGCGTCTCGGCCACAGATAATAATTCGTGATCCTGAAATAGCCAAGAAGATACTTATTTCAGATTTCAATTACTTCTATCCGCGTGGTTTGAACAGTCACCCGCATCAAATAGAACCTTTGCTACGCAATCTTTTTTTTGCGGATGGAGACGTATGGCGACTACTGCGACAGAGGATGACGCCCGCTTTCACGAGCGGTAAGCTGAAAGCCATGTTCCCGCTGATCGTGGAGCGCGCAGAGAAGCTTCAAGCGCGCGCTCTGTCTGCTGCCAAAACAGAGACAGAAATCGACGCTCGCGATCTCATGGCTCGCTACACTACGGACTTTATAGGCGCCTGTGGCTTTGGACTTCAGTCCGATTCTCTTCAAGATGAAAACTCTGCCTTCAGAAAACTCGGCGCTACTATATTTTACAGAAGCCCTAGAGATATTATTGTACTCTTATTAAAGGAGATATTTCCTTCTATATTTAAAAGTTTTAAATTGTTACCTGCGGTAGAAAAACAACTACTTCCTCTAGTGGATGAAGTTTTAAGACAGAGGAACTATGAACCATCAAGCAGAAATGATTTTATAGATCTCTTACTCGAGTGTAGGAAAAAAGGTACGATAGTCGGCGAGTCTATAGAAAAAATAAAACCAGACGGGAAGCCCGAAATTGCAACTTTAGAGATGGACGTTGAATTAATGGCAGCACAAGTATTTGTATTCTTTGCGGCTGGATTCGAGACATCATCCTCGGCGACTAGTACCACTCTCCACGAACTCGCTTACCACCCTGAAGTGCAGTCTAAAGTTCATGAAGAGATAGACAGAGTTTTAGCGAAGTATGATAATAAACTCAGTTACGATGCTATTAAGGAGATGACGTACTTGGAATGGACATTCAAAGAAGGAATGAGAATTTTCCCATCACTAGGCTTTTTGATCAGAGAATGTGCGCGAAAGTATACATTCGAAGACATAAACCTAACAATAGACGAAGGAGTGAGAGTGTTTATACCGTTACAAGCGATGCACAACGATCCCAAATATTTTGACAATCCGAGTGAATTTCGACCAGAAAGATTTGATCCAGCCAATTTTGACGCGAATAACAAAAACGTATATTTACCGTTTGGTATCGGACCGCGTGCATGCATAGGTAAGCCAAGTGTTTATCACGTTTTATCAACCTTATAATGATAAGATATGTATGGTAAACAAGCGTACGGCTCACCTGATGGTAAGCCTTTACCGTAGCCTATAGACGCCTGCAACACCAGAAGTATTGCAAGCGAGTTGCTGACACTAACCCCAATCCCCTCTGAGGCTCTGGTCACCTTACTGATCACAGGAACACAACACTGCTTTAAATCAGTATTATTTAGCTGTAATATTTTGTAAAGACAATATAATTAAACAATGACAGTATATGGTAACGACAATGATAAGACTATCATATTTGCAATAACGATTTTCGTATTTCTCACAGGAGAAAGGCTGGGACTAATGCAGTCATTAGCAGGTCTTGCAGCTATCTTGGCACGATTCAGTGTTAAACCTGCACCTAGCACCATTCGTCATCCAATAGTCGACCCTACATCTCACATTGTGCAATCAGTTAAAGGAGGTCTACCACTACTCTTTATTGAAAGAAAGCCGTGAAAATTATTATTCACAGTAGTATTTTTACAATAATAAATTTGTTAAGTTAAATTTTCCTCAAAATTCTTCATCTCAAGAATGGAAATCTTTTATGAAACATTTAATTTATAAATACAATACAAATATTTTGAACATAAGCCCTTGAGATATGTACTCTCATGTTTGTGCGTAATTTTTATACAAAGTCGAGGATGTGATATAATAATATTTAAACAAAATTTTAATAAGAGTAATGTCTTCATTTTATAATCTAAGAAGCAGAAGTGGATAATTATTGTAGATAACGAGACGTATTCTATTTATTTAGAGTAAATTAGATTAGAGTAGTAAATTATAATATCTATAAATCGTGGAAGAGGCCAAGATCCATAAAGGGTTGTAGCGCCACTGGAAGTGGAAGATAAAAAATTATAATTTTTATTTATTTAACTTTTGTTTAATGTATTTACTTTTTACGTTTACTTTTTACAATATGTTACTGTACTTTAAAAATAATCATTAGTATCAGTGTTAATTATACGTGAATTTTAAATTTTTGAAGATACGAAACGTAAATTTTTCTTAATTAAAACTGTAAAATCTGCCCAATCTTCCTAAATACTTCCGACTCTCTCATCGTCATCATCTCTTGAACTGATTAAATGTACTAACATAATCACAACATAACTTTTACCACTTCAAGAGATTCGCAGCGAAAGCTAATTGGAAAGACTTGATACACCTAATTTTAATGCGAAGCTATACGTATAATAAAGTAGACGGACGATGCTTATAGTTAAATATATTTAAGGAAAACTATTTTCAGAAATTTTATGATACAACTCAAAATCAAAACCATTGCTTTTAGAATTTTCGTAAGTCTGTTTCAGCACCGCGCAAAATAGTACGCAAAATTCCCTATGGAAAAATTCTCGTAAAACCTCATAAACCATGGAAAAATGCAGATCAAATTCTCATCGATCTCATAACTCGGTATACGAATCCTTCTCATACATGGGGAAAGAGGCCTATGCCCAGCAGTGGGATATTACAGAAGCGTTATGATGTTTTTTGAAATTTTTTCCATAGGCTTGAAAAAAAATTACGATAGAAAAAAAAAGATAGTTCCGCTGAGTTTCTTTCGCCAGTTCTTCTCAGGTCAGAGGCTTCTTTTTTCCGAACTGGTAGTAGACTCATGACGTTCAGTAAGAAATTGTAATAATTTTATGCTGAATAAAATATTTTAATTTTGATTTTGTTGGATGCGTTTTTTAAAGTTATCCTGGAGGTCTAAGTTAAAATCTGGTATAGGTTTCATATTAATACACTGACTTGAAATGGTGTTTTATACAATATTGTAGTGTAATCGTAACGAAGTCGTTTTGTCACACATCAAATATTTGATCACGATATTTTAATATCATAGCACGTGCTTCCATGTTAGAGACCTTTGCGCATTGCTAAGCTTATCATTTAAATTATCATTTGTTTGTTCATTAAATGAGTGTAATAGATTAATTATACACCATTATGTACTAGACAGAAATTATGATAAGACTTTGAAACAAATGAACGTATCATAGGTAGGGATCCCTAGTACATATTTTTCACTATTTTTATGAATATGAACAAAATAAAATAAATGATCAGTTAGAAATTTTTAATATACCAAATATTGAAATAGAGGAAACAAAGCTTATTGTTGAGGACATAGCAACGAAACTTAAAATGCCTATCGATGATATTATTCAAGTAAAATTAAAAAGAAAGACAAAACAAAACGATTTGCCTGGAACAGTACAACTTAAAATGAAAAACGAGGAAACTGTACAGAAATGGCTATATGCATCAAAATCTAATAAAATACTATTAAAAGAGCTTGTAACCAAGGAACATAAAATATCCTCTAACAAAACAGTATTTATGAAAGAGTCCCTTACACCCTATAATAAAAAACTTTTATGGAACGCTAAAGAGAAATTAAAGGAGACGTACAAATTCATATGGTGCAAAAAAGGAGTTATCCGTGTTAGAAAAAACAACGATAGTCATCCAATAATTTTGAGGTCATTAGAGGATATAAATAAGCTTATTTGATTATTGAAAGTTAAGATTTTTTTTTTGTCTATTGATTATTTTAATTATTATTATTTCTTTTTAATATAAGTATAGTAATTATAATTTTAAATTATAATGGATGAAATTAATAATGAAGTAACTGAAATATATAATTGCTCAAATTTGAATGACTTTATAGCTTGTCTATCTACTAATAATAATATAACTTTATCGTGTATTCATGTCAACATAAGATCAATGATCAAAAATTTTGCAGCCTTAGAACAAATAATAAAACATTGTAATATAATTTTGGATATAATAGTTGTAACGGAAGCAAATATTTCGGACTCAATAAGTAATATGTTTAACTTAGACGGTTATGAAATGCACACAGCATTGCGTAAAGCGCGTAAAGGAGGTGGAATTATTATATATATTAATAAAAATCTTAAAGCGAATGTCACTAAGCCAAAAACTAATACCTTTGAATGTATATTAGCGTCTATAAAAAAAAAAACCTGATTAGCAACAAGCTAATTTTCCGGGAGTAGCTTCATTTTGATGAGACGAACAAAAAGTTCCTCTTCGAAAACTCTCGATTGTGGTAGATATTAGAGTTAGCAGGAGATAGAGCAGCAGTGAGCGTAGGACCGGGATAACGCACCACGCAATTTGTAGGACAATATTACCATCAAATTTTATAAATATTAAGTAACTAAAAGAAAAAAAATCAGCTGGTTAGTAATAATTTTTGATGGTCATCAACTTGATGACTGCGTAAAGTCATCAAAAATTGATTTTTTTTTCTGATTTTTTTTTCTTGTAATTAGTT
Organism: Melitaea athalia; assembly: GCA_905220545.2. NCBI lineage: Eukaryota > Metazoa > Arthropoda > Insecta > Lepidoptera > Nymphalidae > Melitaea > Melitaea athalia. The sequence goes on from HG992180.1 coordinate 1,841,700, forward strand.
AATATTTATATAATTTGATGGTAATATTGTCCTACAAATTGCGTGGTACGTTATTCCGGTCCTACGCTCACTGCTGCTATATCTCCTGCTAACTCTATTATCTACCACAATCGAGAGTTTTCGAAGAGGGACTTTTTGTTCGTCTCATCAAAATGAAGCTACTCCCGGAAAATTAGCTTGTTACTAATCAGGTGAAAAATATGTACTAGGGATCCCTACCTATCAAGGCTGATTAGCACTTCAGTCATAGAAAATGTTTATAGTAAAATAGAAAATACGCTTAAAGAGAAGGATTGTTGACAATTAAATCACTTTAGTCAGTCAGTCAGTCCTATTGCAGTCCCCTTGGACATAGGCCTCCCCAAGACATCTCGGTTTTCCACAATCCTCATCCAGCCTACACCTACTAACCTAAATCTCATACTATCCTCAATTACAGACTATGTAGGCAACCATATAAGCAGAATGAAGTGCGAAAGCATCTCAACTATGGCGTTGAGAAAATATTAAAAAAGCGAATGAAAAAAAGAATTCACGACAATCGATCTTGATTAGTAAAATTACTATTGAAACACGTAGTTGTTCGCAACAGACTACTTTATTACAAAGCATAGATAACAGATATCACAATTACCATAGACATAGACAGATAAAATATGCACACTATTACAACTTTATTTTGACATATGTAATAACACCCCCACTATGTCAAAATCAATCTAACATAGGTACAGACTATTATATATTACAAACGAACGATACCAAGCATTTCCATAAACTTATAATGTTTTATGGGACATAAACCTTTAGTAAGTATATCGGCAGGCATATCCTCACTAGAAATATAATTAATTTTAACATATTCTTGTTTTATTACATCTCTAGTATAATGGTAACGTACATCAATATGTTTTGATCTGTTATGACTCTGGTTACTTAAAGCTAACTTCAATGCACTCTGATTATCACAATACAAATCAATTACATAAAGTCTATTAGTAATTTCATACATTAAATTTCTTAAGTATACCGCTTCCCTAGAAGCTTCAGATAGTGCAGTGTACTCTGCCTCTGTACTAGACAGTGAAACTGTTTTTTGCTTTCTACTTTGCCACGAAATAGCTGAACCTGATAACATAAAGCAAAATCCAGTATAGGATTTCCTATCTAGAGCATCACTAGCCCAATCACTATCCACAAAGCCTTCTAGACTTTTATTATTGTTACAATATTTTAAACAATAATTCTTAGTACATTGTAAGTATCTCAATAAACGCTTTGCATAATTCCAATGAATAAGATTATAACAGCTATTGAATTGACTAAGATAGCTTACAGAATAGGCAATATCTGGTCTCGTTAACACTGCTAAGTACATTAAACTTCCAATTAGTCTTTGGTAAGGAACATCAGGTAAACATTTATTAGAAGACTTCTCTAAATTTAATTTAGGCTCAATTGGAGTACTTTGTGTTTTACAATCAGACATTTGAAATTTAGAAACTAACTGTTCAATATATTGTTGTTGATCCACAGTAATAACATTTTTATTTTTATCTAAATTTATTCTCATGCCCAGATATTGTCTTACAGCTCCTAAGTCTTTTAACTTAAATTCTGAACTTAACACATTTTTTAATTTATTAGTTTCTGAGTCACAGTTTGAAAAAATAAGAAAATCGTCCACATACAATGCCACTATAATTTTAACTTTACCCTTCATTTTTGTAAACAAACATGGCTCATATTGACTGTTATTAAAATTTAATTTAATTAAAACGTCTTTAACCCTCTCATACCATGCTAAGGATGATTGTTTTAACCCATATATAGCCTTTTTTAATTTTAATACTTTTCCCCCACTTTTGTTTACAAAACCTTCAGGTAATGACATGTATATATTTTCCTTCAAAAAACCAGTAGTTACATCTAAATGGCTAATACTCATTCTTATCTTTACACTAAGAGCAAATAGTAATCTTAAAGTAGAATGTCTCACTACCGGTGAGAATGTATCACTATAATCCACTCCAGGCTTTTGCGTAAAACCTTTAGCCACAAGTCTAGCTCTATATCTCACATTATTATCAATATCAAATTTTTTATTAAGCACCCACCTGCACTTCACTATTGTCACATCACCTGGATTGTCAACAAGCTCCCACGCTTCGTTATCCTCAAACGACTGCAACTCCTCAGCCATTGCTCGCTTCCACTGCTCCTTCTCGGGCCCCTCTAGAGCCTCTGAGAACACAATCTCTTCGGATGCTGGAATAGAAGTAGGTACACATATGTTGCTAAAACCATAACGCTCAGGTGGCTTTCTCTGACGCATACTAGGTACATCTGTCACCAGCTCAGGTTTTAAAGTTGTTTGGACTGCGTGTTCTGGAACATCTTGTATTGCAATTTCAGGTAACATTTCCTCACTATCAATAAATTCTGAAGAATCTGAAGAGCAATCTGAAGTGTCTTTTATTTCTGAAATATTTGTGGATACCCCCACTGCATCAATACTCTCCTCATCCATATCTGTTGATGTCACTTCATTAGTAATCCAGGTAGCTGTGTCTTTACTGGTTTCCACAACATCTGTATCATTTTCTAACACTATGACATCTCTACTAATGATGACAGTATTCTTGACGGGGTCATACACACGATATCCTTTTATATCTTCGCTATATCCAATTAAAATATGCTGTATGGCTTTCTTGTCCCATTTTAAACGTTTCTGTTTAGGGACATGAACCATCACCTTGCTGCCAAATAAACGTAGGTGACTCAAGTCTGGTTTTGATCCATACCACAGTTCATATGGAGTTTTATCCAATCCTGATGCAATAGAACGGTTTTTTAAATATACAGCAGTATTGGCCGCTTCGGCCCAAAACTTTTTATCTAACTTTGCATCATATAATAAGCATTTAGCCTTCTCCACAACTGTACGGTTAGCTCTTTCACTAAGACCATTCTGTTCTGGAGTGTAATTATTTGATTTTTGATGTATTATACCAGCACGATTTAAGTAAGTTGCAAACTCCTTATTACAATATTCTAGTCCATTATCGGTTCTCAGTATTTTTATTTTCTTACTTTGTTGATTTTCAACAACTGATTTGAACTCTTTAAATCTGTTGAAAACTTCATTTTTGTGCTTCAGAAAATAAATAAAGGTCATTCGACTATAGTCGTCGATAAATAACAAGAAGTATCGAGCACCACTCAAAGAATTTTTTTCCATGGGACCACAAATGTCACTGTGAATTCTGTGTAGCGTTTCTGTGCTTCGCTCACCCACATGTGAAAAGGGTAATCTCATTTGTTTTCCTTCACAACAAACAGAACATTGAGACTTAGATATATCAAACTTACTATCATATGACAAGCCATCCACAATACCATTTCTCATTTTATGCATATCTTGACTGTTTATATGTGCAAGTCTTCTGTGCCATAGCTTTCCACTAACCACTGGAGCAGCCAACAAACCACTATCTGTTTGTAATCTTAGCTTATAAACACCATCTGTTAAATCCGCAGTCGCAACTAACATATTGTTCTTGTCTCGAATATAACAGTGCTTCTCTTTGAATATAACATTATTACCATTTTTAATAAGCTCACTTACTGATAATAAATTGGTTGTTAGACTTGGAATACACAGTACATTTTTGACTGTTATCTGACATTTTAATTCTGAAACAATGTCTACGTCTCCGGAACAAACCACTGGCACTTTTGATTTATTAGCAACAACTATTTCTGGTAAGCACGGCGTTAAGTTCACGTTCTTTAGAGCCTGTCCAGAAAGCGCGATTTACGCGCGTGTCCATTCGCGCGTAGGCACTCGCGCGTTCTCGAGTTACTAGAGCTACCCAAGCTTCATTCGCAGTCATGTGTGCACTTGCACCAGAGTCCACGTACCATTCTTTCTTATTAAATTTTCCATTCAGAAAAACAACATTAAATATACATTTACTTGCATTTTTCTTTAACATAGGGCACTGATTTCGATAATGTCCTTCTTCTTTACACTTGTAACATGTGATTGACTTTGATGACGTATTCTCAGTCACTATTTTTTTATTGGAGGTAGAAAAAGATCCGCCATGTTTCTTTGTCTTGTTACTAGAAGAATATTTATTTTTCACTGCTAATGCTGCGCCATTACTTTCAAAATCACTATTAATCTCCATATCGAGTAGTTTTGATTTAATGACATCTGCAGTTATCGAAATACCTGAGTGTTCAATTGCCATTATCATCGGAGAGTAACGATCGGACAAACCGGCTAATAGTAACGATCCTATCCACTCATCTGTTATAATAAATCCCGTTCCATTTAACCTTTGAGCTGTTTCAATCATTTGTGTCACATAGGTAGCCATCGAGTCACAATTTTCAAGCCTTATGGATATTAAATTTCGAAGGAGGGTAATTTTTCGCGAAAAACCACAATCGTCATACATGGCTTTTAATTTATTCCATAATTCTGCTGAGCTCTTGGTGTTCTTTATGTGCACGTACAAAGCTGGATCAATTGTTAATATTAACTTTGCCTTCGTTTTGGCGTCATCAATCGGCTTAACATCGAAATCTGCCGTTGGTTTGATGTACTTGTCCATACCCTCAAGTACCAACAAGCTTTCGGCCGCAAAACACCATTCATCGTAATTCTCCCTGCCTTTTAATTTCGGCACACTAGCAATATAGTTCAAGGTCATGTTTCTGCGATACAACACACACAATTTATCTATTTTAAACTATAAAATAACTGATAAACCGGTAGAAAGCCCATAACCTATTGAAACACGTAGTTGTTCGCAACAGACTACTTTATTACAAAGCATAGATAACAGATATCACAATTACCATAGACATAGACAGATAAAATATGCACACTATTACAACTTTATTTTGACATATGTAATAACAATTACACGTAGTGAACTTTAAACATATCAATAAATCTAATAATAGACGGATAAAATTACACAAATTCAATATAGGCAACGATTTTCAATGTTTTGCGAATCCAGTTTTTACGAGTGAAATTTGATCCTACGATATGCTTGATAATAACATATATTATCTACTAATACTAGCTATAGGTACACGCAACTTCGTAATAGATTGCTACTAACCGACTTCAAACTTCTTCTGTGTGGTTACGGCGGCAAAGAATATTGTAACAACTATAATTGTTACTGCTATATTTTTTATCTTATAGTTAATATAATAATATCTCGATTCGCTTGTCTGCGGCAGTGTATCCGTTCGTGTAATTTACCTACGAGGTGGGGGACATATAGGTAGGATGGAGGCTAGCGGCCGACGGCTCACGGCATCGCAGCTAAATAACACTGTTTTCAAGCAATTTTGTGTTTCTGTTGGTGAGTAAGGTGACCAGAGCTCCTGGGGGGAACTGGGGATGGTGTCGGCAACACGCTTACAATGCTTCTGGTGTTGCAGACGTCTATAAGCTACGGTAATCGCTTATCATCAGGTGAGCCGTACGCTTGTTTGCCGATCTAGTTACATAAAAAAAAAAATTGGCGCTTCCTCTATTACTGTCTATTGGAATGAATAGTAAAATAGTAGTTTTATAACCATAAACACAAAATACGAAATATCTTATCTATATATGTATGTATATTAATACGTGAAGCAAAACATTGTAGACCTTTTTACAAAAATTGCGCGGACGGATGAGTATGAAATCTCGTACACTTATAGTTTATATAGAGAAGGAGTGCAGAATGCTAATTTTTTTTGAGTTTACTCCTTAAGAATCGATTTTCATACAGGGTGTCCCGTAAGTCGACGTCAAGCCGGAATCAGGTGGTAGGTCTAGTCGTAGTAGTTAACAGAAAAATATTTTAAAAAAATCTTTGCTATGTATTTTAAAAATTACAGGCATTTATAAAAATCGTGAAAATCTACACCCTGTGACGGTATTTTAACTCCTGTTGCTACAAATTTTTAACTTTATTTTATTAAGTAACTAGCCGACCCGTGCCCACTTCGTTGCGCATTAATTATTTTTAATAATTACTCCTAACGACGATATCTCAAAAACTATTCATCTGATTGATATAGTGTTAAGGGCAATTTTAATCTGCATTAAATTCTTAAGCTAACTAACATATTTATTTTGATAAGGATTAATACTGAACTAAAGAAAATAGCTTTGAAAATAACGTAATGTTTTTAATTACAAATTTGATCATAAAAGTGGTTATTGTAAGTCAACCGTAAGAGATAGAGATATGCTGTCGCGGACTTTTTTGTAGCATTTTTATAGATTTTGAATTCGCTAGTACATTACTTAACTATATTTTTGCTAGTTTCCGCGGCGTTCGCGAGGAAAGGTCCCCGTTGGCGAGATTTTTTGCGACCTCTTCAACATTTATCGCCATATTTCTGTTAATTTATATAAAAGCATAATAAATTATATACCTAAACCTTCCTCAAGAATCACTCTTTCTATTGTTGAAAACCGTGTAAAAATCCGTTCAGTAGTTTTCGAGTTTATCGCGTTCAGACAGACAGACAGGACGACAGAAAGACGCGGCCGGGGGATTTATTTTTATAATAAGTATAAGTATAGATCCTGAATAACGCTTTTAAAAACTTTTGCTTAAAATTTACAACCAACTGCTCCAGTTCAGTAGGAAATGTAATTTTTCTCCCAACCAAATATTTTACAGATTTTTGCCAAGTTTCTCCATTGCGAGACGCGATTTTCTTACGATGTCTCATTATCATCGAGTGCAACCGTCTGTGTCGATTTGAGTTCTACGCACTAGACCATCTCGAGTTTTAAGATTATAAATTGTAATATGTCACGCAATTAATCAAATTCTTGGCATGAACCTACAAGATTAAATGACGTTCGATGATTTGCAAAATTCTAAGGCTCTAAGCAGACATAATTGCTTTATCGTTTTAACCTTTCACGTGACTTTGAACTATGACTTGCAATATTTTCGTTATTACTTATAACTAACTGCGTTTTACGATTGTGGCTGAGAGCTTCGGGGTTCTACTTAGCTTGTTTTTTCTCAAATACTTTTATTTAGTACTAGCTTCTGCCCGCGATTTCGTTCGCGTGGAATAGGAACAATTCTGTCGTACATGATTTTTGCGAAACTTTAACTGTTTACGCAGCGCACGCTGTGGAAGCTCACAAAAGGAAAAAAACCCTGATTTTGAAACATTCTTCATTGGTGCTCCGCTTCTATTGGTCTTAGCGTGATAATATATAGCATATAGCCTTCCTCGTTAAATGGGCTATCTAACACTGAAAGAATTTTTCAAATCGGACCAGTAGTTCTTGAGATTAGTACGTTCAAACAAACAAACAAAAAAAAATTCTTCAGCTTTATAATATTAGTATAGAAAGACTGACGTAGCCTTTACTATAACTATAGGGACAAATTCCACATTCTGTTTATCCGTCTGCTTCTACAAAATAAAAAAAGATAAACCGAATTAACAACACAAAATAACATTTTTGTTTGTTTATATGTACATCTATTATATTGATTCCCTAAGTGGTTCAGGTGGACCTCCAGGGTCCACGGGAGACTCGAGGAGACTACTAATTCGAATGCGGTCCACGAAAAGTTATCTCAGTACAACGTGTCGACAGGGCGGATCTATCGTTGTGGGTACGGTGGACATGCCCACAACCTTCAGTCTAAACACTTTTTTCCTTGACTCGATTATTTAACGGAATTACGGAACGGCCGGCGGCCGGCTTAAAAGAAAATGTCAGCCGAATCATTTCATTCCTTTTTTAAATTTAAATACAATTGATGAAAAACTATGGCAGTAACAAGATCATCGAATTAACTAGTCATATATAAAAATTATAAAAGCGAGGACTAAATATTGATCCTTGTGGAATTCCCAGGTGAAATGAAATCAAAAGTTCAATTTTTACTTAAAGGGTTACTGTAACAGACTACAGAAAGTTATACCGCTAGAGGCCGTTTATAGCAAACTAAATCTATAGTGATGTAACAAGTGTACAAAGCATTTTGTTTGTATTATTTTTTGTGTAATACCCACACATGAGGAAATTATAAGCACCTCTTGTCAAAGATTTTCATTGTAATATGAAACTTTGAATAGTTACGGGTGCTGTAAAAGACACACAATAGGCGGCGCCGTGTTCACTTAAGACCGAATAAAAATTCATCATATCAAAGATTTCGACCGGACGAGTAAATCGTTCCATAGTTTAATTTTATTGGCTAAGAGCGCCGACACGGTTAGTCGGAGGTGCGGGTTCGATCCCCGCTGGAACGGTCGGTATTTTTGATATGACATTAAATTTTTTTACAAAGCATTCTTATATTAAAGAACAAACATATGTGGCTAGGTTTAGTGATGAAATAACTACCAAAATTGATGCAATGTTGTAGATGTATTGTATTATTGTTATTTATCATTCAATAATTATATTTTACTAGCTGACCTGGCGAACTTCGTACCGCCTTTTTTTTCTTAAATATAATAATTACATATACCAAAATAAAATATAGCCTATCTTTCAAGTTGGATCAAACTGCACACGGTGTGCAAATTTGATTAAAATCGGTTAAGTGGTTTAGGAGTCCATTGAGGACAAACATTGTGACACGAGATTTATATATATTAAGATTTGACGTGAAATCAGAACATCAAGATATTTCCTTGTTCACCACTATCCCTACCATTAAATACAGTACCTGGGTGACCGAGCCTAGCTCGGTGGTCGGTATTTTTAGTATTTTTTTTTGTTTTGTTTTTTTTTTCTCGGTATTTTTATATTTTATTTTTATTTAAATAAAAAATAACGAGTGCAATTAGAAAAAAAAAGGAAAAAAAATTATGGCTTGCAGACGTGGATTTGAACCTTGGTCTTCTCGGTTAAACCCGTCCGATTTCTCACCTGAGCTATTAAAACTTTAATAACAAAAATGTGATGTGAAAATTACCTTCTTATTGTAGCGATATTTTAGCCATTTTTTCATTTCCTAAAAACAGGGATAAAAATAAATTTTCTAAAAATGAATCCTAGCTTGATCAATTTTTCGCCCCCGAAATCCCCTGTATACTGAATTTCACGAAAATCGTTGGAGCCGATTCCGAGATTCAGATTCTATATATATATATATATATATATATATATATATATACAAGAATTGCTCGTTTACTAGTTTATGATAAGATAACGTTATTGAAACGATCACGGCTATCAACGAAATTATGTTAACAATGACTTACCTTTGGGATATCTATAATGATAAGTAATATAATAAAAATGAAAATACAATTATCTCCATATCTCCAGCATCATAAATTCTTCTTGTAATGAAACTGATCGATGTAAATGAACTAGAAGGCGCTGTGCAACAAGTTGTGAGAGTAAACACACGAACACTCGCTACTTGTTGCACCGCGTCCTCTAGCCTGTGACGTCACACTCCGTATCCTGTCACGTCATCACAGCAGACGCCGTATGCGTGTCTTCGCAAACTCAGTGACGTCATTCTCGCTTGCACCGTGACGTCGCCGCGTGTCGCTTGAAACTGTGACGTCATCACAGTATCCCTTCATCGTGATTATGCGTGCAGAAATGACGTCGTCAAATATCGCGCTCGTGTCGCTGAACACCTACTGACGTCATCAATGTCGTGACAATCACCGCATATCCAGTTACGTCACACAAGCACTTGTCGCAGGTATATTACAATGGCTATGTTCCACTTAACGCCCGAAATTGCCGTTCTACTAACGTAAAAACGTCGCGAGCGATATAGGCGAATTTTATGGGCGGAACGCATATTTGAGCGGTGTGTGCTCGCAATATGGCGGCATGGTGAAAACGTGCAGCTGTGGGGGTTCAGAGTAAATATTTCGCATGAATTTGAATAAAATTTAATTCAACGTGGACTTTCCCGTGAATTTAATGTTGCGTTTTTAACGAAAAGAATGAGAGATAATTACTCGGAAAGTTCATCAAGTTCCGATGACATTCACAATTTGACATTGACAGTTGTTTTTTTCGAATTCCCGCCACGTTTTGGCGAAAGACCACTCTGACCCACAAATTATATTTTTTGGGCGAAGTGGTCGCGACCAGTGACGTCATCTATGACGTCGATCGATCGCTCACGACTACCACGGGTCTTAAGTGGAACGATACAGAGAGCGTTACAATCGTTTAGCGGGCGTTTAGCGGAACGTACCCAATATAGTTTTATGTACATAGTATTTTATATTTTTTTTCTCAAAATTTTGAGATTTTACACGCTAATTTTGCGACTATTTCATAATTTCCCTGTGGCAGGACTACTGGAAGAGATTTTGATCATGCGATAAGTTGTGCCTTTGTACCAGCATTGTTTATAAGTGCTATTTCCTATTGTTATCATTGTGTACATAAATTGTTAAATAAAAACAATAAACACACAAGTGCCACTGGTTTTAAGCCTGTATTGGCGATACGAGGGACAAATAATAGGCAATGCATTGTCTCAATGAAGAGCAGATGACTCTGATCATGAAGACCAAAGCATAGTCAGCTAACTTTGGCTTTCTTTCTGCTGCTATTTCAACAAAGCCAATAATAGGGGATCGGACAGTAATCAGATTAAAATCTATAATGTACTTAGATAGAATAAATATACTGTTTTACGATTATTTATCGAATAATAATTTAATATAATTCATTTAAATATTTTTAAATGAAAAAATAAAATGTTGTTATTTACTATATTATTAATCTGTACTAAAACACCAACTAAAGAACTAAAGTGCCTGACGTCATTTGTTGGTTACAAGCCACAGAGTACTTTAGAAAAGAGCAAGCATTTACTGCACGGGTTATTCTATCCGTATGTTCAACGTACTCTGTGCTTTATATACTCTATGTTTATGACCCACAATTGACGTCACGCGCTGTCAGATGTCATAAAGTGGCGTTTTGGCGGGATTTTTTAACAAACAATATTAAAACATGATTTTGAGTACCTAAAAGGCTGTAAATTAATAAAATTTTATTTTTTATTGGTATAAGTATCCATAAAGATTAATTAAAAACACTTTTTGAAAATTTGTCCGATCCCCTATTATGTCCTTGCTCTCGTTATAAGTAAGACGTGGTGTCAGTGCCACCTCGTCAGAAACTATTGAGCAAAATCATAATATAGGTCGTGACGTCATAAGAATGTAGCGTACTCACCACTTGCTGCGCGGCGCTCCAGTAGTGATGCTCGCTGTGCAGCGTGCGCTCGCTCAACGAGTGGCGCTGCAGCGCCGCGCGCCACAGCTGCAGCAGGCTGTAACAGGAACTATATGAAACACTTGCGGTAACCCGTCGATTATTAATAATTACTAGCTGTGCCTCGCGGGTTCACTTGCATTAATTTGAAAAAAAAAGCCTCTAGCCTTCCTCGATAAATGGGCTATCTAACACTGAAATAATTTTTCAAATCGGACGAGTACTTCCTGAGATGAGCGCGTTCAAACAAACAAACTCTTCAGTTTTATAGTATTAGTATAGATTACTAGTGGCCGTCCAGTGGTCGAAATTCGACCATAATTAATTTAAATTATAAGTTTGAACATTATTAAGATTCTATTGTCATAGACTATACTTCTATAATAATAAACATAAGTCCGGCCAGAAATGCTAATGCACTAAACCCCTGCGGGAGCCTTCAGCCGCTTTAATTGGAGGGTCCCGGATCTGCAGGCAACAGGATCCCTCCAGCGACAGGCTGGCCTCAGCGAAAAGGCCAGACTTCTCCACCATGGGGACTGTCCGGCTCACTTCTAAACAGTCTTGATGGCCAGAAATGCTAACGGCACTGATGGTATCTAATTTTTTTTTAAATGCTCAAGTTTTTTCTTAAACATCATGCATTATAATAGCACGGGCGATTTATTATTCGAACTACAAATCGTCAATCCTGTGACTGCCTAGTAAGGCTAGGACGTGGTCCGCGCTGACGGAATTCTTTATTTTATATGTATACATACGCTCACACTCATACATGCACACAGACCTACACACATACCCACATTATAAATTACATACTTACACATATACACTTATATAATTAATTACCCTTTCTACATCTATTATTAAGAACAGTGACGTCACTAAAATGGCGGTCAAAATATTCAATAAGTCACTCACCGCTTGTTCCTAGCCCCGCAGGCCTTGAACTCATCAGCCAGGCAAGCGACCAGCCTCGCCAGCGGGCGGCCCTCCCCCTCCACCCCCTCCCCACCCTCCGGCCCGTCAGGCGTGTCCTCGGCATCGTCAGCTTCGGGCTCCAGGTCTACGTCATCGATGATACGACGAGACACTACATACTTACACATATACACTTATATAATTAATTACCCTTTCTACATCTATTATTAAGAACAGTGACGTCACTAAAATGGCGGTCAAAATATTCAATAAGTCACTCACCGCTTGTTCCTAGCCCCGCAGGCCTTGAACTCATCAGCCAGGCAAGCGACCAGCCTCGCCAGCGGGCGGCCCTCCCCCTCCACCCCCTCCCCACCCTCCGGCCCGTCAGGCGTGTCCTCGGCATCGTCAGCTTCGGGCTCCAGGTCTACGTCATCGATGATACGACGAGACACCGTGTCTATTACTTCTAGCAGTTCGTTCTGGATTTGTACTTTGAATTTCTGGAATTGTTATAAAGTTTATTAGAGCTGGGTTGCTATATTAAAAAACGATTTGTTTTGCTATACGTTCTGTTTCGAAAATTATATTATACTGTTAATTGGATGTTGTTCTAGAGGTCGAGAATTCGATCACTATTTTGAACAAATAGTTAGAAGTATTTTTATTGGTAAAGTAGCAATAATACACATATGTATGTATGTATGTATGTACATTGTAAAAAAATTGTATACTTTACCAACAAAGTTTCCACTTTTATATTAGATGATTTTAGTTTGGACGTGTGTGTTTATGTTACATGAATTTACTGAATTCAGACACAGGATTTTTATATTACTGGGATTAAATGTGAAACTTTTATTTATTTCAGTGAGGTAAGGCATATCGGGAAAATTCTGCTAAAATCTGGAGCAGCTCGACTGGGGAAGTACCTCAAACTTACAGAAGATCACAACTAAATAATACTGCTTTCAAGCAGTGTTGTGTCCCTGTGATGAGTAAGGTGACCAGAGGTACTGGGGAGAATTGGCTAGGCGTATATCGGCTAAGCGTTTGCGATGCTTCTGGTGTTTTCTGGTGATGATTCTGGTCTATAAGCTACGATAATCGCTTACCATCAGATAATATTATAATTGCTCACCTCAGTCGCTTCTTTCAATTGCTCCAAAACGCCCAAAGCTTCGAGAGATATCATGACGGTAGTTTCGAAGGTTTTGTCGTCTTCAGTGAGAGACGCCTCGTACTCCGGTGTTATATCTTGTAAGTAAGCGTCAGTTAACTCTTCACTTTTTGTCAGTTCTGGAAGTATTCATATTAATTTTAATCATGATTGGAGTGATTAAGGTTAGATATAGGATTGAGTCAAATAATGAAAAAAATTGTGTTTTAAAAAACAAATAAGTACATCATTTTTTTTTTCGTAAAACTTCTTTATTCACGCTTGACTAGGTGAGTAAGCTGGCGAATGCGTGATAAGAGCGTTACGAAAAGTGCGATCGGGCGAGGCAAACGGAAGTTGAGAGGAGATATAAGTTAGTGAAGATAGAAAGATAGTTATGTTTCGTAAGTTTTACTTCAGTCGTGTGGTCTAAAGCAATGTTTTTCTTTTTTGGCAATAGGTTTAGAAACAAACAATTACATTTATAAATTTAAATAGTTAAGCTCACCAGCAAGTAATAACGCAGTCCTTCGCCTTGCAGACAGAACCCGACCTAACGGAGCGCGTTCTCCTTTATACACGGCCGTACTGATCCTTTTCACTATTATATCAACTAGCTCTAGCTTCTTAGCCTGGACAAAAATAACAATTCGTTGGAGATAGCGTTAGAAGGCACGGTTTCGCTATTTTAATTATATTTCAAAAATGTGCAAAAATTATTTAGACTTCTAGTATTATTAGGGGCCATCCATAAATTACGTCACACGTTAAGAGTGGGGTAGGGGGTCGACGAAGTGTGACATTGTGTGACAAGGGGGAGGGAGGGGTTCAAAATATGTGACGTTCCATTTCTAAATATAATAATATCAAACCGTAAGTACAAAAACATGATATTTCAACTACCTATCAATAACTAACTTCAAAAATTAAAGTTTTATATGTTTTATATATTTGGCAAATTGACTTTTATTAAAATGAAAATAAAAATAATGTCTAAATTGTCATCAGTTTGCTCATGCAAAATTGCAAATTATGTGACGTCACACACGACAGGTAGGGGGGAGGGGTCTCATAAATGTGACAATCTGTGACAATGACGGGGGAGTGGTCGAAAAATCGAGAAATTCGTGTGACGTAATTTATGGATGGCCTCTTATATAAATAGACAAGTGATTACATTTCACCTGAACTGTTTTTGTAGTAGTGTGTGTCTAAGTGCAACATAAAAGAATATCAACTGGAAGTGCTATCGCGTACATGCACAAGCTTAACACTTTTATGCGTACATGCATAAATCGAAAGTAAGACAGTAAGAATGAGAGAGAGATAGAGAATGGGAATGAAGGGAGTGGGTAGTGGTTAAGAGTAAACGTAAACGAGGGTGGGAAAGACAATAAAATAATATGAAGAGAGAGCAAATGGTCGAAAAAGAAACAAAGAGAGAAGAGATAGAAGGATAGGAGATAATAGGAGAGTTGATGGAGGTAGAGATGGTGAGAAAAATTATAGAAAATTGATAGACAAATAAAAAGAAACATGTGTAATCATAAAAGGAGAAAGAAATTTTGATGATAAGAGTTGTAAGGAGATGCAAACCGAATAAGAGAGAGATAAGAATAGTAAGTCAGAAGTGTAGAAGCAGAAAGACTGTCATAAAGATAATTAATACTGCTTTCAAGCAGTATTGTGTTCCTGTGGTAAGTAAGGTGACCAGAGCTTCTGGGAGAGATTGGAGCTAGGGTCGGCAACACGCTTGCGATGCTTCTGGTGTTGCAGACGTGTATAAGCTACGGTAATCGCTTACCATCATGTGAGCCGTCCGCTTGTTTGCCGACCTAGTTGTATAGAACCAAAGCCACGGTACCTCCAGCTGCGCGGTGGTGGTGCTGAGCGCGTGTACCCGCGGCAACTCAGTGCGCGCGGTGAGCAGTGCGCCGCGCAGAGCGTGTGCAGCGCCCAGTACGCGCCCCGCTGTTGCTAGTTCTCGCGCCGACCGTTCCGACACTACCACGCGTTCTCTAATACATGAATATAGTATTTATAACTACTGTTATTTTTAATCGCATTCAGCCTGTAACATCCCACCGCTGGGTATAGGCCTCTTTCCCTATGTAGGAGAAGGATCGGAGCTTAATCCACCACGCTGCTCCAATGCAGGTTGGCGGATATGTTTTCTACTATGAGTAATTATCGCTATCAGGCGTGTATGATAACAACCAGGACTGACTGCTTGACGTGCTCTCCAAGGCACGGTGGGGAGACCCACAAGGACAGACATCCAAACTGGAAAGGAATATTTGTACAAATACAAATATCAATCCCAAGCGGGAATCGAACCCGCAAACCGTAGGTATTTTAGATGACTACTCACACCACTACGCCGGAGCGGTTGTTAATAACTTCAACTAATTTATTTTACTCGTTAACGAAAAAAAAAAACAAACTTCAATTTACACCGACAAGTAATATAACGTGGGTAGTCGAAAAAATTGTCAATCAAATACATGTATTATATGCAAATGCATTATTAGGAATAACTCAATAAGTATTCATCAGATATTAAATTTAAATGGGAGCAAGTAACAGGTTTCCCATTATAAATAAATATAAATACCAAATAATCTCAATATTTGTATTACTTCTAATGTGTCAATTTTAATGATCCTTTTTTAATGTAAAACTTTTAAATTAAAAAAGGATCATCAAAGTGCTTGTCGTTTGGTTCCATTTAAATTTGAGTAATTCTGAATTGCATTTCTTTTATTTTTTCTACATATAGGTTTTGAGTTATCCTGTGTAATCCTATGCTATTGAGCTTCCTGTTGGTGAGTAAGGTAACCAAAGCTCCTGGGGAATTGCGGATGGGGTCGGCAACGCACTTGCAATGCTTCTGGTGTTGCAGGCGTGTATAAGCTATGGTAATCGTTCACCATAAGGTGAGCCGTACGCTTGTTTAGTAGTCGTAAGAATAGTACATAAATATCACATACATGTCAGTCAGCATCCTCAAAGCGTGATGGTGTGTCCTAGCATCGGCCCACAGCCTCCTCAAATCATCTCTCCTGACCCTCAGCAGAGCCCTACAGGCCCCTAACCTTGCCTCAGCCGCCGAACAGTGTTGCCCCCATGCACCGAGAGCGGCACAGACTGCACTGAATTTCTGTAAATAAATATTTTGATGGTTATTGTTTAGTATCACTAATTTTATATCCACTCAATTTTTTTTTTAAAGAGTAACTGGAGAGCTCTTTGCCGATTCTTCTCCTTCGTGTTAGCTTCACTTTTTTTTATAACTATAATTGTAATAATTAAAATAAATAAACAGCCACTTTTATTTGTAAAATGACGATTCAAAGGAGCTTATTGAGGCCTATTTATATAAATTCTTGATTTTGATTTAGATTTTGAGTGATGTGGCTAATAACTGAAATATAATTAGAAAAAATGTAATGATACATGTTACTGTATTCATTTTTTATTAATTTAAAAAAGGATAAAAATTATCCACAGCCATTTTCAAAACGGATTCAAGGAAAACATAAAATAATAAAATTATAGTTTCGACTTTGATTATTATATATACTGTGTAAACAGAACAAAAACAATTTTTTTGACACATACATAAAAATATTTTAAAAATTTATTGCTATAATGTTTAAATTAGTACCTCTCTTTAAAAAAACATATTCAAAAAACCTGGTAAAACAAGAGATTCTATGTTAATGAATAATAAAAAGCAGGCTGTTGAAGAAATATAAATCCTTTTTTAAAATACAGCTACATTTACTAAAAACAATTTACACAATTTTATTTAATTAGCACGGCATTATATTAATTTATATTTAAAAACAGAAGAATTATTATATGTGGTATAATGAATGTTTTATTTTTGTATAAAATGAGTTATTAAACTGGCGTCCTTCCATTTTTGAAAAACGAATGTTGAGAAGACATGAGAAAATTGGCAATAAATAATCGACTTAAATCTAAAATTCAGGTGACTAGGTTATTGGCACGACACTAATGTATACACGACTTTATTAAAGCATAGGGCCAGTAAGTTGCATATTTAGGTTATAATATAGAATCCAATCATAAATTTTTAATGTAATTTTATTTGCTTGCGATAAAAAAAAACTACTTCAATTTATATTGACAAAGAATACAATGTGCTGGTCAATAACAGTCAATTAAATATGCATATAACAAGACAAACACAAGCTTTCGATTAAAAAAGAAATCATCACAATCAGTACACCCAGTAAATAAAATAAATATATAATAATAATAAATACCTATACAGTACACAAACGGTCGTCTGTTCTTAAAGTAAGAAACTCAATGCTTGTGTTATTGGCAAGGTGCGAAGTCATGGTGGAGGTAAGCCGAATCGACGCAAGCGTACGCAGTGGTGAATTTTTGAACTAAACGGAGATGTTTTATGACTCTGTCGTATATAATACACGTAAACATTTTAATTTTTTATCAATAATAAAATTTTAATAAAATGAGCAACCGGAGTTGCTGTGTCGTTAATTGTAGAAATACTAGCAGAAAGAGTGAGTGTAAATTTTATACATTTCCAACTGCGAAATGGAAAATAAATCAAAGAAAAAAGTGGATAGTAGCAGTAAGACGGCGAAAATAAGTAGTATCATAACCTTAATTTCAGTATTAATAATAAAAGAGTATAACAGGCATTTGGAAACTGGTAAATGTTGTTGACACAATAATATATTATCTAAATTAGTAATTTGAAATATAAATGTTTTTACTTGTGGAATTTATCAAAATTTAATAAACTATTGTATGTATTTTAGTAAGAATTTCATATAAATAATGAAAAATATTTTGCTACTCTTTAGATTAAACAACGTGTTTATTAAATTTAAAAAATTTAGGTACTAATTTGTAACTCAATTCGATGATTTACTGCTTGAAACCCAGTTTTGATGATGACATCCATGTTTTCGTAACGACTTAAATAAAAAAAAATATTAAATTAAAAAAATTAATATTTTACGTTATCTTCAAGATTCAGCTATTACATTATCTTTTTATTTTTATTCTTTACTTTTACCTTTACAATTATAATTATACTCTTTGTTTCCAAAGTTTGTTTCCTTTTAGTTTTGTTAAAATTAATTTTACAACTCATATGTACTTAGCTATGCTTTAGAAATTAGAATTGACCACAGATTACACACAGATAGTATAAAACTATAAAGCTAGCTAGAATTGACTTAATCTAATCATGTAAATATTAAATAATTAATTTGTTTATCAATGATACTTACGTTTTTTTTAAGAGATTTAATTCAATATAAAATAGCACGTAATTTCGTCAGTTCGTCACTACATTTTTTTCACATATTGATAGTTATTTTAACAATAAAAAAATACATAGTTATTTTCAAATATCATTAATATACTGCCAATCACAGATTATATCTGCCAATACTGTCCCCTTTTAGTTCATACCTCGAGTGGCGCTACCGTCACGCACCTAGCCAATAGGTAACAGCTGACTGTTCTAGCTACATATTTTTTGTCGATAAACGGACTTATAAATAATACATAAATATGTATATTACACCCAGACTCGGGGTGGGAATCGAACCCACAACCCCCGGAGCAGAAAGCAGGTTCACTACAAACTGCAACAACGAGCTAGTCAGTAAAGCTTAAAAATAAACTAGCTGACCTGGCGAACTTCGTACCGCTTTATTTTTTTTTCTTAAATATAATAATTACCTATATCAAAATAAAATATAGCCTATCTTTCAAGTTGGCTCAAACTGCACACGGTGTGCAAATTTCATTAAAATCGGTTAAGTGGTTTAGGAGTCCATTGAGGACAAACATTGTGACACGAGATTTATATATATTAAAAGATGAAAAAAAAGGTTAAATTGGGAACCTTTTCCATTTTATGAAGTTGGTTAGAAGTAATTAAAATAATTTACTCACTTGCATAACATCAGTGATTTCCTGAGCGTGAGCTGCGACTAATTCATCAAGCTTAGCGTCGCTCTTCTTATATTCTTTCTCTAATTTTGCTCTTTCCTTCTCTCGTTGTTCATTGGTCTCACTCGCTGACAATGTACGAATCACTGACATGAGCAAGCCACTCTGGAAAATATACAAGAAATAAATAAGTAATTGTAATATATATACACACGGACATCTGTTCCTACAGTGAGCAACTTAATGCTTGGGCTACAGGTAACAGCCGACTGTTGTAGCTAGATAGGTTTTTTTTTTATAAATATACATAGAAATAATACATATATAACCACAAATGTAGCAACCAGACTCCTGAGACCTGCAACCTGCGAAGCAGAAAGCGGGGCAACTATAAACTGCGCCAATGGGTTAGTCATACAAATACTTATATATTATGACACTTTATGCTGACGTGGACTGCGTAAATTAAAATGAATAAAACGTTTTAAGCCTCTATTTGCAATTATTACTATATTCCAAATGGCTGAGTCTATTAATACGAGTACTGTATGAACAGTTTATAATTATTAATAAGGGTACTGGACGGGGTGTTTGGGCAGGGTATGAGTACGCTTAAGAGTGCGGCGTTAAGCTACTGGCTCGTCTCTGTCAAGTCTGTCATACGCGTCCACGTCGCTCCCAGCTTCGCCGACGTACGGGCTGGGGGCGAACCCATGCCTCAGGGCACTAGTCTTTTTGGTGTGGGTCGCACACCCTGGTAATGCAGTTAGTCGGAACGGGCGTCGCACATTACTACCCACCCCGGACTGCTGTAGCCAAGTATGACAGGCCATCTGCCGGGTTAGTAGGTGACCCGGTGGATCCTCATATAATGCCTACCTGCGTGTGTCCTGCGCAGTTGATCGCCGTACGCAGGGATGAAGGAGTCCTGGGGGGTTGAGCCGAACGGGGTTGAGCCGAACGGGGTCGGGGTTTATAACCCCGGGAGGCAACACGCCCCCTTTGGTCCGGATTTCAGGCTAAACGGTAGCCCCGTAGCTAGCCACTGCGGGGAAATGGACATGCGTAACTGCACGGATGAGCTGGGTGCTTTACGCTGGCGAGATGTGGGAGGGTCCTCTGGGAGGATGGGGTCCGGCCATGCTGACGGGGCGAGGGTGTTCGGAGCACCTGGGGACCGTGGGATCGCGGTCAACAGCCGGGCATCTGCAGCTCCCGATGTCGCGCTTGGAACCCAACCTACTGCATCTATACCCACTGCGTAGCCTCGGTGTCGGTACGACAGGTACGACATCCCCAACGTTGCGGGCTCCAGGGAGGGTGGGGAGCGCGGTGGATGAATTATTAAAATTACTAGACATGGACACACAAAGATCCCAAACCCCAAAGGGACCGAAAGGGAAACCGGACGGTACCTCGCTGGCAGCCGGAACCGCTAAGGCGAACCCGACTGCCAAAAAGCCCTCACGGGCTAAACACAACACAACACCACAGGAGAGCAGTACCACGGGAAAGGTGGGACTGCCCCCCTTCACTAGCGGAGGCAAGGCAGCGAAGTCGACCTTGACCTCAGCAAGTACACACACTCACGGGGGTGGTGCTGCTACGGTGGCGCCACCACACACAAAGCGCAGTCCCGTGGTTGGCCGAGGAGAGACCGGGAAACCGGGGGAACCGAGGCTGTCTCATGGACGGCGCATTCTGCGGGCCCAGTCCCTAATCAGAAGGAGGGTGCTACTCTAGACACCGCCAGGGCCACGGGGCAATCTGCAACCCGGACGGCGGAAGAGGCAGCCCTAAGACGTTTCGACGAGGCATGGACCCTCGTCGACCGACGACGAGCCAAGGGAAACCGAGGCAAGTCGGCGGGGAGCGCTAGGGGGACAGGGGTGCCCCAATCAGGGGGCAAACCTAAACCCAAGCGCAAAAGTAAGAAACAGCGCCAACAAAAGAAGAAACGCGCATTGGCGGAAGCTGCCAAGCGCGATTCAGCAACCCAAGCCGGAGAACCCCAAGCGGACGGGTCCATCAAGCACGCGAAGGGGGCGGCCGGTGGCCAGGGAAACCGGGCAGCTGGTCGCAACCAACGCAGCAAGATGCAGGCGAGGGGCGGAGCAGGGG
Organism: Melitaea athalia; assembly: GCA_905220545.2. Classification (NCBI taxonomy): domain Eukaryota; kingdom Metazoa; phylum Arthropoda; class Insecta; order Lepidoptera; family Nymphalidae; genus Melitaea; species Melitaea athalia. Next base: position 1,863,146 of record HG992180.1, read on the forward strand.
GGGCAGGCACGTCTGCGGCGGGGGCCAAGAGGAATCTCGATGACTCTCAGTCGCCGAGGAAGCCGATTCCCAAAAGGCTCAGGCTAGTGGACGGAGCATACGTCCCCTATGCAGATGCAGTGCGGTCGGATCTACTGGTTGCGGTGATAACCATGACCGGAGAACCGCTGACTGCACAGGCCGCTGAAGAGGTTCAGGTCCTTCTGCAGGAGCGCCTTGTAAAGGACGTCACAGGAGGGGCCGATGACGAACCGAAGTTTCAGGGTAAGCCGACTTACGCCGACGGGGCTCTAAAACTGTGGTGTGAAAATCACGACACAGTGGAGTACCTAAAGCGTGTAGTCTCGGAGCTCACCCTGTCCACTGGCGCTAGACTCATGGTCAAGCGCCAATGCGACCTTGCCAGGCTTGTCCGATGCGGCGTCCTGCTCCCGGGTAACCAATTGGATACCTGGCGGATGGGACGAGCGCTGAGGCAGCAGAACAAATGGGCTAAGGTAGATAGTTGGATCCTCCATAAGGTCGACAAACAGGAAGATAATACCTTCCTGATTTTTAGCGCTCCGGAGGATGTGGTGCAGGCCCTGATTGAGCGCGGGCGCCGACTCTGCTATTTGCTAGGGTCGGTGTACGTGAAATTCCAGGGCCAAAGAGGTAAATTTATCGAACACCTGCCAACGGAGCAAGACGACCCAATGGGGGACGCCAGCGGTGGGGAACAGGCGGAGGGGGAAGGGTCGGGAGCAATCTCGACAATCCCCGAGCCACCCCCTATGAGGCAGCGGAGTCCCAAACCCCAGGCCGAAGTAGCAGAGGATGGAGAGGAGCTGCTACGGGAGCCAGGGGAGGAGGCTTGCATAGCAAGCCTGGACAACCTGGCCATGGGGGGTACAGCAACGGAAGAGGAGATGGAGGGGCTGTCTGATGATGGCTTACCCAGCTCACCGTTGCTGTAAAATCATCCAGGCAAACCTCCACCACAGCACAACCGCAACGGCTCAGATGCGGAAATGGTTGGAGGTCAATGCTACGGCCATTGCACTGATCCAGGAGCCGTGGGTCAGGAATGGCGCAATATGCGGACTCCGAAATGCTGGAGGTAAGCTTATTGCACATATGGGCCCGGAAAACACCAGAGCCTGTATCTACATCACTAAGAATATACATGCGCAATCTTTAACAAGTTTCTGTTCCAGAGATCTGTGTGCTATAAAGCTGCACAGAGCGCAAGACCACAGCCTGCCGGAAATGGTGATTGACGCGCCACCGCCGCACGACATGACGAGGCTGATAGCATACTGCGAAGAATCCGGACTGCAACTCATCATTGGCACGGACTCTAACGCACACCACGTCCTCTGGGGAATGAAAACGACAAACGAAAGAGGTAAACTCTTAGTTGAATATTTAATGACAACAAACCTACAGATCATAAATGTGGGATCTGAACCCACATTTGTGAACAGACGAAGTAGGACAATCATCGACCTAACTCTAGCCACAGAAGCGGCCGCCGGGAACATCACCGGCTGGCATGTATCCAACGAGGCATCATGTTCAGACCACAGATGGATACGCTTCGATGTGCAGGTAAATACAGTCCCAATAACCCCTAGGCGTAACCCGCGCAAAACGGATCGCGTACAATACGCCAAGAGACTGGAGCAGCTGCTCAGTGAGCGGACATGTCCGGACAGACTCGAGGGAACAGGACAGATAGAAGAGCAGGTAGACGCGCTAACTAGGAACATTATAGACGCCTACCAAACTGCATGTCCCTTATCAACTCCACCAGAGAACACAGGCAAAGCAAACTGGTGGGGACCTGAATTGGCAAGACTCAGGAAAAAGGTAAGACGACTCCTAAACAGAGCTATGAACACATGCGCCGATCTGGACTGGGACAAGTACAAAGAAGCCAAGGCCAGATATAAGAGACGACTAAGGTACAGAAGCACCGAGTCGTGGCGCAAATTTAGCAGCAATATAGAGACGTGCGCACAGGCCAACAGGGTAAGGAAAGTTCTAGCACACCAACCTAGCCAGATAGGGTGCTCCCTGAAAAAGCCGGACAACACCTTCACGAACACACCGGAAGAAGCAGAGTACACCCTGGTACAGACTCATTTCCCAGGCTGTCACATCATGCAGACGGTTGACTGGTCCGTGGAGGAAGCAATCGCAACAGAGGAGCAATGGAAGTATGCACTCAAGGTAATAAGTCCGTCGAAAGTCATCTGGGCTATCAACAGCTTTAGCTCCTTCAAGTCCCCGGGGTTGGACGGAGTCTTCCCAGCACTCCTGAAGTGGGGAAATAACCGACTGATCCAAAGGCTCACTGCCGTTCTGGTAGCCGGTCTTGCTCACAGGTACGTGCCAAGGCAGTGGAGGGAGGTAAAGGTAATTTTCATTCCCAAACCAGGTAAAAGCGACTACTCCGATCCCAGATCTCACAGACCCATCAGCCTCACATCCTTCATGCTGAAAACCCTTGAGAGGCTGTGCGATCGAAATCTGAGAGAAAACGCCCTAGCTACGGTACGCCTGCACTCACATCAACACGCGTACAGCCAAGGTAAATCAACAGAGTCAGCCCTACATGCAGTGGTCTGCAAAATAGAAGAGGCCATTGGGAACAAATCAATGTGTCTCGGCACCTTCATTGACATCAAAGGAGCTTTTGACAAGACCAACTTTACCAGCATCACGTCGGCCCTAGTTAAGCACGGAGTGCATCAGGTAATGGTCGACTGGATAGGTAACATGCTCAGCAAAAGAGTCATTAGACTCACATCATCTGAGACACAACATGCACTGGTAGGGAGAGGTTGCCCACAAGGAGGGGTTCTTTCCCCACTACTGTGGAACGTAGTAGTAGATGACCTCATAACTAGACTGAACCAGCTCAACTACTTCACGATCGGGTATGCTGATGATATCGCCATTCTAATCAGCGGCAGAGTCAGCAGTACCGTGTGCAACGTCACGCAACAGGCGCTACGAATAGTAGAGAAATGGTGCATAAACAACGAACTGTCTGTCAATCCCACAAAGACTGTACAGGTAATGTTCACTAACAAACGACTGTTGGGGAACTATAACCCCAATAGGCTGTTCGGTACGGAGCTGCAGTTCAGCTCGGAGGTAAAGTATCTAGGTATCATTCTGGATAGTAAACTGAACTGGAGCAACCATCTCAACAGCAAGATCGACAAGGCTACAATAGCCTTCTGGCAGTGCCGCAGAATGATAGGTAAAAGATGGGGCCTATCCCCAAAAATCACTCTGTGGCTGTACCAGTCCGTCATCAGGCCCATCATCAGCTACGGTGCAGTGGTTTGGTGGCCGAGAACCAAACTTATCACCGTGGAGGCAAAGTTGCAACGACTTCAAAGGCTGGCTTGTATGGCGACTACGGGCTGCATGAGGACTACTCCGACTGCGGCCCTGGAAGCCCTACTGAACTTGCCGCCGCTGCACCTGTTCATACAGCAGGAGGCGGGGGCGGCTGCGGTGAGACTCAGGAAGCTAAACCTATGGAGGAATGCAAAGGTAACACATACAGAAATACTGGGAGAACTGGTAAGCAGGGAACCGCTCATCGAAGCGGTCATCGACAGGATACCCAAACAGTACGTAGTCGACAAAAAATATAGGATACACTTACACGAAGACCCAGTGGAGGGCCTCAACCTTAAAGAGTTAAGAATCTTCACAGACGGGTCGAAGACAGCAACAGGCACAGGTTCGGGGGTTCATTCAGAAGACCTGAACATCAACATCTCATCGCCATTGGGCATCCATAATACCGTCTTCCAGGCGGAATGTATGGGAATCATAATGGCAACAGCGGCGATTAGCTCCAGAGAGGTAAAGGGCTTTCCAATCCGTATACTGTCTGATAGCAAATCGGTCCTGCAAGCCCTGCAGAGCAGTGTTATGACATCAGGGCTAATATATGAATGCCATCGAGCTCTGACGAAGGTAAGCGAAACAAACAACGTCACCCTTCAATGGATAAAGGGTCACAGTGGATCGAGAGGTAACGATGCGGCCGATAGACTGGCGAGAGAGGGATCGGAGCTGAAGGTCTATGGACCTGAACCGATTCTGCCCCTGCCTTTCGGTTGGCTGCGCGACCGGCTGCGACACAACACCAAGGTAATGCACCAAAAATATTGGACAAACCTAGGTACCTGCAGGCAGACAAGAGAAGTTCTCCCGAGGATCGACCCCAGACTATCCTGCAAACTCCGCGGGTATGGGAGAACTCAGCTCCGACTACTGGTAGGGGCTCTCACTGGACATGCCTTGTTTAATAAACATCTGTATAATATGGGTGTTACAGACAGTCCTCTATGTAGAGCGTGCATGGAGGCGGAAGAAACGGCTGCACACATTCTGCTGGAGTGCGTTGGTGTGGCGAATTACAGGGCACGACACCTCGGGAATACGAGGTCGCTCCAGGAAGTCGTCGGCACCGTCACACCGATTCCAAATTGCTTATTTCAAACTTGACACAAAAGTTTAAAATAATGAATAAAATTATTTTGCATTACTTTGTATGTTTTGAACTTCTACAGTTTACACTTATATTAATTACAAATATATATATATATATATATATATATATATATATATACATCACTAACAAATTCATGTTTCTGACAGTGTTTTTTTTAACATTCTTACAAGGATCTTAGGATGTAATCTCAAATATTAATCAATGAAACAACTACAATAACAAAGGCGTTTCCAGTCCGTTGAGAATAAATGAAAATTGGTATGCAATTTCTATAAAATCGATACTTAATTTCCATTATTATTGCATAGGTGTTGGCAGCTATTACTAACCACTTACCGTTTCTTTACCCTGCTTCACTCCTCGGGGAGGTTTCGTAGGGGGTGGTGATGACATTTTATACAGTAATTATCACTAATTGAGTATAAAAAATGAAAATTATCAATTTCCAGGGAGTATTTATCCTCCTACAATTTTCAGTTCAGTTCTTTGCTTTGGCTTTCAGGTGTGTCAGTTTGAAGTTGACACAATTCATTTCGCCAATGTCACGTGGGATGATTCATGGAGAACACACGAAGGAGATTGTTCGGTATATATGAGAATAAAAGTTAAAAATGTAATTAAATTTTGAAAATATATGAAAATAGTATGAATTTATTCACAAAATCCTCAACCAGGAAAAGTATAAAAATATAAAAATATTTATATGTAGATATATAACTACTAACTAAATTAAATATCTAACTAAACTATAAAGTAACTAAATATAGATATACAGGATGTCCCGCGATAATCTGCAACCCCGAAAGAGGGTGAAACTAGACCATAAATTATCGACAAAAAACATAGAAAAAACTTTTTTAAAAAAATATTTTATTTTTTATTGACGAATTAAGATTTTTATATCTTACCTAGACTCTATGTACAAAAAATGATGATTTCTTCCAAAGTAGTGGGTCGATTACTTTAAAATAAAATAAAATATTACGCCACGTACTTGGCGGTAAGGATAAAATAAAAATTAGCTGGCAAAAAAGTGGCATTATGTCTTTAATTATGCTTCTTGTGAAAAAAAAATCCATTTTTTATGACTGTTTTTTTCAATGATCTCTAATTTTCTCAGAATTATGCCCCCAATACCAGGAAATTTTATGATTTATTATTATTTCTTACCATATTGCCATTCAAATAAAAAAAAATTTACGCCTGTATCCCAAAAAACACGTACAAAAATCATCATTTTTTGTACAAAGAGGCTACGTAAGCTATATAAAAATCTCAATTCGTCAGTAAAAAAAATAAAAAAAATTTTTTTAATTTTTTTAATTTTTTTCTGTTTTTTGTCGATAATTTATGATCTAGTTTCACCCTCTTTCGGGGTTGCAGATTATCGCGGGACACCCTGTATAGTAATATTTACAATTTAATTTTATTATATTTGATATATTTACATAAAAACATACACAGAGGGCTAAACACAAACATTAATAAAGATTCAACATTTAAAGGACGGGGGACTTCGGGAGGGAGTACGTCATATAAGGGATGAATGAGATTGGGACAATTAAACAGGATATGAGATGTGGATCCTTCGTCTAAGCCGCATTCACAGAGTGAATGGTCCCGAACTCTAATTTTAGCGAGATGAGTGGGAGTGCACGCGTGTCCTAAACGCAACCTGCATATAGTCGAAGTGACCCAACGATCGGCGTGTCTAAAACGGAAAAACCATGGTCGTTTTGGGATTTCAGGTTGAAGGCTAGCATAGTATTTACCTTTGATCAATCTGGATGATATCCAATATGATGTCCACGATTTGACCAACCGAGTATTCGCTGTATTACATAGATCGTGACATGAATTTTTAAAGTGGTCATGGGAGCCGAGTTGAATGGCAGATTTGGCACATGAATCTGCAGACTCGTTGCCAGGGATACCGGAGTGACTGGGAATCCAAACTAGAGAGATTTGCAACCCCTTTTGATGACAAAAAAACAAAACTTCCCTGATCTTCAAAATAATGAAAAATCTCTTCCTACTACGAAACGGGTTTTCCTTAATTGCTAATAGGCAACTTTAAGGAGTCAGTCAAAATAACGGTCTGTCATGGGAGTGGGCATATAAAATAGCTTCCAAAATAGCGACTGCTTCACCAGTGAATATAGATGATTCAGGTGGACATTTAAATTGTAAAATAATTTTGAATTTTGGAATCCAGCAAGCTGCGCCAACACAACTATCTGTGGAGAGTTTGGACGCATCGGTATAAATAAGTAGGTGATCGGACCAATTTTGATGAACAACATAATTAAAGAGAGTCTTAGTGTTCGGGGAACCTTTGACAAAACCAAGGTTCGTAACGATGTTAGGTCGGTATACGAGGGCTTTATAGGGTATAGAAAAAAGAGGATTTAGAGGCAGTTGAATATATGGATTTGGAAGTTTAGTAAAGAACAGGAAACTATTTAAAAGACATGATTCGGGTTTGTTGGGATTGTGAATTTGTGAGAGTTCGTTTAAACGACTCCAAAGGGGATGTGAAGATAGCTGTAACATTTTACCGACAAACCGGTCACAGAGGAATTGTCTCCTTATTTGCAACGGAGGATCAACGCATTCAACCTGTAGAGCATTCGTAGGTGTAGATTTCATGGCACCCAGAATGATTCTAAGGCATTTGTATTGTATTTTATTTAGTTTTTCTGAAGCTGATTTAATAATGGGGTCTAAAACGAATAAACCATAGTCTATATGGCTACGAACTATGGCATTGTAAAGGAGTTTTTGAGAATATTGGTGAGAACCCCACCAAACGCCTGAAACTGCCCGAAGTGCATTTATACTTTTTTCACATTTTTTTATAATATACTCTGTATGAGAAACTCCATTTAGTCGGTTATCGAGAATAACTCCCAGAAATTTAGCCTTATCTACGAGGTCAATGCGCCGATCCCCATAATGCAAATCGAAGATAGGAACCACTCTTTTTCTGGAGAAAGCGACTGCCTGGCTTTTGGTTATCGATAAAGATAAGCCATGATCAGACAGCCACTGGCCTAGATAATGCAAAGCAGAGTTAATCCGGAATGTGATATCATCGACTGAATTTGATCGATAATAAATGGCAATGTCATCAGCGTATTGTAAAATGTTGCAAAAATTGTTGACAGATAGTTCGAGATCGAAGGTGTAGATGCTGTAAAGCAAAGGACTAAGGACAGAGCCTTGAGGGAGACCTTTCCAGACAAGTCTGGGGGGAAGAGAGACGTTTTGATATCTTATAGATATTGATCTGCAGAAAAGTAGATTGCATATGAAATGTACCATCCTCGGCGGAATACTGAGCTGGTGCAGTTTTCGCCTGAGAACCGAGAGAAGAACATTGTCATACGCAGAATTTATATCTACAATTTTCATTACAACGAATTAGTGTCATTTGTCATCTGAGCTTGACATTGACATTATCAATGTTGATTTTTGTTCAGGAATAGTTTTCTATTAAGGAAAAAAACAAAGGTTTTAAATGTCTTGAATATATTTATTTTGAAAAGGCTTAGTAAAATTTTATTGTTGATGAAATATCTACCTACCTATATATAAATTAATAACTCTTTCATAATAAACAGTACGACTACACGTTAAAATTTTTAAACGAATACGTCAAAAGTCACAAAATCATATTTAACGGATTCTTGGTTCAAATTAAAACCTGCTTTGTGAAATTGAAATTTGAAAATAATCTCTGATTCTCTGTTAGAATTACAATAATTCCTATGTTGTACAATAAACAACAGTGGTAAGTCAATAATGGATTATTCGACGATAAGTAACAAAACTAACATAACAGAATCAGAAGACTTAACGGGAAACGAGCTCGCTGAACGATATTACTCATTACGAAAACAATTCGAAAACTTATCTAGCAACTACGAATCAATAAAACAAGAACTCCACGATACAAGGCGAAGTTATCAAACCGCGTTAGATGTACAGAGTCACCTTAGTACTGAATTAGAGAGCTATCAAGCTGATGAAAAGAAACGAAGTCAGGAACTCACTTTACGTATCACAGCGTTCCAGGAGGAAATATCTGCGTTGAGACAAGAACGCACAGAGTTAACAGAGAGACATTTAATCGAAGTCAAGCAATTAGAAACAGAGAATAAACGATTAAAAGACGAACAAGTGATCGTAAACCGACAGTCGCCTGCGCGGGATACATCTGATTTAGATGAAGCGCGTGCAGCGCTTAGCGCTGCGACGTCTGAAGCGATTGCAGCTAAAACAGCTCTGGAACAAGCGAGGGCTGAAATATGTTCGTGGCAAATGAAAGTTAATGAATTAGCGACGGAGGTAGGAGAGCTTCGAGCGGCGGCTGAGATAAGGAGAGAGGAATTACACGCGGCTGGAGAGAGAGAGGCAGCGGCTCTCGCTGACTTGGCAGAGGCCAGGGCGTTACTACATCAGGTTGATTCTCAAGATGCGCAACCACATGGTAAGAAATAGTAGTTTGTTATATAAAATAATCCTTTTTATTTATTAGACTGAAATATTTGATATATGTTAGGGCTTTTGTGACTTCTGTATTCTTGTGAGTTAAAATCAGACATTTAAAAATTGAATAACTCATAATATCTACCTAAAAAATAGACCACCCAATGTAAACTGCTATTACATTTTAGTATAACATGGTTATATGTAAGTGATAGTACTACGCACCAAAAAAAAATAATCTTATACGAATATTCGATTGTAAAATCAAAAGGCTCTAAGAAAGAATTTTATGAGTATGGTGGTAACAACGTGAGTCAACTAGTAGTTCAAATAAGATTTAATTCTTATAAAAATTTAATGTTTTCAGCTGCTAAAGGCAATTCACTATTCGCTGAAGTCGAAGATAAAAGACAGGAAATGGCTAAAAATCTAATACAAATGAAACAAACTAATTCCAGAGTAAGTATAATTATTATATTTTCTTGTAAATAGATTTAAGTGCTGTAATTTTGTTATTATAGCTATAATGTCGGTCAATCTATACTTAATATAATAAAGCTGAAGATTTTGTTTGTTTGATTGTTTGTTTGTTTGATTGTTTGTTTGAACGCGCTAATCTCAGGATCTACTGGTCCGATTTGAAAAATTCTTTCAGTGTTAGATAACCCATTTATTGAGGAAGGCTATAGGCTATATATCATCACGCTAAGACCAATAGGAGCGGAGTCCACGCCGACGAAGTCGCGAGCAGAGGCTAGTCAACACTAAAACAGTTTTTTTACTCCACACTGTGAAATTAAAGAAATCATCTGTAATCTATACTAATTTAAAAAGCTGAAGAGTTTGTTTGTTTGTTTGATTGAACGCGGTAATCTCTGGAACTACTGGGCCGATTTGAAAAATTCTTTCAGTGTTAGATAGCCCATTTCTCGAGGAAGGTTATAGGCTATGTATCATCACGCTAAGACCAATAGGAGCGGAGTCCACGGCGACGAAGTCGCGCGCAGAAGCTAGTGTTGTTATAAAGACAGAGTATCAACAATTAATAGGTGTTTGATTGCAAACAAAAAAAAAACCACCTTCAATAACATTGATCAGTAAAATACAACATAGGGGCACAGGATAAAATATTCAAGTAAATATGCATTATTAGAGATAGCTCAAACAGTAGTCGACAGATCTGGCTCAAAAAATGGGACCACATGACTCGATTAAAACAAGAATTATTGAAATTGGTCCACTCAGTAAAAAGTTATGAGGTACCTAAAATAAAATGTAGATCAATGAAAAAATGGTCAAGTAAATATGCAGTATTAGCAATAACTCAAAAAATACTTGTCAGATCTCAATTAAATTTAAATGGGACCAGATGACACACACCACCTTTTGATTTAAAAAAAAAAATCAGCAAAATCGATCCACCCAGTCAAAAGTACTGAGGTAAAATATATAATTTTAAAAAAATACAGTCGATTTGAGAAGCTCCCTTCTTTTTTGTTCTCGGTAAAAAATGTTTCTGTCATCTAGTCAAGTCGTTTTATAGTGTAAATGTCAAACAAGAACCACACTTAATAAAAGTCAATATTTAATTTCAGTTAAGAAGAGATTTAGCTAACAAACAAGCAGAGTTAGACGCACTATTGCATGAGAAACAAACAGTTTGGGAGCAACAAGCAGGAGAAGCCGCCCATGATGACCGTGAACTGATTAGTGAGTATTTTTTTTAGTAACTCGACCTTTTAGGTAGGGATCCCTAGTACATATTTTTACCTGATTAGTATCAAGCTAATTTTCCGGGAGTAGCTTCACTTTGATGAGACGAACAAAAAGTTCCTCTTCGAAAACTCTTGATTGTGGTAGATAATAGAGTTAGCAGGAGATAGAGCAACAGTGAGCGAAGGACCGGGATAACGTACCACGCAATTTGGAGGACAATAGTACCATCAAATTATATAAATATTAATTAACTAAAAGAAAAAAAATCAGCTGGCTAGTAAAAATTGATATTTTTTCCGATTTTTTTTTCTTTCTGATCTTTTTTAGATCGCTACCGATTTACATAAGATCACAGTTAAATAAGACTGCTTTCAAGCAGTGTTGTGTTCCTGTGGCGAGTAAGGTGAAAGAAGGTTGTGTTTAGCTTTAAAATCACGGGTATAATATTTAGTTTTCAATTTTTCATACTACATTTTTGAGTAAGTAATAAGTACAATTTCATTTCGATGTGCATTTTGAGTCTTTTCATTCTGTATATTGTTGCGTGTTAGGGTTCGAACGATTTGGAGAGAAAGACCTGCTGACTCTTTTAGAGACTTTATTCACTAGCACTAGGTCCGACACAAGCACTAGGTACAAATACTACGCACTAAATACAAGCACTAAGCACTAGGTACACTCACTTATCACTAGGTACACTTCACTAAGCACTAACAATGTCCGAGGTCGTAGCCAATGTCGTAGGTTTCCGCTGGTATCACTTCTAGTCTTCACTTCGAAGTCGCTTCGTCGTTAGCTCAAACTGAACTGACTCCGCTCGGCCTAAATCGGCCTTTTTATACCGGGCCGAGCCTACACCCAGACAGTTCTAGAATGTTCGTGCGTGTACTCGATCTTGAGTTCATTCACCTATATGTCCTCTAGCGCCATCTAGTAATGAGTGGATGTTTTCACGTTGTCTTTGTAACAAAGTGGTTTGTACAGCACACAACGTGGTTCCTCTGCTCCCCGCTAGATGGCGCAAGCTCCTTTAATTCGTTACTCGTAACAATATTAAAAGATACACTGTATTGTTCCATTTTTTAACACAAAATGTCGTGCACAAACTATTTTTTAATACTTATCTAAAAGAAAACTGCAAAATAACTGACGAAGCCGACACGTTTGTTTGTATACATAAGAACGGCAACAGCCCATAGTCAACTATCCCAGCGGCTCGTGGCCCGCCCCGCACGCCGCACGGCCGAACTTGCGGCATAGCAACGTCGCGCGTGAGCGGTGCTCAAACTAGGCTCATTTTTCATATGAAATCTATTGTTTCACGCGTAGGCCTGTCTCTTTCGCACTCATTGAATACCCTGCTAGGATTCGTACTAAACTTAATTTCATGGGAACGCAAGCACTGGCGCTCCACTCGTTCAATTTAATGCCAAATGTACGTATTACAATAGACTATTGTATAGGCATAGTAGAATAGAAGGAATGTATTGTAAGAATAGTCTGTATTATAAATAAATATAGCCATAACACCTTGATGCAGGTAGGTGCATACAACGACATCACACTGCAATGGATCAAAGGTCACAACAACACACGCGGTAACGATATAGCTGACGAGCTAGCAAGAAGGGGGTCGAGCATGAGGGCCATAGGAGCCGAACCCATTATACCATTACCCTCTTGCTGGCTCAAAGGCCAAATTCGACAGCGCATGAAACACAAACATGTCACTCTTTGGTCCGAACTTGAGGACTGTAGGCAGGCCAAGTTGGCGCTGCCAGTAGTTGACGCCAAATTGGCAAACACCCTAATAAATATGAACAGACGCCAACTAAGACAAATAACTGTGGCACTAACTGGACACGGTCCGTATAATAAACATCTATTTAATTTAGGCATCACCGACAGTCCCCTGTGCAGAGCTTGCATGGGAACAGAGGAAACGGCTACGCATGTACTTCTTCACTGTCCAGGTGTAGCGGCTTACCGGGCACAGCACCTTGGCACCCCGAGGACACTTCCGGAGATCTTCAAGAAGCCAAAAAGACTTCTGAAGTTTCTGGAGGAGCTTGGGTGGCAAGAGTGAATTAGCATATCCCCACTCACGCAAAATAGGCGCCTGGTCGTCGACTTGCGGAAACCAGCCCGTGTTACCATACCATACCATACCAAATAAATATAGATTTAAGATTACCTATGTAATTTTCTTGGGAGTGCACTGCACCAGCACTCTATAGGACGAGCTGCCTCTGCTTCTGGTGTTGCAGGCGTCTATAGGCTATGGTAATCGCTTACTATCAGGTGTTGTTATATAAAGAAAAAAGGAAAAACTTTTGTCTAAAAATTAAATTTGCAATGAAGCCAGGATTCTAGTCTAAATTATGAATTAATATTTATTAATTTGTTTTGTTTCCTCAACTTACAGAAAGCTATGAAGAACGTATAACACAGTTAGAAGGTATGTGTGAAAGACAGAGAAGGGAGCTGGCGAGATGGTTCAGTAAATTTTGTGAACCCACTGAACAAGGCTGGCTTTCTGGCGTATTGGATCATTTGAAGTAAGAAACTTTATAAATTAATCTTATTACTAAATATGTTTATTGATTTATCCAGCCTGTAACATCCCACTGCTGGGAAGAGGCTTCTTTTTTCATCTTGGAGAATGGTCATATTTTACTTTTTTTTCAATATCATTTGGAAGTGATATTTGGTTTAATTTAAAAAGCCTATTCTCCTTTATATAAATTTATTATTATTATATAAGTTTATTTCAGACGATGGTCCATACAAAGAAAATCATACAAAATAATTTACATAAAACAAAGAAAATAAATCAATTTCAAACTCAAAAAAAGAATTATTATTAACTATAAAGATTATAAAATAATATATTTATGATATACATATTAATGTTTCCTAATGGTTAGTTCTTAATTTTATTTTAATAATTTAACATCAGAATAACTTGTATGTGTAGGGTAGGGTAGATGAGGGTTTTTTATAACTGCGAACTGAACAATAACTTTTGTTAAATTCCACGCGGTCGAAGTCGCGGGGACAGCAGCTACTTAGTAATAATTTTTGAAAAACTGAAGGAAATAATAGTTACAAAATGTAAGACACCTAATAAGTTTCACAAATGAAAAAATAAAAGCTTGAATCAAACTAAAAAAAAATCATTGGAAAACTTGCGAGATCTGCGTCACGCTGTTTCACCCGCGTAATTTCCGATCCCGTGGGAATGTCGGGACAAAAAGTAGCCCATGTGTCATTCTAGATCTCCAGCTATCTACATACCAATTTTTATTAAAATCGATCTAGTAGTTTTTGCGTGAAAAAGAAAACGTCTATCAATGCACAATGCAGCAAAAAATATATAACTTTTGATATTATTTCAATCTACCTATCATAGTATAAAGTCGCAAAAAACAAAGTCGCTTCCCACTGTACGTATGCTTAGATCTTTAAAAGTACGCAGCGGATTTTGATGCGGTTTTTTTAGTAAATAGAGTGGTTCCAGAGGAAGGTTTTTTTGTATAATACATGCTTAATATAGTAGAGGAACACTGATAGTTTTAGAGGTTTCTAATGTGATGTCGTAAATAAACACATTTTTTGCACATAATATATTATATTTTATATTTAGTATTTAGTATCAGCATTGCATCCGTGTGAAGCCGGGGCGGGTCGCTAGTATGTAATATTTTAATTAATGTACATGTGTCTAACATCTATTTTTTTTTTTTTTTAGAAACGAGTGTGAGCTATTAAGAGCTCAAGTTTTGTCTCAGGGAGCAGCTGAGTTAGCCAGTGCAGCACAAGTGAGAGAATTACGAAGGAAAATCGCTCTTCTTAGCGCAACTAGCGTCAAACAATCTCCCATACAAACAAACGATGTTGATACAGACGATATTAGCATGCAAAAAGTTACTATGCAAGTTTATAAACAAATAGACGAAGTGAAGAAAAAAGTTTCGTTCAATTAAGAATTTAATGTAAATAAAAGATTATGATATCTATTTGTTAATTTCATTTTAAAATAATAAATGGTAATTTATTTATTTTAAATTAACATATTTTTTGTGTTTCAAAATTCGGAATTATTGATAGAGCCTGATTGAATTATTAAACGCATTATTATCGTTAATGAAAATTAATAGCTTTCACTAATCTTCAAAAATGTAAAATAAAATATTAACAGTCTCAAATGAAAGATTTATGTTTTTTTTTTTTGTTTTATATGCGATATCTTTGATTATACCTAATAATCGTTTATAATGTCATCAACTAATACTACATCAACAGAAATATATTATAAAAACACACACAAGTCAATTTAAATATTAATGTACTAATATATTACTTAAAAGACAAATAAACTATTTTAGTGGTTATACCTAAATGCAAAATTTGGAGATTGTTTTTATCAATATAGTAGATTGTCACCTCTTAATGTTGCTATTTATATTATTTAAAATACAGACTTGAAAATATCCACGATTATATAATCAAAAAGACTGTAATATATTTTAATAAAAAAAACTCACCGCACATATCTGCTTAGGAGTGTTTTTAATTTCTTTGTTTATCTTTTTTTTTATATTCTTCTTTTTGCCTTGTTCAATGGATTGTTATTATGTATAATTTTAGTATTTTTACTTTTTTTACAATATTTGGTCTGTAAATTATATTTGTTAGATTCACTCATCAAAATTTAATTCCATGAGATAATTACTGTATCGTACATTTTTTTTTTTTGATATTGTGTCGTGTAACATGTTTTTTGAGTGCTGTACGCACCTTTAATTTGCATGCATACTATATATGTTTAATATTAGAATTAAGATTTTGCAATATGTTGTTTGTTATGCTGTTGGTGTGTCAATAAATAAATAAATAAATATAATTATTCGTAGAAAATCTAATAATATACATATAATGATTTCTTATCACAATTTTCGAAAAATTTTACAAATAGGTACACAAATTAAAATACATCTAGAATAATATTTTTGTTAACATTTTGTCAACGATATATTTTTAAAATTATACAGATTATTTTTATGAGAAATATCACGCCCTATATAATATGTATAATAAAATTTAATTTATTATCATGTGGTAACATTAGTTATGCGTGTTCATAAAGGGCCTTGTAGACGATCAAATATTTGATCAAACTTCATATTAAATTTCTGTTTGACAAACGTGTTTGTCAAATTATTTGATCGTGTGTGGGGCTGCGGGTTTTTTTTAATATGTTTGTTATATGAAACATGAAATTTGATCAAACGTGTTTGACAAACAAGTTTGATCGTTGACGGGCTCCATTAGAGACTAGGTCCTAAGTCTTTGAGCGCGTGTTCCCGAGCACGCGCCACCCGCCTGGACCTCTGCGCCAAGGCTTCCGCTTCCTTCGTCGTCCTCTCTGTCAACCTCTTCGCACTGGCATCTTGAACGCACTGAGTGAACACACCTGTGGAAATATTTTATTAGCCGACTACCAAAGAAGGAGAAGGTTCTCAATTCGATTGTATTTTTTTAAATGTATGTTACCTGAGACCAGTATTTGTATTGGCCATACAGTTGTTTGCCGTGGTCTGGGTGTTTGTGTAGTCCTTGTGGGTCTCCCCACCATGCCTCGGAGAGCACGTAAAGTACCGGTCCTGGATGTTATCATGTACACCTGATAGCGATCGTTACTCATAGTAGGGTAGGTATATATCCGCCAACCCGCATTGGAGCAGCGTGGTGGATTAAGCTCCGATCCTTCTCCTACATGGGAAGAGGCCTATGCCCAACAGTGGGACATTACAGGCTGAATCGTGATCGTGATCGTACCTCAGAACTTTTTACTGGGTAAACCGATTCTGATGATTTTTTTTTTATCGGAAGGTGTTAGGTACCTTACACTTTTTTAAAATTTCTTCTTAGAACGGATGCAATTTTTCTTGGAGAGAACCTTTGGCAGCAGAAATCAAAAGGAAATAAAATTACATATTACAATATTATACATAACTAAATAATTACATTTCTTAATAAGTGTTGGGGAAACTTTTTCGCTGTCAAACAGCGTGGTGGCTTAAGCTCCAAACTAATATCTTGGACAAAATCTTTTTATCTAACATTCTGTCACATATAGACTTATTTACTTTAATTACTAGAAAATAGTTCTTTTTTTAATTTGTTTGCCAAAGAAGTTTCACTTCTGACATGTGTACTTTGTAGGTACCTACGTACGCTTTTTTCTCAAGCTATGTTAGTTTCAATAATTGTGACAAACAAATTATATTAAATCAAAATCCAATCAAACTTAAAATTAAAACCAAAATTAAAATCAATAACAAATTAAAAAGATTTTTTAACATACCTATTATGTCATATCTTGGCGGTTAGATCAACTTACGAAGTTTTATTCGATGACATAATTATATTTATAGACAACGGAAAACAAAAATTAACGAAGTAAATAATGTTTTTGTTATTTTCTAACACTGACTAACTAAGGTAGGGCAGAGCAGGACATTTCCTGCTCCAAATATGGAGCAGCCCGACTGGGGTAGTACCTTGACCTTAGGGTAAGAGGGGGCACAGTGTTACGCGGGGTACAATGTTACAATGCACATATCTCTGTCACTATCTTTTACTTTTATGATTTTGGTATACACGTTTGTCAAGCTCACAAGCAGCGATCTTTAGACAATTGTCCTCGCCGCAGTTTGTACCGTGCTTAAAAAATTACAAACAAAAAAGGTTTCTATGTGATAAAACGACAAAAAAATCATTTCAAAGTTTTTAATTTCTTTCCGGACGTATTGTATTTAGGGAAGTGATGTTAATTTTTATTTATTTGATGTATATTTAGCTAAAAATTACCGTTAAGTAGTTTGTTGTAAACATAACCTACAATACTCATACGATTTTTTTTATTTGGTTTACCTCTCCGGGGCACTGTGTGACACTGTAAAAATCAGCCTCAATTAACATTTTTGTTGAACAATGGTGCGAAATCGTAAGATGAAGACAGATTACGGTCTTCGTAGTGAAAAAGATATGGCAGAAGCGATTCAGATGGTTGAAAGTGGTGTTAGCCTTCAAAAAGCAGCAAATGAAAAGCATGTTAATTTTATGACATTGCAAAGATAATTATGTTCAAAAGAAGAATAAACGTCAGACAGATGTATATACGTTCCCAAAGAATATTTTACAGAAATTTAATGTTTGTTAGAACATTTTCTCTTATTTAGTTTTTCTATTATTTTTATGTTGTAACATTGTGCCCCCTACCCTGTAACAGACTACCCCAGATACGGGGCTCAGTGTTACAATCGACTGATTTAATTAAAGTGCAATTTAAATTAAGTAGTTGCTAATAATGTTATTGTTTGAGTTATTTTAATTAGAGAGAGATTATTAAAGTTTACTTCCTTGCCAAAAACCAGCTGATTAAAACGATATTTTTGACACTATATTCCAGTTTATTTTTTTTGTAACACTGCACCCCACCTTACCCTACAGCTGACCACAGCTAAATATAATACTGTTTTCAAGCAAAAAAAAAAAACTGACCAACAGTATCCCAGCATTTGATGACTTCGGAAGGATCTGTAGAGTTATAGCATTCGATTATTTTATCCTTAACATCTTCACAGACTGGTTCTTCGTACGCCATATGAGACGTACGCAGTTCTACTCGCGTCACTAATGCGTTTAATTCTTCTGCAGTTAAGCTGAAACAGCAGTAATGAATGGTTATTACATTTATTTTCAATTTATACTGAATGGCTAATTTATAATAAGAGGTAGGTACCTATCTACACGCTCTTTATACTCATTAATTTATTTTTCATATTGTAACACATTGACTTAGTTATGTAATAAAAAAGTTAAAATATAAAATGTCAAGAAAAATATTTTAGAAAAGATTTATAAGTTAAAATTTATGTCGCTGTGGTAACTGGTTTTAAGCATAGATTAATTATTTATTCTAGCTATCTTTAAAGATATTTTGAAGTAAATAAAACTTTCAATTTTTTTCCCTGCTGAAAATTCCAAATAAAAACGATTGGTTTGTATGGGAGTTGGGACGTTACTGTAATCTATTGTGTGTTTGAAACAGGGATTCCAAAATTTTAACACAACTTTCATACAATTTTTATGTGGATTCCAGATAGATCTATCTGGACTTATCTGGATCCAGATAGACCAGACGAAAACAGATGAAAATTCAGTAGGGTTTGTTTGTAATTTCTCTTTTAGGTATTCGATTTTTATATTTATAGGAATATATCAGTGCATGCCGTAGGTAGTATGAAGCCGCGTTCGCGCAGCGGTCACAGCACTGGATTGCGATTGGCTGTTGCGCGGGCGGTTGCGGGTTCGATCCCCGCACACGACAACATTTGTATTGGCCATACAGATGTTTGCCGTGGTCTGGGTGTTTGTTCAGTCCTTGTGGGTCTCCCCACCGTGACTCGGAGAGCACGTTAAGCCGTCGGTCCCGGTTATTATGATGTACACCTGATAGTGATCGTTACTCATAGTAGGGAATATATCCGCCAACCCACATTGGAGCAGCGTGGTGGATTAAGCTCCGATCCTTCTCCTACATGGGGAAGAGGCCTATGCCCAACAGTGCGATATTACATTTACAGGTTAAATCGATCAGTGCATGCACCCTAAAAACAATTAAAATAATTGAATATTTTCAGCAGTTACAGGCTATTAACTAAATTCAAAACTAGATGGCGTTTTAGAAAATGTTGGACAAATATTTATTTACTAGCTTCTGCGCGCGACTTCGTCGGCGTGGACTCCGCTCCTATTAGTCTTAGCGTGATGACATATAGCATATAGCCTTCCTCGATAAATGGGCTATCTAACACTGAAATAATTTTTCAAATCGGCCCAGTAGTTCCAGAGATTACCGCGTTCAAACAAACAAACAAACAAACAACCAAACAAACAAACTCTTCAGCTTTATATATTAGTATAGATTATTCTTGCCTTCATTTATACGAGTAGTTACATTATAATTTATATAGGTACATAATATTTTATTACTTTCAAAAATAATAAAATTTTAGTATTTATTTTTTTTATAAGAAACTGGCTTCGAGACGAAATTGCTGGATAGCTTTTAATTAATGCAAAAAATAAAAATAAAATGGCAGACTACTCATAAATTTACATCCTTTACTAATATATTTGAATAAAAATAAATATAACTATTTTTAATTTCAATAATTCGTCTACATTAATAAAATATACCTAGTCAAAAAAAACTATACCTACTCTTGAATTTATGAGCGTTCGCTTTTATACAAGACTAGCTTCTGCGCGCGACTTCGTCGGCGTGGACTCCGCTCCTATTGGTCTTAGCGTGATGATACATAGCCTATAGCCTTCCTCGATAAATGGGCTATCTAACACCGAAAGAATTTTTCAAATCGGCCCAGTAGAACCAGAGATTACCGCGTTCAAACAAACAAACAAACAAACTCTTCAGCTTTATATATTAGTATAGATAATACAAAATTAATTTTGAATTTAGAAAAAAAGAAAAAATGGCGTGTGTCACCATCGGCATACGACTGTAGTTTATTGCTTAAAAACATTGAGCTATTATTACTAACGTACGTTAGTAATAATAGCTCAATGCTTAAAAACGATGATTAGTGATGTTTCAAAAATTATATTTTGTGTTAAATGAATGAAATTACAATGAATTAAAATATTGGGCCTACAAACTAATTCGGTCCATTTTTAGGGTTCCGTACCCAAAGGGTAAAAACCTAAGCTAATCCTACTACTAAGACTTCGCTGTCCGTCCGTCCGTCCGTCCGTCCGTCACCAGGCTGTATCTCAAGAACGGCGATAGCTAGACAATTGAAATTTTCACAAATTATGTATTTCTGTTGCCGCTATAACAACAAATTAATACTAAGAACAAAATAAAATAACCATTTAAGGCGGCGATAATTATTTTTGTTTTTTATTAGTCTCAAACGCCATCTATCAGAAATTAGGAACACTTCGTCAATAGACTATAATAATAGTTTTCTAATAGCATCATAGATAGCGTCACAATGAAATAAATATTTTACAGAATAAATATTTTGCAGAAAATTTACAGATTATATTTAGTTTAGTCAATGGTACCCTTCGTGCGCGAGTCCGACTCGCACTTGGCTGATTTTTTTTATGGTGTAGGTAAAAAGTGCTGATTTGGAAAACAATGTTAACACACAGGTTATTCAAAGTACTCTCAAACGAAAGCTATAAGTTTTCCCCGACTCTCAGTCAAATTTCGAAACATATCTCATCAGTTTTGAGTTCATCCGAATTTTATGACCTACTTTTTTGTTGAAAAAAAAAATGAATTACTGACCTGCTAAATTATGTCTAACAACCACTAATCCGAAAGAGTCATGTCCAGCAAACACAGAGGGAATGGTAAAATTTCCCACATAACCGTTTCTTTAGAGGGCGCATAACGCGAGCAAAAAATCAGATTTCAACCGCACGCCCGTGAGTAATTGATGAAACAAAATATACACAAAGCCTCGTGTCAGGGTGCGATAGACGATATAGTTTTGAGCGCATTACGAATGTAAAAAACGACAAATATCTTATTTTATATATAATTCCGAAACTAAAAATAATTACATTATGGGTTGTCTGGAAGAAATGGCTAAATAGCCATAAGACCGCCCATTGTACTTCACAGTCTGTAAATATCTTTAAATGTGTTTAATGTTAAAATGTAGTTGTGGTGTACAATAAAGTATAAATAAATAAATAAAAATACATTAAATGCCTAGGCATAGCCTTTACTCATATTTAAATGTAATTAATTATCAAATTTTTGTCTTAATGGTCATAACCATATTTCGAGTATAAAAAGAAAAAATATAAAAATTAGAGGTTACTTCGTGATTATATTTTATCGAGGAAATTTCATTATTTTATGTTTTTGATTAGGCTGTAGTCTTGAAAATATCACGTTAGTTTGTCATATATTTTTATTTTAAGATTTGGTCCGGAATTTTTCATGTAAAATCAAATAGCAGATTGATAATTTTGCTTTATGCGCCCTTTTAATATTTTTTTACTAATTGCCTAATAATTATGATGCTGTGTGGTTACGGCAGTAAAGAATATAGCCACCCCCTCTCCTCTCGTGGGCGTCGTAAGAGGCGACTAAGGGATAACAAAGTTCCACTACCACCTTTGCTACCACCTACCACCAAATTTATAAAGCCGACCGATGGCGGGATAAATCCCTAATGCTTATTACGAAGTTTGGATTGGGAGGAAATAATTGACCAAATTTATACCTGGCTCCCGGACCATATATCTTACATAAACAGAATCGCTGTAAAACGTCACAAACCGTCACTTGTCAGCATCACTGGCCGTTACCGTCTGTCGTTTCATACGATTCTACTTTCGATACGATTTCGATGGGCAAGTTATCATAGGCATAATTGTTTATAAATTATATATATTATTTGATAAAAAATATGTTTCATCGAGTTATCAGATCGGTGAAGGCCGCTCTTCCACGTCTCTTAGACCACTGTGTTATATCGTATAATTAAAAGTGTAAACTCGTTATCTCGGAAAGAAAAGGCTATGTTTTAGTAAAACTTTTTTACGCACGGTTGACTTGGGTAGTAAGCTGACGAATGCGTGACGAGAGCGTTACGAAAAGTGTGATCGGGCGAGGCGAACGTAAGTTCAGGGAGATATAAGCTAGGGAAGATAGAAATAGACAGAATTACGTTTCGTATATTACAGTAGGACCTAAAAAAGTTTTATTTCAGTCGTGTGGTCTAAACCTCTAAAGCACACTCGTTTTTTCTCAGTAAAAACTAGTCGATCACGATCACGATTCAGCCTGTAATATCCCACTGTTGGGCATAGGCCTCTTCCCCATGTAGGAGAAGGATCGGAGCTTAATCCACCACGCTGCTCCAATGCGGGTTGGCGGATAAAAAGTAGTCGCCAAAATAAAAATTTGCATGCATTATCTTGGATTTATCGCTTCAAAAAGTTACCATAACTATAAATGTTTCGTTTTGAACAAAGCCGTGGATACAACCCAGTGGCGGATTTACAAATATGCCGCCAGTAGGCTATTCAATTTTTGCCGCCCCTACCAAGCTCTAAAACTCAATAACCTATATCCTAGTACAGTCTAAAACGGCCAAGCGATTATTTCGGCTGACCTTGTGGGCATGGCCTTGGACATTCATTTTCTGGATCTATATTATAACGTTTTAAAAATAAAATTGCCGCTCCCTAGAATTTGCCGCCCTAGGTTCCAGCCTACTCAGCCTACTGTTTTAATCCGCCACTGATACAACCAGTGAATAAATAAAAATAATAATCAAATAAATTAATTCGTGTTCAATAAAACAAATAAGTATCATGACACAATGTACACTGTAAATTTTTTTTGTAAAATTACCATTTCTTTACTCAACATGAGGTGGCTAAATTTACTAATCAGTGTGTATGAATTCAAATTACAACACAATTTGAGTAATTTTCCAAGACATATGCAAAAATTTGCTAAGATGCGGTGTAATTTTACAATCTCAGAGTATAAATCTTACTTGTGTTGTAATTTTACTGAACTGTTTATTAAATTTCAATAACAAACTTTGAAGATTTACCTAAATTTTTAGTAATTTGAGTTACTATATTTTTTTGTAAAATTACAAAATGTTTTATAATTCGAATTACTGTGAAGTGTTTAGGAATTAAAATTTTTTTTTATTATTTTTACAATTTAAACTGTAAAATTACACAATACATTGTAAAATTACTAAAAAATACTATTTGTCTGTGACCATGTGTAATTTTCGGTACCAAGCTCCTTAAATTTACTAATATTGTTTGTGTTTAGTTTTATGTATATTTTTAGGAAGAACAAAAAATTATATCATCACCAACAAGTTTGGAACAAGTCAATGTGTCTGACGAAGAATCTGTTTTTGATACCCCGAGAAAGGCATCCTTAAAGACCAAAATAAGGAAAATTGGTCAAGATAAACGTAGACTGCAATTTAAAAATTATAATTTGACTCGAAAAATCAAAAGTCTCAAAGAAAAGTGCGATAACTTACAGCAAATTGTGTTAGAACTCCAAAAGAAAAAATATTTTACAGTAGACCAATTTAGTGAATTAAATCTTAAAGCTGAAGCCGTCGAATTTACAAATAGATTGATTAAAAAAAGCAAGTTTAAACTTGCTTCCCCTTAAGTCCCTTAAGGGATATCGTAAAAAATATACACCAGCGTTAAGGAAATTTGCAGTCACTCTCCATTAATATTCTACCGCTGCCTACAAATATGTAAGACAGGCAAAAATATGGGAGGACTATGTTTTCCAAGCGAAGATGTGTTTAAGATTTGTATTCGATCAGAGACAATAATTAACAATCACATTAAAGAAAAGGGTCACATTATACTTCCCGACCCCAAAGACATTGAACTTATTAAAAATCGAATTTTAAAATCATTTTTATAAGTTGTAATGACATATTTGCATCTTTAAACTCACATTCTTTACAGCAACATCCAACGTCAAATCATAGGCTACACCTTATTCGCGCTGTTATTGAAAAATTTATAAATGTTCGTATACATTTCGCATACAAAAGCAATCCAGTCAGTAAAACTGATTATAAAAGACAAAAAAGGAATAAATTAAGTTTATTCGAAGGTATATATATATAGCAAACATGTTTTTTTTTATTTGTTAAAAAAAAGTTTAAAGTTAAAAGTATTTTCGAATTAATAAATAACACTACAAAATTTGAAAAAGAAAAAAATTGTTTTTTTTTACCTAATCTATAAATAAATTAATAAATTTATTAGTCTAATTATATGAATTAAACTCCATTGTTCACTTTTGCCCAACCTCCTCTCCGTTTGGTAAATTTCCAAAAATATTTTGTAATTTTATCGAACCCAATTCAAGTGAATTGAGTGGTATAGTTACAAAACTCCACAGTAAATTTACTAAACAGTTTTATGATCAATTGTTAAATAAAATTACAAAACTGTATGGTAAAATTACTATGGAACTGCTTGGTAAATTTCCAAAAATATTTTGTAAGTGATGAAGCATTCTGTTGAGTAAATTTACTAAATTGTTTTGCGTTAAAACTTCCTACACATTTTTAGTAAAATTATCGAAGAAATTTTTAACAGTGTACCTATACTTTATACAATTTATAAATAATATATTATTATAATAACAGGTTTTAACGGACACAGATGTCTCATCATTTCTTGGAAAAGTAAGAACCTACTTGTTTTTTATGTATTATAAAAAATATAACGACAATATTCAAGGTATTTTTAAATGGAAGTCTATTAAATACATTATTATAAAATAATCAAACTTTTCCGATTCAATCGCCACTATATGATAATTCTGGGTATACCTATATATGTCAAGAAACACAAATAAACAAGAACAGCACAAACTAACAAACAACCAAAATTATTTGTATGATGATCTGATGATTGTAGACAAATATATATTATGACAAGTGACGGCTTTATGTCCCGACTATATCCCGACTTCGATTAGGTACAATAAACAACATTCAAAGCACTTTTGTTTGTTTACACTTTTACTTAATGTGTTTTATTATCGAATTAATTTATATATTTAAACAGGTGTCCCGCGATAAAGTGCAACCCCAAAAGGGGGTGAAACTAGACCATAAATTATCGACAAAAAACAGAAATTTTTTTTTGAAAAAAATATTTTATTTCTTATTGACGAATTAAGTTTTTTATATCTTACGTAGACTCTATGTACAAAAAATGATGATTTCTTCCAATGTAGTAGGTCGATTACTTTAAAATAAAATAAAATATTACGCCACGTACTTGGCGGTAAGGATAAAATAAAAATTAGCTCGCAAAAAAGTGGCATTATGTCTTTAACTATGCTTCTTGTGAAAAAAAATCCATTTTTTATGACTGTTTTTTTTCAATGATCTCTAATTTTCTTAGAGTTATGCCCCAATACCAGGAAATTTTATGATTTATTATTATTTCTTACCATATTGCCATTCAAATAAAAAAAAATTTACGCCTGTATCCAAAAAACACGTACAAAAATCATCATTTTTTGTACAAAGAGGCTACGTAAGCTATATAAAAATCTTAATTCGTCAATAAAAAAAAAATAAAAAAAAAATTCTAATTTTTTTAATTTTTTTCTGTTTTTTGTCGATAATTTATGGTCTAGTTTCACTCTCTTTCGGGGTTGCACTTTATCGCGGGACATCCTGTATAGACCTACCTATTAAGTTAGGACTCATGATGATGATGAGGATTTCATGCTTATTTAGTAAATTAGCGACAACATTAGGTACTACGTCTAGTAGGTAGTTATTAAGACTTCATGCTTAGTCAGCAAATGAACTGAACCTTTGGCTTTTAAACCTATAGAATAAAAATAACTAACTAGTAAGTATTTACGTTACATTCTTGACCATTCTATAGTATTTAAAACGATTATTGCTAGGCGGTGGTTATCTCGATCCGGGTTCATTCTCGAGTTCAGTGCTTTAACCTTAATTTTTTTTTATTATTGATCCTCCTATTATCATAAAGAACGCAGTTGAATAAAGAATATATTGTTTATTCTTCAGTATATTCATTAACATTGTAATAGGCTTCTTCTACATAATTCATTTAACTGAGTTCCCTACAATTTATCGGTATTATAAAATATAATATGTTTATAATAAATGTGTTATGTGATACCTTATGTATTTTTTTTTATTTATTACGAAAGACGTACCTATGGAATCGTAAATACTTATCACTCTTACGTGAATCGTCACTGTTGTATTATATACCTATAATAGGTACCTATGCTGTGTGGTTACGGCCACTTACGGCACTAAAGAATGTAGCCACCCCCTCTCTTCGAGTGGGTGTCGTAAGAGGCGACTAAGGGATAACACAGTTCCACTACCACCTTGGAACTTAAAAAGCCGACGGATGGCGGGATAACCATCCATGCTGGCTTTGAAATACAGAGGCCAAAGACGGGCAGCAGCGTCTTCGGTGCGACAAAACCAGCCCTGCGGTCACCAACCCGCCTGCCCAGCGTGGTGACTATGGGCAAAACACATGAGTTCGCGTCATAATGTCGGGCGCGAACTTGTGGAGGCCTATGTCCAACAATGGACTGTGATAGGCTGAAGTGGTGGTGGTGGTGGTGGTTATAGGTATACTATAAAATATTATCAATTTCAAACAGCACGTGGATTTATCTGTTAATGTATAATATGTTAACGTAAATAAGAATAAACTAAGGTACTACTTTTTTCTGGTTTTTTAGCTCCTTTAAAGCCATTTGAAAACTAGCAATAAGTCTAAATTGTTATCGCATACTTAAATCCTTTTTTATTTATAAAACAATTCTATTTACACGATTGCTTATTCATCGGATTACTCCTCCTTCCTTCCTTTAGACCACACGACTGAAGTAAAACTTCTTTAGTTGCCTTAACCCTTTCAGACCTGATTTTTTTATTTTCGCTAATCGATCTGAAAAAAATGCGTGCTACTAGGCTATTGTAAATAGATCTAAGGAAAAATAAATAAATAAATCCTGATTACAAGCTTTTCAAGAAAAACAGCTTTTTCTTTTTGTGTACAAATGTACACATCCGTCCTACGTAATGAAAATATTAGTGTAAAGGGATTCTAAATTCTATCTATAATGATAAAACATTTATTTTACAACTTTTTATTAGAAAATATGAAGCAATATGAAATAACAAATATATGTCGCAGATCAGAAGTAGGTAGGAGAAGAACGGACGGGTGACCGAACTACTAAGTATTAAATGGACTCACCGAGCGGGTACCGTCTATCGCGTGACAGAGGGACAACTCATAGCAGTGCCCGGGAGTTGCGACCCGAGTCTAGGTTTAAGGCGGCGCCGCCTTTAAAATGCGCATTAACGCTCGCCTTCACTGTCCGAGTTGCCCACAATAGAATGTAACAATTAATTCGTGTACACAAACTAACCCTTACAATAATCGAGGTTAAGCTACTAGCAGGATACACAAGTGCACCGCGCGACGCCAGAGCCAAGACTGACTGAGCTGCGGTTGCATCGGTCTTTTATGTACGAAGGAATGACTCGAATAATAGAATGAGTGAGGGTAGATGAATAATAATAACAACACAGGTACCGTCATTAATAACTATCTGTATTGACTCTCCGACACGGCCATCCTGACAAGTCACACGTCCCCGTGTGATGCCGTAAAAAGCAAAAAGGTACTGCGATATCTAAGTTTCGTCTCGGCCTATCCTGACCCACACTTAACCAAGGATAAAGCGATAGTACAACCACTTTTTGTTGACACACCATACAACCATACGCTAATCTACCATTAAATCAAAATTGACCAATCGTTTCGGTATAAACATTACTTCATTATTGCTTTCCACATATGAGTCGCTACTGTCACCTAAATCGAGCGATAGTAGCTCATGCCACCTCCATCGAGTGACGATAATCAACCAAAAGAGTCGCTACTGTCACCTAAATCGAGCGACAGTTGCTCATGCCACCTCCATCGAGTGACGATAACCACTAAAGTCGCCACTGTCACCTAAATCGAGCGACAGCAGCTCATGCCACCTCCATCGAGTGACGATAACCACATGAATTGCATCCATCAAGCAATATAACCAAAACATGTTTCTCATGCCACCTCCATCGAGTGACGATAACCACATGTATTGCCTCCATCGAGCAATACAACCAAAACATGTTTCTCATGCCACCTCCATCGAGTGACGATATTGCCTCCATCGAGCAATACAATCAAAACATGTTTCTCATGCCACCTCCATCGAGTGACGATATTGCCTCCATTGAGCAATACAATCGAAACATGTTTCCATGCCACCTCCATCGAGTGACGATATTGCCTCCATCGAGCAATACAACCAAAACATGTTTCTCATGCCATCTCCATCGAGTGACGATATTGCCTCCATTGAGCAATACAATCGAAACATGTTTCCATGCCACCTCCATCGAGTGACGATACTGCCTCCATCGAGCAATACAACCAAAACATGTTTCTCATGCCACCTCCATCGAGTGACGATATTGCCTCCATTGAGCAATACAATCGAAACATGTTTCCATGCCACCTCCATCGAGTGACGATATTGCCTCCATCGAGCAATACAACCAAAACATGTTTCTCATGCCACCTCCATCGAGTGACGATATTGCCTCCATTGAGCAATACAATCGAAACATGTTTCCATGCCACCTCCATCGAGTGACGATATTGCCTCCATCGAGCAATACAACCAAAACATGTTTCTCATGCCACCTCCATCGAGTGACGATATTGCCTCCATTGAGCAATACAATCGAAACATGTTTCCATGCCACCTCCATCGAGTGACGATATTGCCTCCATCGAGCAATGCAACCAAAACATGTTTCTCATGCCACCTCCATCGAGTGACGATAACCACTAAAGTCGCCACTGTCACCTAAATCGAGCGACAGCAGCTCATGCCACCTCCATCGAGTGACGATAACCAACTAAAAGAGTCGCTACTGTCACCTAAATCGAGCGACAGTAGCTCATGCCACCTCCATCGCGTGACGATAACCCCTAAAGTCGCCACTGTCACCTAAATCGAGTGACAGCAGCTCATGCCACCTCCATCGAGTGACGATAACCAACCAAAAGAGTCGCTACTGTCACCTAAATCGAGCGACAGTAGCTCACGGCCCGACTGCCTCAGCAGCTAGTGACAACTACTATTGCCACACATATCGTCATCACCTCATGTGATACGACCAACATATATCGTCATCACCTCATGTGATACGACCAAATTAGCATCAACAACATTAAACAAATCTAATTCAGCAGCTACATCAGTAAGAGGAATCCTTCGTAAACGATCGTGAACATACCTATAGGTTCTATTATTATTTCAAGCTACAACCAAAAATCCTCGAGTAAAGACCTCTAACACCACGGCTCTCTAGACGAAGAGCAATCACAGTACATGTGTCAGTCACATACATCTCAGTACACATATCCACCGAATAAATCGCCTGTGTCAGTCATCCCTGTGACTATACGAATAACTATACTGGTACGGTTGAACACATTACGGTCGATAGAGTCATTCACTCGAGTCTCTCCATCAACTTAAACATCATCATTATCAACAAGATCATAAATTACATCAATATCGTCTGGTACATGACGTGTTAGCATTTTGTTTAACATTTCGTGAGCAAATTTGTAGGTACGTTTACAATTTAAAGCTTTAAGGGTATACCGATTACCTTCGAGAACTTCTATTACGCGAAAAGGGCCTCGATATTTCGGATCAAGTTTTATTTGATTACGCTCCTCATTTTGTAACAAAACAAATTTTAACAGTCGTTGTAAACGACTACCGTAATGGGCCCATGATTGTACCAAGGTGTTATCAATTAACTCTCTGTAATTTAAACGTCCTTAAAGAGAACAACTAAAGAAACTTTGAAACAGTTTGAATAAATCAATCAAAGGTAGAAAAAGACTGAAAAGCCTCAATGAAACACTTATTTTTCACTTCAAACCTACAGTTATCCATTCACGATACACACTTTTAAGTTTGTAACTACATTGGATAAGCTATCACACCTATTCACTTACACATTACAACAATCCCGCCAAAAGACTGCGCCAAAAGCGGCGACCGACCTATCAGAAAACCAGCATTAACTATTCGGAAGATTGCGTCTCTAACTTTACGCTCCCTCGGCACTTCAACACATTACAATAGTTAAAATATCGTGTAAAACACAAAAATACTCGTTACAGAGGGTAATCGGAAATACTCAAACTAAGACGATATTAACACTTTATCACCAACAAGTGGGTAACCACAAAAACTTAACAAACAACCTAAATACCACGACTACGCTCGCGACATTGAATATTTTAACTTATCAGTTTAAATGATGTCGACTCGACTTGCTCTTCGATCGCACGATAATTTAACGGGACGACTACGCGAACGCGATACTCGTGGCATCACGAAATAAATTACTCACTATAGTAACACTCTTAGTGGGCACGAGAACAGTATCCCACTTCTGATGTCGCAGATCAGAAGTAGGTAGGAGAAGAACGGACGGATGACCGAACTACTAAGTATTAAATGGACTCACCGAGCGGGTACCGTCTATCGCGTGACAGAGGGACAACTCATAGCAGTGCCCGGGAGTTGCGACCCGAGTCTAGGTTTAAGGCGGCGCCGCCTTTAAAATGCGCATTAACGCTCGCCTTCACTGTCCGAGTTGCCCACAATAGAATGTAACAATTAATTCGTGTACACAAACTAACCCTTACAATAATCGAGGTTAAGCTACTAGCAGGATACACAAGTGCACCGCGCGACGCCAGAGCCAAGACTGACTGAGCTGCGGTTGCATCGGTCTTTTATGTACGAAGGAATGACTCGAATAATAGAATGAGTGAGGGTAGATGAATAATAATAACAACACAGGTACCGTCATTAATAACTATCTGTATTGACTCTCCGACATATAAATAATTGTATTATCTTTATAAAAATTAACAAAAAATGGCTTTTTCTTTGGGTAGATTTAACAAATTGCACTTAAATCAGTCTAAATTAAAATTTAATCAAAGTCATCAATATAGCATCCTATGTATGAAATGCTAAGAAGCAATTCTTATCCTTAGTTAGGCATAAGTGAACCTTGCACTTTATGCATTTGATTCAGGTTCTACCCTTGCATCCCATCATTTTACACCGTGTCCCAAGCGCCTCATCGTGTGCAGGAAAATGCCCAAGACCGTCTCGAGTTATTTCAGCTTCTGGGCGTGTCTCTCCTGGTCTCCTAGGTACAATTTGAAGAGTTGGGCTACTGCCACTTGGACGGCCTCTTTTACCCATCGAAATTTTATTTTGCAACACCAGACTTTCAGCCAACCGACGCCGAAAGTGAAGCAATTTCAGTTGTTTGTTTTTAGGTATGCTAAGCGCCTCGTTATCGACTTGGTATTCACGGTATGCTTGAACGACTGCTAAATCTGATGCATGGAATATCATGCGTAAGGTCCATTTTTTGGATTTTATAAACGTCCTATAGTAACTCATGAGTTGATCTAGCAAATCTACTCCTCCCATCGCATGATTGTACTTCCTTACAACTTCGGGACGTTCCACTTCAATAAAGCGTCTTCATCATCATCATCATCATCCAAAGCTGGGGGAATATTTCTAGTTGGTTCCGGCTGATGACATCTGCTCCCACTCGGACACATTGTGGCTCTCGTTCAGACGCAGGTCCAACTGGTCCTTCGTCATCAAAAGTTTTTTTTTAATGTAACCAGGTTGGCAAACAAGCGTACGGCTCACCTGATGGTAAGACCGTAGCCTATAGACGCCTGCAACACCAGAAGCATCGCAAGCGCGTTGCCGACCCTATCCCCTATCCCCCCCAGGAGCTAGTCTAAATCAGAAAAGCAACCTTCTTCTAGTGCCTTCTATAGAGTCGCGCGAAATATATTGGTAATTTCTTATCTGAAAATAGTATTAACACAATTTGTAACATCAAAAGCAACAAAATTACACCATTCAATAACAATTATAATTTATTTTAGTAGTACCTACGATGTACAACAACAAATCAGAAATATATCGTATGCGCCTGATGTGTACATTTGTGTACAAATATAAAAATCACGAAAATTTGTACAAAAATAAACTAAAACCAACAACATGTATGTAAAATATGACGACAACAATATAACACATCGACCTATAAATATTTTATTACATATACTTTGATATTTTCTACTTTTTAGAAATAAAATAATGAACTTACCTGCACAATGCAAACTTCGGTCGGCTACTGGTCATAAATTGCCAAAAACTGTCATTAAATGCCAAGAAATGGCGTTGGGAGTCTCGTTTTCGGTAGTTTATTATGTGAACTAATGAACACAACCGTTTTTAGTTGCAAATAATGTGAAATTAATAGATACTTAAATTTATTTTTATATTATATGTGTACAATTGTGTACATCAGGTCTGAAAGGGCTAGGATAATATACGGAACGTATCTCTCACTCTTTCTATGTTCACTAACTTATCTTCCTTTTGAAGTTTTACTTCAAAAATCATTGAGAACACTCTGAAAGCTTGTTACTTATTAATGTAAGTGAAGATAAAATCGTTTCATTGTTTTCGATACGGAGCCCTAAAGAATATAATTAAATAAAATTTCAATCGAGCTAATTGCTCGTTTACAGCACGCATGGTAGCTCATAAAAATTCTTTAAAAAACGTAATTTATGCGATGAGTAGGTACTCATGCTACGGCCACTACTGTCATTTCATTAAGGATAAGGAAATTATTATAAATATTAAACACCTTGCATACCTACTTCGAAGTAATTTTTCCTTATTCAAGATAGTAGTTACCTATCTCTACTCAAAATAATAATAATAATAGTAGTTTTATTTCAGACAAGGTACATAATTTGATAATTACAACAAAAAAAAATAATTAGCGTAGAAACAAAGAAAAACGGAAACATAATAAAACAATAAAACGCAAGAAATATAAATCTAAATACATAACATTATACAGATTAAATTAAATATAACTACATATTTTTTATATACAAGCATACAATAAGATTTTTTTTGAACCAAGAAGTTGTAAAATAAAGTACCTAATCATAAAAAAAAACATACTTTATATACCTAATATAGTAAAATTGGTGGTCAACTTATTTGGACTACATATTTCAGAAGCCGAATAATATAAGTTTTTTTTATAGACATTCTACTCACAGAATTATTAGGTATTTTATATTTTACGTAATTTAGAAAAAAATTATAAGGCTGTTTTTATATAGGTATGTGCCTTTTACATAGTTTGAATTTTGAAGTACCTTTTAGGCTGTATTTTCTGTAAGTAAAAGTCTATACGAAATAAAACTTGTTAGGAAGAAAGGAAACAAAAAAAGAGGCCAATCAATCAAACCTACCAAGAAAAATATTCTTCTTAATCGTTTTAAATCAAAATTGTACCTTACCCGCATCTCTCAGTGTGCTTGTCATCCATACACTTAAGTTTTTCAATAAAAATCTTCTCTTTGTAATCTCCTCTTGGGTTTAAAGATTCTGAGACCGCTTCGCTGGTTATCGTCGCATCTTCTACTAGCCTTTCAACCTAATAAATATTTACATTAAATCATGATCATTTTTGGAGTTTACTACTTAAGAATTGATTATAAGGTCTCCGGTATGATAAAATATGAGGAGTAAAATCCACTGAACGAATGACCTCGTTACGTTTCTCGTAACACCATCTGTCGGAACCAATAGGGTTCCTATTGATGGCGTAACGACGTTTTCTAATAACGCCACCTTAGATAGATAGATGGCGTTATTTAATTCGTTTATTTACCATTTGATATGGTATTAATCTTTTCCTAGACTAGTAAACCTTTTTTGTGCCTATTTAGACAGTCGATCTGAATGAGTAAACTTCAGTCGTGCGTTGGAGCTGACAAATACCTACACTTTTTTATCCTACTGACAACTGTGAGTACCCTGCTATAATTCCCATTATTAAAAATCCAATGGTGTCACAATAATTTCTACTCGTAAATAGGAATTCATAGGGCCCATACCGCCAATAAATCTTTTTCAGATCAGAGTCTTATTACCAATACCGTATAGGTAATAAGACGCTGATCTGGTAGGAACTAGGAGAAACAACGTGTAAAATGAGAAAGACTCATGATTCAGCCTGTAACATCCTCTATGTCCATTTCTCCATGTAGAAGAAGGATCAGAGCTTAATCCACAACGCTGCTTTACTGCGGGTTCGCGGATAATATACTCGTATCCCTACTATGAGTAACAATCGCTATCAGGTGTATATGATAACAACGGGGACCGACAGCTTAACGTTCTTTCCGAGGCACGGTGGGGAAACCCACAAGGACAGACATCTAAACCGGGAAAAAATGTTTGTACAAATACAAATATCCGTTCCGACTGGGAATCGAACCCGCAAACCGTCGGTATTTTATTAGGCGTCTAAAAAGCTAAAAGCTTTAAAAATAAGAGTTACGTTTTCTACTACATCAAATCAATTTTTTTAACATTGTTTACTATTTACTAAACAGTTCAGTTATTTCCACGATTTATTATTGGATTAGTGTAAGCAAAAATGAATTACCTACATTTGAAAAAAAGGTTATATAAAAATACGTTTTGAATTTGTTCTCAGCGTGCTCATTAGTGCACGGATGTGGTTACTGAATAATTAATTAACCCACGACTTAACATTTTATTATGTGTCATACTCACTTAATATTCCTAAAAGTCACATTGGTCTAAGAGACGTGGAAGAGCGACCTTCACCGATCTGATAACTCGATGAGACATATTTTTTATCAAATATAATTTATGAACAGTGTACACACCGAATATGCCTAGGTAAGCTTGCCTACTTATTTTGGTCATGGCTACCTGGCAAGTAGACGTGAACAGGTAGGTCAATATATACCTATATTCGATACTACAGCGATCTGTTCGAATCGAAATTGATATCATAGGTAAGATATTGTAATTACAAAACCAATCATATAGGCTTGCCTGCAAAAACTAAAAAAAAATGAAAAAAATAGCTGTGACCACTTTTCGATAGGCAAGTTATCATAGGCATATTTGTTTATAAATTATATTTGATAAAAAATATGTCTCATCGAATTATCAGATCGGTGAAGGTCGATGTTCCACGTCTCCTCTACTACACGAATGCATTCGTGATTCCGTAGAAAAAAGTGCAATAATATGTTGAGAATATTTATTTTTATGTAAAACATTGAAACATCTTAAGTAAAATACTCTTTTCAAGCAGCGTTGTATTCCTGTTAGTAAGTATGGTGAACATACTCCTGGCACCTCCTCAGAACTCCTGGGGGGAGTTAGGGATAGGGTCCGTTGCCGACCCTATCCCCAACTCCCCCCAGGAGTTGGTATCTGCCAAAGTAACCATGAGTTAAGAGTGTGCATAATGCAAAATTACCATCTTCTATTTGTTTTGACATGAAAAGTTCCAGACCAAATCTTAAAATAAAAATATATGACAAACTACGTGATATTTGCAAGGGTTGACCTTTATCAAAAACATAAAATAAGGAAATTTCCTCGATAAAATATAATCACGAAGTAACCTCTAATTTTTGTATTTTTTCTATTTATACTCGATATGGTTATGACCATTAAGACAAAAATTTGATAATTAATTACACTTAAATATGAGTAAAGGCTATGCTTAGGCATTTAATGTAATTACTTTTAGTTTCGGAATTATATACAAAATAACATATTTGTCGTTTTTTACATTCGTAATGCGCTCAAAACTATATCGTCTATCGCACTCTGACACGAGGCTTTGTGTATATTTTGTTTCATCGGGCGCGCGGGTGAAATCTGATTTTTTGCTCGCCTTATGCACGCTCTTAAACTTCATAATTATATGACCATTGCTTCAACCTGTGTTGGGAGCATTCACTTAGAAACTTTCAGCTTTTATAAAATGACGAAGTTCTAGGCCCTCACGGGATCTTGGATAATATAATTTTGACAAAGGTTCTTTAATTGTTATAATTATAAGTGCCAGAAGGAGTAAGTCTACCTCAACAATTAAACTCATACAGTGTCAACTCATACAGTCATGAGTACACTTCAAGTAGCTTTCTTACGTTAAGCGTTTTAATTTGGACGGTCCAAGCTTCAATCTTAAAAACGTAATTTTATATAGTAACTAGCTTCTGCGCGCGACTTCGTCGGCGTGGACTCCGCTCCTATTGGTCTTAGCGTGATGATATATAGCCTATAGCCTTCCTCGATAAATGGGCTATCAAACACTGAAAGAATTTTTCAAATCGGCCCAGTAGTTCCAGAGATTAGCGCGTTCAAACAAACAAACAAACAAACAATCAAACAAACAAACTCTTCAGCTTTATTATATTAAGTATAGATAAATTAAGTGTATCTACTTATTACCATTTTATTAGAAATATTGATGTGATGTTCCTCTGATAGTATTTCCTCTGAAGGTTTCTTTGCTTCTTGGCGGTGGAAGTGAGTCGCTCGAGTCGAGTGGTTACTGCCCATGTTTGTTCAAAATTCTGATTTGAAATAATTATATTAAACATTTATTAAATCTAGCGCTTATTGGGACACATTCTAGTAAATAACGCCGGGCCCTTTACTTCTGTAATCGAAATAATTTAGAAGTATGACAATTATGAACAAAAATAATTATATAATAACACAGGCCCCAAATGTAATAATAATGAAAAAACAGGTGTGAAAATGAATCACACATATTATGATATATTTAAATGAAAAGAATATATCAGCTACAAGTATTTCCTACTGCCCAGGGTGTAAGTATAATTTGTTGACATAAAATAATGAAATCTATATACCTACAAATAAATAAAATTGGAGTGTCTGTTTGTAATATTAAAATAAACGCTTTTTGCTAAATACATATGGATCTATACACGGTATACATAGACCAAAATAATTTTTTTACAATTTTTGTCTGTCTGTCTGTCTGTCTGTTTGTTCCAGCTAATCTCTAAAACGGCTGGACCGATTTTGACGGGACTATCACTGGCAGATAGCTTATGTAATAAGGTGTAACTTAGGCTACTTTTATTTTTTTATAACTCTGCGAACTGAACAATAACTTTTTTGTTAAATTCCACACGGCTGACTAAAGACTTTTTATTAATAACTAGTCGCGGGCACAGCAGCTAGTTATTAATAAAAAGTAAAACTAACTTCACGTTCTGGTACCAAAATATTTATAAAATCATCATCCAAGCATAAACTATATCAAAACACTTTACATACAACATTATTACATTTTTTATACATTCAGATGAATAGAAAAAAAATGCGATAATATAATTTTAATTATTTACTACCTACTAAGTTATAGCAACGGTAATACAGACATGGCAATCAGGATCTTCTTGCTTTCGTTAATTTATTTTTGTATGTAGTTGATTGACAGGAGTTGCAAATTCTTGATGCGCCGGGACCGGTTTAACATCTTTAATTCAGTAAACAGTTTATGGCCATTTTATACACGTATTGTTTTAATACCGCCGTACGTGAAAAATATACTATTTGTAAGTGTATATGGAAATTAATGAAACGAATACTTTCTTACTACATGTACTGTGCGACTCCACTTACGTTCAAATCAACGGCCAATGTTGCTTTTTCACTGTGTGGTTACGGCAGTAAAGAATATAGCCACCCTCTCTCTTCCCGTGGGTGCCGTAAGAGGCGACTAAGGGATAACAAAGTTCCACTACCACCTTGAAACTTAAAAAGCCGACCGATGGCGGGATAACTCTTCTATTGCCTGGCTTTGAAATACACAGGCGGAAGACGGGCAGCAGTGTCTTCGGTGTGACAAAGCCATCCTGCGGTCACCAACCCGCCTGCCTAGCGTGGTGACTACGGGCAAAACACGTGACTTCGCGTCATAACATCTGGCGCGAACTTGGGAAGGCCTATGTCCAGCAGTGGACTGCGATAGGCTGAAGTGATGATGTTGCGTTTACGTTACGGTCCGCTGATGGTAAGCGGATACTCTAAGCTTATCTTTTATAACGTAGGTACAAGTAAATTTCAAATTTTGAGCATGATATTTCCTGCTGTGCCCTACCTCAAATAAATGACATGTCATCTTTTAAAATCCCCATACACTTTTATGAGAATTATTTAAAATCATTTATACCTATTTTAATGAATTAGTTTTGGAAAAACCGCATAGAGGTAATTTCATTAATTACCTATATCGGTATATTAGCAATAACAAAGCACGTGGTCTTGAAATAGCCTTGACCTTTAATTATTTAGGTAAACCAATCAGCGCTAAATAAATCATCGAATCGGTTTAATATTTACATAAATTTTAATTTGGACAGTAGACACACTTGTGTCAACATAATCAATCCATGATGCTACTTCAGCGGATATAGTTATTGGAGCAAGTATATCTTTTTTATAACAAGGGCGGCAAACGAGACGGTACCATAATTATGATGTTAAATGGTTACCGTTGCCCATGGACATCTGCAACATAAAAGCAGTTGCGGGTGCGTTGCCATTTTTTAGGAAAAAGTTATTTATTAAGTTATTAAAAAGTTATTATATCTTTATAGCCTTGTCTTTGAATATATAGGTACATCTTTTATAATGATAATAAATATTTTGTTTCTGATAATAATTTAAGGGTTAATGTAATTGTTTTAGGTAAGTCTGTCCCTGTAAGTATAACAATTAACACAATGGACAACCATCGTAATAATTGTCATTTTGATTATCGAAACCTATATATAGCCTACTGTGATGTAATAATGGTCTAAGATCCGGAATATAACAAAATCTTCCCTCATCTGTTAATAAGATGAAACAATTTTTTATAGGCTGATTTCAATATTGTGAATTTATAAAAACAACCTCTGCCACCATAAGCCTGCTGCAAATAATAATACATAAAAAAAAATTTTTTTTTTACTCTAAAAAATCTTTTCCCTCTCATGTTAATTACATGTAGTAAGCTAAAACCGTTAATATTTTACATTATATATCTGACTGTAGTAGGCAGCCATCTCTATGATTGCTACACTTACCTGCAGCCAGGTCAGTAACCTCAGTCAGAGTAACCTGTGTGTGAGGGAAAAGCTAAAAAAAAAAAAAAAAATTTGCAGCAGGCTTATGGTGGCAGAGGTTGTTTTTATAAACTCACAATATTTAAATAAGCCTATAAAAAATTGTTTCATCTAATTAACAGATGAGGGAAGATTTACCTTCTCGGATCTTAGACCATAATAGCTAGGTATATTTTGGAACTTTGGACACTTATTAATTCGGAACAAAAAGTATAAAAATTATAAATAAACGCTTCACACACAACGGCCCTCAGTAGGATTTTCTCAATTTTTCTCCTGTATCGGGGGGCCGGAAAGATACAATACACAAGCACAAATGCCCAGACCTTGACTCTGTATAACCAATACAAATATTACTAATAAGTATAAATAAATGGAAATATATCGACCGAAGTTATTTGAACTTTTTTCGAAATAAAACCAACTTGAATTTTTTTTTTATCAATAAAGATTGATTATAATTCGTGACATTTTGGTTTTGTTTCGTTTCTAATTTCTATGCCTAAACGTTAAAAATAATAATTTGGTAAGTCTTTAGAAAGACGGACATCGATTTATGGGGTTTTGGGGAGAAAGTGGGAGTGGGGGAAAATTAACTTAGTTTAGCATTGTCGAGTTACATAGGTAATCTAGTGACGGACAATCACGGACAGACGTTATTTTGCCCAAAAAATATGCTAGAATCATTAGGTTTTAGTGAAGACAGCACTATTTTGAACTTTTATTTATTTATTTGGTTCACAAATCAAATGTAAGGGATTACGAGGTACATATTAACATTATTTAGATTTATATACCTATGTAGGTATAAGAGATGATTTAATTCATTTCAAGTTGATTCATAAAGTTGGAAGGTCAACATAACGGATACGCACATTTCATGACGAAATATTGTGTTCTTAGAATTACAAACGCGAAACGTATTTCTCGAAATACAGAAATTTCGCGACTTATTTCTCAAGATATCAGAACCCTCATTAAGTCCCTATTTCCATAACATACGCTTTTAAAGTTTTTTGAACGTAGAGAAACAAAACCCTCAAATCTATAGCTGTTTATTTCCTTTCTGTAAGAAATTTTAAGAGTTTGTAAAAGTGCCAAGAATGTGCTGCTTGGTTGTGTCTCGTATGAGGTAAAATTATTATAATTTATTACGTATAACTGAGGTAGGTAACAGCATAAAATTTCTTGCTCGAAATATGCAGCAGCCCGACTGGGGTAGTTCCTCGACCTTACAGAAGACCACAGTTAAATAAAACTGTTTTCAAGCAGTGTTGTATTCCTGTTGGTGAGTAAGGTGATCAGAGCTGGAGGGAGCTGGGGATGGGGTCTGCAACGCGCTTGCGATGCTTCTGGTGTTGCAGACGTCTATAAGCTACGGTAATCGCTTACCATCAGGTGAGCCGACAGCCGTACGCTTGTTTGCCGATCTAGTTATGTAAAAAAAAAAGTATAGTTGCTTCACTGTATTTTGGCTAACATCCTCGTTTAATAAAACTATCTCCTTGACTTAGTACAAGTTCAAGATTCTTTTTTTTTTTGCGATGCTAGTCCGGATTTTAGTCCGTGACCTTTAGTTAAGATACACGTGCAGAAGAACTCATAAAACGAAATAAAATTACTTTTTATTATAACGCAGTATCTGGAAAACTTTATAACTTAATAACATTTAATTTTGTATGATAAAATAATAAAATATAATTTTTTTAATAAAAAATATACATTAAGACAAAGAGTTAAATAATTTCGCTTTACTTACATTTTTACCTGTATAATATAGGTATCTGAAGTTATACTCATTGGAAAAACCTTATCGAAATCAGTCGACGGATTGAGTAATTTTATAAAATACTAGCTGTGCCCCGCAGTTTCTAAAGCGTTCATTCAAAAAAAATAGCCTATATAAAAAGATAGTCTTCCTCGATAAATGGGCTATCTAACACTGAAAGAATTTTTTAAATCGGATCAGTAGTTCCTGAGATTAGCGCGTTCAAACAAACAAACGAACTTCAGCTTTATAATATTTAGTATAGATTGTACTAGATAAATATACTTCATTATTTTCACCTTTTTCAATTTAAAACATTTCAAACCAGTTAAATAGCATCGCGTTTCTAACAAGATGTTTATATGCACATAACTGAAGTGGGAAATATACTGCTCAAAACCTGAAGCAGCTCGACTGGAGAAGTATCTCGATCTTACAGAAGATCACAGCTAAATAGTACCTACTATAGTGTTGCAGGCGTCTATAAAATACGGTAATCTCTTACTGTTAGGGTAGCTGACACATGTTTGATGTACTAGTTGTATCTATACTTATTATAAAAAGAAGTCCCCGGCCGCGTCTTTCTGTCCTCCTGTCTGTCTGTCTGAACGCGATAAACTCGAAAACTACAAAAAGGATTTTTATACGGTTTTCAACAATAGAAAGAGTGATTCTTGAGGAAGGTTTAGGTATATAATTTATTATGCTTTTATGTAAATTAGCTGAAATACGGCAATAAATGTTGAAGAGGTCGCAAAAAATCTCGCCAACTGGGAGCTTTCCACGCGAACGCCGCGTAAACTAGCAAAGATATAGTTGAGTAATGTACTAGCAAATTGAAAGCGTATAAAAATGCTACAAAAAAGTCCGCGATAGCATATTTCTATCTCTTATGGTTGACTTACAATGACCACTTTTATGATCATATTTTTAATTAAAAACATTACGTTATTTTCAAAGCTATTTTCTTTAGTTCAGTATTAATCCTTATCCAAATGAATATGTTAGTTGGCTTAGGCATTTAATGCAGATTAATATTGCCCTTTACACTATATCAATTAGATGAATAGTTTTTGAGATATCGTCGTTAGAAGTAAATATTAAAAATAAAATTAACGCGCAACGAAGTGGGCACGGGTCGGCTAGTAATAAATAATAATAATGAAGGTAACCCCAATGAAACAGAACTGAAAGACTCTATAGATATGCCACTGCTGGGCATAGACCTCCTCTTTATAGATAAGAATGTAAGTTAACAGACATTTTTCTACGGAGAGTAGAATTATCTGGATCATAGAAACTACGACTTTAACATGTGAACTGTAGCATGTTTGGAAGACCCACAAGAACAAACAGCTATACCAGAAACGAATTGTATAAATACATATCCATCCTAGTAGACACATTACTAGAACTTCTTGCACTACTACTCAAGAGCGGACTATGTTCGAAGACATAATAATATTAAATATATATATATATATATATAATATTATATATATATATTATATAAATAATAATATTATTAGCATTAATTGAAGAAAAAAAAACAATTTCGTACAAAGATATCTCTTGAACTCGATAGTGTTTTTTAACAATAAGAATTCAGTCAATTGACACTAAGCCATAAATTGACAAGGTCCAGGGACCCGTCAAATAATTTACTGACAGTGAAGACCAAAAAAAAATTAGGGCTTGGGAGGTCTAAAGCCTCTTATATTTTTGAAATAAATTCTCCAAAAGGTTACTTTGCTTGGCCCAAAGAGTTTTAATACACTCTAACTCTCGTTTCAGTTGAGTTAATTTTTAACTGACTTCCAAAAAAGGAGGAGGTTCTCAATTCGACGGTATTTTTTTTAATGTATGTTAGCTCAGAACTTTTGACTGGGTGGACCGATTTCAATCAATTTTGTTTTAATTGAAAGGTGTTGCGTGTCATGTGGTCCCATTTAAATTTAATTGAGATCTGACAAGTACTTTTAGATTTATATCTAATAATGCGTATTTACTTGACTACTTTTTCATCGACCTATGTTGTATTATACCTCATAACTTTTTACTTGGTGTACCGATTTTGATGATTCTTACTTTAATCAAAAGCCAATACTTGTCATGTAGTTGTTTAAATTAGATCGAGATTTGATTACAACTGTTTGAGTAATCTTTAATAGCGCGTATTTACTTAACTATTTTTTCGTCTTATTACGTTGTATTACTTGTCGATGTAATTGAAGTCGGTTTTTTTTCGTTTGCGAGTAAACACAATTATGTTTATGTTAACAAGCGTACTCTTCGCCTTATGGTAAGCGAATAACGTGGCCGATGGACGCCTGCAATATCATAAGCATTGCAAGCGCGTTCTTGACCATAACCCCAACCCACCCAGCATTTGTTACGTTACAATAGAAACAAGACACTACTCGAGAGGAATATTATTTAACTAAAGTACTTTCCCAGTCGGACCACCAAATTTTAAATAAGATATTTTCTGCTGTGCCCCTCAATTAAAATTAATTACATTTAACCGTAGCTACAGAGCCGTAATTTTATTTTAAAGCAAATTATTTGGTGTGACTTTTTCTCTGAGTTTAAACTTTAACTGAGGTAGGGCACGGCCGGAAATTTCTGTCCAAAATCGGGAACAGCATGCCTGGGGTAGTATCTCGACCTTACAAAAGATCACAGCTAAATTATACTGCTTTCAAGCAGTGTTGGGTTCCTGTTGGTGAGGAAGGTGACCAGAGTTACTGGGAGGATTGGGTATAGGGTCGGGAACGCGCTTGCGATGCTTCTGGTTTTGCAGGCGCCTATAAGCTACGGTGAACGTTTACCATCAGGTGAGCCGTACGCTTGTTTGCCGACCTAGTTGTATGAAAAAAAAAAACTAAAACCTTA
Organism: Melitaea athalia; assembly: GCA_905220545.2. Lineage (NCBI taxonomy): Eukaryota > Metazoa > Arthropoda > Insecta > Lepidoptera > Nymphalidae > Melitaea > Melitaea athalia. Next base: position 1,907,395 of record HG992180.1, read on the forward strand.
GTTGGGTTATTCGAGATGTTGTGCAAGATATATCGCACAGTGCCTTACCTATAGGTAATTATATTAGCACAAAGATAAATATTAAACATTCCAATCCTTTTAAGAGTATGCAAATATCTGTTCCACAGTCCCTACTAAACCTTGAAATGAGAAATGCAAGCATGCTTCTATGTAAAAATATGTGAACGAAATTTCCTAATATCCAAATATCTGGTATCAATTTTGTCTATAAAAACTGTAATTAATGTTGAATACACAGCAAAAGCGAAGCAATTTCGGAATCTATATGTATTAAAAAAAATTACCTTCAAAAACGAGATTACACATTTTTTTTGCAGTAAACCGTAATCTAATTAAGGTATGGAGTCATTCAGATGCCAGAGAAAAAAACTATATTCAAATTACAATAAAGTCTTGGTTGAAACTAATTGGTTAATAATAATTAATTGGGTTGTATAATGTATAATGAAAACTATTTGGAACGTTAATTTTTTGAAAAAATAGTCTAAAAGTGTCACCGGACTATTTATATTGTTCTAGGCCGCTATAAATTGATGAGAATCATGTTATATTTAATTGTATATTTTAGTTTTTTAGGTGTGTACATAAATTTGACCATGAAGGCGTTAGTCCTTACTTAAAATATAATATTTAAATATTAATTTATTTAACTGCTACCATCGGAACAGTTTTAAAACGATTTTCGTGTTCGCTTCGCTTGACTGATACTGTGTGTTCCTAGCATTATAATTATCTTAATTAGCGAAAATAATCGCATTCAGTTATAAGACGATGTTATTTCAAATGTCAATAATAAATATAACCATCATTTGTTTTACTTGTTTCATTAAACTTTTTTCTTATTTATTCAAGATTTTTTTCTTTTTTTTTTTTGTTAATTGATACAGCTTTACGTATGCTAATAAGGTCATATATTTAACCTTTTTTCTTAATTTAAATAATTTTATTAATATTATACTTATAAGTGCAAAAATTCGGATGCAAGCTTAGGTCTCTTTAGCGCAAAACTACTTAAACGATTGTATTTGAGACTTGATAAACAGATACATAATTGATGATGTTTTTTTTTTTACAGGTATCTCCCACGAGATCATAAGTTATATGGGTAAAACCGCGAGTCGCAGCTACTATTATATATTTGCCTTTTGTTTTCGTATTACTAATTTATCTATATATCTATTAATACGCGAAGCAAAAACTTTGTACCCCTTTTTAGGGAAATTGCGCGTACGTAGGAGTATGAAATTTCGCACACTTATAGTTTATATAGAGAAGGAGTCCGGAATGCTAATATTTTTCAAAATTATACATTAAATATACATAAAATTAATAAAAAAAAGCATTACACACACTACAGCACTCACACACGCATATTAGATATATATATACTATTTGTTGATTGTCAAAGTCTGTAGTCAAGTTGAATTTTTTTTAAAAGGTTCTTTATTTTCATAATTATTTGGTTTTCTTGAATTAAAATTTTTGATTATGGTCGAACTTCGACCACTAGTCTTTATAAACTTGTAACTGATTTTTTTTTTAAATTTATTTCGCGCCTTAGACAGTACCTACGTTACAGATTATTTGTCATTCGTGTTTACCTTTTAACATTTAAGATTCATAGCGTAACTCTTTACAGCCCAACCTTCCTCAATAAACCGGTTTTCTAAAACATAAATTATATATTTTTGACAAACGACCCCGGAGATTAGAGCAGTAAATCAAAAAACATCTTCAGTTTTATTTTTATTAATAACGAATTAATGATCTAAAGGCTAATTAATAATTTATTCTGCTATTTATTCAAAATTTTATTTCGCACAATTCAATGGTGTTTATTTAGTTTTATTACGAAAATAAAATGGTTTGTTTTAATAATATTATTTTTTATTTTGTTTTATAAAATTTACATTAGTCTTTATTTGTTTATTTACTAGCTGACCCCATATTTTTTTTTCATGAATACAAATACCTGTCGATGCTTTTTAATTTTAATAGAAGCTTTGACATTAACGAACAGAAAAAAAAATGGTGTAGTCGTACAGAAACTGTGGGCGTACATACATTTAGGCGTTTATTTTTCGTATTTGTACATATATAAAAAATACATTTATAATTTATAATAATCAACGATGTAGCAACAGACAAATTGTAGTAAACATTTTTTTCTATTATTAGAAACCACAATATATTGTAAGGAATTGGTTTCTCTGGTAACAAGAAAAAAGACACGCTAGGTATATACTTAAGACATAGATATATAATATAATATAATTATAGTAAACAAAGTCGTGTTAGTTACACCAAACTCAAGAACGACTTTGTTAAGTTATAATGGGTCAAAAATGTACGATGGCGATTCAAAAGTAGGTATTTTTACTATTTGAAACAAGCAAATTTTTGTCGTTGATTTGACTTTATTATTAGAAAAAATAATTAAACTTAAATTTCTCATAATTTTTTTATATAACTAGACTGGCAAACAAGCGTACGGTCGGTACGGTTCACCTGATGGTAAGCGATTACCGTAGCCCATAGACGCCTGCAACACCAGAAGGATCGCAAACGCGTTTCAGAACCATCCCCAATCCCTCTAATAGCTCTGTCACCACAGGAACACAACACTGCTTGTAAGCATTAATATTTAGCCGTGATCTTCTGTAAGGTCGGGGTACTACTCCAGTCGGGCTGTTCCATATTTTGAGTTCCATTTTTGCCTAATTTATTATCAGTATTTTAAAATTTAGTTGAGGTTGGATTGCGGACAACTGTGATACCTAATTGGTTTAAACTTGGAGAGGTCTTCGTTCAGCTGTGGACTACGATATGCTAAAGGGAACGGACATAACTTAACCAACGTGTCTCATAAGAGTCTGTACTTAATATTATAAAGCCGTAAAGTTTGTTTGTTTAAACGCGCTAATTTCAGGAACTATTGGTTTAAATTGAAAAATTATTTTTGCATTGGATAGCCCATTTACCGAGGAAGGATATATGCTATTTATTTTATCAAATTAAGTCGCGTGAATCTGTACCCACAGCTAGTATAAGAGGATTAAAGATCACTATTTTAATAGAGGAAATGTTACATCTGATCTGTTTAAACTAACCTGTATAAAATATCGTAAAGGAGTTGTAGTTTGCATTTGAAGGAAAACTTCCAGAATCACTGTATTTATTTAAAACATTTTTTACTGTCTCAAATGTAAAAGAACAGGCTAAAATAAATACACTCCACACAACATTGTTCATACTGTACACATAATTTTTGTGTTCTCCTTATCTTACATCCTTTAGCATCGTATAATAATTCTTTTGGTGCAATTTTTTTAACTGACTTCCAAAAAAGTAGGAGGTTCACAATTCGATTGTATTTTTTTATGTATGTTCAATGTTTTACTCTAGATTTTGAGAAGGATATTTCCTGCTGTGCCCTAAGACAGTAAAAGTTTTCTACTGTTTTTCAATATACATATATAAATGCCGTGATACGGATACAATCCTGAATAAATGAAAAAAATAAAGAATAATTTTAATAAGTAGTGTAAATACAATTTGTATGCAACAGTCATTTCAAAAAAATATATATACCGAGAAATGAGACAAACCGTCTCCTTTCTAGGTTATGGTTTTCGCGTGTACTTATAACAAAATGAAAATCCCACGATTTTGCAATTGTCTCAACATAAATTTCAAGTGTTTATTAAAAAGAAATTAATTATATAAAAGAAAGACGTGTTAGTTACACTATTTATAACTCAAGAATGGCTGAACCGATTTGGCTGAAAATTGGTAGGAAGGTAGCTTAGAACCAGGAAACGGACATAGGATACTTTTTATCCCGTTGAATTACAGTTTTTTTTTTCGTACAGTGATGTCATATTTTATTGACAGGTAGTTAAGTGCCCTGTGCATAACAAACAACCACAGACTACAGTTCTTGAAATACGATAAATCGATCATATAATAAAAATAATTTGACGTAAGGGGGATTAAGAGGGTTAATAACATATATGGCAAAGGTCAGCTAGTAGTTCATAAAGATGTGTGGCTAAGTCCACACATCTTTATGAACTACTAACGACGCTGTATTTCAAATGCAAGATATTACTAATTTTGTACTAAAACACAGTTTATACTTAAATTACTTTTAAGAGAGTAACTGCGGAGTTTCTTGCCGATTCTTCTCTGCAGAATCTACATTCCGAATCGGTGGAAGCTTCACTTTTAAAAATAATAATTACTTTTAAAGTTGTAATTTGTAAAATGACGATTCGAAATTGCTTTTGAAGCCTATTTGGATAAAGTTACTTTGATTTGATTAAAAAAATTCAATACTTCATAAAAAATTTATCCTCCATCTTATTTTGTCTGGGAACTTAATACACTAAACTCACTAAAGATACATAGGCATTAATGGTTCACGTAGTTTACTAAAGGGATATCTCTGATACAGGATATCATACTTCAGTCTATTAGCAATTTTATTAAATTATTAGTAATTTTATTAAAGGGTAGTCACATCTTCACATCTAGAAGGTCACAAATATTTTATCGTAGACATATTGGACACTGACGTTTAAAAAAAATTCGAATCTATAACTCAAATCTTCATTTTCATAACCATTGCTTGTTTGTGATAATTCTATTTGATTTTTCAGTACGAAGTTATCGATGTACTCTACAATGGGGTCAAAAGTCGAGATGTGTCTCAGAACGGGTTTTGGAGGGGTGAGGGGGGTAACGTCATCGGAGGCTGCGACGGTATATAGGAGATGAGCACGCGCATCACAACCAAGTAATTTTTGATTTGTGAAGACTTGTGTGACGAATAAAGAATATTATTTTTTTTTAAATTAAAAATGCTACGCGGAGTATTTTTAGCTGCTTTTGTGAGTATTCTTTTTTTATTTTGATACTTTTGTTACTATCGAAAGTTCTAGAATTTAAGGTTTAAATAAATTCTCATATTTTTAAAAATATTATTTGTATATTATGTAATATTTATATTGACTTATTGTGTACTGCGCATTTTTTTATAAATGATTAAATTGAATAATAATATTACTTTTAAAATATAATTGACCTACATTTGTCAGAAATTTTTTTATATGTTTTTTAGTAATTTTGTAAATAAAAGCAGTTGTAACTATAATAATAATAATAACTCTTTATTGTACACCAAAAAAATGAGCAAAATTACACTATAATACTTAATATAAAAAAAATTATAATACTTAACAGCAATTCTTTCTTATATATTAAATTAAATATTTAAGAGATTTCTTTTGTTAAATGTAAGTTAACGTATAATTTTATTAATAGGAACGTCTTTAAAATGTTTTAGACTACCCAGACAAAATCGAGCCCATCGTGAGGGCTTTAATTACAATCTGTAAACCGGATTAAAAAAATTACTTACATTTACCTTATATTTTATTTAAGCGTAGTATTTGAATAATATTAATTCTTAAGTAACAAAATTGAAAAAAATACGCATCTAAGAATCTTAAGCAGGTTTTACGGGATAAAATAAAGACTTTTTTTAATAAAGACAAAATAAAAGCTAAGACTTACTTCGACTCGAAATATGTATCTAATATTACGAGTATAATAGAAACTTAAAAACGATTTTTTTTTCACATTATTTCTTTTATTTTACCATAATCTATACATTTATCTAGGTACTTACAGAAGGAAATATTTTGTTCAAAATATGATACTACCTGAATGAGGAAATAGGAACCAAGGTCACAGCTAAATAATACTGTTTTCAAGCAGTGCTGTGTTCCTGTGGTGAGTGAGGTGACCAGAGCTCCTGAGAGAATTGGGGATAGGGTCGGCAACGCGCTTGCGATGCTGCTGGTATTAATAGGCTACGGTAATTGCTTACCATCAGGTGAGCCGTACGCATTTTTTCCGAGCTCTTGAAGTTTTTGGTTGTGGAGATATTCTTCTGGTATTACAGACGTTCTTAGGGTATGACAAATATTTACCATTCACCAGTTTGTTCGTTACCCTAGTGATATGAAAAATCATACGTATTCTAAGTAAATTTCGTTTGTCCAACTATTAGATATCAAAAGACATAGCAACAGACGAACAGACCCACACGACCGAAGAGTCTTAGTAATTAACTAGCGACCGGTCCTGACTTCGCACGGGTGCAAAAACTATCAGTGTTCCTCTACTATATTATGCATGTATTATACACATAAACCTTCCTCTGGAATCACTCTATTTAGTAAAGAAAACCACATCAAAATCAGTTGCGTAGTTTTAAAGATCTAAGCCAAATCTATGCATATAGACAGCGGGATGAGACTTTGTTTTATACTATGCAATGATGCGCAGGTTATTTGTTATTGTAAGTTAATTGCGCAGTTTTCGGCTGGGGAGCCCTAATAACGTGCGCTAAACGGAAATAATCAAAATTCTTAATACTCATACAAAAAAGAAGAACTATGCATAACATGTACAATTCCTAATTAAACGATTTTTTTTTTTAATTAAAACTGATTCTAATGTTTTTAACAAAAAGTTGATTTGCAATAGAATATTACTCTTTTTTGTGTATTTTACTCGATGTTTACGACGTTATGAAATAGTTTTATACAACGTTTTAGGTTAATTTAGTTTGATTATTAATTAATTTGAGTAATTACTACTATAGTAACGAAGGAAAACACACGATGACAAGACATAAAGAATATTAAACGGTGTGGTCGAGATTACCAAATCTTATTGGTTATCTCGAAAAGAATTTAAAAAAAAGAAATTTTAAAATTGATAGAACAAAAGGTCACTATTTTAAAATTGATATCGTGTTATTTTTTATTCTAAGACATTGATAAAAATGGCTATTTAAAGGACACGCGAATTACTCATCAATCATCATCATCACAGCATCACACTTCAGCCTATCGCAGTCCACTGCTGGACATAGGTCTCCATAAGTTCGCGCTAAAACTGGCGTGAACTCATGTGTGTTGCCCATAGTCACCAAGCTGGGCAGGCGGGTTGGTGACCGCAGGGCTGGCTTTGTTGCACCGAAGAAGCTTAAAATATATTATCAATATTAAAAATTACATACTCAATTCAATTTAATTGAAGAGAGTTTTCACACCGATCGATGTCATTAAACAAGTATCGAAGGTCAATGCAAATTAAACTCGCTTCATGTTGTTTTTTTTATGACAAGTGGTAGAGTCCTTCATGTTTGTTCTATCAGGTAGTACATTTCTTGTGGGATATAGATAAAACAATATTTTCTGTGGCCATTAAAAATAATAAATATAATTGTGTTTTGTATGTCGATGTAATAATAGACAAGTAAATACGCATTATACGAGTATATAACTCGGAAAGTACTTGTTAGATCTCAATTAAATTTAAATGGGACCACATGACACGCACCACTTTTCGATTAAAAACAACATCAAAATCCACCCAGTCAATAGTTCTGAGGTATACCACACATAAAAAATACAGTGGAATCGAGAACCTCCCCCCTTTTTGGAAGTCGGTTAAAAAGTCTCGAAATTTCTAGAAATATTTACAGGATTACGGTACATAGTCTCAAACATTCCGATTAAAAAAAAAACAGCGCTACATATAGAGTTAAATAAGACAAAAAAAATTATATAAAACGAATACTAAGATTTTATCTAATAATAGTGTTTTATTTTTAAGCAACCTTCGGATAAATGAACAAATAAATAGACCTAAATACATTACACCAGTAAACAAACAATTACAGTAAATACTTTACGTTTTGTACGATACAGTACAAGGTGAGTTGAACGTTATCTTTATGTTAGTAATTCTTGTCGTAGGAACAATAACTTCGTTTAGAGACTTTTTTTAAATCACGCTACAATTCATTATATTAAAAAAAATCAATAAAAACAACTTTATTAAAATAGACTTCAGAAGCACCATCGAATCGTCATTTTACAAATTAAAATACAGTGATGACCTAATAACTGTAACATAAATTACAATAAATAAGTACTTACCAAAAATATTTCCGAATATTCACATTAAACGAAAATTTGTAAAATATCTCTAAATAACATTAATAATTATTACTGTAATTTCGTTTGACATTTTTTATTAAACTTCAAAATAAAATTTTTGACAACGATCCGAATTATTTTTAAGACGCGTTCGATTGTATAAAATGAGTCGAATACAGATATATAAGGGTGGATTTAGACCAAACGAACAAAGAGCTAGAACAAGAGCATTCTTTCTTAATTTTTGAACACTCGTATTCATATATATAACAACGAAAGAATGCTCTACGCCTGTTTACACTAAAATAATTTGATAAGAATTTGATGTAGTGGGGATAGAATGAGCATTCGCTCGTCTGATGTAAATCGACTATAAGAGTGTAATATGATTGTTTAAGTATCTATATATTAAAAATGTTTAATTTTTTATTCGTATGTCTTATCTTTTACATAGCTATAATTTACCTCAAATGTACTTGGTGTTATCCGCCAACTCGCATTGGAGCAGCGTAGTTGATTAAGCTCTGACCCTTCTCCTACATGGGGAAAGAGGCCTATGCCTAGCAGTGGAATATTACAGGCTAAAGTGTGTACTTGGTGTTTGTAGAGCTACAATAGCTTCTTGTACTTGTTGTTATCTACAAAGGAATACTCCTTCTTAGCAGTAGGTACGCCTTTTTATATCCAGCATTAAATATCTAATAAATGAATAGCAACACACAGATTGAATTACGTATCAAAATTGTCCAGTCGAATATGATGTTATTTTTCCTGTCAAAAATGTATTTTTGTAAGTGTATATAGCTCACATTGGTGTTTAACCTTGAAAAATGTACAGATTATAAAATAAGATATTGTATTAGAAAAATAATGTAGAGTCGGACGACGTCCTAGCTTTACTAGGCAGTCACAGGACTGTCGATCTGTAGTCATATGTGATAAATCGCCAGTTAGATAAGCGTAATTATAATGCACGAGCCTTAATAAAAGGCATGGACATAAAAGCAGAAGTGAGAACTAGAAAGTGTTTAATTGTTAATATTCTTCTATTATTATTAATAAAATGATAATGATTTGTGCACTGTGTTACTTATTATATATTTACAATGACGATTACGATTCAGTCTGTAATATTCCACTGTTGGGCATAGGCCTCTTCCCCATGTAGGAGAAGGATATCAGAGCTTAATCCACCACGCTGCTCCATAGCGGGTTGGCGGATATATTCCCTACTATGAGTATCGCTATCATTAAAATTAATAATATCGATTATTATCGAGTTATTAAAAGCTAATACGAACTTCGTTAGCTCTTTGATTGAACATGATGGTAAGCGATTACCGTAGCATATGGATGCATTCAATACCTGAGTATCACAAGCGCGTTGTTAAACTTAATTTTTTTTTAAATATAATCTGACTTCTAATTTTAGTGATTTAAAGAAACTACATCTATAATCTTACTATTTTTGACTTCATACAGGTTTGTATAAAAAAATGCGTGTTATATGTATTTTATTGTATATTTATTATTTATGTTACATTTTTGTCTCTGGTTTTATGTCTCGTTTATGGTCGTTAAGCCATTCATCGTATTTTACACAAAACTAATAAATAATAAAATAATAACCTTTATTCGAAATGAAAGACAAATTAACCTTAACATTTTTATGGTTGTAAGATTTTTTATTATGTAATAAACATTTAAATATTTGATAAATTCTAACTTTTACACTCCCATATATTATGTATGCATAAATATATATTTTTATTTTATCTAACTTTAATTTTGATATAATATTCGATTACTGCTCGAAGTGGATATTTGTAGTTCTACAAATATTTATTTCCGGTCTGGTTGTTAGTCCTTGTGGGTCTCCCCACCGTGCATCGGAGAACACGTTAAGCCGGTCGATCCCAACTCTCAGTTGTTATTATGTACACCTGATAGCAATCGTTACTCATACTCATAGCAGGGAATATGTCCGCCAACCCGCATTGGAGTAGCGTGGTGGATTGTGCTCTGATCCTTCTCCTACACGGGGAAAGAGGCCTATGCCCAACAGTGGGATATTACAGGCTGAAGCGAAGCGAAGAAATATAGAATTCGTAACATTTATCTGCTTATATATATCTAGGCTTTTTTGCCTACATATTTTTACATGTTAATATTAACACCTTCACCTTTATTATATTGAACTTTATATAATTACATATATAACTGCGGGAAACACATTTTTAGTTACTGATTATATTGACCTATCCGGGTTACATCAAAGGTCAAATAGAACGTAGATATATTATTACAATATGGTAACAAAAACAATGCAATTAATACTTCGTATTATTCTAAAAAATAGTATATAAACAGGTTGTGATGATCAAATAATCATAAACACTATGCATTAAAATAGTATGTTTTGCCGCCATTGAAAAGTTTAAAGTAATAAATACTCTTTCGTCAACTTTGACTTTTTTTTGTCTGTTTTGAAGAGTTGCATGATTTAAAAATGTTGATTGTTTTTTATTTCTCTTTTTTCTTCTTAAGTAAATACTTCTTGCGCTGTTTGCCTCGCTATATAAAGCATCGACTCATGACCATGGGTTGTCTTGAAGAAATCTCTTACAGAGACAAGTCCACCTTTGCCATAAACCTTATTATTATGTTATGTTTCTGTATGTATTTTTGAGAGCATATTAGAGGTATATATGGTAGTTTTTAAAGAAACGAAAATCACAATTTTTATTATTAATTTATTACTTTAATACGTTTATTAATAACAGAAACTGTTCCTTTTTTTTCTCATTAACTTCAAAATAAAAAAAGAAAGTATTAATAAGATATAATGTAGTACTCAATACCCACAATTTTTGTCGCTTTGCTTATGCCAGTATATTTCCTATTTCACGTGGGGATGAAAAATACATCAAAAACATCGGATACGAAAACACACGGCTAAAATATTTTTTTACAGAGTAGAATTATTATTTTACAATAACTTATTTGGGTTACGATGGTTCAAAGTTTAATAAATAAATTTTCAGAAGACTTAATTGTTCAGATACATTTTTTCTAATGTTTTTTTTTTTGTGATGTGCGCACAACGGCAGGCCTTTATCATTTTATTTATATATCTATACTAATATAATAAAGCTGTAGAGTTTGTTTGTTTGTTTGTTTGTTTGTTTGAACGCGCTAATCTCAGGATCTACTGGTCCGATTTGAAAAATTATTTCAGTGTTATATAGCTCATTTATCGAGGAAGGCTATAGGCTATATATCATCACGCTAAGACCAACAGGAGCGGAGTCCACGCCGACGAAGTCGCGCGCAGAAGCTAGTATAATATATATAGGGAAAAACCTAAACCTTTTTTTACTGTACCAATATGAATGTAAAAAAGCATAGACTATAATTACATGTATCAATTTTATCATTAATCACGTACAGGTATGAACGTGTTAAAATCATTTAATTTGATGAAAAAAAAGATGTTTTTAAAATTGAAAACGTATCGAATGGCCTTCAAATCTGTTCGAGTTTATTACATTAAATTTGGTTACTGTTCACATTTGTTTAAGTTATATAAATGGTTATTTTTTTGAGTGACACTATTTTTTTTTAAATATTTTATAAGGCACTCTGTACAATATAGTACCGTAGTGGTTATATACTCTTTGATAGTACAATATGACTATTGTATTGATTGAATTGAAAATGTCTGTCTTATCTATGTAAAACTTCATGTAACGACATGGATTATTTTTTAACATTTTATAGATTTCAAATGTGACACTAACTTATAATTGAAGTGATTTAAATCATGGCACAAAATAAGTAGATACGTGCACTTCTTTTAATGCTGCAGCATAAGATCTTTTTCCTTGCTGTTACTTTTATTTTATTTTATTGTTTGTATGCAAAAAGTATCAATAGAATCATATTGCCAGGACACTCATTTACCTACTTACGTCATAGGCGTACCTTTGGATCCGTAAAAATATTATCCTTAAAAATGTACAGAACACATATTACTATGGCAACTGAGAGTCTGACATGCAGTTAAAATAAAATAAGTTATTACCTATTAAAAATTATAGACTCGCACTTGACCGGATATTCATTAAGTTTAAGTATTTAAGTATTAAAGTTGAAACTTTGTAATTCTCCGAAACGAATGTGTAATCCTGCGGTCAAGTGTTGATCTGAGTCAAGGTGAATGTGAATTATTACAAATAGGCGCGGTCAAGTTTACGCAAACTGCCCACACTATCCGACAGCAAATAAGCATGTATTATGTAATTCTGTCATAAAATACGTTGTTTAGATGATCTGAGAACTTTGTGCAGTAGTAACGACAGAAAAAAAATTGTACTCGTAATTAATTCAGCTGGTATTGTCCCACTGCACTGCTCAGCAATGATCTTTTTCTACACTCCTATAGGAGAAGGGTTGAATCCTAATAAAATTGTTGTTAAAAATTTATTTGAATTGTGCATGGAAATATCGGAATTTTTTATATTTATTTCATATATGTATTTGTGTCATAAACAAGTTTCTAAATTTTTTTTTATATATAAAAAGGCGTACAAACGAGCAGAAAGTGTTACTTTATGTTAAATTGTTACTGTTGCTCTGAGATCTGTACCTAATATTAGAGGACCGTACCCGACTTTAGGGAAAAGTTTTCCAGATATCTTTCAGGCTGGAAAAACCAAAAAGTTTATAAGTTTATTTTACATTGTTAGACCTTATAATCTGTGTTAGACGTAGATCGCATTATAAATTGCTTCGTTGTTCTTGATATTTATTATTGACAGATCAATTTAATATTCCGAGGACATCCTAATCATGAAAATGTCAACATATATTAGATGAGGTTTTGTTTGTCGTTTCCGGAATTTTTTTAGGAGGTTTTTTATTTATTGGTTTTAATATATTGATGACAATTGATAATACAGGCGAATGAGTCATAATAAGCTTGAATTATATTTCACAGCTAGACACCATTTTTTAATAGCACTTTTAGTTAAGGGTTAAATCCATAAGTATGTGTTAACTTGGGCTTCGGGTCGGTTTCACAGGCCCTTAGAACCTGTTAAGTTTTAAATTCATATTTGTTAATAGAAATATCTTAAGAAACTTCTTTGGTCATTCTCGATGGCAATTTTTTCGTCACTGTCCAAAGCTTAGAACTTTATAAATTGAAGCCTGTTAAAACATTTGAAAAGCTATTCGTTTTATTGACTAATCGTTTAGTTGCGAGCATGGTGTAATTAGGACAATGCCCCAGTACGTGCCCCAGTACGTGCTTGACGTGTTCAGACAATTCATATATTTAAGTATCGTTTATTAATTGAAACTAAATTTTTAATAATATTATAAAAGTGATCAAAGCCGCAGTTTATAATTTAATTTTAAAAAATATTTTATTTGTATTCCGCGTTTGTTATGTCAAAATACATTAACTATAAATAGCAAATCGTCATAGCAACCATACAAACAAACGCTTTTTTAATTAAACTATACCTAAACCACGGCTTTGATCACTTTTAGACTATTATTAAAAATCTAGTTTTAATTAATAAAGAAAACTTTAATATGTCAATTTTCTGGTCGTGTGGGGTTTATAATTTAATTTAAAAAAAGCGTTTATTTCTATGGTTGCGTTTCCGACTTGGTATTTATATTTAATATGTTTTGACAGCACAAACCCGGAATACAAATAAAATATTTTTTTAAATTAAAGTATAAACTGCGGCTTTAATCACTTTTAGAATATTATTAAAAATCTATTTTCAATTAATAAAGGATACTTAAATATATGAATTGTCTGAACAATGGGCTAATGCCCATTTTCTATGAAGCCGTGCCCCGGTACGTAGAAAAGATAATTCTTTTAAAAACTGGCTAAATAACGAATAAATATATATGTACCTAATATAAAGAAAACAACAAAATAATTTTTTGTCTGCAACACCAGAAACATCGCAAGCGCGTCGACCGGTAGGATCGACTCAGTCCCCCCCAGGAGCTCTGGTCACCATACTCACCTACAGGAACACAACACTGCTTGAAAGCAGTATTATTTAGCTGTGATCTTCTGTAAAGTCGAGGTACTTCCGTCGAGATTTCCTTCTGTGCCATATCTCAGCTATATAATAATAAATAGGGAATACAGATTGAATCAGCACACTTTGAAAACTGTACATACTATTCGCGACTTGGGTGTAATGCTAGATAGTAAATTGCGATTTAACAATCATATTGAAGGAATATGCAGTAAGGGTTTTAGGAATTTGGGATTTATACTGCGGAATAGTGGCGATTTCACCAACCCCCAAACTACTATAGCTTTATATAACGCATTCGTTCGCAGTGGGCTCGAATACTGTAGCGTTGTTTGGAACCCTTTTTACAATATTTATATTTCTAGATTGGAACGCATTCAGAAACGTTTTATGTGGCACCTCAGTTTTAAATTTGGCTTAGCTAATAGAATCCCGCACTATCGCGACAGATTAAGTCACTTCAATATGAACACTTTGGAAAGTCGAAGATGCTTGCTTGACAACCTGTTTCTGCATAAACTGATTAATGGTGTTTTGGATTGTCCTGATCTGCTTAGTTCTGTCTGTTTATCGGCACCTACTAAATGTTTACGTGTAAATAAGCGAATGCTGTTTAATTGTGCCTCAGCTTATTCTAACTTAGGTTATCAGGCACCTTTAAACAGGATGATGAGATCCCACAGCACCATTTCAAAAAATCTGGAAATTGATATTTTTAATGACAAAATTTCTAAATTTAGAAAAAATATTAAATTATATCTATCAAGACAGTGATCGGTCTGGGTACTTTTACAAGTTATCGTTCTTTATCTCTTTGATTTTATTGTTATAATCTTTCAGTGCAGATATATTTTTCATCTTTTATTATACCTGTAATTGAAATGTAAAACACTCTTAATTTCTTGCCATGTGTATGTTTTTGTATATGTTGTTAGTTATTAGTGTATGTTACTTGAGTTTAATGTAGTTACCACCTATAATTAAAGTTACACTTAGACTTTATTGTTATTGCATGTGTATGTACTTGTAATATGGTGTATACTTTGTTGGTGATCAATAAATAAATAAATAAATAAATAAATAAATAAATAAATAAATAAGCTGCTTAAATTATGACGCTTAAGACTATCTGTATGGTTTTAAATTCAAATTAGGATTTAAAATAAATGGCAAAAAACGCAGGCGGATGCTAGTCTTATCATCATCTTTATTTTTGACGTAGGCACATTGCGTAGGTTTTTTTTTGGGTGAATAAAAACATAAATATCATATGTAGTTTTTGACATTATTACCTAAAAGCAGAACTTTATTTGAAATGATTTATTGAATTTTATGTATGTTTTGTATACCAGACAATATAATTATGTAAGTATATGCTGTCTGGTCAAGTTTTTAATGCTAATAGTTATGAATATGTACCTGTTAAATATATATAATTTTATAATAAACTAGCTGAACGGCGAAGGCTTTTTTTCTCTCGGCCTACACTAGGGCCATTATTATTTATTGTAATATTTAATAAAGCCGAGGATAAAGTAGGTAGGTAATGTCTACCGAGACATTATAGCTTAATATTTTGACTAAGTTAAGGCGGCAAATACTGGGTACATTACGTAAGTTTGTAATGTACCTAGTGTTAAGATATAAATTTTTATTTTTTATTTTATTGTTTGATTTTTTGCTGCCTTAACTTTCTGTTATTATTGTTTAGTTTTTTTTTTTGTAAATCATTTTTGTTTTGACTTTCGTTAAGTGTATTTAATATACCTTATGACGAAATAAATGATTTGAATTTGAATTTGAATTGAACTTCGTACCACCTAACAGTCGATTCTTTAATTTTATTTTTATTTTTAATACTTGTCATTCCCGTAACCCCTCCACTAACACTTAAACTTTATGGTAGGGTATTAAAGTTCAAATTGATTTTTAAGTATTATTAGGAATCTTTTGTATGGGAATATAGAAAAGCGTTATTTTTTTTAAAGACTTTTCAGGCAATTTTTTAAATTTTTCTCTTCGTAAGAAGTATCCTCGTACTTCAAGGAATATTATAAAAAAAGAATTACCGAAATCGGTTCAGCCGCTCTCGAGATTTGCGCTTAGCAACACATTCAGAAATTCATTTTTATATAATATATAGAGATATTATGTTGTATACCAGACAATATAATTATGTAAGTATACTGTCTGGTCAAGTTTTTAATGCTAATAGTTATGAATATTAAATATATATAATTTTTTAATAAATATTCTTGTTTTAATTAAGAAAACGTTTTATATGTAGTGAACTGCAGCCACATGTCTGAAAACACACAGCATACAAGTACAAACGCCTAGAGCCATAACAAAGACCTGGTGTTGCAGGCGTCTATAAGCTATGGTAATCGCTTACCATCAGGTGAGCCGTACGACCTAGATGAATAAAAAGTATCAGATGAATAGAGCAAGGTGTTGCAAATATGGCAAAAGTTTTGGTTAGTCTATACCAGGGGTCACCAATTAGTTTCGCTCGGGGTCCGTTTGAAGAAATGAAATGACCGTCGGGGTCCGCACGTCATTTTATAGAAAAAAATTAAACAAACGAAATAGCAAAGGTATTTTTTACATATTAATGAGAAAAATGACATTTTTTATTGCGGACTATCCGTCTGAAGTTTGAAGTTGCGTGGGATATATTTTTATTAGATTATGTACTCTGTAGTGTTATGTTGTAGTTATGTTCCTGTGTTCTCGCGGTCCGCACAAAATGGGTCGGCGGTCCGGATGCGGGCCGAGATCCGCTATTTGACGACCCCTGGTCTATACACTATTAAAATTAAGTAGTTGTAATAATTATCACAGTCTCTCTAAGGGTGGATTTAGACCAAACGAACAAAGAGCTAGAGCTAGAACAAGAGCATTCTTTCTTGATCTTTATGTGTAAACGAAAACTCGTATTCATATATATAACAACGAAAGAATGCTCTACGCCTGTTTACACTAAAATAATTTGATAACAATTTGATATAGTGGGGATAGAATGAGCATTCGCTCGTCTGATGTAAATCGACCATGACAGACTGATAGAACAACTACAGTTCACCTAACTTGGTATTATTGTATATTATATTTAATATTTATTCCACGATTTTACTGATGATTGGGTATCTTCATTTAAAATTCACTGGTCTGTAATTTTGTGTCTCCGTGTCGTAATGTCCCTATTGTTTATGAGTCATAAAACTGCATGTGTCTTACGAGACAATATATCGCGATTTAATGATATAATTATGTACAAAAGAATATTAGTTTTGTGAGAAATTATGAGTACTGAAGTTGATGAAACAATCGTGTTTATAGGTTTATCGGCAAGACAAGTCGACCCGCGTTGTGGATCTCCCCACCGTGCCTCGGAGAGCACGTTAAGCCGTCGGTCCCGGTTGTTATCATGTATACCTGATAGCGATCGTTACTCATAGTAGAGAATATATCCACCAACCCTGAAGCCGTGTGGTGGATTAAGCTCTGATCCTTCTCCTACATGGGGAAAGAGGCCTATGCCCAGCAGTAGGATATTAAGGCTGAATATTATCTTCCTCGAGATTTTTTTTTTGAGAACGTATTTAAATAAGCCTCTTACACGGTATTCACTCTAAATATTCATGTAAAAAAATCATTGTGAAATTACGACCGATTCTGCATGTAATGGATACAGATGGACTTAAATTATTTTCGTTTTTTTCTTTCAGTCAAGGTCGGTATCATTATATTTTGGTTTAGCATATTATTTAAATACCTGATTTTAATATAAAGTCATAATGATTACGACCTTCGCCTTGAAATACGAAATTTTACGTTTATCACGCTTCGAACTGATATCGCGTGTCGAGTCTTCGGTAAAAAGTAAAAGTGTTGGACGAATAGCTATTAAGATTTAACAAAATGGTCGATGAAAAAAAATGATGTTCTTTTTTATTAATTGAATTTCAAATAAGATTTTAACATTTTCTGAACGTGTTTATTATGCAATACGTTAGAATGATATTGAATTTATTGTATTTTTTTAAACGTGTGTCATTAAGAAATGGAAGAGCCAAAATTTATTATCAAAATTTTTGACCTATGACTATGAATTTTTATACATTTATTTTCCTTTATGTTAAAAACACAGCCACCGTCTCATTTATAAGGAAAAAGGTAAATAATTTAGTATATAGGTTAGGTTAGGTAGCCTAAATATTTTGAAACTGAAAATATTTAAAAATGAAATTATTTAAAAATGAAGTAACATTCTTGTATGTTATTTATTTATTTATACTTTATTGTACACCACAACTACATTTTAACATTAAACACATTTAAAGATATTTACAGACTGTGAAGTACAATGGGCGGTCTTATGGCTATTTAGCCATTTCTTCCAGACAACCCATAATGTTATGATAGCTTTTTGGAGTTTACTCCTTAGGAATTGATTTGCATATAAGGCCCCCGGTATGAAAAAAATATGAGGAGTAAAATCTATTGAACGAATGACCACGTTACGTTTCTCGTAATGCCATATATCGGAACCCAATAAGGTTCCGACACAGCTCCAATCACAGCTAAATAAATCAAGCAGTGTTGTATTCCTGTGGTGAGTAAGGTGACCATAGCTCCAGAGGGGAATTGGAAGTAGGGTCTGCAACGCCCTTGCGATGCTTCTGGTGTTGTAGACATCTATAAGCTACGGTAATCGCTTACCTTGAGGTGAGCCGTACGCTTGTTTGACGACCTAGTTGAACAAAAAAAAAAAAAACACAAGATTAATGTTTGTTACTATTTTCCTCTGATTTGTTACATACATATATACATACATATAATCACGCCTCTTTCCCATAGGGGTAGGACGAGACCACTTCTTTCCACTTGCTACGATCCTTATATATACTTGTTTCGCTTCGTCCACTTTCATTAGGTATTTATTCCTTTCATACATGCTCTTCGGCTTAGGGTTCTCTTGACCTGGCCTTTCCCCCCCCCCCTATTATCGGATTGGATCCCTGATTTGTTACATGACTTATAAAAGCCTAAAGCCTCTCTAATACGAGCAATATAATACAAGAAAACAATAACAGATCAATATTTAACCGCAACGTAATTTGATAGCATATAATTATGATATTGAATAATAAAATACGTCAATAAATAAATAAATAATCTAATCTTTGACCCGTACAGGAAAATCTCATTAATACCCAATTTATGCGCGGTGAGTTCATTACCTATTTTAATAATGATTCATTTAATAAATCGGTTTTGAATAAAGACCATTATGAAATTGAAATACGGAAATTGTATGCGTAACAACGTTTTTTTTTTCGAATTAGGTAGGTACATACGTTTCTTCTTTGTAAGGAATAACAGTCTTTTAAATATACGTAATTAGAGATGTATTGCATGAATCAACGTAATAAGCATAAATCACCTTAAGGCACACAAAAATAATAGTTTTGTACAATGTAATATTAAAGTTAAAATAAAAGTTTGATATGTTAAAAAAAAAAAAAAAAACAATTTCTTTGGAAAATAACAAATTTTTGTTTGAATATTTTTGTATCTGTTCTTCTTCTTCTTATATAATGGCTCCCGTGAGGATTTGCCAATGTCAGAGTGAGTCATAAACAACAGCAACACAAACAGATATATAGATAATTCAATTATTGAAAAAATGGCGGGAAAATTCAAGGCGCGCGGCCATCCCAAAAAAAGACGACCGCGCGCCCCGAAATCTCCCGCCCAAGTCTTTTGTATCTGGAAAAGTAATTTTCGTTTTACTTTTTAAAACTGCTTTATTGCTCAATTTTTTTTAGTGTGCCAGTATATTTAAAAAAGTTTTTATCAAAAAGGTTTTAATGCGAAATCCTAACCAATAATTCAAGGCGTGTTTCAAAGGATTAGTTACTGTTACACGATCATGACATAAACCGTCTGAGAGTGTCACTGATATTTTTATACTTATACGGATCAGCTTTTGGCGATTATGGTAATGAAACCAAGTAGTTTGTCAATATATCATTGATGAGTCACTGATGCGTGTAAGATGTATTACGTAGTATATTTGTTATTTTGTAATGTTAAAGTTAAAGGTATCTACATAATTATATTATACCGGTCTCATCCGCGTTGTTTTATATCTCTGCTATTATAAATAACATTACATAACAATACGCTTTATTGTACACCAAAACAGAAATAATACACAGCAAATTGATTTTTACTAAGTAGATGTTATCATAAAAGGTACAAAGACAATGACCTAATATGTTGATACTAGTGGTCGCCCAGAGGTCGAAATTCGACCATAATTAAAAATTTAATTATGGTCGAATCTTCCCCCTTGTAGGGACCTTCCCCCGTGTAGGGACGGGCAGTAGAATACGGTTTCCTACGGCCCGGCAAGAAGGCCTGTCGTAAGAGCCGACAAAATTCTTGCGGTGGTAGGCTTCGGCCGTGGCTTGATTACCACCCTCTGGGTAGAGTCGCGCCGCCAAACAGCAACTGCCGTGTTCCGGGGTGGGTCCCAGAGCAGCCATTTGGGGGATGTGTCTGGGTAGTTGTGGCACTCTTTGTGACCGTTTCTGTCTGCTTATCACTGCCGCATCGGGTGCCTGGCTTCGGAGGGTAGCGGGATCCGAGGCACGGTGCCGCCGCTGGCCGACCGTAGGAAGTTGGGGGCCCAAGTAACAGGATAGCCACCTGTGAAAGGCTGCCCCGCCACCTGACGAAAAATCCCAGAATGATCTACCTTGCCGGATGGCGACCGGAAGGGAGGACCAGGTAGCCATTCTGGGGGGGCTCGGGCGTCCCCGCGGTCTCCGCGTCAGGCTCCCTCCGTGCGGCGGTGTTGAGTTTGACACCTGGTAGGTAGGGTGCCGCCTCATCCAGTTCGCGTTCCCCAGCACCTATTCACTCCCCATGAACGCACAAAAGAATAAAAGAATGTATACACAGCGGCTGCACGTCCTCCCACTGAAAGTGCACCTCTCTAACATCCGAGGTCTGCACTCCAATCTCGAATCTGTCCACCACCACCTAGAAACAGAAAAACCGCAGCTGCTGTTCCTCACTGAGACGCAGATCAGATGTCCGGCTGACACGGCGTACCTCAGCTACCCCGGGTATTCTCTGGAGCACAGGTTCATACCTCGTGCCGGAGTCTGTGTGTACGCCCGTGATGACATTTGCATTAAACGTCTTAAGCACCTTGAGACATCCAGTTACTCCATCCTATGGGTTCTGGTGGACACAGGACAGGAGAAAATCCTGTATGCCTGTGTCTACCGTTCGCACAGTGGAGACGTGGAAACAACTCAGTTATGTGACCATCTTACCCTAACGGCGGACGAGGCTCGAGAGCGTTACCCTTCGGCACAGTTAGTCATCCTGGGGGACTTCAACGCCCACCACCAGGAGTGGCTGTACCCATACCAGGTGACCGACCATGCTGGGAGAGAAGTTCGCAAACTAGCCTTGACGCTAGACCTCACCCAGCTTGTAAATTGCGCTACCAGGGTACCAGACGTAGACTCTCATACCGCCAACTGCTTAGACCTATTCTTAACAACTGATCCAGACAGTCACTCAATAACAGTTTCTGCACCACTGGGTACTTCTGACCACTGTCTGGTAAAATCTATATCAGTTTGTTCCCCACCCGAAGAAGTCCCATGTGGCCCAAGACGGGTGTGGCGATACAAGGCAGCAAATTGGGATGAGATGCGTCACTTTTTCTCGTCCTATCCTTGGCGAGAGGTATGCTTTTCTTCTGATGATCCGTCGAGCTGCGCTGAGGCCATTACCGCGGTTATACACCAGGGTATGGAATATTTTATACCTTACTCTGACGTAGCGACGAATGGAAAAGCTCGCCCATGGTTTGATGCGGACTGCTATCGTGCAGAAGCCGAAAAGCGGACGGCATACACTGCATGGGCTGAAGCTCGAGCGCGCAAGTCTCCGAATTCTCAGAATTTGAAGAAAGCTTTTAACCAAGCCGCCAAGACATGTAAAAGGACGTTACGCAGGGCTAGATTCAACCATATCAGCCGCATTGGGGCCAAACTAGCTTCTTACCCTTCTGGGAGCAAAGCGTTTTGGTCCCTGGCAAAAGCCGCTGAATCTAACTTTTGTAGGCCATCACTTCCACCATTGCTGAGGACTGATGGGTCACTGGCCCATTCTGCAAAAGAGAAAGCGGATTTGTTTGCATCTCTTTTTGCTGAGAACTCGCGTCTGGATGTTGCAGGAAAAGCTCCACCAATCTCAACTCGTGCCGACTGCATTATGGCAGAAGTACGCATACGCCAAAAAGAGATCCTTAAAATCCTGCAAACTCTAGACGTGAACAAGGCCAGCGGACCTGATGGTATACCAGTGATAGTCCTGCGTACATGTGCCCCTGAGTTGACTCCACCTCTCACACGCCTGTACCGCCTGTCACTTAAGACTGGCAAAGTGCCGAAGTCTTGGAAGCTTGCCAACGTGCAGCCTGTGCCCAAAAAAGGTAGTCGTGCAGACCCTGTCAATTACCGTCCCATCTCGGTCACATCCATACTCTGTAAGACTATGGAACGTGCACTGAACAAAAAACTCCTGGCCCACTTGGAAGGTAACGATCTCCTCAGCGACCGGCAGTACGGATTCCGCCAGGACCGTTCGACTGGGGACCTTCTAGTGTATGCCACACATATATGGAGTGAGGCCATTGACAAACACGGTGAAGCACTTGCCGTGTCTCTCGATATCTCGAAGGCCTTTGACAGGGTTTGGCACGCGAGCCTTATAAGCAAGCTTCCTTCATATGGTATTCCACCTGGCCTTTGCACTTGGATTTCTGACTTCCTGAGCGAACGTTCAATACGAGTTGTCCTTGACGGGTACTCGTCGGACCAAAAGGCTATCGACGCCGGTGTTCCTCAGGGATCAGTCCTGTCCGCTACCCTCTTCCTGCTGCATATTAACGACCTGCTCGTCCCCGGCACCTTTGGGTATGCCGATGACAGCACCGTGACGGACAGATACTTTTCGAGTGCAAGGGCTAGTAAGGATGTTATCCAGTCTTGTCGAGAGGATATGGTCAGCCGCTTGAACGTCGCCCTCCAGACAGTCTCCGAATGGGGCGATGCCAATCTGGTCACGTTCAACGCTACAAAAACACAGGCGTGTCTGTTCTCCTCTAAACGGAGCCCTTTACACCTGGCTCCGACTTTCCGGGATGTTTCTGTAAAAATTACCGACTCCCTACAGCTCCTCGGTATAGAGCTATCGTCCAATTTGAACTTTGGGCAGCACATCGAGTCCAAAGCAAAAACTGCAGCAAAGAAACTAGGTATTCTTTCTAAGGTCAGGCGCTACTTCACTCCAGAACAGCTGCTTCAACTGTATCAAGCACAAGTTCGGTCTTGTATGGAGTATTGCTGCCATCTTTGGGATGGATCCGCCAAATACCAACTGGCAACTTTGGACTCGGTGGAAAAACGAGCTAAGAGACTCATAGGTGACCCTACTCTGACAGACACCAAGTTGCAGAGTCTCGATCATCGGCGTAGGGTAGCTCGTCTGTCGGTGTTCTACAGAATATATTTCGGAGAGTGTGCGAAGGAATTGCACGAACTAATTCCCCCAACAACCTTCCGCCAGCGGAACACTAGGCGCGGTCGATCGTTCCATCCTTATGTCATTGATATGCCACCTACGCGCACAAAACGCTTTGGCACTACTTTCTTGATGCGCACGGCTAAGGAATGGAACTCGTTGCCCGCGTCTGTGTTTCCCGAACGATACAATCTGGGTGCCTTCAAGGCCAGAGTGAATAGGCTGCTATTAGGCAGGCATGCTCCACCTTCGACCGCATCGTCACTTAACATCAGGTGAGATTGCGGTCAAATGCCTGTCTATTTGGTCATAAAAAAAAAAAAAAAAAAAAAAAATTTAAATTAAAGAGAACCAAATAATTATGAAAATAAAGAATCTTTTTTTAAACTTTTCAATTTGACTACAGAGTAGATACAGACTTTGAAAATCAACAAATATTTGAAATCACTTTGGCGGGATTTACCTACACCATGTACCTGTTTATATTTGAGGCCCTTCCCGAAGAGAGAATCCCGCCAGAGTGATTTCAAATAACGTTAATAACCATGAAAATTTAAAACAATATATAATCAACAAATAGTATATATGCGTATGTGAGTGCTGTAGTGTGTGTAATGCTTTTTTTATTAATTTAATGTATATTTCATGTATAATTTTAAGAAAATATTAGCATTCCGCACTCCTCTATATAAACTTTATGTGTGTGAAATTTCATACTCCAACTTACGCACAATTTCCGTAAAAAGGGGTACAAAGTTTTTTCTTCACGTATTAATATACCTATAGATAATGTACAAGATACTGTAAGTCTGATAAAGACATATATTTGTTAAATTCGAGGCACTTAAATTTTACCTACTTGCATAGGAAGCTACAGTGTAATTATTAATAATAAATATTTTAAATATTATATATATCTGGTTCGCGACGGTTACAAAGACATTATACCTCCTACCTATAACTAGGTTTAATAGTAAGTATCTCTGAATTAGCTTTATTAAAGATAGAATTTTGACGTAAGCTTGTCAAAGAATTATCGCTAATAAGCAAAACCAGAGATAGATAGACTATTGAAAACAGCCGTTAGATTATTAGTATCACGATTTGCATTTTTTCAATATGATAACTTAATCTAATCTAACCTAACCATTCCTTAAAACAAAAATTTAATAATTGCTAAAAGCTCGATCGAATAAGAGCGAGTAGTTGGAACATTTTTTATTTTATTTTAAAAACAGACAATTTAGATATGAACATTGTAAGTTAAATCATTATGCAAATAAAATTCGCAAAATAATCTTAAAATTGTTTTTAATGCCGTCGCGATTTAGGTTTTTTTTCTTCATTATATTAATATTCAGTATTTCCAGACAGCATGTTTTTTTTCTTGATTTATTAAAGTCATAAAAAACGTTACATGCATGGAACCTAAATTTACGTTAAGTTAACATTATTACAAAACTAATTTATTAAGAACATTAAGGTAGATGCCTAAGATGGGGCGGTTACGTGATAAGAATTAACGATTCTAGGATACCTAAACGTCTGCTAAGTAGAAGTAGTATAAGTAGTTTGAGACACGAAAGCAGGACTGGTTAGAGGAGAATTCTTGACCAAGCCAAAGCATGTCCGCGGCTGTAGCAATTTAAATAATGAATATAAACTGAGGTAGGACTCAGCAGGAAATATCCTACTCAAAATCTGGAGCAGCCCGAGTGGGGAAGTACCTTAACCTTACAGAAGATCACAGCTAATTAATTCTGCTTTTAAGTAGTGTTGTGTACCTGTGGTCTTAAGGTGAATAGAAATTATTCTGGTGTTGCAGACGTCAATACGGTAATCGCTTACCATCAGGTGAGCCGTACGCTTGTTTGCCGACCTGGTTGTATAATCTATACTAATATAATAAAGCTGAAGAGTTTGTTTGATTGTTTGTTTGTTTGTTTGTTTGTTTGTTTGTTTGAACGCGCTAATCTCAGGATCTACTGGTCCGATTTGAAAAATTCTTTCAGTGTTAGATAGCCCATTTATCGAGGAAGGCTATAGGCTATAAATCATCACGCTAAGACCAATAGGAGCGGAGTCCACGCCGACGAAGTCGCGCGCAGAAGCTAGTAAAATATAAAATAAAAATAAAGTCCCCACCACCAACAATAAGTGTCAGAGACGATTAATATAATATATTACTTCCGCAAAACATATGTTACAAAACGTTACGTATTCGCCATATTGTATAAATAAACATTATTTCGTCTTGTATATGTAGGTATGTTAATTTAATTAGGGCTCCTTTTATATTATGAGTAACGTTGCCTTCAAATCATATGTATCATAAAAAATTATGTAAACACGATTCAATTCAATACTGTCATTCTATTTTTACTATATGACCGGTTGCAATACTTATCCCTTCATCCTGTAAAATCACACTGCTGAAGATATATGAATTACTAGAGCTTCAATTTGCTTGAACTTTCGTATATTACAATGGCATGCAGTATACTATCACGGAAAAACACGAAAATTCGCTACACAAAGAAAAGCGCTTTTCCTTATGAAGAGGACGCGCGGCGGGGCTAAAGCCCCGACAATCTTTGATATTTTAGGGTTAGTTATCAAGCCTTAAAAATGCATGCACAACAAAGTCGTGGAACGTCACCTGTCACCAGCTCCCGGTCTAATAGACCTCTTTTTCCACATACTAGAAAGATAACAAAACGTCCCACAAATTGTGTCATATAATGTCATTAAATTACACTTTTTTAATATCTAAGCTTAGACGTAAAATTGCGGTGAAGTTAAATTAGGAAAATGCCGTAAAAAAACCACATAAATGTCTATAATTTAAGTTTAGCCATCAAATGGCAGTAAAATCAATGAAGTATGCCACGAAAAAATATTGCATGACAAATAATACATTTTTTCTTTATTATATATTGTGTATTAAAAATTAAATGCGACAAAGCGAACTCATAAATTTAAACGATACGCAGAATTTTTTCGAGCGATATTTATTAAGACAGGGAGTTTTAAGTTATTCCAACATGCAATAATTTTTTAGATTGGTATAATATCGATAACAATTTATTTTAAATTTCAGTATATTATATGGTCACTAACCTTACCACTTATTTTATTATAGTCGGTGAATGGATTTAGGACAGATTTATTATGAATTTTTCTAAATTAGTTTTTTTTTGTAGACTTATCATTTCTCTATTGTATAATGCAAGGATACCTTTGGTAATAGCTATCATACATATAAAGAAAATTGTCTGTCATATAAGTTAAATATATTAAACTAGCGGACCCGGTGTAATTCGTACCTCCATTTTTATCGTGAATTCATCGTTTTTCACAATCCTTTTTGTAATAATTACGAACATAAATAGGGTCCCGTTTTTACCCTTTGGGTACGGAACCCTAAAAAACGAGTGTGCAGTAGACCACACGACTGAAGTAGAACTTACGAAACGCAACTCTCTCTCTATCTATCTTCACTAACTTATATCTTCCTCTCAACTTCCGTTCGCCTCGCCCGATCACACTTTTCGTCACGCTCTCGTCACGCATTCACCAGCTTACTCCGCAAGTCAAGCGTGCGTAAAGAAGTTTAACTTTTATTTTTAAAGATATGGACGATATAGAAGATTAACTGAGGTAGGGCACAGCAGGAAATTTTCTGTTCAAAATATGGAGCAGCCCGACTGGGGTTAGTACCTCGACCTTACAGAAGACCACAGCTAAATAATACTATTTTCAAGCAGTATTGTGTTCCCGTTGGTGAGTAAGGTGACCAGAGCTCCTGGGGGGGATTGGGGATATGGTTGCCAACGCGCTTGCGATGCTTCTGGTGTTGCAGGCGTCTATAGGCTACGGTCTGACCATCAGGTGAGCCGTACGCTTGTATGCCAATCTAGTTACATTAAAAAAAAAAATGGATTCGTAGAAAATTGAGCTTTTTAATTTGTACTTATGAATATGTTTTGCAATAGATATGTGAAATGATGTATTCCCAAGATTAGCGGGAATTATTTCGCATCAGACGCAACATTGCTTTCGACCGTCTTAGTGTGTCTCTGTTATCTGATCTTCAATGATCGATTATTGCTTTTAAGGTTGGACAAAATATAAAATAAATATTAGAATATTGATTTAAGAAGTCTGAATAAAGCATCTTTTTTAAAAATATTTTTTAAGAAATTCAAAATGTCGCTATTATGTAAAGAAGTTAGTGATGGAATCATTTTTTTTTATTTTTTTTTCTACCTAACACATGCTAAACCAGCGTGGAATTTAGAAAAACTTAAGTAAAATAGATCTAGTATCTTTTTTTTTAATACCAATATGTTATTTGACCTTTTAAATCGGTAGCCGTTTCTAACAATAAAGCAAAACCTACATAGTCTGATGAAAGTAAAAAAAGTTGTTGTTTGTACAAATTTGCGTTTCGATATACCTAATAAAGTATTACCTCATTTTGACAATACGGACAGTTTATTTTTTATAAATAAATCAGAATTGAAACATGATCTCATTTTGTTACTAAGGCGGAAAAAATATGTTTTTTAAAGGATACTAATTTTTAAGCAAATGTATGCATGTCCTGACGTTTCTTGAGTGAACACATTTAAATAAATTTAGTTTCGAATTACGGTCTTCGTTTCTTTGCGTTTTGCTAATGGGATCAATAACATTGCATGCGCATTAAAATTACAATAATTTTCTCAGGAATTCCAATTTTTAAAAAACATTCTTTTTTTAAACGTATCACATTCGGCTTCTTTAGTTTCTTGCAGTATGCTAATCCATAGACAATGAGTTCTATGACACTAACCATTTGTCGTGATTCTATTTATTTAATTTGTCCACAAATGTCGTTTTATCCCTGTTTTTAGGCAATGAAAAAATATTATTAGAATACGAAGCTTAATTTCACCAATGCCAATATAGCTATAACAGCGTAATTAGGAAATCGGCGGGTGAAAAATCGTGTTGACCCGGGTTCGAATCTCAGTCTCCAGATTAATTTTTTTTCTTTTTTTTTTTTAAATTTCACTCGTGATTTTTTCTTTAAATAAAATTAAAATATAAAAATACCGAGAAAAAAAAACAAACAAAAAGAAAAAAAAAAACCGAGCTAGGCTCGGTCACCCAGGTACTTATTATTAGGTAAATAGTTCTTAAATTGTGAGTTGTTAATATGAAAATGTCAAATTAAATGTCTATCTATTAAACATGTAAATAACCAAGTTGCATCAGCTCCAACATATTATGGTTTCGTTAGTATAGTTTTATTTATATCTTTTGGCTTTTGCTTTGATTTTGAATAGTTTTTCGTCGTGATCAAATGTAACCTAAGCTTAAGAAACAAGTAAAAAAGATTACGTCGTTAAACACAACTTTTGTCCTGCTTTGGGATTTTACACAGGCTGCTCTATAATTATGTCCATATGTCCATGTCCATTGTCAATTATAGTCTACGCTTAGAATTATAATTTTAATATCGACTTATAATCGCCACCTTTTAGGTCTGTGGAATAACGTCTGACCCTCACCATTTTTGCAATTGTTGCCAAATCAAACAAAAAAAAGAAAGAAAAGTGTGTGTGCGATTCGCACACGGACACGATAGAAGTGAAACTTCTTTGGAAAAGTAATTAAAAAAAAGTAATTTAAAATTAGCGTCATTATTGTTGATAATTTTTGAGTATTATTTAATTACTAGCTGACTCCGCAAACGTTGTTTTGTCATTTATGTTATTAACCCCCGCAACCCCCTCTTGTGGGTGGAATTTTGTGAAATTCAGCTGGTTAGTAATAATTTTTGATGACCTTACGAGGTCATCAACTTGATGACCTCGTAAGGTCATCAAAAATTGTTTTTTTTTCTGATTTTTTTTTCTTTTAGTTAGTTAATATTTATATAATTTGATAATAATATTGTACTACAAATTGCGTGGTACGTTATCCCGGTCCTACGCTCACTACTGCTCTATCTCCTGCTAACTCTATTATCTACCACAATCGAGAGTTTTCGAAGAGGAACTTTTTGTTCGTCTCATCAAAATGAAGCTACTCCCAGAAAATTAGCTTGATACTAATCAGGTGAAAAATATGTACTAGGGATCCCTACCTATAAAATATTGTGGTATTTAAAATTAATGTTAAGGTTGTTTAAAATAAAGTTGGAATCGCTTATTGTTGCCAACTATAAAAAAGAAAATACGTTTTTAAATAAAAATAACACCTACCCAGTCACGACATCAAGTTTTTCCTTTACTTGGGATGCTATGGACAAATGGCTTATTCGACAAAAGTCCGCCTATTTCACCACACAATCGGAACTATATTAAAATTGTGCTTAATGATGTACCTGTGTAAATGAAAAAATAAAATACAGAAATAATTGACGTTATAAATATAGAGATATCTACTAGATATCACTTTTATTAAAAATACACCCTTGGCGGATGAAGAGTTAAGTGTGAACGGATATCCATAGTAATGGGATGACGACATACTGAGATTACGTTTGTAATCCGGTTTGATTAATGATTTATGGTCATGAACTCTTAATGA
Organism: Melitaea athalia; assembly: GCA_905220545.2. Taxonomy (NCBI): domain Eukaryota; kingdom Metazoa; phylum Arthropoda; class Insecta; order Lepidoptera; family Nymphalidae; genus Melitaea; species Melitaea athalia. The sequence continues at coordinate 1,937,705 of HG992180.1, forward strand.
TGACACTGTATCGAATATATTTATATCATTATCAATTATTCATTATGATGTAATGTATGAGACGTTACATCCGGTCCATGTTATGAAAAGGTTTTATATTGTTGGTTACCTTAATAAACCTAATTTTTTATTGTACTTTTGTTACGTCTACTAAAGTGAATAATAAATTAAATATAATATTTTATAGGTGGCGTTAGCTGTCGCTGCGCCTAGCCCCATCTCCAATGTTTTGGAGCTGGACCTCTCGCCCGAAGAAGCCCAAAAGTACCTCAACAGCCCGCCCTTCACAGAACCTCTGCTGGCAACCAGGACTGCCGTCTTGCCATTGGTAAGTCAACTTGTCTTATATTAGATACTTTAAATATTGGCTGTCGTTTTTATGTGTCAAACTTATGTAAACACTCACACAATAAATGCAAGCGTTAAGTCAAGTAAAGTTTTTTCTATGATGATGAATCTTCGCTTCTGCCTGTAATATCCCACTGCTGGGCATAGGCCTCTTTCCCCATGTAGGAGAAGGAGAAGGATCAGAGCTTAATCCACAACGCTGCTCCAATGCGGGTTGGCGGATATATTCCATACTATGAGTAACGATCACTATCAGGCGTATATGATAACAACCTTAACGTGCTCTCCGAGGCACGGTGGGGAGACCCACAACGACTGAACAAATACCCAGACCACGGCAAACATCTGTATGGCTAATACAAAATCTGTCATGTACGGGGATCGAACTCGCAACCGCCAGCGCAACAGCCACAAACCAATGCTGTGACCGTTGCGCCAACGCGGCGACATGATGGTGAATGTTAAATAAGCTTATTTATTAAGCATGGCACTTACATAAGCTTTAAATATATTTGAAGTGAGCATCGAAATATTCTTCTTGATATCGTATTTGTGTACATTATGAGAGTAATAATGCTAAATTCAAGTTTTGAAGTTATACTTCTTTTGGCGCGTTAGAGAAAAATGATGAGAGTAAATTTTTACAATGCGCGTGTGGATACGAAGTAAGTCAAGCATGCATGAATAGATGCCGCTAGTTTTGCAGACAAGAAAGTAGTCTTTATCATTTCTAAGAGATGGCGTTGTAGACTTATTGTCTAATTATTAAGTGGTAGGTTTTTTTGGAAGTATTTTAATACTCTAGCTTGAAGTAGGTATAACTTCTTACGTGCGTACATAAGTACACACACACTTTTTTATTGTTATTAATTTTAATATGCCTATAACCCAAATCATATTTTTCTTGCGTCATTTTCTTCGACAAAAAAAATCATCAGTTAGTGATGAGAGAGAAAGAGAATAAAATGGAAGGTTATTTATAAATATTAGAAATATGTAGGGGCCTAGAATTGATCCTTATGGAACGCTCCCGTATTAAATAATTTCATTTTGTGTTTAAATTCAGGTGAGATACAATGACCCGAGGTTTCGTACGGCCGAGGCCGGCCCCACTCTCGGTCACTACTGGAAGAACGGCCATGAAATTGAAAACCCCGACGATTATGTTGACGAGGTGAGCAAATATATAAATGTGTATACATATAATTTATTGCATTTAAACATATACAGAAATATGACGTAAAAGGTTGATGGCATTGTATTGCATCATTTAGTTCCTGTGGCTTTGTTGTAGAATAGCTCTTTATCAAGCCTTTGTCATCCCTCGCTTTTAAAGATGTGAGATGATATAGAAATTTCTAAATTTTTTTACCAAATCTCATTAAGGATGTAATTATGAATGTTCACATTTCTAATATTATTAATTAATATTATCAAATTATTAATAATACGATTCAGCCTGTAATATCCTAGTCCTATCCTTTTCAAACATATTTTATTGGCATTTTAATTTTGTATACGAAAATATATAATATCTAAATTTAGATCCTTAGAGCTGAAATTTGTATGCCTTTTTTATTAATGTACTAATTGCTATTATTTGTGCTATTATTATGTGAAGACTTAACTAGTAAATGTATGTCACTTACATTTTATTTTTAATGTATATCAAACTGTATGTCTTCCTAATAAACATAAAAAAATAAATAAAATAAATACTATGAGTAACGATCGCTATCAGTACTATATTACTAATAACTATACCTACTTAGAATTTACGAGACCCCCTGAGATGTAAACTTAATCTGGAAGTTAATGGTTACGTTGTATAACATACTTTCGCTTACCCTTCATTATTAATAGAGATTATTTTATAGGTCTACACTGCAAGGCAGTTCCACGGTCAAGACGGCTTAGGCGCGTATGCGTATGGTTACGAGACTCCCGAGTCTGCGAAGATAGAAAACAAAGTACGTTCTGGTGAAATCACCGGTTCATACACATACAGAACAGCTGACAATCAACTCATCAAGGTTTGATATATATCTTTCTTCACATTATACTAATATTTTCGACAAAAAAAAATAGTCAAGTCAATACGCATTATTAGATATAACTCTAAAAGTACTTGTCAGATCTCAATGAAAAAATGGGACCACACGACACGCAACACCTTTCAATTAAAAGAAAATTCATCGAAATGGGTCCACTCAGTCAAAAGTTCTGATCTAACATACAAAAAAAAGTACAATCGAATTGAGAACCTCCTCCTTTTTTGAAAGTCGGTTAATAAAATAAATTTCTAAAATATCCTTGTTGCAGTGTGTACATACATATACCCACATATACACACAAAAACCCACACACATACACACGTCTGTGTCAACAGCTATCGGATTACAATAAAAATAATTTGTAGACTTCACAAGCAATTATGAGTGATGATCGAATTCGTTGCTCAGTTCATATGACGTCTGTCCTAATTAAATAGTTTTAAATTAAATATTGACAGGTTCGTTACTGGGCTGATAGCGAGGGTTTCCACCAAGAAGATAACCTCCCTAAAGTCGTTTTGAAGCCCATCGAGGAAGCCGAAGATGTAAGACAGGCGCGTCTCGCCCACGAGAAGGCCTGGCAAGAAGCCGCAGCTGCTGCTCGCCAGCAACCCGATCCACAGTAAGTATAACATAAAATAGAGAATTAAGAATTGTAGTTTTATATAGTTAAGGATTTATTGTTACCTAATGTTTTTTTGGAGTTTACTCCTTAAGAATCGATTTTCATATAAGGCCCCCGGCGTAAATAAATATGAGGAGTAAAATCTATTGAACGAATGACCTCGTTACGTTTTTGTGTGCCATCTATCTGCTACGACGTCGTCGGTACCGGCTACGACGGTTACGACGTTTTCTAATAATGCCATCGACAGATGGCATTATTAGAGATTCATTATAAATTATTCATTATATTATATTTATAGAGATTCATTTATTTACCATTTGATATGTTATTAATCTTTTTCTTAGACTATAAAGTCTTTTATGTGTATATTTAGACAGTCGATCTGAAGAAGTAAACTCCAGTCGTGCGTCGGAGTTGACACACACACTTTTTTTAAATACAAATAGGTCGGCAAACAAGCGTTTGGCTCACCATACGCTTGTTTGAAATTCTAGGCAAAAAAAAAATTATTAAAATGGTAGATTTTTTTATTTCTTTCATGAATTCATTATTAGCACAGGATGAAAAGGTTTTGGAAATAGATAAGAAAGGTGTAAAGAACATTTTAATATAGTACCTACTATTACAACAAATATCAATGATCCCTTGTTATATTTCCAGAGGAGAGTACTACAGACAGTACGACGTCCAGCCCGCTGCGTCTGAGCAACAGGATTCAGTAGTCGCTGCTCCAAGTGAGGAAGTCAAGGAGAGCCCAGCTCGTGAAGGCAAAGCATATTACGGTCAAGCTCCTCAATTTTACACGACTCAAGAACCAGAACCAACGGTGAGTTTTGAAACCTAAACGACTATTTTGATCCGATAAATCTAATTCGTTTTTAATTTTTATTTTTGTGTTACCCACACATGAGGAAATTATAAACATTTTAAATCATATCAAAAATTTTCGATCCAGTGGGATCTGAACCCGCGCCTTCTGACGTGCCGTGTCAGCGCTCTGCCAACTGAGCTATGGATCGACATCTAGCTGGGTCGAAAATTTCGATATGATGATTTTTATTTTGGTTTTTAGGCAAACCTTGGCGCCGTCTATAGCGAATCTGCTCGCTGACACGGCACGTCAGAGTGCGCGGGTTCAAATCCCGATAAATCTATTTCACTTCACGTTTTACTGATCTTTTAACAATTGGGATAGTTTGAGTAGTTATTTGTTATCCTGCTTTCTGCTCCGGGTCGCAATTTGAGTAGCCACATTTGTTCTTTCGACCATTTATAAATATTATAAACTACTCAAAACAAAATAGGGCCCACCCTGTTTTTTTGCTGTGGTGTAAAAACTTTTTACTTTTTTTATCTTTTTATGAATGAGTATGTATGAAAAAGGTGTATGGAATTTTTTTTCGTGTACTTGGGCAAAAATTAGCAATTTTATGCAAATTATGCAACATTAACGGTTTTAGAGAAAATTTGCAAAAATAAGCAACAAGACAAAAGTTTCAATATAGCCTTTATTCTTAAAAAATACCGGTTAATTTTGGTATTATTAGCGTGTAGGGCCCTCTCTGCACCGTATGCATACTCTGAGCCTTTCTGGGACACTTTCAATCAAGTGGGTTATGTTTTCTTTAGGCAATTGCTCCCAACAGACTTTAAGAGCATTTATGAGGTCTTGTCGGCTGTGGACGTTGCTGTAATTTGCCTTGAGGCTTCTTTTTAATTGATCCCACAGATGTTCTATCGGATTAAGGTCGGGGCTCATGGCTGGCCACGGCTAAACTCTAATATTGGCATCAGAGAGTGCTCTTTGAGCGATGCGGGCTGTATGCGGGCGGGCATTATCTTCCATCAACTCGAAGTTTTCACCTATTCTTTGTGCAAATGGGATCACGTGAGGCCGGATTACACGTTTGACGTCGCTAGCAGCAGTCACGGTACCTTCATCCAGAATTACCAGCTCGGTTTTGCCTTGTAGGCTTATTTCGCCCCACAGCATGACGCTCGGACCTCCAAATCGGTCTGTTCCGTGGACACAGGGTTCAGAAAAACGTTCGCCTTCCCTTCTCCATACGCGCACTCGACGATCGTCACTTAAAAATTTCACCTTAGTTTCGTCAGTAAACAGTACTGTCTTCCAGTTATCCATAGACCAGTTTGAGTGGTCGTGAGCAAACCTTAATCGTTCTGCACGATGAGCACTTGTCAATTTCAGTCGAACAGCACGTGTTCTGGATCTTTGGCCATCTTCATGAAGTCGATTCCGAATGGTTTGATCACTCACCCGCGTGCCAGTAGATTGCCGCAGTTGATTTTGTAAGGCACGGGCGGTTATTTTCCGCTGCCGACGTGCGGTCAATCTGATATACCGGTCCTCTTGAGCTGTTGTAGCCCGAGTTCTCCTGTTCCGCGTCTTCTAGCAACACTACCAGTCTCTTGATAACGACCCCAAGCATTCCGGATAGCTCGATGTGACACAACAATCTGTATTGCCACTGATCTCTGAGAATTTCCCTCCTGGATCATAGCCACCGCTCGTGCTGCCGTTCCCATATCCATATGAACGCGAGACCCAGGCATAATCACGAATAATGTTACTAAAAACAATTTAAAATTTAAAAAATAACGATGTGCAATAGTAGCATTCAGAATGAGACTATGAACACAAGTGATTGAGAATTTGAGAAAAGGGTGATTTTGGAGCACTTAACTTTTTCTGGCTCCCCACTTGAGAATAATATTAAACAGAATGGTTAAAACATCGATAAAGCTTCGTAAACATGTCAACAATCCAACGGAATGCTAGGCTACGCCAATACGTGCCTTAAAAATTACGAGTATTCAAAACATCGAGATAAGCTCGGGTGGGCCCTATTTTGTTTTGAGTAGTTTATATACCTGCCTAAACCTACCTACCTAAAACACAAGCATTAAATTGTTTACCTCAAGAACAGTTGGCCTCGTGTCTTGAAAAAAAAAATTAGAAAAATGAGTTGCTACTGCTTGTAGTTGAGACCAAATCTATTAACTATCCTTGTAGACCCATAACCTAGATAAGTAAACAAAAATCTATAGCTACGATAATAGTTATACTAAAAATCTGAAGAGCTATAATATCCCACTGCTGGGCATAGGCCTCTTTCCCCATGTAGGAGAAGGATCAGAGCTTAATCCGCCACGCTGCTACATTGCGGATTGACGGTTTTTTTTCTTTACTATGATTAACGATCGGTATCAGGTGTACACGATAACAACCGGGACCAACGCCTTAACATGCTCTCCGAGGCACGGTGGCGAGACCCACAAGGACTGCACACCCAGACCACAACAAACATCAATCTGTATGGCCAATACAAATGTTTGTCATGTGCAGGGATCGAACCCGCAATCGCCAGCGCAACAGTTACAAACTAATGCTGTGGCCGTTGCGCCAACGCGTCTAAAATCTATAGCATTCTGTGAAATTACTTAAAAACAATAGGAATGATAAAAAAATCTAAAAAAGTTTATTACTTTTTATATAATGATGGCGTAAAGCATTTTTGATTTATAGCTTACTTTTCTTTTCAGGGTCCCCCTCGCGGATTCTTCTATCAGTTCGACTACCCAGTATCCATCATCTCACATAAAAGCGAAGTCCAGAACCAATAATCCACAGACACCTAATACATTAGGATACCACCTCTATTAATCTTCATCGCAGTTAAATATCATTTTAATATGTTAAAGAATTCCATTTAGAATTTTATTTAAACAGCCAGTTTAAACTAGTTGATTTTGTTTAAATTCAGAATGTTTACTTTTAGTTAAAATATTTTTAGAACATTTATTTTTACTTAAAGTCAGATACTATGTTTGTAATCTCATTTTGAGGGCAATAATTACGGTACCATTTCTGGTGTCTAAGTTTCGCTTACGACTTTGCAAATATAAAGTGATTTGTGTTGCCATTTTAGTTAAGTAGGTTAAATTAGCTGTTTGTAATCATTTCATTTACACTTTTACTTAAAATATGTTTTGAAGTACTCGAACTTTCTAAAGCAATGAGTCCGTCTATGTAATGTTTCTAATTCTGTGTAATCTTCTTGAATTGGTCCTTATTAAAATTTGGCTGGTGTTTAAAAGAGTAACTTCAGTTTAAAGTTCATTTACTTTTGTTATAATTACGTTTACTACCGTAATATGCGTTGTTTATTATTTTAAGTTAATCTCTTGAACCCAGTCTACGTTAGTTTTTAATCTAAGACTTAATTCCAGTTATCGTGAAATCTTTTATAATAAGATTCGATGCAATAAATACAGATAATTTCCATTTGATTTGTTTTATTTTCTTTTCTAAATTAATATCAGAGTTTACGTTCATTAATTTATATTTGAATACGTGACAATGTGATTAGCGATTACTCTTTTTATAACACTTGTAAGACAATACCTATCATACGAACTGTCATACAAATTCGAAGTATTTTAAATAACAATAAAATTTGCATCAAAGCTTAGTTTAGAATACAAGTAATTATAAACTGTGAACTTATTTTGTTTCTCAATTTCATACGTCTACCCTAAGTAATTAATACAAAGAACTTTCAATTTTCATATAAAAAATCGAGTGTCTTATATATTGAAACTTTAATGACACAGATTTCACACAAACAAGACTGAAAATAAACTGCTATTTACAACTGTACTGGTAATATTGGTGTCTTAAAATTCTCAAATGGCATGATTATTATAGGTCTTACAACATTTTGCTGTTCCTTCCTCATCTTCAAATTGTTAATCAACGATTTTAAGCTTACTGCTTCTGTTCCTGAGCTTATTGGAGGCCTTTGACCGATAATTGATATAATACTGGATATACCATTAGCGATCCCATTGTATGCCCAGGAAATCGTATCAGGTACGTTTATTTCGATTGGTAAAAATGGAATAGCGGAAATTATTCCTCCAATTGAAAATCTTCCATTCGGTAATAGTAGGAACGCTTTCTGTTCTTCTAGTATAGGTACTGGTTCAGCATCTATTACAACGGAGTCTATATCTCCATCTTTTGTTTTAGTGTGTTGATTAGATTTTGTTTCGTTTTCAATATCACCGTTTGTTGGTTTTTCATTATTTGTGTTCTGTATGGTTTGATGTTCTGGTATGAAAAACATCAACGGTGGAATTGGGTTGTTCCTGTAAATAGACAATTAAATAATTCTAAATATAATATATATCAAGTAATTTTTTCGTTACAAATTTGTTTTAACCTCTCTTTTTCTAACATAGGTCTCTAGTGTTTTCCAGCCCTCAAATAGTGTGTTAAGGCCACGGTTATCAGTGAAATATTTGTATTGTGATAAGACAATCACAGTAGAAATTTAGATATTTAAATACACTATTCAAATTATTGTTTTATAACAATTATTTAGGTCTGTTAGGTTAATAGACATAATTGTGGGTCATATCTGTGATATATTTAAAATCAAATTGCTGAGAATTTTATAGAAAATTATTTTAGAAATCATGTTTACGAGCTAATTACATTATGATTACATAGTCAAAAAATGCTAAAATCTAGGTTTCGAATGAATTTATATGAGAGAAAACTATATTAAACTACCTTAATGTACACAAATAAAAGGAGCAAAATATGCAAATATAAACCAAGAGGTGTTTACTTATCCAAATTAATTACATGTGCGCATAGGTAAATTGTAGCAGGTTGGCTTAAATACTAAGTCTTCATAAGTCTTATTTCTTATTTCGTGTCATAACATAAAACGACAACTATTCTTAAAAATTATTTTTAAAGTACGTTCTAGAAGAAATGTAAATGCATAATTTGTAACAGGAAATATCCAGTGATAATCTAAACGCTTAATCAATCTCTTATCTACAATGATATTATAATTGATCAGCATGTTGTGCTTCTCTTGATTCCTGTTCTTAATAGTTGAGTATTTGTTCAAAAATTGATTTTTTACGACCATCTATTTTAAAGTACTAATTTTCACATCTACAGTTAGCACTGCACAGTACTTATTTAAATACAATAGTTTTAAGATGCTTTTATTTACTAATATTATAGGTACATTATCAATACTTACATTGATGTCGATGCCGACATTGAACTTAGCTGCTGCATTGCTTGTAGTTCCAGTAATTGCTGCTGAATATTCTGCTGTTGCTGTTGCATCACTAATCTTTCGTAAGGTTGCAAAAAATGCAACTGCAAAGGCGCTGCACTTATACTTGATATTCGAAGATACACTATTACAAGAACACTTAGCAAAATCATTTCGTATGTGACAAATTTGTTTTGTTGATTTTTGCTGCGCCTGCTGCTCTGCGTCAACGTCTGCTTCTGTTAATTTCTTAACTATGAACTGTCTCACAGAAACTGAAAACGAGTTATCCTTTAAAATTTACCATAAACTTTTAGATAACACTGTTACTTATATTAGTGATTGCAACTTTCTCGCAATTTTTTTTGTAATATTTTCACTTTGAATTTTATATAAATGCTTTTAATTATTTTTTCCTTCTAATTTTAATTAATTTTAGCTGACGAGTACGTCAAGCCTTCTAACGATATCCGCGCTGATATTAAGTTAGGTGGTGAGGAAGCGACTGTATGACTGTTATGCCATTACTATGCAAGTGGCGTTGTTTTTGTCCCACTGACCGTTTGTGACCTTGTCCTTGTCTGCTTTCTTTTTTAGGGTTCACTTAGATTTTAGGGTTCACTTAGATTTTCGGAACACATTGCAATGTTTATTTTTTAGATAATTGTATTAAAATGTTATTGTCAAGATTGTATTTTCGGTTTTGTATATGGAGTGTTTTCAAACGACTTCGAATCTGGGAAAAACCCCCTCCTTTCAAATTTCCAAAAAAATAAAACAAAATCGAATTTTTTCTTATTTTGATATACTTCAAAAACACTTTTGAGCAATTTTAACTGACTTCAAAAAAGGTGTAGTTACTCAATTCGACTGTATTTTTTGTGTGTTATCTATAAATGTTTACTGGGTGTACTGATTTTTTGGTAATACCTACTTGATTTGAGATCTGACGAGTTATTAAATTATGCCTAATACCTAATGCGTATGTACCAAATTGATTATTTTTTTGGCTGCCTAAGTTGTACTACTTGTCGATGTAGTTGAAGTCGGTTTGTGTTAATTATGTAAATGGAAGTCGGTTTCTTCCGTTTGCGAGCAAAATCAATTATTGTAATAGTGTATGGTTTTATGTGGGTTCTTATAGTCATTTCTATTACTATATGTTTTATGACTACGTTTGTCGAGTAAACATATGCTAATATTGTACTCGTATAGTAGTTGACGACCGCTCTGGTGTAATAGTGCGTGTGCCGTGTCGGCGGCGCCTAAACATCAACGGTCGCGGGTTCAATTCCCGCTCGGAGCGGATATTTGTGTTTATATAAATATTAATTTCCGGTCTGGCTGTTAGTCTTTGTGGGTCTCCCCACAGTGCCTCGGAGAGGATATTTGTGTTTATACAAATGTTAATTTCCGGTCTGGCTGTTAGTCTTTGTGGGTCTCCCCACCGTGCCTCGAAGAGCATGTTAAGCCGTCGGTCCCGGTTGTTATCATGTAGGTGATACCTGATAGCGATCGTTACTGGTTGTAGGTAATATAACCTCCAACCCGCATTGGAGCAGCGTGGTGGATTAAGCTCTGATCCTTCTCCTACATGGGGAAAGAGGCCATCAGTGTCAGGCCCAGCAGTAGCCAGCAGTAGGATATTATAGGCTGAGGTGTATATAGTGGTTATTTAAATATTGTTTTTAATTAAAAATAAAAGTTAAAACCTATTTTCCTTGTTGCTTCATCCGCCACTTTGATTTAAAAGGTTATTTTTTGTCTCTTGATAACTCGCTTATTTTCAATTTTACAGGAAAAATAGTTATTACAAAAGTTATTTAAAATTCCCTACAATATTTGTCCTATCAATTTTTTCGTAGGATCGATATTTTTCGATTTTTACCTGCAAGCGTACAATGAGCGTAACGCGACGATGAGCGTAACGCTACAATGAGTCATCCTTTTTCGTGCATGCCGCTGGCGTCCATCGATTTATTAGACGTTGTCACGTCAAAAAGAAAAAAAAAAACCTTACCGATACATCAAGCTTACCGAAAGATCACAACCAAATAATACTGATTTCGTAACAAATAAGCAAGTAGTGATGCGTTCCTGTGGTGTGTCAGGTAGCCACAGCTCCTGCGGAGCTTCTGGTAGTGATGATATTACTGGCGTTTATAGATCACGGTCATCAGTTTATTATCAAGCGGCCCTTTCGATTTTTAGCTACCTTTGCTATCATGAATATATAATATTCTCTTGCCACAATATTAGTTAAAATACTCCTCCGAAACGGCTGAATCGATTTTTATGAAATTTTATGTCCATATCGGGTAGGTCTGAGAGTGGGCCAACTTCTAATTTTTATATCCCTTAGATATAAGGGGGGGGGGATTAGGGGGGTTAGTAACATATATGGCAAAACAACGCTTGCGGGGTCAGCTAGTACATTTAAATATTAAACGTTTTATACTTTCGTATTCATAATTTCATATATATGACGAACAAAATTAAATTACTGAGGTAGGGCACAGCAGGAAATTTCCTGCTCAAAATATGGAGCAGCCCGACTGGGGTAGTACCTCGACCTTACAGAAGACCACAGCTAAATAATACTGTTTTCAATCAGTATTGTGTTCCTGTTGGTGAGTAAGGTGACCAGAGCTCCTGGGGGGGATTGGGGATAGGGTCGGCAACGCGCTTGCGATGCTTCTGGTGTTGCAGGCGTTTATAGGCTACGGTCTTACCATCAGGTGAGCCGTACGCTTGTTTGCCGACCTAGTTACATTAAAAAAAAAATACTATATCAATTAAAATATTTAATATAAAGAACGTTTGCAACGTTTGACAAAAGTTTATAACTTAGCCAAGATTGAAAATTTTTAATACTTTCAAAGTAATTAAACGTGATATAAGAGAGAGCTTTTGATAGATCAATCATATTAAAAAATCATTGAGAGAATTTGATTAAAAACAAATTATTGAATCAAAACGCGTTTTCTAAATTGTATACCTAATGATATCTCGCGGACTCCAATTAGTTAATATTTTATTAAATGAAAGTAAAGTCTACTAGAAAAACTAGTTGTTGTAAAATTATAATTAGTAAGTAAAAGTGTTTATGTAGTAGTTTTGGTTGGCAATTTTAATGAGCTTACTTTTTTATTAAAATTTTATTAACATCTCTTAGGGCTTTAAACTTTTAACGAGCTCATGTGTTTATCGTTTATATATAACAATTAAAAAAAAGAATGAGATTAAGGAACCATTTAGAAATAAGGCTAATATTATAGACGCACAGTTGAAACCCGGAAAATAATGAAACAACGTTACATATATACATGATTTCAAATTCCCGTGATACCGACCGTAATGTATGATTAAGGACTAACGCTGGATGAGAACTCGTTATTGCATCCCGTTAGACAGTGCAGTTGTTTTAAGAAAAAATAATTTCCTGGTTGCAAGCAAAAAACAAGCGTGCTTTAGACCACACGACTGAAGTATAATTGTGTTTGCTCGAAAACGACAAAAAAACTACTTCGATTACATCGACTAGTAATACAACGTAAGTATAGAAGAACAAAAAAAGAATTATCAAAATCGGACTACTCTGTAAAAAGGAATGCGTGGTCATACCTTACAATCAGTTAGTGAACAATCAATCATCCCCTCTTTTCCTACCCTTAAGGTTGAATTTTTATTTTCAAATTTATATGGGACCAACTTCGGGGTATATTCTTTCCAATAAAAAAAGAATTATCAAAATTGGACTATTCCGTAAAAAGTTATGCGTGATCATACATAAAAAAATATAGGCGTCGACTTGATAACCACCTCCGTTTTTTTCGTCGGTTAAAAACTTACGAAACTTTCTATCTTTACTAACATATCTCCCTTTCAACTTTCGTTCGCCTCGCCTGATCACACTTTTTGTAACGCTCTCGTCACGCATTCACCAGCTTACTCCCCAAGTCAAGCGTGCGTAAAGAAGTTTTACTTCAATAATAATCAGAAAAATGTCACCGTTTATAAGCATCGAACATTAATCTATTTAAAACACATGTATTCGCGTTCAATTGCAAAATTAATTAATTTACTAGAGAAGGTTTCTTACTATTTTATATAAAACTAGCTGTCCCCGCAAACGTTGTTATACGTTATTAACCCCCGCAGGCCCGCAACCACCTCTTATGGGTGGAATTTCGTAAAATCCGTTCTTAGCTGACCTCTACTTGGCAAAAGGAATATTCCTACCAAATTTCAAGTCTCTACGCCTCATAGTTCTAGAGATATCGTGATGAGTCAATGGGTGGAAATCACTTTTATATATATATATAGATTTCTTGTAAACAATATCCTAAATTACAAATTTATATCATTTCCAACTTTCAATATTACGATCTTGGATCATTGCGTTATCACGCAGATACTCTGTTGTAGGTATATAAAAAAAATATTATGGTTGATCTTGATAATTCATATGTAACTAGCTAGTGCCCACGACTTCGTCCGCATGGAATTTAACAAAAAAATTATTGTTCAATTCGCAGAGTTATAAAATAAATAAATTTCTAAAATAAAAGTAGCCTAAGTTACTCCTTATTACATCAGCTCATAAAGTCCCGTCAAAATCGGTCCCAGCCATTTCAGAGATTAGCCGGAACAAACAGACAGATAGACAAAAATTGTATAAAAAGTTGTTTTGGTATTATATGTAACGTGTATCTATCCATATGCATTTATTAAAAAGCGGTTATTTTAATATTACAAACAGACATTTCAATTTTATTTATTTCTATAGATGATTATTATAATTTGTTTGAAATTTTTTAAATACATTTCCAAACATTTACCTGATTATATTCTACCAATAATCAGAACTGTACCTATAAGCCCTTTAAAAATTATCAATTGAATAAAAATCCATAATAAAGTTTTTTATAAAATTGAAATTGATTGTTTTTCACGTTTAAGGCTTTTGTCAAAGTAATAAAAAAATTAAAGGAAACAAAATGATAACAATTGGATTGTTTACATAACATAAATTATATTTAACCGAACATATGGCAAGAATAAATAAAAGCTATTAAATACGCGTGTAAAACATAAAAACTTAATATCACCAATTTTTCTATAAATACAAGAGTTGTTTTTAGATTTTGTTTGGTTGTCCGTCATCGACGACCACGTCAATTTCCACTTCAAACGTCCCAGGTTTCGTGCGAGATGGTCTGACGACAACTCCTGGCATCCTGGCCTCTTGGATACCGTCCACTTCATTCTCTGCAACATCGCCTATTGGCACTTTATTCTCCAGTTCTTTATTTGGTTCTTGTGGAGGCAAGCGCACTGAAAACGCACCTTGTATACGTTGGACCACATATTCCAACACTGGGCCAAATCTGGAAATCCCGTTGGTGGTCAAAATTGTACGCTCCGATGTCCCCTCTTGAGGTTTAAGAACAAACATGTTGAAATTGAGCGTCCTTCGCACTGGTTTCGTTGTCGCCTGAAACAAGCAGGCGGTAAACACGAGAACAGTCAGAGTTAGGGAAGACATAGTCTTCATCACGTCGGCGTCCAGCCTCCACGGTACAAATCGCAACACTGCGCTCGTTGCGTTTTTGCCGCGCATCTAAACCAAGATAACGGGTCTTTAGCAAAAAGATCACAACAGCCCCGTCGCGTTCCGGACGCAGTAATTGCAGCGATCTCTCAGCACCTTTCCTTTGGAAAGCTGCCTTAATTCGACTGAGTCATCATTATCGCATCCCAATCTAGCGTGACCCCTTGCAGTGTCGTCCATTTAGTGTTTCTATACGTGCGTGAACTTTTACTATGTAATTGACGGTTCTTTTTATTTGGTACCTGTGTTATTATATAGTCAATGGAGTGAGAATCTCGGGTTATCATTGAGTGATGTTATAATTTGGTAGCCGTAAATCATTGGATTAGAACTCAATTTTCTATGTTTTTGGTGTGCTTTTTTTGAGGTTGTAATCATATTTACAGCTATCAATCAGTTGATGATTGGCGTTAGCGTAATGATGCAGTATCAAGGTCAGCTGCATGTTGCTAATAAACCGAAATGCGGTTACTGGGATTTCGCGTATTGTTTAAAATTAATTGGCAGTGAATGGCACGAATCGTAAATATTTCCTTATTGGTCGTAATTTTACAAATTGTTAATAAATTGCGAAGAAAGCTGGTTTAATAGAGAGAAATTTACTCGAAAACGTTTTGTTGTCAGTGTGATGTTAACTTGATTACTTTCGTTAATTTTCAATAAAATTTAGTATCAAATATTTTTCCATATCGTATATTAATCTTAGATATCATCTATTTAGTAGTAAATGTAAAGTGATAATTGTATTTGCTCGCAAACGAAAAAAAACTGATTTTAATTACTTTGCCAATAATACAATGAAGGAAGAGTTGAAAATTGATACTCGTTATTAGGAATAACTCAAAAAGTACTTGTCAGATATCTGTTTAATTTCAAAACTCAAAAAGTACTTGTCAGATATCTATTTAATTTCAATGGGACCACATGAAAAGTACCAACTTTCCATTAAAAAAAGAATCATGGAAACCAGTTCACATAGTAAAATTTTCTGAGGTAACACACATAAAAAAGTGTCGTGTCGTAGGACAACAGATAGGAGCGAAGTTCCTTATTAGGTACATAAAATAATAGTACCTGGGTGACTTTTTTTTAATTTTTATTTTATTCATTTTTTTATTTTGTTTTTTTCTCGGTATTTTTATTTAAATAAAAAATCACGAGTGAAATTGAAAAAAAAAAGAAAAAAAAAATTAATCTGGAGACTGAGATTTGAACCATGGTTTTCTCGGTCAATCTTGTATCTCGACCGTCCGATTTTCCGTGCGAAATTAACCTTCCTATTCTAACGATATTTTAGCCATTTTTTTCATTGCCTAAAAACAGGAATAAAACGACATTTTCTAAAAATGAATCCTAGCTAGACCAATTTTCTCCCCCGAAATCCCCTGTATACTAAATTTCACGAAAATTGTTGGAGCCGATTCCGAGATTCAGATTCTATATATAGGTATATATATACAAGAATTGCTCGTTTAATAGTATAAGATAAAATTAATTTCAAGTTCTAGTCGAGGTATTAAGAAAAGAATTATTTGGGTATAAATTGTTCACTAAGATTTTTTTATCTTATCAGTTTTATTTTATTCAAATAGTAATTAAATATACATCACGCAGACTATACATTATTTAGAGACACTGTATAGCGAACATATTATGTACATACACTATACAAAAATTAAAGTAAAAAAAATCCTTTTTAAAAAACCGGCTTTTAATTGAATGCGCTAAAACGTTACTTTATTCGAATTATTCTTAGCACAAGCCCTTTCATTTGATACCCATGTTGTAGAAGTGCATTAAAAATAACTAGTCCGCCATCTCAAATATGCCACCATGTTGGATTTAGAATGACGTCACAAAGTTAACCTGTATACAAAATTTCAGCTCAATTGGTTGAAGATATTTGCTTCAAAATTGAGTTGCAAGATTTCACCCGAACAAACATACATAGATACATTGCAAGTTAAATAAAAGCTTGTAATAAAAATCTTACTCCACGCATTTTCGTTACGGATGTTTTTTTCCGGCTACCTAGTCCCATAAGGCTCTTCATTCCAAAAACAGTCGAATTGAGAACCTTCCATTTCTTTGAAGTTGGTTATAATTATAAACATAGGCAATAAGCGAAATTAGACCGATTTGTAAGAGCGGCGTTAGTCATACTTTATAGATATTAAAACATTTAGACTAGTAAACGTTCGATTCTATCACCGTTATGTAACTTAATTCAGATCAACTTCATCGTTTATTTAGTGTGCAGCAAAAACCGACTATTACATAATTTATGGGAGTGATCTGTGTAAAATACGAAGCATTACATACCTATAAATTTTTAGCCGACTACAAAAAAGGAGAAGGTTCTCAATTCGACTGTATTTTTTATGTGTGTTACCTTAGAACTTTTTCGAAAGTTGGTTCTTGTTTTTGGTATCATTTAAATATAATTGAAATCTGACAAGTTTTTTTTTTCAAATATAATTCGGAATTCGATTTTTTTGTAATTTATTTCGGAAGAGTCTGTACACATACATAGACGTTTTGTGTCTGGCAAATGCGACACTCATAAAATAAACATAATTAAATTTATTTTATGAGTTCCTTCCATTTATCAGTATTGAATAAGAGTAAAGATGAAACCGAAAAAATAATTTTTGTTAATTTAATATTCTAATCTTATCTATAACTAGCGACCCGCCCCGGCTTCGCACGGGTGCAATGATGATACTAAATACTTTCAACAATAAAAGATACGTTAGAAACCTCTAGTCTAAAATTATCAGTGTTTTTCTACCATATTATGCATGTATTATACATATAAACCTTCCTCTTGAATCACTCTATCTATTTAAAAAAAAAAACTGCATCAAAATTCGTTGCGTAGTTTTAAAGATCTAAGCATACAGACGGCGGGAAGTGACTTAATTTTATAGGTACTAATTACTATGTATAAAGATAAACATTACATAAAAGTATACTAAATTATATACATAAACCTTCCTCAAGAATCACTCTAGCTATCAAAAAAACCGCATCAAAATCCGTTGCGTAGTTTTAAAGATTTAAGCGTACAAAGGGACATAGGGACAGAGAAAGCGACTTTGTTTTATACTATGTAGTGACTAGCTGCTGTACCCGCGACTTCGTCCGCGTGGAATTAAACAAAAAAGTTATTGTTCAGTTCGCAGACTTGTAACAAAAAAAAAAAAAAAACTAAAATAAAAGTAGCCTAAGTTACGCCTTATTACATCAGCTATCTGCCAGTGAAAGTCCCGTCCAAATCGGAAAAAAAGCCATTTCAGAAATTAGCCGGAACAAACAGACAGACAGACAAAAGTTGTAAAAAATGTTATTTTGGTATATGTACCGTGTATACATCCATATGCATTTAGTAAAAAGCGTTTATTTTAATATTAAAAACAGACACTCCAATTTTATTTATTAGTATAGATATAGATAATATTCTCTTTAATAATAATAATATCTCCAATTTAAAAATATTTTTGTCTTGCATTATCCATTTACCGAGGAAGGCTATATAATATCATACGCCTGTAAAGCCACGGGGTACATCTAGTAATATATAAAACAAATACTTTCCTCTGTGTATTTTTATCGAAAAGGTCTATTATACAATTAATATGTCAATTCAATTTCAATTTATTAAAGTAAATTAGTTATTATGAACTAATTATTATGATTTCCTTTGATAATCGCGTACTTATTATATGTATACACATATTATAACTGATTGTGCTAACAAAAATACTCCTTAATACTTACAACTTAATGTTGAAACTACAGTTTCATACCGGTGTAATAGAATTTGTCAGCCACATACTCGTAATACAAAATTGTCTAATTAAGTGGTTCTCAATATTTTTCTTTTCATTATATTTACATAAATTTTGTCTCTTTTCTTTTTGTACTTTCATTATCACTTTCACTTATTTTTTTTTAAATATAAAAATAGGTCAAACAAGCGTATGGCTCACCTGATTGTAAGCTATTACAGTATCTTATAAACGCCTGCAACACCAGAAGCACCCCAAGCTCGTTGCCGACCCTATCCCTAATCCCCCCAGGAGCTCCGGTCACCTTACTCACCAACAGGATTACAACACTGCTTGAAAACAGTATTATTTAGCTGTGATCTTCTGTAAGGTCGAGGTACTACCCCAGTCGGGCTGCTCCATATTTTGAGCAGAAAATTTCCTGCTGTGCCCTACCCCAGTAACTTTTGACTTGAATATTTAGCTCCTCTACGTATCACCGCGCTTTGAAAACCACTGGCATAAGGTCACGTAGGTATAGAACCCGTTACTCCCCATTTATGTTATTCGTAATGCGATTTTAACAGTAAAAGTGGTTGTAGTTAAGTCCATAGCAATTTATTTAAAGGATGTCTTCTATTAATTTTATGATTATATTCCTTTAATTATTCAGTTTGCATTAATATAATGGTTGAATAAAACATGCTTTCCCTTCTACTCCTTAGAAAGGTACAGTACTGATAATATGGAAAGAAATTAATGTATTCTTGAAAGTTAATGTCTAAGTATATTTCTTCTCGAAGAAGAAGAGCGTTATCAAGATGCATCCAGGAATTAGTGTGGTGGCGCTGTATTTAATACATGACTTTAATAATTTTATAATAAATCATTCACAATTCACTCACAATCAATCACAATTTTACAATAATCATCTTTTTTTTCTTCAAAAGAGTGCGGAGTTTCTTGCCGATTCTTCTCTACAGAATTTATATTCTTAATCAGTGGTAACTACAC
Organism: Melitaea athalia; assembly: GCA_905220545.2. Taxonomy (NCBI): domain Eukaryota; kingdom Metazoa; phylum Arthropoda; class Insecta; order Lepidoptera; family Nymphalidae; genus Melitaea; species Melitaea athalia. The sequence continues at coordinate 1,957,237 of HG992180.1, forward strand.
TTTAAATTATAATTCATTAATTGAAACAATTATATTTTTTTCTGTAAAAGGACGATTCAAAATTAATAATTCAATTTTTAGTTTCGCTTTTTTTTCGCTCTTGATATTCGGAAGGAATTTTGAGGTAAAGATTAAGCTCTTATAGTCTAACGTCAATTTAGGTACCTATAAATTACAGCGTCCTAAAAATTTAGTAATAAACAGTTACAGAAAACCCCAATGTAACAGTGGTTAGTACGAGTAGTTTCAAGGAATACAATTATAGTACACAGATTATATTAGTATGCTGTAAACAAAATAATTAAAAACTACAGTTTTCGTCACGTCCCGAGCTTGTTTACTGTCCAGTTTAGGTAAAATACGAAGCCTAGGTTTTCCGTTACGACCTAGTTCGTGTCTAGTCTAGAAAGCAGTACCCGTCTTGTACTATCACTCTATAATATATCACAATTTTGTACAACACAGAAATAGTTGTAATAGTGTACAGTGAAGGGTTTTCCTATTTAGTCAAAATGAAAATCAATTACAACCTTAACCAAATAGGCCCCAAGAGCACTTTCGGATCGTAATTTTACAAATTAAAATTTTAAAGTGATTATTATTTTTATAAAAGTAAAGCTCCCACCGATTCGGAATGTAGATTCTGCAGAGAAGAATCGGCAAGAAAATAATATAGACCGTACAAACTGTGTTTTAGCACAAAATTAGTTATATCTTGCATGAAATACAGTGTAACCAAGTCAACACATCTTTTTCATCTAGGACTCTAGGTATGTAATCCTGCACCGAATAATACGCTTTATCTATTAATCTATATCTATACTTATTATAAAAATAAGTCCCCCGGCCGCGTCTTTCTGTCCTCCTGTCTGTCTGTCTGAACGCGATAAACTCGAAAACTACCAAACGGATTTTTATACGGTTTTCAACAATAGAAAGAGTGACTCTTGAGGAAGGTTTAGGTATATAATTTATTATGCTTTTATGTAAATTAGCAGAAATACGGCGATAAATGTTAAAGAGGTCGCAAAAAATCTCGCCAACTGGGAGCTTTCCACGTGAACGCCGCGGAAACTAGCAAAGATATAGTTAAGTAATGTACTAGCGAATTGAAAACCTATAAAAATGCTACAAAAAAGTCCGCGATAGCATATCTCTATCTCTTACGGTTGACTTACAATAGCCACTTTTATGTTCAAATTTTTAATTAAAAACATTACGTTATTTTCAAAGCTATTTTCTTCAGTTCAGTATTAATCCTTATCCAAATAAATATGTTAGTTAGCTTAGGCATTTAATGCAGATGAAAATTGCCCTTTACACTATATCAATCAGATTAATAGTTTTTGAGATATCGTCGTTAGAAGTAATTAGCAGCGAAACATTTAATGCTCGGCGAGCCAGCGTTCTTTCCTTGAGATGCCTACGGCGCGGGCGAGTCCATCCCTCTGCCCTGCATCGCTCGACCGCCTGCTCATGCTAATAATTTCATAAAGGAAATCAAAGAATATCAAAGACCATTATTTTTATCGAAGTTTTTTAACCCTTTTTGTTAAATTTCACGCGGATGAAGTCGCGGGTACAGCTAGTTTTTTCAATAAAAACTTGAAATATATTTAACTTACACAAAGAGTCGTCTATACCCAGTTTATTGAGATAGGGTACAGCAGGAAATATCCTACTCATAATCTGGACCAGCCTGACAGGGGAAGAACCTCAATCTTACAGAAGATCACAGCTAAATAATACTGCTTTAATCAATGCTGTGTTCCTTTCGGTGAGCACCTTACCTTACAGAGCTCTTGAAGAGGATCAGAGTCAGCAAACTGATGCGATGCTTCTGGATTACCGTGAGCCGTACACCAGTATGTCACCAACGATCCTAGTGGACTAGGTGGAGAGCAGAGTCACTGGGAACTGTCTTAACGGCTCAGTTAATGGTCAGTCCATTTATTGGTATAAAAGAGGGAAAATAATCCATTTGATGGCACTAACAGTTATTTGCAGCAATAGCAGTTATTGCATATTGAAATGCTAACGTACTTAGTAGAAATAATAATATAATCACCTTTGCGATTTTTAATACACAGTTTGTCACCATATTCATATGAATTGCAGAAACATAGGTAATATCTAGGTATTATATTTTGTGTATTTTCTTAGGTAGGTATACATTTTGTCTTTTTCAAAAACAATTTATATAAATATTAAAAAAGACTATCCACATACATTTTTTCGCTTTGCTCTATATGTAATTCAATTTAATCTGATTAATTTAATTTAATTATATATATATTGTTCTGATTAAACGTTATAAACTTTATTAAAATAAAAAACACATAATTTTTATTTACATTTATTTAAAAATACAATCAGGTACGAAAACATTATTTATTCAAAGACAAGAACATGACATATTTAAAAGTTATCAGTAAAATATTTTTTCAACGTTGTATTTACTCTATTTCTATTGAGCGGAAACTATTAATAAAATAGAGAATTGATTTAAAGTATCACTATTTTATAAATATTCATGTGAAATATTAAAAATCAATAAAAGAAAAACATACAAATAAAGAAAATCTTTGGAAAAAACAAACGTTTGCAAAAATTGTCTAAGCTTTGTTATTTATTGGTGTTGGTTTGACGTTTTGAGCGTGCTCCTTCGTCTCCATGGTCACTTGACTGGCAATTTTGGGCGCAGGTTTTTCTAAAAATAAAATATACAATGCTTTACTTTTAATTACATTGCTTAGACTAGGCTGTATGGATTATAATCCTTTGCCTTTCCCTATTGGGGATAAATTTTAAAATAACCACATGATGAATTATTAATTAAGGATGTAAGTTGAATTAGGTGCGTCACCGAATTAATAACAAAGATTTAATATAATTAACATGCATCAAAAGGGAAATTTTAGGAAATAAATTTATTCCAATTATAGACATTTTTGAATTTTATGGTCATAGGACTACCTATGTTTAAAACAGTTTTGTTATAGGTAATGTTTAGATCAGGGGTATCAAACTCAATTTTGCAGGTCATATAATATTAAATTTAGAATGTGTAGGCGGGCCAGATTCAAATAAAAAAAAAAAACGTAGTGTGCGCATTTTAAAACTTCCGTAGAGGAATCGAATGAAGTCATGATTCTTCTTTCTGTGATACGTTGCGATTGCGGGCCGTATCTTTGACACCCCTGGTTTAGATCAAAGCAATCCTGTGTAATAAAATACATCTAACTGTACCTGTGACTAGAATTCTATAGAAAGTGAACGTACTACGTGCGATAGTTGTGAAAATTTAACATACCACTGTCCTGTTGTTCTTGATTCGTTCGTTGAACTTGTCCTTGAAGAGCTACGACTTGTGAGAAGCGTAAAGCACCGGGTACATCACCGGCTTGGGGTCTGAAACACGCGCAAAAAATGGTTATTATTTTATGTTTAACAGTAGACTATGAATTCGTATTCATAGCAAAGGTGTGATATGCATATTTAATATTAGCCGACCCGTGCCCACTTCGTTGGGCGTAAATTATTATTTTTGTGATGCAAATATAATATAGTAACGTTTTCATCTCACTCGCATTTCTCCGACTTGATTTACATATACTTTTATTTTCCATTGATTTTTTTGTTCAATAACAATAAAATATAGCCTATATCACTCCTGAATAGTGTAGCTTTCTGTTAGTGAAAGAATGTTCATGATCGGATCAGTATTTGCGAAGATTACCCCCTACAAACAAACGAAGTTAGAAACTATACCTCTTTATTATATTAATAAACTAGCCGTCCCGTGCCCACTTCGTTGAGCGTTATAATCCATTTCATGATTTCACATAAGAAGGGTACGGTGAAATTTGATATGTTCCAATACACTCTCACTATTTTCAGCAAATCAGATAAATATAAATGTTTTAAAATCACCAATTAATTTCTAATGCAAATAATAATGCTTGATTAGATTGAATTGTTGACACGGCACGTCAGAGGGCGCAGGTTCAAATCCTGCTGATTTAAAATCTTTATATATTTTTATCTTTTTCCTTTTATCTTGTCACTCCTGAATAGTGTAGCTTTCTGTTAGCGAAAGAATTTTCATGATCGGATCAGTATTTGCGAAGATTACCCCGTATATACAAACAAAGTTATAAACTTTACCTCTTTATAATATTAGTATAGATAAAGACCACGATGATAGCAACGTCCTAAAACTAAATAAATAAATGGTTTGAAATTTCCGGACTTTAGATGGATTGAATACTCCTGGCCAGGGTCTTAGAAATTCGTCAATTTTGTATAAAAAAATACAAGTGTGCTTTAGACCAGATTGAAGTACCTACTTAAAGCTTCTTTAGCTCCATCTGACTTATTTCTCCCTCTTGAATTCCGTTCGCCTCACTCGATCACAATTTTTCGTAACGCTCTCGTCACGCATTCACCAGCTTATTCCCCAAGTCAAGCGTGCGTAAAGAAGTTTTACTTCAATTAAAAAAAAAAATTTGAAAGAAAAAAAAATACTTACTGGAAAGCTAGTGTTGGCTGTTGATAGCCAAAGTTAAATGCTTGGTTTCCATAAGGATTCACAACCCAGTTAGGGTTAACTTGAACTCCTGCGACGCCTTGTTGAGGGTAGCCGAGCGCAGGTGAAGCCTGGCCAGACGGATTTAATAGAACTGGGTTTTGGTAGCCTGGAAAATGGTACAGTTGAATGAGATTTTTTTCTTATAACAAGTCATATGTCACATGGCTATTAAGAACTATTTAAGAACTTATAAAAAAATATTATAAAAAATATACACGATTTTAATCTCTAAAAATTTTAAGAAGTAAATATAAATAATTACAACGTTGTAAAAATTAAATAAGGATTGTTTTATTTTATTATTAAAAAATACAACGTCATATAAATATCAAGTTAGTATACTTATACATTTGTTATGCTTATACCAATCCAAGATTGATACAAGTTTAAATGTCATATTTTTTACAACTTATGTAATGACTACCTTCTGCGCGCGACTTCGTCCACGTGAAATAGGATTGATTCTGTCATACAATATGATTTGTGCGAAACTTTAACCGTTTACGCAGCGGAAGCTCTCAAAAGGAAAACAATACCCGATTTTGAAACATTCTTCATTGGTGCTACGCTCCTATTAGTCTTTGCGTGATGATATATAGCCTATAGCCTTCCTCGATAAATGGGCTATCTAGCACTGAAAGAATTTTTCAAATCGGACCAGTAAGATCCTGAGATTAGCGCGTTCTAACAAACAAACAAACTCTTCAGCTTATAATATTAAGTATAGATTGTGGTCATAGACTATAAAATATCAAACTACGACTAATAAACAGGTAAAATGTCGTAGGTTAGTAGAGAAGGTTAGGTCAAATAGTAAGAGTGCAGTATTAAGAATTACCAGGATATCCGGCATTCCCTTGAGGCGCTGCAGCTACTATGTATACCGGCTGGTATCCTCCAACAGTGCCGGGCCTGATAACAATATAAATATATTATTAACCAGCGGACCTGACATACGTTGTCCTGCCTTGTAAAAATTACAAGGCAGGACAACGTATGTCCCTTTACGTGTTTTAAAATATTACCATTTACTGCGCAATCTTCAAAATTTTTGAAGTGAAACTTCTTTAGGCGCATGAGGGGTAAAATTTGAGCGACAGGTAACGCGGCAGCGTCATGGCGGTCAGATTGGTGACCACCTGGGAACACCGCGACCACAGATTTAAGAATTCAATTTTAACTGAGGTAGGGCACAGAGGAAATTTTCTGCTCTTCTTTGCGGAAATTTCGGCAACGCGCTTGCGACGCTTCTGGTGTTGCAGACGTCTATAGGCTGCGGTAGTCACTTACCATCAGGTGAGCCGTACGCTTGTTTGTCGACTTAGTAACATAAAAAAAGTCACTTCGAATCTATCGTCAAATTGTTTCAACTTTAATTTTTTTTATTAACTAATAGTAATACTAGTTTAGGCTATAAAACGTGCCTCCATGATAATCATAATATGTACCTACTCGTATATTTCGAATAGTACCTACCCATTAATGTCAAGACGATAGAAAATGTAAGCGATGCTAAACTCAAAAAAAAGCGTTGAATTTTGTTCCACCTTTAAATTTTAAACTATCGATAACCTACACTTTACCTTATCAATAATTTATTAGTCAATAAGTTTACCTAATTCCAGGTACTGGCATGTGTACTATAAAGACTCTTTGACCAGGAATCAAACCAGGTATGTTGGGGGCAACGGGTGTCTGAAAAATAAAAATAAATTTGAAAATATTAAAGATAACTAACTGTAGGTATATAAATTGAGAGTTAGAGTCCATTCCTTTAGACTTCAGGCGTTCTTCACAATTAGAGATCTTCTTATACTCTTGAATATAATATTTTTTATCTAATATATCCTATATCAAATATGTCCTATATAACTAAAGGGCCCTGGACACGATCTTTGTTTCTCAAAATTGTTTGTCAAACTTCATGTTTTCATCAAAGAAACACATCAAACAAGCTCGCACACGTTCAAAAATTTAACAAACACGTTTGTCAAACAAAAATTTGACAAATTATTTGATCTTTTAAGGGGCCCTTCCCTTATGTGTCATTCCCTTATATATACCAGCGTATCATAATTATTTATTAATATTTCAGTTTGAAAATATTAGCAATTTTGTATAATTACATAATTGCTATATTTTATTCACAGGAGCCTCTTTCTTGGTGACTGATTTTGTATGTGACTGTAATTGCGAAACAATGGTAAACATGAATAATGGCAAATTATAATAGGCATACCTGTTGCGGTGGCTGCTGGGGTGTTTGAGCTCCAGGTATAAGCTCCACTTCACTATCTGGTTCCAGTGTTTCAAGACGTGCGGGCGCATTGTTACGAGTATTTGAATTTACTAAAATAATAACACAGATATCTATACTAATATAATAAAGCTGAAGAGTTTGTTTGATTGTTTGTTTGTTTGTTTGTTTGTTTGTTTGTTTGTTTGTTTGTTTGTTTGTTTGTTTGTTTGTTTGTTTGTTTGAACGCGCTAATCTCAGGATCTACTGGTCCGATTTGAAAAATTCTTTCAGTGTTAGATAGCCCATTTATCGAGGAAGGCTATAGGCTATATATCATCATGCTAAGACCAATAGGAGCGGAGTCTACGCCGTCGAAGTCGCGCGCAGAAGCTAGTAATTAATATAATTATATAATTAGATATAATTTTCTACAATAATTAGACTTTCTAATTATAATGTATTGGGGATTTAAATGAGGCTTATGATCAAAATTATTAATAACCGTATTTAACTTTTAATTTTAAGTCAATAGCGTTTTAGGATAGAAACTATAAGAGTATTGTGACGTGAAATTCTATGTGACGCTGAAACCCATTCATAATTGTAAAGCAATAATTTACTTATTTCCGAATTTTTTTTTGACTCTACAGTTACTGCGAGAAGTCAACAATATTTTTCTAAATCTATAAGTACATATAATAAAATGGTAGAAAAGTCAAAACTGTACATTGAATATTTTTTTAAAAGAATACTTGGGGTGTGATCTACAATCGATACCGAAGCCAAAAATATAGTTTTTAGAATTTTTGTCTGTTTGTCTGTTTGTCTGTATGTATGTCCGGGATAAACTCAAAAAGTACTGCATGGATTTACTTCAAATTTGGCACGAATATTGTTAAGAAGTCGGGTCAGAACATAGGCTATATATTATCACGCTATCACCTACGGGGAAAGAGCAGTGAACCTTTATTTCTTCAAATGTATGTCCGGGATAAACTCAAAAAGTACTGCATGGATTTACTTCAAATTTGGCACGAATATTATTAAGAAGTCGGGTCAGAACATAGGCTACATATTATCACGCTATCACCTACGGGGAACGAGCAGTGAACGCACGCAGACGACGTCGCGGGCAGCAGCTAGTAGTTTTATAACAAGAAAAATATAATCAGAATGCTGTTATAAAAGGAAATACATTTCTTACCTTGTTTTGGTTCTTCTTGATAATAGTTTCTCACTTCTTGATTATCTAAATAATAGTCAAGTCTGAAAAAAAAGTATTAAGAGAAGATCAAAGTTCTGTATCAATATCTACTGTCTCTATCTAAAGTTGACTATTAGGTACTACTTATTAATATTTATAAATACATATTATACATATTCGTACATAATAAAATGTATTTTTCAAGTCAACTCATGCTTGGTTAGAAGTAAAATAATGGGAGGAAACTAAATAAAGGATTTGAGAGAACTTCTCAGAATCTATTCTCGCCATACCTTAGGTTTAGAATAGCAAATTTAGCTATAAGGCCTATCCACGAAATATATAAAAGGTCAATGAAACATAGCCTTATATTGTATATTACATCATATCAACTTACGGATTTATTTGCTGGTACTGCGCTGACTGTTGATAGAGCCTTGTAGACTGTGGAGCTGCGTTTACAGCGCACAGCACACCGAGGAGCAACTACAAAAAAAAAAAATTATATGTCACTATGGTCTATTGTTTTAATTTACTAACTGATTCTGTCGATACTCGCAGTTTGAACTATCGTTACGTGTTATGAAATTTTACAACTTTCTGCGCCATTTTCCTAATTTTTTCATTCCGTTAGAACCTTCTACGAAGTATTAGATAACTAAAAAAATCGGCCAAGTGCGAGTTGGACTCGCGCACGAAGGGTTCCGTACCATTGACTAGGTATATTGATTTTAATATCGGGCAAAAAGCGGCTGAAAAAAACACTTTTGTTGTATGAGAGCAAAAATAGGCAAAAATGACATTTTTTGTATGGGAGCCCCCCTTAAATATTAATTTTATTTTGTTTTTAGTGTTTGTTGTTATAGCGGCAACAGAAATACATAATTTGTGAAAATTTCAACTGTCTAGCAATCGCCGTTCTTGAGATACAGCCTGCTAACAGACGGACGGACAGCGAAGTCTTAGTAATAGGGTCCCGTTTTTACCCTTCGGGTACGGAACCCTAAAAATTAGCTCAATTAATTGCGCCTATGCTCGAAGCTTAGCAATTAATATACTTAGCGGTCCATTTTTATTTATGTACATACCTACTAGTGACCTCCGTCTGTACATATTTTTTTACACGATAAGTACATAATCACTAACATGTCATAATATTAAAACTTTCTCCGAAACACGCTGCATCTTATGGTATAAGTATAATTCCGATCGGTTCAGTAGTTTTCGCAATATAACCGAACAGAAAAAACCGGCTCTCCATTATGTTTAGATAGATATTTTCATTTCTTAAGGGGTTCTAGGCTAACTTTTTTTCTCTAGCCTTGAAATTGCGTTTATAAATAAACTAGCTAACTCCGAAAACGTTGTTTTGCCATATATGTTATTGACCCCGCAAACCCCTCTTGTGGGTGGAATTTCGTAAAATCTGTTCTAGCTGACCTCTACTCGGCGAAAGGAATATTCCTACCTTTCAAGTCTCTACGCCTTATGGTTCCAGAGATATAGTGATGAGTCAATATATAAGTGGAAATCTCGTATATACATAAAATAATATATAAAATATATAAGAAGATTATCGACACATTTTTCTACTAACAATTCACTAATTATAATTATTTATTTTATTCAAGTGTCATTATTTCTAATTGCACGTATGTAGTATGAGGTCGTTACTACAATAGCTATCAGAACAGATTTGATCTCTTTGTAATTCAAGACGTGTAATATCCTCCACGATCGCCAAGGCCGATGAACGGAAAATTATCATTTTTTTTATCTCTGGTTCTAAAACAGTTGTTGTGTCATTAAGTCAATTGTTTTTGACGCAGAAATAAATATATTAATGGAGCTTACACAGATTTTATAAAGGTAAGATAATAAAGTTTGATTGTTTTTTTTTTTTTTGGGAAAGTGTCAACATTTAGTTTTTGTATTGAAAACCCGATTGGGTATATTACGTGATTTCGATCACGAATATATATCGTGCTATTATTATATAGAGATACACCTAACACCTGTTTTAAAACAAATTAATAGTATAATGTATTGCTTTGCGCAAAACTCGAGTAGGGTAGGGTCACCTAAGATTGCGCGGGAGGTAAGACTGCGCAATGCTAATATTTCAAAACATAAACGACATCTGTGCCTAACTTCAGTCGTATTTTGATGCGTACATATGAGTGGTTTTGCTGCGACAAAAAAATTGAAAACAGTGGGATATCGGATCTGCTAGGTAAGTTTGAAGATAATTCTTGTAACTGATGTTAATTTTAGTCATTTTGAAACTGTGGTCATGTCTGATTAAGCTATATTCCAATAAATCTAGTTATCGTTTTTAAAAACGAATTCCACCTACAACGCTGCCCGGTTGCATATTTTACGCATCTACTCAAGAGATGGCATGGATAGTAATGTATTTGCATATTAAACGATTCCCTAAGACTGCGCAGAGCCAGGGTCCTTAAAACTGCGCGCGCAGACTTACCTCCCCCTAATTTAAACTTCATTTTTGATGACTAGCTCTTTGACGCAGTTTGTAGTAGCCCTGCCTTCTAGTATATATATTGTTGGAAATAACACCAGAAGTTATTTATTAAAAACAATATTTATTTCTACCCTCAATAATACCTCAATAATTACCGTTAGGAACAGACGACCGTGTGTGTATGTTATAAGATATTTATTCGTTTATTTATTTGTTTTTCTTTGTTTTTATTGATTATCACAATGAAATTTATTTAATTACAGGATGCTTAATCAAAAAAATAGGTATATCGATTACAGAAGATTGGATTGGTTGTTCTGTATGTTCTGAATGGTGGCATCAGTAGCATGAAAAATGCACAGCGGACAGTGGTATTGGACACTTCAAGTTTGACTTTTGTACCTAAAATGGGTTACTTTAGTATTAATAGGGCTTAAGTTAATTTAGTATTACCTTAAAAGCTTCTGTTCTCCATGCGCAGTCTTAGCGATCCTATTGCGCAATCTTACCTACCCGGAGTCCTAAGACTGCGCATTTACCATTTTTCATATATTGCTCAATTATTCCAAAAAATTTTACCAAATATTTGATTAAGTTGTTTGTTAACAAAGTATATTAATGTATGTTTGAAAATAAATAAAGATGATTATGCTAACTGTAACGTTATACTATATGGAGCTCCGATGGATGACCTAATATGTGCCGATACTAAGACCCATTATCATATCCTGGTCACGAAGACCAATTTGTAACACTATCATGGTAGTGGCGTTACAAGCTAATATTAAGCTTAAGAGGATATCAATTATCTTTGGCCTTATAATTGTGATCGTCTAGTATACGGAAGGACTCTACGTTGTGTTTGATTTTTGTTTCAGAGTAACTTCAGTTCTTTTTATGGTATGCCGAAGGAAAGACATAGTATATGTTATTAGAAGCCTTGATTTCTATATAAACTCTAACTAACATCCTACCTAGCCATTAATTTAAAATAACATCTCTGCACAATGACATTAAATTACTGAAATTAATTTATCCTAAAATTTAATTGAAAGATATTTACTCTTACCAGTGATATAATTACTATAGATAACCAACTTCTGGAATACTATTAAAAGGAAAGAAAGATATAACACCTTATAATTAACTTATTTAGAATTAATAAGACTTAGTAAATTACACTTACCAGTGATATAAATACTAAAGATAGCTAACTTCTGGAATGCTGTTAAAAAGGAAAGAAAGATATAACACCTTATAATTAACTTATTTAGAATTAATAAGATTTAATATCCTAAAATTTAATTATAAAGATATTTACACTTACCAGTGATATAAACACTATAGATAACTAGCTTCAGGAAAATTATTATGAAAAGGAAAGGAAGATATTAAACTTTATAACACCTTATAAGTAACTTATTTAAAATTAATTAAGATTTAATAAATTTGAACCATTAAGAATAAATAGGAATAAACTTGTTTATTTAGAAATAACTATCACCTACTGTTTAACTAAATATCTGACGTCTCCTTAAGAATGTGTAAATTATAATTGCTAATATTTTTAGTGAATCTAGATAGCTAAAATAGAAATAGAGTTAAATAATTATATATAGGATATTCTATAATGACATTGATTAATTGAATAGTGTCTAAGTTTCTTTTACATGTATTTTTAGTTCAAACCTGATATAATAGATAGATTCTAATAACTCTAAACAAATGAAATAAATAAAAATATATAAGTAAATGGAATAATGATTAAATACATATTATATAGTTATTAATTATCTTGAAATAATTTATTCAGTTAATAAATTATCTCAGATAATTGTGAAAAATAATGTGTAGTGTTTGTTTGTATGTGTTAATCTGTTAGGATAGGGTTTATAGGCATTAGGGAATTAAAAGGCCGGGTTCAACTGAACCCGGGGGGTCGTAACCACCATTCCCCTCCGACCCCAATCCAATCCACACCGTGCTGAAGGCTCTAAATTAAATTAGGCACAACGTTGGTGCTATCAAATCAAAAAGAAAGGTAGCAGGTAGGAAATGAGAGGTCCCAATTCTCTACAATAAGTTAGACGGAAATATATCCTGTCTAACAAATGCTTGTTTCATATCGCTGCAGCATAATCATGCAATGACTGTATTTGAGTAATCCCTTGGGACGTCATATAGACATAACCAGTGAATTACTAGAGTTGATGTAATTACCAAGCTGTAATCAGACATGGTATTAAGATGTGTTCCACGTGAACAAAAGGAGATCGTGTCTACTGATCTTTTCATTGTGTGCTTACTAGCCCATACGGGAACTTCGGTCACACAACTACTTTGAAATTCGATCACGAAACCTACTACTTTTGCCACAATTGGATTGTGTAGTGTAATTTCCCATAGGAAAGACCTACTGAGTTACGGGTCTATAGTCAGCTATATTGTCAAGCCTCGCCACCATTGTGAGATGGGTCGTCGGCGACTAGCGACTGGCGACAGCGTAACCTTTCGAGTGTCCTATAAGGAAAATAAGAATAATTAAAGGTATAAGACCAACATGTAGAGTAGGTGTATTGTGTAGGTTTGTCTTTGCATGACTTACAGCATTCACATGAAACAGCATTCATTAACCAGAATAGGTTGTTCAATTGAAACATTGAACCAGTAATTAAGTTGTTTACATTTGAATATATCAGGCTCTCTTAGGAACTGAATGGATTTATCAAAGGACATAGTAGTGTCGAGAGATAAATAAAACAATTAAAATATAACATATTCATTTACTCAATCAGAATCTCTGAGAGTATCTCATTTTCACAATGAAGAGAGAATGTATATTTAATAGGTTTTATGATCCATCAATGTTTGTATGTTTGAAAAACACAAGAGGACTTGATTAAGGCTTGGCTTAAATCTCAGTAAATCCGCCTTAGGACTTAACAGAGACTGTCCACAAAAATTAGCAATAAATTAATTGGAAAAGTGAATATGTTTCTCTATTAGTCTAAAATAGAACTTCATACCACTGTCCAAATCTAAATTACTAACCTTTGTTGCAGTTCAAACATCGACCATACACTAGGTGTTTGGTGGAGTTTGTCCAATGTCTCTCATCAAAGATGAGGAATTCTTATCAAAGATAAGCAAACATACGTATAGTATTTACCAAGAACATAGTTCAGTTAGGCAAACACAAACGCAGAGGTTGGTAGGAAGTACTCGCAACTTTCTTTACTAGATAGACCTAGATTAGGAACTACCTAGCATCGATGACGCGAAGAACTGTGGCTTAGACAGGCCTTGCCTTATAGGGGAAACCTATAATAAAACACTGGCGAATACAAACATTTATGGATTCACCTTAACATAGTTTATATAGTTCAATGAAAGTCATCGTGAAATTGAGACACTCCAGTCTACCAGATACCTCGTTTTGACACTTATTTAAGAACATAAGTTCTTAGATCAATGTTCAAAACTACAATAGTTGTGTAATGTCATAGTTCAGTGTGTAATTACCTCATCTTAGAATGTATTCAAGAGCTAAAAGTATCCTTGAACTCATTCAAGACTACAAACCACCTGTGTTACCTCGCTCCAACATATATTTAAGATCTACAATTTCTTAAATTAATGTTTGAACTACAAAGTTTGTGTAATGTCAAAATGAAGTCAAATACACACATATATATATATATATATATACATATATACATATACATACAATAGAAGCATATTTATATGTAGAGAATATTCAATAAGATACGACAACTAATCCTTAGTTTGTTTATAGGTCATATTTTCCTAGAATTATTCACCACTCTATTTACTTCCAAAGTAATGACATAGTAAAATCTCATTTCATTATTTAAATACACCCTAACGAAAATCTATTTAACCCTTAATATCTAATATGATAGTTTTAACCAAGATTCATTCAATTTATATATGTACCTTAAAGTATAACGGATGTAATTTCATTTTATTCTAACAACATCATATTGTGGTTATGTACTTAAGTTAGATTTTATTTTATTAGTTAAATTCAATATAATTATGGTCATAAGGCTTATTTCATAATAATTCCATTCATTAATCAATCAATAATTAATATTATCAATGTAACCTTTTCATAATAATTTCATTCAGTAATTAATCAATAGTTAATATCAATGTAAACCTAGATAATAATTCCTTTCAATAATTAATCAATAATTAATAGTTTCGACGTAAACCTAACTAATAATTCATTAGATATCTTAATTCATTAGATATATTTTATTCAATAATCAATTGATAATTAATAATATCAATGTAACCTTTTCATAATAATTTCATTCAGTAAATAATCAATAGTTAATATCAATGTAAACCTAGATAATAATTCCTTTCAATAATTAATCAATAATTAATAGTTTCGACGTAAACCTAACTAATAATTCATTAAATATCTTTTATTAAAAATCTCCGTAAAAGTTATAAAAATTAGTAACAGATCCACAACATGCAGAAAAACACACATGCAAATAAAAAAATTAATGCATTCGAACCAATCAGGAGCGCTTCATCACAGGTCTTTCACTGAATTTATTTAGCGGATTACAAATTAAGATTCTATAATAAAGAATTGCACTTAATAATAATCAGTAAAATTAAATTAAAACTAATTCGCGATCTACACTGAAGTTACATAGCCACTCGGCCAGCTTACGCTAATGAAATCCCTGAATCAGATCTAAAAAATACTTTTTAGGTATTTCTATCTTTAATCTAAGTCAGAAGTTCCATAGCTTCGCCGGCCAAGAGGCCGCGGCGGCCGCGGAGGCCTACCGCTTCGAACTCCGAATTCAAGTTTGAATGTCAAACTGACTGCCCCGAATTCAAACTCCCCATCGTATATATTGAAATCTCGCGTCTGTTTTTCCCCCACCCTAACACGTCCACCAATGCGCTCTGCAGTGATACCATACTCACAGCAATTCCCGTGTTTTACGGAAATTCGGTGATCCCCGCGGTACATTTCCGTATTCAAAAAAAAATACGGCAATCCCATGTGTAATTGTTCTTTCCCGATAGTTTATAAGTCATTATAGTGCAACACAAAACAAGAACAAGAAATAAAATTATTACAAAAACAAGGAATAAAGTTATTACTTCCTCAATAATTTGAACTTTACTGGCTGTGAGCACTTTTATCCGATCCAAAGGAAATTGCGTAAATCAATTAAACAAAACACAATAAAAGATAAACAATAAAAGGGAAAACCAAATACACATTGAATAAAGCTGAAGAAAAAAAAATTGTTAGTTACGATAAATTTGTATGACGGTTGTGGAGAATAATGTATTATTCAACCGATTTCGAAAGGGAAATTATTTAACCGATCATTGTCATTTTTAACCTTACGTGTTAATGTAAAGTAAATACACGTCAATTTTGTAGTTTTTAATCCAAACAAGGTAACTTAAAACTTTGTGTTGGCAACTCTGGTGTCCTGTAATTACAGCAAAAAAACCCACTCATACGCCGGGTCGAACCCTTAGGCCCGGGTTCCACCGCTTAACAGAATTATGCTTTGCTTAATCGAATTTATAGTTCGATTCTAATCTTGCTTTCGTTTAATTATTATTACGAATCATTTGTATGAGAACATAGCAAAGTGCTATTTTAAGACTTTTTCAGGCAATCCCTTTAAAATTCCTCTCCGTAACAAACATCCTCATACTTCAAGGAACACAAAAAGAAGAATTAGTGCAATCGGTTCAGCCGTTATTCTCTAACTGCGTTTAGTTTATGTTAGTGAAATGCAATTTCCAGCTCTAAACTTTGTTAAATGCGTAAACCGACTTTACGCCGAACTAATCGCGATTATATCAATCAGTGGAAACTGGCCCTTAGAACGTTCCCTTATCATCGTTTTATCGAATCTGTCAACACAAAATTTTAAGCCTGTCTCGAATATAAAATTTATAACTCTAATATTTTAACAACTAGCTAAAAACTGTTTGAGTTCCCAGCCAATAAATTTCTATTCAAGTACAACTTAAAATTTGAGTCCCTAATGGATTTGAACCATTTTCGTTCATTGAGTTGACTGTTTTATGTTTATATGTCAACTCACATTTCAATTTATGCGTTTGTAATCTTAAGTATAACTAAAATTTATGGCACCAATAACTTAAAACTGAACTGTGTTTACGTGTTACGTTACAATCGCCCCTTAATTATATAATGTAGTTTATCGTAATTATTAATTAATCACAACAACGTAACCAAATAACACAATTCTGTATCACGCCACCTCTCAACTGAAAGGACACTCATGAATCCTTACATTCAGCCTCAATCAACAGCACATAGAAACATACTCTTCTCCCAAACATCCAACCTCTCATCAATCACACCACCAGCGTTATATTCAATGGTTAAAATCAAAATAATCAATTTCAACCAACCATTCCAGCTCCTTCACCCACTCTCACACTCACATAGATCCAATTTGATTTGAATTCCTACATCTAGGCTCAATTTTATCTTATAACAATACACATATTGTTTTTTAAAATATAAAATCCGGCTCTCAATGTTAAATATACAACTTAACAGAGTGCAGTTCATCTTATTTCAGAGGAGATGGGGACTTTTTAGGCTAAAATGTATTAAGTACAGATATGGTTTTAAAAATTGGTCATATATATATATATTTTTTTTTTTATAAAATATAAAATATCAGCTCAATTCTGAATCTGGAAGCTGAGAAAAATGAAAAGATAGTTTTCGTCAAATTAATTGGGTATCGATTTAACTATAATCGATTATAGAATTTTTAAAAAATTTGCACTAGTTAATAAACTCAAAGTATTCAGATACACAATTGAAGTTATAAACAATAAAGTGTATTTAAATAAAGTTACATTAATATCGAAAATAAAAATTAATATCTGATAAACCCAAATTATTATCGATTTCGTATCGATTGAAAATAAATCATATCGATTTAACTATAATCGAATATAGAATTTTAAAAAAAAATTTGCACTAGTTAATAACCTCAAAGTATTCAGATACACAATTGAAGTTATAAACAATAAAGTGTATTTAAATAAAATTATATTAATATCGAAAATAAAAATTAATATCTGATAAACCCAAATTATTATCGATTTCGTATCGATTAAAATTAAATCATAATTATTTTTAATAACAGCTTTGACAGCTGACTGATATTGAAACTGTGTGCCCCGTCATGGTCCCGTCACTGTCACTTGTTTCATGTAGTCATGTTTATAATTGTTTAATGTTTTCAGTGTATTCAGATGCATCCTGAGTCCATTCCTGATATTTATTTATGGTTTCAAGTGATTGATATTTGTAATGATATAATATGATAACCTTTAGTGCTTCAGGAACTTAGTGATTTTCCATAGACATTGTAACATAATCTCAATTTTACAAAACGTCTAATAACTCCGCTCTTAAATAGCCAAAATGTACAGAATTTCAGCAAGGAATCAATAAGCGTAAATACATTAATTGGTACTATTTCATTACGTTATATTTTTACATTGCATTTCGGCTCAAGAATGTATGGAATCGTATCCGTTTCCTTTCAGAATGAATAAATTAAAATATTTGAATACAGTTGCACAATTCATATCTAATACTAATATGAATTGGTGATATGTTGTTTAGTATATTGCAGTACTTGGACAACTTGTATTGCAAACAGTCAAACTTTAAGGTCTGACCTATATTTTTGCAATTCAATTTAGATTGAATATAACTTAAAATGTTCAGTTAATTTTGTGAAGAAATGACCGCCCTACTCCCCACCAACTATTTTTATTAAGCTAGCGCTTAATAAGTATTTGATGAAAGAAAAAATTTATATAAGACTTAGTAGTCCGTTGAAAATTAAATTATTATTTCTATTAAGCTAGCGCTTAATAGGTTAAGTAATGATGAAAAAAAATTTATATATGACTTAATAGTCAGTTGAAAATTAAATTGTTATTTCTATTAAGCTAGCGCTTAATAGGTTAAGTAATGATGGAAAAAAGTTAATATATGACTTAATAGTCAATTGAAAATTAAATTGTTATATAATTATGTGAGAACTTTTAAGCGCTCCAATAAAATTAGTTGAGTCATTTCCCTGACCCATCATTACCTTAATTTTTATTTTTATTCATAACTAAACCTAATTACAATTACACTTATCTAACTTATTACTATCTATTTTAATCATTTAATTACTATCTTAATAACCTAATCTTTTACTTATATATCTAACTTATTTAAGTGCAATTCATTTTATAAAATCATCTATAGTTTCGACATTAAATTATTGTGAAATATAATAAATCTTCGATAAAGTTTATTGATATTCTAGTTTAAAATCTATCCTTTTCAATTCTACATTATTAATTCTAATGTTTGTATCAACAGTTAAACATTGATAACATCTATAATTGATCGTGATCAATTTATTATTGATAATATCTATTTAAATGTATTGTATTAAAGTTTCCTCTAATTTCTTTAGTTATAGGGTCCATTAATGTGTAAACATTTGCAAATGGAATCGCACTAACTACATAAGGTCCTTCATACAGCAATTGAAACTTTTTTATAAGTTTCTTTTGAGCCTCTGACTTATTTACCTTACGAATCTTTACATAATCTCCAATCTGAAATTCAATTAAACGATGGGACCTATTAAATTTAGTTTGTCGTTTAATACTGTTATCTTTTAAATTTTTCCTAACTTGAATTCTAATTTGATTAATATCTCTAGACTTATTTAATTGAGGCAAACAACTATCAAATGACATATCATTACTCAATCCATATAATATTTCATTAGGAGTAAATCCCGTACTTTCATGAAATGTGTTGTTATATAATGTTTCGATTTTATTTAATATCGTTACCCAACTTTTATGATTTTTATGGCAATATGTTCGAAATAAACGTCCTAGTTCTCTGTTAACCCTTTCTGTCGTATTAGGTCGAGGGTTTCCTACAGTTGTAAATATAGGTTTTATACCCATATCTTTTAAAGTTTGTTTCCAACTTTCAGATGAAAATTGACTACCATTATCAGTCATAATTACTTTAGGCTTAATTATTTTAACAAATTGTTTTAACTTTGTAATAACTGAACGAGAAGTGGCTTTAGACAAATCATATAATTTAACAAATTTACTAAATGAATCCTGAATTACAAGTATATAAGCAGAACCAAACCGTCCTTTCGGCAATGGTCCATATAAGTCTGCCATAACTAAGTCACCTATTTCTTCTGTCACAATAGATTTACATTTGCCTACATATTTTATATTATCACCTTTAGAAACTTGACAGAGATGACAAGTCTTTAATAATACTTTAACTGTTCTATGCATATTAGGAAAATAGAATCTATCTTTAATATATTTGAGTACCTTAAAAACTCCTTGATGTCCCATTTCTTTATGAATTTGAGAAATTACTTCCTCTCGTAACTGAGAGGGTAAATAAATTACATGTTTATCTGAATCAATTTTAAAATATAACACTCCATCCTTGATATAACAGCGCTTAGCAATATTATTTATTCTACCACTATGATTATTACTAATATTATTTATAATATCCATTATCAACTGTACTACATTATCATTAGATTGAAAACTAGATATATTTTTTAAGTTTGTTATTAATGTTTTATTCTTTTTAATTTCCATATAATGTATTTCAGGACAATAGATTCTATCTTCTTGTATCATTGATGAATCAGGTGGGAACCTAGATAACACATCAACAGCGACATTATCTCTACCTTTTATATGTTCGATACTATAATCGAATTGTTCAAGAAACAATATCCACCTAATTATTCGACTATTATACAATTTCCATGTCCTAACAAACGTCAATGCTTTGTGATCAGTTCTAATTATAAGCTTTGCGCCCCTCAAATAGGTTTCAAACTTCCTTAAACAATAGATTATAGCCCAAAACTCTTGTTCAGTAACAGTCCATCTTAATTCGGCGCCCCTAAGAGATCTGCTACAATAGCCTAATATTTTCATTTCTCCTTGTTCATCGTACTGAAATAAAACCCCCGCAAGACCTACTCCCGAACTATCTGTTTGTAAATAAAAAGGTTTAGACATATCCGGATGATGCAACATTATTGTCTTTAAAAAACTGTTTTTCAATTTTTCAAAGGCTACTTGTGCTTCTGAAGTCCATGTCCATCCTTTACTCTTTTTTAATAATTGGCATAAAGGTTGAATTATACTATTATAATCAGGAATGAACCGCCTATAATAATTACAAAGTCCTAAAAATGCTCTTAAATGTTTTATTTTCTTGGGAACTGGGAAATTCTTAATTGACTCTATTTTCTCTGGGTCAGTTTTAATTCCTTCGGTAGAAATAATATGTCCTAACATTTTAACTTCTTTACATATGAATTTACATTTTTCAAGATTACATGTTAACCCCGCTGACTTTAATTTGTTTAGTATTATATCGATATGTTCTAAATGTTCATTTAACGTTCCTTGAGTTAAGATAGCAAGGTCATCTAGATAATTCACGCAAAAATGTCTAACTTCAGTCCCTAATATTAAGTCCATAGCTCTACTGAAACTACCTACTGAAGTCTTAAGTCCTTGTGGTAAAACATTGTACATATAAGATTTTCCATTAAATGTGAACCCGGTATACTTTTTACTATCCTCAGAAATGGCAATTTGAAAATATGCATTATTCAAATCTATTATACTAATATAATTAACCCCGTGAAATGAATTTAAAACATCTATTTGCATTGGAGGTGCTTCCGACTCAGCTATCATGTATTTATTGATTTCACGTGCATCTAGTAAAACTCTAATTGAACCATCAGTTTTTAAAGTGTAAGTTAACGGACTACAATACGGTGTTGAACCTCTAGATATTATTCCCATATCGACCATTTCGGCTAATTTTTCTTCCATTTTTTGTCTATATGCGTACGGAACGGGATAAGACCGTTTAATTATTGGACTATGGTCCATCATTTTGATAATATGTTGATAACAATTAGCTCTACCTAACCTTTTAACAAATACTTCGCTATATTTAATTAGAATCTGTTTTAATTTATTTAATTGAGTTCCTTTAAGAGGTGTACCCGTCTTTATTTCTTGTAAATATTTATTGAAATCAAAACTATTATCTACCTTTGTAATATCACAAATTCTCCTTTCCTCAAAATTATATTTAATAAACGGAATTAATACTCGTTGATCTCTATGTTCGATAACTAACCCTATGGATGGCTCTTGTAATTTAATATTAACATTATTTGCCATAAGCCAGTCAAATCCTAATATCATTGAATGAACTAATTTTGGTACTATAAAAAATCTAATCTCTAAATCAATTACCCCAAATCTTACAGGTAATAAAACCATTTGTTGTATTTTAGCACTCTTTTGTCCTACTGCTCCACGTATCTGAATCGGCTTAACAGGTAACATGTCTAATTTGTTCCCAGTTAATGATTTTAAAGATTCCCAAAATGATTCTGAAATACAGGTTATGTCACTCCCTGTATCGACTAAACATATGACTCGTTTACCAAATACTATCACTTCAATCTCAGATTTAATTATTTCTAATTTATCCGCGGTAATATTATCTTCCTCGTCAAATAATGAAAAGACTGCTTCGGTTTGCACTAACGACTCATTATCTATTTCCGATTGATTTTTTAATGTTTGTATGATTTTATACTTGAAATCTGTTGAATTATTTTTATTTAATCCTGAGCCTAACCCTGATTTACAATATTGTCCCTTAGCTATGATTGGTTTACGTATACCATTATTATGTCTACCTAATGTCTGTCCAGGCTCCCACCCGAGTTTAAGCATAATTCTTAAAGCTACTGATGTACTGTTCGCCCCTACTAAAGTTGATGTACCGGGGTCTGTCACATCAACACTTATTAGTTTAAATTCTCTGTTGATACAGAGTTTTCTATAGAAACATTGTTATCATTATCTACTCTATTCGTACCATTAATGCTATTCTTCTTGTTTGGTATCACCTTACTCATTGATCTAGTGTTCATAATTCGCTTCCGGTTGAGACTGCCTCTGCCATTCTGCTGTTGAGCTGCCATCTTAGGTCTTTGAACGCTGCTAGAATGGGCATTAATGCCACTACTGAAGTTATTTTGCTTATTAATGTTATCTAACTTTCGCAGAAACTCCGTAGCTTGAAGAATCGATGTGTAATTACTTGTTGACCAAGCATATTGAACATCTTTAGGAAAATGATTCATAATGTCATTTATTAATTGTCTCTCTTGAATAGGATACGTCAACATCTTCGCTTGTCCACATAAAGTAATGAAATGGCTTAACATAGACTGGACTCCGTCCCATGAATTTTGACTGATTCGTCTTCTTAATTCATTCTGCTCAGCCTCGCCCCAATATGTGTCTAAAAAATCCCTTTTGAAGTCTTCAAACACTGTCCATCTATCTCTATAAATACGCGCCCAATTTCGCGATTCATTTTCAAGACAATCTATGACAATGTCTATTATATCTCTCGCCTCTGGTGCAGACCTTCTTAAATAAGCAGTCAAGTCTTCGATGAACGTCACAGGGTGTTTTCCTTTAAATGGAAACTTAGGTCTTTCCGTAGGCATCTGCGCCACTGGATAGTATACCATTGATGTTCCCGGCTGTATGATAGGTTGAATACAATTTTCTCTCGGCATAACATTGTCCGATGATCCACTAGAAGTAGACATTCTATTTTCCAACTCCGAGATTTTATTATTGATGTTATTCATTGCCTTTTCCACCATTCGAGATATGTATTGTAAAGAATTAATCTTCCTTACTTTAGTAGCAGGTCTAACTGCAGACACTCGCTTGTTATTAGAATTAGTCGCCTTGGTTCCAACAGGACTAGCTTTAGATTGACGCCTAGGCATTGTTATAGATTTAATTTGCTTCAAATGTATCACTGATAATGTTTATCTAAATTTTAATTAATTTATTTTAAACTAAAAAGATTCACTGCACTCTATTTAAGCTACTCATTTAATTTGAGTTTAATTTAAATAAACTTTCCAAATGTTCACACAAAAACTATCTCTTTCTAATCACCTTTTAAACTTCTAATATTTTATTGAAAATTTTATCAAGTCGACCGGATCCTGCAAAAATTTAGTTTTAATTTTAAAACATTAAATGTTTATAAGTTTAATTAAAATTCAACTATCATACTTCCAAATGAAATATGACAACTTCATTTCTTCTCTAGTATTCATTGATAACATTCTTATCAAACATCAATTCAATTCCATTCACACCAAACAATGCATCCATCAACAAAAGAATAATAAAACTATCACTGTGAAATCATAACAATTAGAAAAATTCTCAAATCCTCATAAATGTTAAATGCCAAATTCATACTATCCCTAATCGTCTTTATTATAATAAATACTACAGTATATATTTTTAATTGAAATTCAATTCACTCGGATTGAACTCACTACCTTGCATATGACATTCAATACCCTTATCCACTGAACCATTGTATATATCTTATAAGATCACAACCACGCCATCTTTGTTTCACAATAAACACTTCCATATCTACACTCGATACTACGCCATTTCTACTTCAAAGCCTACCTTTCAATACCACTCACTCTCAACAGATG
The DNA here is from genome assembly GCA_905220545.2 of Melitaea athalia. NCBI lineage: Eukaryota > Metazoa > Arthropoda > Insecta > Lepidoptera > Nymphalidae > Melitaea > Melitaea athalia. The sequence goes on from HG992180.1 coordinate 1,981,486, forward strand.
GCGTTACTGATATGAAACATTTTGAAATTCTTTCAGCGCCATCTACGAACACATAGCACAACCATCCATAACTTCCGTAAGCAACTCGATATTAATTCACGTTTGTCCACCAGATGTCGCTACCAACCCTACTACAATTTTACTGTCGCTATTAATTCACGCTTGTTCAATACATTTAAAACCACACATCCTCTGATATAAATACTAATAATTAACAAGGTTAATATAAAATTCTATTCAATTCAAATTTGAAATAAAAGTTTCCTCCCTTTGACAATTGACAGTTCAAAATTCGAGGAAAGCTAACAAAAATACTTTAAAATAAATATAATGTAATAAATTGTTCATAAAAAAAAAATAATGTTCTATATTTTTTTTCAATAATGTCTTATTAATATTTAAAAACAAGAACCTTTTCAAAAGAATTTATTGTAGTTGTTTTTAGAACGCAATTTCTAATGTCACAATCTAGTTAAAAGTGTATAATCTATGGTCACAAACACATATTTTTGATTTTAATTAAGCAGTTCTGTAATTCTGTACGATCCCTGTTAGACAACTGATATTTGATTATTTATAAGCAAATTTATTAGTTCTTTAGTATATTAGAATAGAATTGAAGTATACATAAAGAGACCGAATAAGTTATAATGTTATGTTAACATGGATTGATTTTATAGTTCTTATGAGTGCTATGTCATTCGGTAAGCTATACTCCTTTTTTACAAATAAAATTATCTTAAACAGTTCCAGTCCATTCCTAAAATTCAAAGTCAAAATAACCCTGTTACCTTCATAACCTAATTCAACTTTATTTAACCAATACATTCTCGCACACATGACTAAAATGCACTGAATTTCTATACTTTAAAATCTGTTATTTAAACTAAGTATAATTTGCTATGATGGCAATGACTACACTTAATTATTTCTAAAATCTAACATTAAAATGAATAAATATACCAAAATACATAGTTTTTCCTGTACAGTCTTTGTAAATAAATGAATAAAAGTTAATTCCACAGTTAGTTAATATTATAATTAATTTCCTACTACTAACTATAATATTATCCTATCTTCACATTATGTTTGCATATTTTTAATACTATTGAATACTACCATTTCAGCCTAACATCCACGTACATCTAGCCAGCCCAGGATGTTCAACACATAACTATTGGGACCAATTTCAACTAGGAAGGAAATTACTTCAGCGTCAGTGACTAAATGTGACAAAATAAGTTTAAATTGTACATAACCTAGAATAATTTGTATCTGTAAGTAATATTAAAATTTACTGCAGGCTTTTATTTAATAATTCCCTAACAATATTTAATTAATACAATCTAAATTTTATTAACTGTCCTAGTAATGTCTACTGATTGACGATAATATCATAATAATCAGATAATAGTTAGATGTGCCTAAGACTCACTTCAATATACTACTAGGCAAATTCAGCAATGTTGTGTAGGTTGATACTTTCATGTAATTTCATGAATAAATAATTATTTAAATATGTAACTATCTATCATTAGTAATAATACATGAGACAGTAGACTGTTATGGTCTGACCATTTAAAACTTATTACTGAGAAACTTAATGCAACTTTTAAGTATTAAAACATCTCTTCAATATTACTCTTAAAACAAATTTATTTAGATTTATGTACCTAACTGTAATTGCTTTGGAAAGTAACCTTAAAACCTCCAAGATACTTGCTTACTCCGGCATTTGTGCAACCATAAATATCCTGGTCACGGCACCATTTTGTAACGTTATACTATATGGAGCTCCGATGGATGACCTAATATGTGCCGATACTAAGACCCATTATCATATCCTGGTCACGAAGACCAATTTGTAACACTATCATGGTAGTGGCGTTACAAGCTAATATTAAGCTTAAGAGGATATCAATTATCTTTGGCCTTATAATTGTGATCGTCTAGTATACGGAAGGACTCTACGTTGTGTTTGATTTTTGTTTCAGAGTAACTTCAGTTCTTTTTATGGTATGCCGAAGGAAAGACATAGTATATGTTATTAGAAGCCTTGATTTCTATATAAACTCTAACTAACATCCTACCTAGCCATTAATTTAAAATAACATCTCTGCACAATGACATTAAATTACTGAAATTAATTTATCCTAAAATTTAATTGAAAGATATTTACTCTTACCAGTGATATAATTACTATAGATAACCAACTTCTGGAATACTATTAAAAGGAAAGAAAGATATAACACCTTATAATTAACTTATTTAGAATTAATAAGACTTAGTAAATTACACTTACCAGTGATATAAATACTAAAGATAGCTAACTTCTGGAATGCTGTTAAAAAGGAAAGAAAGATATAACACCTTATAATTAACTTATTTAGAATTAATAAGATTTAATATCCTAAAATTTAATTATAAAGATATTTACACTTACCAGTGATATAAACACTATAGATAACTAGCTTCAGGAAAATTATTATGAAAAGGAAAGGAAGATATTAAACTTTATAACACCTTATAAGTAACTTATTTAAAATTAATTAAGATTTAATAAATTTGAACCATTAAGAATAAATAGGAATAAACTTGTTTATTTAGAAATAACTATCACCTACTGTTTAACTAAATATCTGACGTCTCCTTAAGAATGTGTAAATTATAATTGCTAATATTTTTAGTGAATCTAGATAGCTAAAATAGAAATAGAGTTAAATAATTATATATAGGATATTCTATAATGACATTGATTAATTGAATAGTGTCTAAGTTTCTTTTACATGTATTTTTAGTTCAAACCTGATATAATAGATAGATTCTAATAACTCTAAACAAATGAAATAAATAAAAATATATAAGTAAATGGAATAATGATTAAATACATATTATATAGTTATTAATTATCTTGAAATAATTTATTCAGTTAATAAATTATCTCAGATAATTGTGAAAAATAATGTGTAGTGTTTGTTTGTATGTGTTAATCTGTTAGGATAGGGTTTATAGGCATTAGGGAATTAAAAGGCCGGGTTCAACTGAACCCGGGGGGTCGTAACCACCATTCCCCTCCGACCCCAATCCAATCCACACCGTGCTGAAGGCTCTAAATTAAATTAGGCACAACGTTGGTGCTATCAAATCAAAAAGAAAGGTAGCAGGTAGGAAATGAGAGGTCCCAATTCTCTACAATAAGTTAGACGGAAATATATCCTGTCTAACAAATGCTTGTTTCATATCGCTGCAGCATAATCATGCAATGACTGTATTTGAGTAATCCCTTGGGACGTCATATAGACATAACCAGTGAATTACTAGAGTTGATGTAATTACCAAGCTGTAATCAGACATGGTATTAAGATGTGTTCCACGTGAACAAAAGGAGATCGTGTCTACTGATCTTTTCATTGTGTGCTTACTAGCCCATACGGGAACTTCGGTCACACAACTACTTTGAAATTCGATCACGAAACCTACTACTTTTGCCACAATTGGATTGTGTAGTGTAATTTCCCATAGGAAAGACCTACTGAGTTACGGGTCTATAGTCAGCTATATTGTCAAGCCTCGCCACCATTGTGAGATGGGTCGTCGGCGACTAGCGACTGGCGACAGCGTAACCTTTCGAGTGTCCTATAAGGAAAATAAGAATAATTAAAGGTATAAGACCAACATGTAGAGTAGGTGTATTGTGTAGGTTTGTCTTTGCATGACTTACAGCATTCACATGAAACAGCATTCATTAACCAGAATAGGTTGTTCAATTGAAACATTGAACCAGTAATTAAGTTGTTTACATTTGAATATATCAGGCTCTCTTAGGAACTGAATGGATTTATCAAAGGACATAGTAGTGTCGAGAGATAAATAAAACAATTAAAATATAACATATTCATTTACTCAATCAGAATCTCTGAGAGTATCTCATTTTCACAATGAAGAGAGAATGTATATTTAATAGGTTTTATGATCCATCAATGTTTGTATGTTTGAAAAACACAAGAGGACTTGATTAAGGCTTGGCTTAAATCTCAGTAAATCCGCCTTAGGACTTAACAGAGACTGTCCACAAAAATTAGCAATAAATTAATTGGAAAAGTGAATATGTTTCTCTATTAGTCTAAAATAGAACTTCATACCACTGTCCAAATCTAAATTACTAACCTTTGTTGCAGTTCAAACATCGACCATACACTAGGTGTTTGGTGGAGTTTGTCCAATGTCTCTCATCAAAGATGAGGAATTCTTATCAAAGATAAGCAAACATACGTATAGTATTTACCAAGAACATAGTTCAGTTAGGCAAACACAAACGCAGAGGTTGGTAGGAAGTACTCGCAACTTTCTTTACTAGATAGACCTAGATTAGGAACTACCTAGCATCGATGACGCGAAGAACTGTGGCTTAGACAGGCCTTGCCTTATAGGGGAAACCTATAATAAAACACTGGCGAATACAAACATTTATGGATTCACCTTAACATAGTTTATATAGTTCAATGAAAGTCATCGTGAAATTGAGACACTCCAGTCTACCAGATACCTCGTTTTGACACTTATTTAAGAACATAAGTTCTTAGATCAATGTTCAAAACTACAATAGTTGTGTAATGTCATAGTTCAGTGTGTAATTACCTCATCTTAGAATGTATTCAAGAGCTAAAAGTATCCTTGAACTCATTCAAGACTACAAACCACCTGTGTTACCTCGCTCCAACATATATTTAAGATCTACAATTTCTTAAATTAATGTTTGAACTACAAAGTTTGTGTAATGTCAAAATGAAGTCAAATACACACATATATATATATATATACATATATACATATACATACAATAGAAGCATATTTATATGTAGAGAATATTCAATAAGATACGACAACTAATCCTTAGTTTGTTTATAGGTCATATTTTCCTAGAATTATTCACCACTCTATTTACTTCCAAAGTAATGACATAGTAAAATCTCATTTCATTATTTAAATACACCCTAACGAAAATCTATTTAACCCTTAATATCTAATATGATAGTTTTAACCAAGATTCATTCAATTTATATATGTACCTTAAAGTATAACGGATGTAATTTCATTTTATTCTAACAACATCATATTGTGGTTATGTACTTAAGTTAGATTTTATTTTATTAGTTAAATTCAATATAATTATGGTCATAAGGCTTATTTCATAATAATTCCATTCATTAATCAATCAATAATTAATATTATCAATGTAACCTTTTCATAATAATTTCATTCAGTAATTAATCAATAGTTAATATCAATGTAAACCTAGATAATAATTCCTTTCAATAATTAATCAATAATTAATAGTTTCGACGTAAACCTAACTAATAATTCATTAGATATCTTAATTCATTAGATATATTTTATTCAATAATCAATTGATAATTAATAATATCAATGTAACCTTTTCATAATAATTTCATTCAGTAAATAATCAATAGTTAATATCAATGTAAACCTAGATAATAATTCCTTTCAATAATTAATCAATAATTAATAGTTTCGACGTAAACCTAACTAATAATTCATTAAATATCTTTTATTAAAAATCTCCGTAAAAGTTATAAAAATTAGTAACAGATCCACAACATGCAGAAAAACACACATGCAAATAAAAAAATTAATGCATTCGAACCAATCAGGAGCGCTTCATCACAGGTCTTTCACTGAATTTATTTAGCGGATTACAAATTAAGATTCTATAATAAAGAATTGCACTTAATAATAATCAGTAAAATTAAATTAAAACTAATTCGCGATCTACACTGAAGTTACATAGCCACTCGGCCAGCTTACGCTAATGAAATCCCTGAATCAGATCTAAAAAATACTTTTTAGGTATTTCTATCTTTAATCTAAGTCAGAAGTTCCATAGCTTCGCCGGCCAAGAGGCCGCGGCGGCCGCGGAGGCCTACCGCTTCGAACTCCGAATTCAAGTTTGAATGTCAAACTGACTGCCCCGAATTCAAACTCCCCATCGTATATATTGAAATCTCGCGTCTGTTTTTCCCCCACCCTAACACGTCCACCAATGCGCTCTGCAGTGATACCATACTCACAGCAATTCCCGTGTTTTACGGAAATTCGGTGATCCCCGCGGTACATTTCCGTATTCAAAAAAAAATACGGCAATCCCATGTGTAATTGTTCTTTCCCGATAGTTTATAAGTCATTATAGTGCAACACAAAACAAGAACAAGAAATAAAATTATTACAAAAACAAGGAATAAAGTTATTACTTCCTCAATAATTTGAACTTTACTGGCTGTGAGCACTTTTATCCGATCCAAAGGAAATTGCGTAAATCAATTAAACAAAACACAATAAAAGATAAACAATAAAAGGGAAAACCAAATACACATTGAATAAAGCTGAAGAAAAAAAAATTGTTAGTTACGATAAATTTGTATGACGGTTGTGGAGAATAATGTATTATTCAACCGATTTCGAAAGGGAAATTATTTAACCGATCATTGTCATTTTTAACCTTACGTGTTAATGTAAAGTAAATACACGTCAATTTTGTAGTTTTTAATCCAAACAAGGTAACTTAAAACTTTGTGTTGGCAACTCTGGTGTCCTGTAATTACAGCAAAAAAACCCACTCATACGCCGGGTCGAACCCTTAGGCCCGGGTTCCACCGCTTAACAGAATTATGCTTTGCTTAATCGAATTTATAGTTCGATTCTAATCTTGCTTTCGTTTAATTATTATTACGAATCATTTGTATGAGAACATAGCAAAGTGCTATTTTAAGACTTTTTCAGGCAATCCCTTTAAAATTCCTCTCCGTAACAAACATCCTCATACTTCAAGGAACACAAAAAGAAGAATTAGTGCAATCGGTTCAGCCGTTATTCTCTAACTGCGTTTAGTTTATGTTAGTGAAATGCAATTTCCAGCTCTAAACTTTGTTAAATGCGTAAACCGACTTTACGCCGAACTAATCGCGATTATATCAATCAGTGGAAACTGGCCCTTAGAACGTTCCCTTATCATCGTTTTATCGAATCTGTCAACACAAAATTTTAAGCCTGTCTCGAATATAAAATTTATAACTCTAATATTTTAACAACTAGCTAAAAACTGTTTGAGTTCCCAGCCAATAAATTTCTATTCAAGTACAACTTAAAATTTGAGTCCCTAATGGATTTGAACCATTTTCGTTCATTGAGTTGACTGTTTTATGTTTATATGTCAACTCACATTTCAATTTATGCGTTTGTAATCTTAAGTATAACTAAAATTTATGGCACCAATAACTTAAAACTGAACTGTGTTTACGTGTTACGTTACATAACTCATTTTGATTTTGACTTACAGCAAGTCAAATGTTAAGTGCGCAATCTTAGGTGACCCTACCCTACGCTGGAACATGACGGCTTTGTTTTAGGAGTATTCTAATACTTCATGGATGTTACGGAAGGAATAATAAAGAAAACTGCTCGAAATTGGAAAAATCAGGAAACGTAACTATTATTTCAACTTTAGGCGTTTGACAGTTCTCAAGATAGGACAAGGTCTGCTGAATCAGCTAGTATTGTACACAATACACATTGTACATCTCATAATTATGTAGTTGATTTTATGTACACACCTTTCAATCTAACTTCGTTTCTTAGTAATTAAAACTTAGTCTTAATTAGAAGTTAATTATCATTGGTATTTGTCAAGATCAATAAGTGATGTTAAATGACGTGAATAGATTTTCAATGATTTATGATAATTTTGTTTGTAACAAGATATTTATAATTCTAATGACAGCGGTTCATTACATCGTTTCCGATGTATCTATGTATTTTTGTACGAACATCCGTGATTGAGAAATGTAAAGAAGATTCAAGGGCGGATCCAGCTTTGGCGCCAGGGGGGGTCACAGTCGTGGTCAAGGCGCCAGGGAGGGGGGGTCACATAGTCGTGGTCAAGCCACAAGAAGCTATAATTTAATTTTGATAATGATAGATACAGGTAAAAAGTAGGTATTTTATTAATGTATGTTAGTAGGTACTGTACTTAAAAATATCTATACTGTGATAAAAATCTTGTTTAAAAATTTTAATTAGTGGTCCACCTAGGTCCTGGACCCAGCCCGGGGGGGGGGTAGGGGGGTCATGACCCCATGATCCTGGATCCGCCATTGAGAAGATTTGAGGCTACTCATAATTTTGTACGTCATGGGTATATTTTTGAAGTAAAACTTTTTTACGCATGCTTGACTTGGTCAGTAAGCTGTTGAATGTATGACGAGAGCGTTACGTCAAGTGTAAAGTATTTTATAGGTACTAGTTTAAATTAAATGAAGTTGAAAGGTTTGATTTGTTTCGGCTCGCTAACGATCGATCACGATTCAGCCTGTAACAGTCCACTGCTGGGCGTAGGCCTCTTCCCCATGTAGGAGAAGGATCGGAGCTTAATCCACCACGCTGCTCTAAAGCGGGTTGGCGGATATATTCCCTACTATGAGTAACGATCGCTATCAGGTGTACATGATAACAACCGGAACTGACGGCCTAACGGGCTCTCCGAGGCACGGTGGGGAGACCCACAAGGACTGCACAAACACCCAGACCACGGCCAACATCTGTATGGCCAATACAAATGTTGTCGTGTGCGGGGATCGAACCCGCAACCGCCAGCGCAACAGCCAATCGCAATCCAGTGCTGTGACCACTGCGCCAACGCGGCGTCACAGGCGCGCTAACCTCAGGATCGAATTGAAAAATTATTTTCTTATTGGATAGCCCATTTACCGAGGAAGGCTATAGGCTATTATTTTCCTAAAATGAAGTGAAACCGTAGGGTACTAGTACTATTGTATTCACATGTTATTAAAACTACATTAATATGTAAAAATTGTCGTTGGTATTACAAAATTGCGGAAGGAAAACAATTGTGTATAATCATCGAATTCTTTATACATTCATGGTTCATTGTAAAATTAACCGCAAATCTCGGGTTTTCTTACAATATACATTTGCCACCAGGCCTCGTGTTCGATTGTTTATGAATTATTTTAAATAATATTTTTATAATTTTTTATCTGCACTTTTACTTAAAATTTTGTTGTTATGTATATTCAGATATTTGACTTAGATGGATATGTAGATTTTTGTTTTTCGAAATGATTGTTGCTGTTGGCCCTACTGGCCTTTACAGCGTCACCAGTGAGAGGAGCAGAGAGGTATAGACTCCTTCCGCATATTGTTGTTGACTGTTGAGAATGATACTGTACACAGCCTTTACCGTATCGATACGAATACGTCAATTTATGTTTTGACTAGCAGGCCGCCCCGGCTTCGCTGGGGTAAAATAATTATTTTGTGAACTTTTTTTGAGATATTTTTTGTCCTATAATTCAGTCCTACATCATTTTGTCTTATCTTTAAGCATTTAAGTAGCGCACGCGAAGGAAAGAAATATTTGAGACGATTTTTTACACCTTGGTGAACATAACCCGTTTTTTAACTGAGGTAGGGCACAGCAGGAAATTTCCTGCTCAAAATATGGAGCAGCCCGACTGGGGTAGTACCTCGACCCTACAGAAGACCACAGATAAATAATACTGTTTTCAAGCAGTATTGTGTTCCTGTTGGTGAGTAAGGTGACCAGAGCTCCTGGGGGGGATTGGGGATAGGGTCGGCAACGCACTTGCGATGCTTCTGGTGTTGCAGGCGTCTATAGGCTACGGTCTTACTATCAGGTGAGCCGTACGCTTGTTTGCCAACCTACTTACATAAAAAAAAAATAACATGTCTAAGTTACTAGAAATTAAAAAGTAGCCTATGTTACTTACTAATAATGTAGCATTCTATAAGTGAAAAAATCATTAAAATCGGTCCAGTACTTTTGGAGCCTATTCAATACAAACAAACACCACTACCACCACCACCACCACCACTTCAGCCTATCACAGTCCACTGATGTTGGACATAGGCCTCCACAAGTTCGCGCCCGACATTATGACGCGAACTCATGTGTTTTGCCCATAGTCACCACGCTGGGCAGGCGGGTTGGTGACCGCAGGGCTGGCTTTGTCGCACCGAAGACGCTGCTGCCCGTCTTTGGCCTGTGTATTTCAAAGCCAGCATGGATGGTTATCCCGCCATCCGTCGGCTTTTTAAGTTCCAAGGTGGTAGTGGATCTGTGTTATCCCTTAGTCGCCTCTTACGACACCCACGGGAAGAGAGGGGCTGGCTACATTCTTTAGTGCCGTAACCACACAGCACAGTACAAACAAACAACCAAACATACAAACAAAAAATCTTTCCTCTTTATAATATTGGTGTAGATTTTAAGGTTTTAGTGTTTTATTTAAAATTTTATTAATTATAAAAGATAAGAATAATTAGAAAATATTTTAATCTATACAAATGAATTAAGTACTATAAATTGGAGTGTCTGTTTGTTACAATTGGAATGTCTGTTTGTTAAAATAACCGCTGTTTACTAAATGCATATGAAAGTATAGGTAGATGATACATTATTATTATACCAAAATAACATTTTTTTTACAATTTTTGTCTGTCTATCTGTCTGTCTGTCTGTTTCTCTGTCTGTCTGTCTGCTTGTTCCGGCTAATCTCTGAAATGGCTGGACTGATTTTGACGGGATTTTCACTGGCAGATAGTTGATGTAGTAAGGCGTGACTATGCTACTTTTATTGTAGAAATTTATTTATTTTATAACTGCGAATCGAACAATATATATTTTTTGTAAAATTCCACGCGGACGAAGTTGCGGGCGCAGCTAGTTTTTAAATATAACGGTAACCGTTCTTAAGGAATAAACTCAATGTGAAAATGACTCTAAACCTACGCATATTGGTTGGCAAAAACTTTGTATGTTTGAGTATCGAAACAAACTCATTAAAAATACGTTTGTATGAAATGTATGAAACAACCTGTATGAAACAACAGCAATTCGCTGCGACGCGACGGAAGGAAGACAGATTGCTTTGTATATTAGCATGTGTGTCTTGTGCCAACCTTCACCCACTTTGGTGCCTATAGCTCGTAACCACACGAATGATATAACGATTGAAATGAGCGCGAATGAATCTGATAAGGATCAATTTGTCCTGGGATATTTAACGATTTTACAGACATAAATAATTGTGTTTGCTCGCAAACGAAAGAAAACCGACTTCAATTACATCGACAAGTAATACAACGTAATAAGACGAAAATATAGTCAAGTAAATACGCGCTATTAAAGATTACTCAAAAAGTTGTAACCCGATCTCGATCTAATTTAAAGAAGACTAAATGACAAGTATTAGCTTTTGATTAAAGTAAGAATCATCAAAATCGGTACCTACACCTAGTAAGAGTTATGCATTATAATACAACGTAGGTCAACGAAAAAATATTCAAGTAAATACGCATTATCTATACTAATATAGAGCTGAAGAGTTTGTTTGTTTGGTTGTTTGTTTGTTTGTTTGTTTGTTTGTTTGTTTGTTTGTTTGTTTGTTTGAACGCGGTAATCTCTGGAACCACTGGGCCGATTTAAAAAATTCTTTCAGTGTTAGATAGCCCATTTATCGAGGAAGGCTATAGGCTATGTATCATCACGCTAAGACCAATAGGAGCGGAGTCCACGCCGATGAAGTCGCGCGCAGAAGCTAGTTATATATAACTCTAAAAGTACTTGTCAGATCTCAGTTAAATTTAAATGGGACCACATGACAAGCAACATCTTTCAATTAAAACAAAATTGATCAAAATCAGTCCGCCCAGTCAAAACTTCTGAGCTAACACATCTACATTTAAAAAAAAAAAAACAGTCGAATTGAGAACCTCCTCCTTTTTTGGAAGTCGGTTAAAAAGGCGGAGGTTCTCAATTCGACCAGGATCTGATGATGGAATTCCAGATAAATCGAAGAAAACCCTCGAAAATCGTAGTGACAACTAGTGTCTTTGTTGATTTTTTTTGTCTACTTACGTTGTATTACTTGTCGATTTAATTGAAGTCGTTTTTTTTTCGTTTGCTAGCAAACACAATTATAACACTTCATAAAATTCAATAAAGAAATTTTAAAATTCGAAAACAATTTGAGGGCTAAAATGGCTTATGTACACGTGTTTTAGATTTTACGGTAAGATAACAAAAAACATGCAAATTTCTTAAAGTTTAACTGTATTATCATTCCTTGTTGTAAACCGTGGCTCGGAGACAAAGTCGTGTATTGTGAGGACATTCAACTCTATGTACTGTACGAAAATATTTTATATGATAGAACAATAAACATCGTAAAACACTGTCTTTGTAAAGATAATGGAGTTTTTCGAATTTTTCTTTTGTTCCAATAAAAATTCTTTAACAGCGAAAAAAAGTGTGTGTGTAGTTGTGTACTTATGTAAGCACGTAAGGGTGCATTTAGACCAAACGAACAAAGAGCTAGAGCTAGAACAAGAGCATTCTTTCTTGATCTTCGAACACTTATTCATATATATAACAACGAAAAAATGCTCTACGCCTGTTTACACTAAAATAATTTGATAAGAATTTGATATAGTGGGGATAGAATGAGCATTCGCTCGTCTGATGTAAATCGACCATAAGAAGTTATAGTTCATTGGCTAGCTAACTTCACTTTGCAAACTTCTTCGTTGACTAGCTAACTTCAGGGTGTCGGTTTTTTGTGACGGTGCGGTGTGCGCACGCATCGTAAAAAATTACTTACCTACATCGTTTTTCCCTAACGCGCCAAAAGAAGTTTAACTCCAAAAAGTTTAATATCGAATGGTAAATAATAAAATAACTTCCTATACTTGTGTGTTATTACACAAAAGTATAGGAAGTTATTTTCCTCTCTCGATACAGTGTGACAAAGTACAAATTTAATGTAACATTTAATATGTTATATAACACATTAAATTTATAATATAATAATAATCTTGTAAAATTGTATTATAAAATTTGTCTATTTAGAAACGTTTTAAGCTGTATTAATTTGAACTGCGGCTCATAGGAGCGGATCACTGAGCACATTAACGTCATTTCTTTCTTTCTTAAAAATGTCGAGCAATTTGAACAATAACTGAACACATCAAAATTTCCAGTTATGTCCGGTTTATACCTACAACAAAATTGTAACAGGTCCAATTGGGACAACTTTGAGAAAAATTTGAAATTTGAAGAAACTCTTGTATCATCTCTGAAGTCAAAAATAAATTTTGAAGTGAAACTTCTTTAGACGCATGAGGGGTAAAATTTGAGCGACCGGTAACGCGGTAGCGTCATGAAGATCAGAACTTGGATGGACCTGGGAACACCGCGCGACGACGTTGCCTTTTTTCAATTAGTTTTTTTTTTTTTTTGTATTTTAAATTAGTTTTTTTAATAATTTTTTTTAATTCGTTTTTTTTAATTAGTTTGCCAACGAAGCTTCACTTCTGACATGTGTACTTTGTACGCACGCAATTTTTTTTTCACTTTCATTGGTCGAGTCACTACAAAACTACTTAATGAATTTGTATGAAATTTTAATTTGTTGGACTCAAACTCAATGTAGGAGCTAGATCTCTGAATACGTTTTTTCTAAAAATATCAAAAGCTAAAAATAATACTCGAAATATAAAATACTAGCTGTACCCTGCTCGCGTTGCTACGCTTTTTTTTGGTCGTACCAACTCAGAAACCTTTGTGGGCTCATGCAAAAAACTTTGCTGAAGATCATGAGATGATCAAATGCATAATTTACTCATATACATAAGTAGTAGTTAGGGATCCCTAGTACATTTTTTTAACCTGATCAGTATCAAGCTAATTTTTTGGGAGTGGCTACATTTTGATGAGGCGAACAAAAAGTTCCTCTTCGAAAACTCTCGATTGTGGTAGATAATAGAGTTAGCAGGAGGTAGAGCAACAGTGAGCGTAGGACCGGGATAATGTGCCACGCAATTTGTAGGACATTATTACTATTAAATTATATAGATATAAACTAACTAAAAGCAAAAAAAAATCAGAAAAAAAATTAATTTGTGATGACCTTACGAGGTCATCAACTTGATGACCTCGTAAGGTCATCAAAAATTATTACTAACCAGCTGATTTTTTTTTCTTTTAGTTACTTAATATTTATATAATTTGATGGTAATATTGTCCTCCAAATTGCGTGGTACGTTATCCCGGTCCTACGCTCACTGCTGCTCTACCTCCTGCTAACTCTATTATCTACCACAATCGAGAGTTTTCGAAGAGGAACTTTTTGTTCGTCTCATCAAAATGAAGCTACTCACGGAAAATTAGCTTGATACTGATCAGGTTAAAAAAATGTACTAGGGATCCCTACCTATAGTACATACACCATTGATATTATTTCAGTATTATGACAGAAGTAATTCGTCAACAAGCATAAGTGTGTAGACACATCGAAGAAAAACGCACATTTACGTAATTCCTACAATACCGTGACAAATAGACGTTTCCCTTTTGTATTCAAAGTCCGTGAAAACCTAGAACGCAATGTAGCCAGATGTGGCATGAATTACATTTGTTATTATGTTTTACAATGTCTATTCGAATCAAATAAATCAGTTTTTTTTTAATAAAATTATTAATTAACCAAGTTTTGTTATATTTTTGATTCATTCATTCACGCCTCACTACTAGGCATAGGCCTCTTTTTCCAAATCGGAAAAGTGTCGAAGTATTATCCATTTATTGTATTTCTTTAAAAGTTATTCAAATTTAAGTAATAAGTATTAAAATGAGTACGAGTATATTTACGACCTTACTGCTAAGTTTATTACTTTGTTTTCAATTAATAATTAAAAAAATTCGGCCAAGTGCGAGTCGGACTCGCGCACGAAGGGTTCCGTACCATTGACTAGGTAATATAAATAAATGTATATAGAATATAAATAATTAAATATATGTATTTTATAAATATCGAGCAAAAATAGGTAAAAAATTGCGTTTTTTGTATGGGAGCCCCCCTTAAATATTAATTTTATTTTATTTTTAGTATTTGTTGTTATAGCGGCAACAGAAATACATAATTTGTGAAAATTTCAACTGTGTCTAGCTATCGCCGTTCTTGAGATACAGCCTGGTGACAGACGGACGGACGGACGGACGGACGGACGGACGGACAGCGAAGTTTTAGTAATAGGGTTCCGTTTTTACCCTTTGGGTACGGAACCCTAAAAATTACCTACTTTGTCACGTATGTTACTAAATATGTAAAATAATAATTTTTTTTCTATTTAGTAGTCAAATAATGTTTTTTTTTTCAATTTCTGTACGTATAAACTTTAAAAACCCGTCATATACAACTTCTATGCAGCTCTATGGTAAGATATCGTCATAAAGTCTGTCCCACATAACCCTTGCTTAACCCATAATTACAGCTGTTGCGATGGGAACCGCTTTGGTCACTTAGTTTCTGAAATAATGACTATATACTATATACCTATTACAAAATTCTAGACATACCGTGACTTTTTAACGTAGTTGGATGATCATTTATTTTAATCTAGTAGCTACTAGACTTACTACATAGTTAAGCTATTTTAGTTTTTAAGTTTTAATTTATATAGTCCATTCCATCAACTTCTGTTCTGCTTAGTGTCTTATTTTGCTGTATGTCGTACACATTAAGGGTTTCAACCTAGACATTATGTTATGTATGAACTATTTCTGTATCTTTTAATGACTGTAACCTGTTCTGTACGTGATTAAATAAAAAAAAAATAAAAAAAATCTTAATTTTTCGATGTTTACGAGGGATTTCCTTGAGTTATTACCATTTACTATTTTTCTGCGATTCAAAATTAAAACGTGTTTAAATAGACTTTTGACTAAAACTTCTTTACGCACGCTTGATTTGAGGAGCAAGCTGGTGAATGCGTGACGAGAGCGTTACGAAAAGTGTGATCAGGAGAGCCGAACGGAGCAAGATAGAGAGGTGCGAGCACACATTTTCTTTCTATCTTTCTCTAATATTTACGTTTCGTATATTTAAGACACAGTGCAGGCCTATTGTGTAGAACTATTGCTAAAGAAGTTTTACTTCAGTCGAGTGGTCTAAACCTAAAGCATACCTACTCGTATGTTAAAAAAAAGACACTGAAGGGCGCTAATCATAATAATTAAAATAGTATTTATTGAAGTGTTACAAGTGGTAACATCTAAAAATGTATTTGATAAAGAGTTATTGAAGTAGTTGTATGTCTATAAAAAACCTTAAATCAATATAACCCGAAAAGAAATTTAGACTTACTGATTAAGTCAAGAGACATAAAAATTATTGTTGCGTAGTCTAAAACCGTAAATGCTAAGAATTATTAAAGATTATTTAATTAATATTTTAGTTTGTCTTAATTGGACTTGCGTACCAACCAAATAAACACAAAACATTTACAGAAAAAAAAACGGCGAAAGTTTTTGAAAATAGCTATTCGCTTTGATAAAAAAATCAATGCGAAGCCTTCTTTGCAGACATAAAAACAGTTTACGAGACATATCATTGTTTTTTCGATCAGCTGGTCTATTGTACGTATAAAAACTTTCTGACTAGCCAGTTGACGCAGTTTGTATTGACCCTGCTTTCTGCTCCATGGGTTGTGGCTGTGGGTTCGATTCCCGCAGTCTGGGTGTCATATATTTATAATAAAAGAAATCAGTCGGCTGTTAGGCTGTTACCTATACACAAACATTTAGTTGCTAACCTTGGGAACAGATGACTGTGTTTGTTTACGTATGTTTAAAAAAATTACGAAATTTACGCATGCGTGATGTATTTTTATGTGTTTGTTATTGTTAGTACAGGGTTTTATAACAACAAAAAAAAAAAAAAAACGGAAAAAACAAAATAAATTTGGGTGAATGTTCCCAAGAAGAAGCCGGGTCAGCTAGTAAGTTTACAAACATGTCACATTAAAACTTTTTGTAAGAGTATATACATCACAAAAATTGAAAAAAAAAATTATAAAACACTTGCTCTAATTTTTTTTTACAGCATAGAACACATTCAAAAACTTTTATCGATCCCATTAAATGCAAAAAATATAACAAAAAAAAGACTTACGAAAATAATCGCCATATTGTCACTACACAAGGAAAACGCCTGCGCGAGAGTCACAAGGGAAGTGCGGGTCTGCTAGCTACCGTCGCCTTATATTAAGATGCCTGTACTCACATTTACGAAGGTACGGACAAGGGTTGCAGATACGCCCCTCTGGTTTTGCACCATTGACTATTTGTTTAATAATAATATTATATCTGTATGATTTTTCAATTTCTATGATAAGTTATGATTCACAATACATCTTGTACAAATTATCAATCGAAAAAAAAGAAAAATTGTGTGCGTACAAAGTACACAGTCATGTCAGAAGTGAAACTTCTTTGGAAAACTAATACAAAAAAAAAACTAATTAAAAAAATACTAATTGAAAAAAAAGCTGTCACCCATCCAAGTACTGACCGTGATGACGCTGCCGCGCTACCAGTCGTTCAAATTTTGCCTCTCATGTGCCTAAAGAAGTTTCACTTCAAAAACTTTTTTAAAATTTATTTTAATGAATTTTGTTAGTGCTCGGTATTTTATTACATTTCTAGTTGATGACACTGGTTGTTAATACAGTTATTTTCAAAAATTAATTTAACAAATTGAATTTTATTAATTATTAATAATTTTATTCAGAAGAAAGTGTTTTTTTAACCAAGTAATATCCTGGAAACGATGTACAAGTAACACCTTGATAACATGAAACACTTTATTGAACTAAAACTTCTTTGACTTGGGGAGTAAGCTGGTGAATGCATGACGAGAGCGTTACGAAAAGCGTGATCGGGAGAGGCGAATGGAACAAGAGAGAGAAGTGCGAGCACACATTTTCTTTCTCTCTTTCTTTCACAGCCATTTACGTTTCGTATACCTAAGACAAAGTGCAGGCCTATTGTCCAGTTCAGTTCTGTTCAGCCTATTGCAATCCACTGCTGGACATAGGCCTCCCCAAGTTCACGCCAAAAACGGCGTGAATTGATGTGTTTTGCCCAAAATCACCATGCTGGGCAGGCGGATTGGTGACTGCAGGGCAGGGATTACAATAATGCACAAAAAAATCGCAGTGATTTTTCCCGAGTGGCATTAAACTGGTATAGTCAAAAAAAAAAAAAAACAGCTTGCATCATTTTACAAATTCCAGTACAACCAAGACCAATAAAACCAGTTAAACAACCACAGTTGACGCCAACCTCATTTGTCAGCTTATGTCTATTTTTTTAATCTGTGTTTTTATTGTTTTCTTAATAGGTACATATTAATATAAATGATTAATTTACCGTCTGTCGGAAGTATAAGCAGTCATTATAATGTTTGGCTCATGTCCAACTAATCGCGTGAACAAAAGAAGTGGTGATTTATCGTTTATCGATAACTGATTGAGAGATTTATTTCTAAAGTATTAGCGTATGGTGAAAGGTACTTAATGCATCCTTTTCGTGTTAGAAACATAAATTAAGGTTGTGTCAGCTATGGCAGCTGAGCAGACACTAACTACTAAGCGAAGAAGAAGTCCGATTCAAATTGTAATATTTAGGAAAAGGATTGGAACTTATACGCTTAAAACAAAAAAACTAAAATATTAAAAAAAACGAGTGTGCTTTAGAAGTTTAGACCACATGTCTGAAGTAGAACTTCTTTAGCAATAGGCCTGGACAATAGGCCTTAACTTTGTCTTAGGTATACGAAACGTAACTGGCTATGAAAGAAAGAGAGAAAGAAAATGCTTGCTCGCACTTCTCTATCTTGCTCCGTTCGCCTCTCCCGATCACGCTTTTCGTAACGCTCTCGTCATGCATTCACCAGCTTACTCCCCAAGTCAGTCAGTCAGTTTTACTTCAATAAAGCGTTTCATATTATCAAGATGTAAACAGACGCAACGTACGTGATGGCACCTCTCTTCATGGACGCGGCAGATGAGCCAACTGTCTTTTAAGAATCTGCAATAAAAGCTTACTCATTCTTTACAATAATAATTGCGTTTGCTCGCAAACGAAAAAAAAACCGACTTCAATTACATCGACAAGTAATACAACGTAATGACGAAAAAATAGTCAAGTAAATACGCGCTATTAAAGATTACTCAAAAAGTTGTAATCAATTTTTGATCTAATTTAAACAAAACTACAAGACAAGTATTAGCTTTCGATTAAAGTAAGAATTATCGAAATCGGTACACCGAGTAAAAAGTTATGCGGTATAATATAACGTAGGTCGACAAAAAAGTAGTCACGTAAATACGCATTATTAGATATAACTCTAAAAGTACTTGTCAGATCTCAATTAAATTAAAATAAGACCACATGACCCTTTCAATTAAAACAAAATTGATCGAAATCGGTCCACCCAGTCAAAAGTTCTGAACTAACATACATAAAAAAAACATACGTGTCGAATTGAGAACCTCCTCCTTTTTTGGAAGTCGGTTAAAAAAAGAGATTTTACTGTTAACACTTTTTTTTAAATAAAATTTTATTTAAAATTTTCGTAAGTTCCATTAATATTCTCTTATGTTGGTACTTAATTTTATTTAATTTGTTTTATCGATATGTGGTTTAGCCATTAGCCAGTTCAGTCGTATTTGACGTAAACATATTTTGCGCATAGATTTAAACCACAAACTTCGTAATAATGGTTAAGAGTAAAACGAATTACTTACGGACATACCTCAGTCCACCTTTATGACTCGACTTTTCTTATCTTTACTGAGAAACACTTCCTTTTGGTCACCGCTTTCCTTGAACCTGTATTACTTATAAACAGAAATACGTCAAGATAATTTACTAAAACGTATTCATTTTTTGAAGTGAAACTTCTTTAGGCTCATGAGGGGTAAAAGTTGAGCAACCGGTAACGTAGCAGCGTCAGGGACGGTCAGTACCTACTCGAATGGGTGACCGCCTGGGAACACTGCGTGACTTTGTCTTTTTTTTGTTTTTTTTTAATTCGTTTTTTTAATTAACTAGTTTTTGGTTAATTAGTTAAGTAAAAAAAGACTGTTTTTTATTTTACTTAACATACTTCAAAAATTAGCACATTGATACTAAATTTTTTAATACTGCCCTAATACTTAAGGATATTACTTACAAATTACCCAAAACAGCCAATTATTGTACTCTCAAAAGGGTACTTTACTCGCAAAAGGGCCATATTCAAACAGCCCTAAGCCTAACTCTCAAGTTATACAAATAAGAACAATAATTTTAATGTCAGTTTGTAAGTAATATCCTTAAGTATTAGAACAGTATTAAAAAAATTAGTATCAATGTGCTAGTTTTTGAATTATGTTAAGAAAAATAAAAATAAAAACTGTTTTTTTTTTTTAAATATAATTTGGTCGCCAAATAAGCGTACGGTTCACTTGATGGTAAGCGATTACCTTAGCTTATATACGTCTGCAACACCAGAAGCATCGCATGCGCGTTGCCGACCCTATCCCCAACTCCCCTTGGTCACCCTACTCACCAACAGGAACACAACACTGCAAGCAGTATTCCGTCAATTCCTCCTTTTTTGATGTCTATAAAAAGTCAGTTCAAAATATAATATCTTACGTAAAAAAATAAGACGTATTTCCAGAGATAAGCACTTATGTTAATTTAGGGCACGTGGTATCATAATTAATATGTAGCATTCTACTACGCAAAAGCGTATTATTCACCAAAACGGAATTTTAATTTGTTTTCATTATCACACTTTGTAACTTTTAATTAAAACGAGTGTCGGTTTGATTTACGAATGTTTTTTTTAATAATATTAAAGAAATTAGTTCGCTTTTAATAATCTTTCTAGCATTTTTAATATGGCTGAAGAAAAAAAATATGGAGAATTTTGTTTCAATTAAATGTCAAGTGAATTTCTTGATAACAGGATATATTATATTTAGCGGGAAAATAGATCATAATGTCTAGTATAATATTACAACGGAAGGTCATTGACATTGTGATAGTTTTGGCAGTCTTTGCTGTCTATAAATTAGATCTAATTGTAAATCATATACGTAAAAAGAATTATTAAAATTTTAAAGTCAAACTTTCTGACGCACGCTTAACTTGGGAAGTAAGCTGAGCTTTACGAAAAGTGTGATCGAGAGAGGCAAACGGAAGTTGAGAAGAAGATATAAGTTAGATGGAGCTAAAGAAGTTTTACTTCAGTGGTGTGGTCTAAAGCACACTCTTTTTATTGTTTTTAATATATACCTTAGTACATATTTATAATAACTAACTAATGTAATAGTACCTACCTAACTGATGTATATATTCTATGTTTATATAATATAAAAAACTCTATCAAACAGCGTTCACAGGAACCGGTAAAACGGGCCCTAAATGTCAGCAATAATTGAGATCAAATGTAGAGCATTTACCTACTTTATACTTGGTTGAAAAAAAGTTCTTTCCCAACAAATTAGTAATATTTACTTATTATTGTATAAGGAAGTGAAAAAATATACATAAACACACTTCCTTATAAATTTAAAAGTTAAAATGATTCACTGGTAAATACTGTTAGTTAGTTCCTAGTAAACTTTTCAAATGAATTTGTCATTCCAAGCTTTTTAACATCAATGTATTTGAGTCAAATCACGGAAAATATTAGGTAAATAAATGTTATTATCGAATTTTAGGGCAGTTCAGTTTTTTGTCATGATCATCACCATCATCACTTCAGCCTATCGCAGTCCACTGCTGGATATAGGCCTCCCCAAGTTCGCGCCAGACATTATGGCGCGAACTCGTGTGTTTTGTCCGTAGTCATCACGCTGGGCAGGCGGGTTGGTGACCGCAGAGCTGTTAGGTTTTTTTTGTACGTACTAGAATACTAATAAGTAACTACTCAATAGGGAATTTCCTTAAGTTTCAGTACTTTCTTAGCTACAGTCACAACGATGACACCGCTGTTTCGATGCCAGATTGATGACGAAGCATATTTTATAGTTCCGTGAAGTAATTGTCAAAGCAACTGTTTTCCCGATTTATTCGATCATCCTAGAAAATAATCGAATAACCCATTCAGGTGTTTCTCATGTTCTAGGCGTCGAAAACCATATAATATATCCAACAATTTTTTGTTCTGCGGACCATTTTGCACCCTTTTGTAAGTAGCGCCTGGGGCATCATGTCTTGTCCCCTCTCCCCGCTATGCCACTGGCGTTTTTGTATTGTGCATGTATCCGGATCTCCAACGCAGGATTAATTCCTAGTGGTGACCGCTTAGTCTGAGATTTATTTGTTATTTATAATTATTATTGCTTGAGCAGTCCCGGGTAATCTTTCTGCTTGTGACAAATTATTGCATTGTATCAACCTGTAAACATCTAACAGCTGGATAGCCTCAACTCCATGTAGTAAAATTTTGGAAGTTTAAATTAACACGTTTTTCTCTACCAAAGGTAGCTATGTCTACCAGCTGTTGATGATAGCCTTTTAGAGTGAAATATTTGCATGCTCTCCAATACTCAGCAGGGAGATTTACAAGAACTAGACCTAGACCAGAGACAAATGCTAGGCATAGACCTTTTTCTCCACGTAGGAGAAGAATTGGAGCTTAATCCACCACGCTGCTCCACTTCGGGTTGGCGGATATGTTCCCTACTATGAGTAACGATCGCTATCACGTATTTATGATAACAACCGGGACCGACGGCTTAACGTACTCTCCGAGGCACGGTGGGGAGACCCACAAGGACAGACATCGAAACCGGCAAGAAATATTTGTACAAATACAAATATCCACCCGGAGCAGGAATTGAACCCGCAAACCGTCGGTACTTTATATGACTACCTACTCGCACCACTACACCAGAGCGGTTGTTATAAAAGATTGAAAGATTTAGTACAAATACTTGTACTAAATCTCTCTCGAGCGGAAATTGAATCCACGACTGGGTGTTAAGGCAACAATTCGCACTAAGTTACTACTCCATAGGTACGTCACAGTCATTATCAAGGATAACAAATTGTGTCAAAATTCGAAACAAACAATCCTATTCAGCAGTCGAGTAAATATGACATTAGACCATTACATCATACATGTATTTGCTTATACACTAAACGTAACGTATCTAGATCACTTTGTTTTCCATATAAGATGCCCTGATGCTATCTTATTCATTATATGCAAAGTCGCAATGCTACTATAAATTTTTCTTGTTTACAAGTTGTTCTATAAAGACGAGAGTGGTTAATTCACTGCTTGCGTGTTTGCTTTTAAAAACATTCAAAAACAACAAACCTAACATTCTATTATATCATACCATTTCTAAGTTACACATAGGATACAGACGCGATGCAAACGCGCGTGTGACGCGATACAAACGCGATGCAAACGCGCGTTTGAATCGATACAAACGCCAACAAACTGCTCTGTACGATAAAAACACGCCGTCGACGCGCGTGTCACGCGATACAGACGCGATGCAAACGCGCGTGTGTCGCGATACAAACGCGCCGTCGACGCGCGTTTTAGAAACGCGCGTCGAAGGCTCGCTTAAAAAACGTGGTTTGCGTAGGCCCTAGGCAATCTATAGATTACGTCACACGCATGTTACGAATTTTAGACCCCTTCGTGGCTTCTTCATTCTCGTCACAGATAATCACTTTATGAGACCCCTCTACCTAGTGTGACGTCACATATTTTATAATTTTACACCTTTAAATTCATATTTATTAAATAAAAATATCAATTTCCAAAAAATTATTATATTTTGCAATGTGATGTCACAAAATTTAAACTGCGTCCCCACTCCCCACCCCTTGTCGCACAATGTCATACTTCGTCTACCATCTACACCCTTTAAGGGCCTATGTAAACCACGTTTTTTAAACGCGCCGTCGACGCGCGCTTTTAAAACGCGCGTCGACGGCGCGTTTTTATCCTACAGAGCAGTTTGTTGGCGTTTGTATCGATTCAAACGCGCGGCACCGGCGCGTCTGTATCGATACAAACGCGCATTTACATCGCGTCTGTATCGCTACACACGCGCTTTTGCATCGCGTGAAACGCGCGTTTGCATCGATTCAAACACGTATTCAGGTGTGCAAAGTTCTACAGGCTGCGTCTAACTCGCGTGTGTATCGCGTCTGTATCGCTAAAAACGCGCGTCGACGGCGCGTTTAAAAAACGTGTTTTGCATAGGCCCTAACGTGGAACGTTACGGCTTACGGCCCCTAAACATGAATCAAATAGAGTCAGTTTGGAGCCAGTAGTTTAGGTTCAAGATAAGTGTACAAATGAATTTAAACTAATGCTTCAATGTACACATTTTTTGTGTATAGTCTTTCTTTATATTATACTAGACAGTAGTCTAAGGATTTAAAATAATATCAGTAGAGCGACACTATTGATTGTACATGTACCTATGTAAATAAAAGGTTCTCATGCAAAAAAATTAGTTATGCGCGTCATCTATCGTTATACTTTTCAAGTATATACGATAAACAGGATTGTCTAAGAAGTTTACAGATTATGTGATAGATGGCGTACAAGCTAAAAGTTTTATAACTAGTGTCTTAAAAATAAAAGTTTTGTGTGGTTAAGGTAAAAAAATTAAATAATACTACTACTTTATAAAATATAGAAAATATATTTAATATTAAATTTTATAAAATATTATCACTTTTTTTTTCAATATTTTGTACTTTTGCATATAAAATATTTTTTTACAAATAACTTACAAAATATGGCAAATCGTGAGTATTCCATATTTTCGGAAAGATAATAAAATCAATCAAACAATTAATTAAACTTTTTATTTATGTAAATATAATAAAAAAATTATTAGGACGGAATAAACGTTCTTCTAGCCATGTTTTATTTATTACCAAAAACAATTACCTAGCTTAGAATTAATTAATTATCGTTGTCCATTTCAAATCCTTGATCAAACAATATCCATTTTTTGAGAATTGTTTGAATTATAACATTATCAAATTGCGCTAATTTTAATAATTTTGACCCTTGTATCTAACTTTTTGTTCGGAATGGTTGACATAATTATTGAGGCTGAGAAGAGATGGGTCAATTCCAGCGATGGCGGTGCCGTGTGGTGCAGCAATGGCAACCCCAGACGCTGCTACCGCAGTTGCAACTGGCCGGGAGGCAGCTAAGCCGCTTTCACCAACCACTGCCAAACCTAGTAAATTATTATAAAATGATATGAGTGCATTATTATTATTTCTTGGGATCGTTGACTTAAGTAGGTATTAGTTTATGTTTTAACTAACTTCTGCGCGCGACTTCGTCGGCGTGAACCCCGCTCCTACTGGTCTTAGCGTGACGATACATAGCCTATAGCCTTCCTCGATAAATGGGCTATCAAACAGTGAAAGAATTTTTCAAATCGGTCCAGTAGATCCTGAGATTAGCGCGTTCAAACAAACAAACAAACAAACAAACAAACAAACAAACAAACAAACAAACAAACAAACAAACAAACAAACAAACAAACAAACAAACAAACAAACTCTTCAGCTTTATATATTAGTATAGATTACTTGGAGAAGAAGTTTCACTGAAAACGGTTGTATAGTTTTATCTATAATTATATTATAGAGTGATATAATTATTATAGAGTGATTAATAAACACATTGACCAATTATCTGGCTGAAGTATCTTTCTTCAAAATTTGGAGCAGCCTGACTGGGGAAGTACCTCGACCTTACAGAAGATCACAGCTACATAATACTGCTTTCAAGCAGTGTTGTGTTCCTGTGGTGAGTAAGGTGACCCAGAGCTTCTTGGACTGGGGGACTTCATCTAAATTGACCGATCGATGGCGTTATTAGAAAATGTCGTCTATCGGAACCCTATTGGGAGAGTGTGGTTCTTCCTGGCAGGTCCGAGGGCCTGTCTGGGTACGGGCATCCAGGCTATGCCTGCTTACCCGGGCCTTTCATCTCCGGAAGTACCCACTGCCGGGTCCTTCGTTTTCGGCCCGATGGGCCGAGGATACACCCATTGGACACTTGGCCAGTGAATGGAATAACCGGCACTGCACGGTCGGGGTCTTTCTCGACATATTGGGAGAGATGACGACGATTTCGTAGTAGTTTATCTTTACGATAGATAGCGTTACGAGAAACGTTACGAGGTCAATCGTTCAGTAGATTTTACTTCTCATATTTTTTTCATACCGAGTACCTTTAATGAAAAATCGATTCGAGTAAACTCCAAAAACAGAACATATCTAAATTATAATATAATAAGCCCCGCTTAACTATTAATAAGCCTTTGCTTTGTCTGCCTGTCACTGTAAGGACTTACCAAAAGGCTTCGATTCAGCAATAATTGATGCTTCGTTAAAAGATTCTCCAGGATAGTTCGGAGAGTCAATGCTGATGCCCTCTTCACCTACCTGCAATTAAGGAAAACAAAACCTGCTAAAGTTTTCAAGGTTTAATTCAAAATGTACAGTAATTAGATAATTTTTCGTTTTAAAGTGTAGTTTCAAATTGATTTTAAAAGCACTAAAACGATGAAACCAAAGCTATTTATTTGAACGATACAAGATTTGGATCTAATGATGTGAATTGACTAATTGTGTTTGCTAGCAAACGAAAAAAAACCTTTCTTCTTCTTCTTCTTCTTCGACTTCAATTATACCAACAAATAATACAACGTAAGTAGACGAAACAAACGCACTAATCGCCACTACGATTTTCGAAGATTCCCCTCGATTTCTCTAGGATGACTTCATCAGATCCTGGTTCCCTCATCACGATACTACCGTCGGGATATCTCCTTTCCAACAAAAAAGAATCAACAAAATCGGTTGATAAACTACGAAGTTATCCGCGAACATACATAAAAAATATATATATACGGTCGAATTGAGTAACCTCCTCCTTTTTTGAAGTCGGTTAAAAATAATAATTAGGTACTTTTAAATTTGTAAATTTTTTAAGTACTGTAAAATTACGATTTGAAAGTTATTTTGAAGCCTATTTGAATAAAATTATCTTGATTTGATTTGATTTCATCAGACAAAAGTTCACAACACATCAAGGCGCTATTAAGGCGCTATTTACACAACCGCCTTTTGTAAACATTTCTTTTTTGTTTTTTTTTTCTTGCATATTTTATGTTACATGTAATGTTTCTGGTTGTACAATAAAGTATTTTTGTATTATATTGTATTTACTTGAAATAACAAATTACTTACATCGTCATAATAGTTATCACCGTATTTCCTGAGAAGCGTTACATTCTTTTTAAAAAGTACGTCAATATCATCATTGATCTCATCGATAAGCTTGATTGTATTTGAAGCCGCTTCACCAAGCGAGAACAATTGACTCTT
Source organism: Melitaea athalia (assembly GCA_905220545.2). Lineage (NCBI taxonomy): Eukaryota > Metazoa > Arthropoda > Insecta > Lepidoptera > Nymphalidae > Melitaea > Melitaea athalia. The sequence continues at coordinate 2,008,832 of HG992180.1, forward strand.
AAATCTATTCTTGTCTTGTTCTTTCAAACCACCAGTTCTCTTTCCCAGATTATGTAACTTCAGTAAGTTATTCGATAATGTTCTAAGACTTTGTAAGTTAGCAGCTAATACTTTTGATAGCAAACTTTCATCGTTGTTCTTGATTATATTTTCACTGCTTATACTCTCCTCTGCAACGACTTTCTCACTGATAATTGAACCGGCTGTATCTTTCTTCACTTCTAAGTACTGTCCTTTTGCGCCTCCGTAGAAGGGGATGTATTGTATCGCGGCACTGGAAAGTAAAATAATTATCGCTTTAATAATATTTTAACGGATAAAAAGCAAAAGATATGTTAAAATAAATGTCTCCTACTTATAAATTTTATTTTACTGATTTATTTAATAACACCGAGAATTTATTACCTACTAATATAAGTGTTACGATATTTGTATTATTTATGGAATAATATTTATTTTTACAAAAAAAAGCATAGGCGAAAAATTTATTGATCATTATGACATTATATACTTTACTATACTATACTTTACTATACATTATATATAGGGTAATGGCACCAGTGGTCAGCCTCATAACAACTTTTTGAAGTTTGGAAAGCTGGCATTTTTACAGGATTTGTCGGATAATGAAATGTAGTACATGATTGGATTAATTGTTTATTATAGTTTTTAAACAACATACGTCAAAAACAATCTTTCTCTTTATAAAATATATATTTAAATTCAAACAAAAAATGGCACTTTTTACCAGTGGTCAGCCTCTAAAATCCAATAATCAGCCTCGATGAACCCAGTATTCAGCCCTTATAACTATGAATAAGTATGAGATCAAAATGAGCATTATTTATATCAAAATCAACTATATTATTTAGGTATCTCTTATTTCTTATAGCTAAATTATCAAAATAAAAAATAAATTTCACCTGACCGAAATATTATTGCAAGCAAACAATCACAGTACTTACTTGTTTTCTTATTTTCTAGAACTTAATCATAAAAACATTTTATTAAACTAATTATTTATTTATATGAAAATCAACGATATTATTATGTATGCATACTTATATATTATGTAAATATAGTTAAACGACTCTTGTGGCCATCAACAAAGAGTATCACAGGTTTTTGCACATCCACGAACATAATCATAGAATAGATGTGTCGGTTTTCATCCAGCCACTATCAGATTTCCCAAGGAACCAATGATCTGGTATACTAGACACAACTTCTATTGGAGGTTTTACATAAGAAATTACTACGCATGGTGGTACAATATCTCCATCTGCTGAAAAAATCGCTAAAGTAGTAATTGTTTCCTTTTCACTTTCTTTGACAATTTGTTAAATGTTTTTATAGCCTCTAGGAGCAATCACTTTATTTATTGATTGATTATTGATTAGGTCTTCCGTTGGCCTTTACTATTGCTTGGTCTGTATATAATAAATTGTCTAGCTTTAAGTCTAAGGGATTGTTAATTTTTGATACCAATCTACCAGGCAACTTCTTCTGCTTTATTTAAAATGGAATCCGCACCCATTTATCTTGGGCCGTCTGGGACACGTAGATGGAGCCGATCTTGTAGTGTGCCTCGAGGAACTCCAAAAATTCTACTAGCCTCTCTTATCGGCATTCCGTTTCGTATGGATTCCATGGCGGAGGAGAGTTAGAGGAAACGTTTATCTTGGCGGCATTTTGGGCTGAAAAATATACAGAATTATTTATCAAAAATTATTTACATATGTACCTTTTCACTTACTGAAATACAATCTACCTAAATACATTTTATAACTATTTCAGCTAAAACTAAAATGTAGTCTACCGACGTCCTTAAAAATATTAAATGGGTACAATCGAAGACACTGTTAACTCTACATTTACAAACGAACATAAACCTTGTCGTAACGTATTAAAGTCTATGGGTGGTCAGTTAACAGTATCTTCGTTTGTACCCAGCTAGATCGGGGCTGAATACTGGATCGGCAACACCTAGTGGCCAGCCGCGTAAAAATAAAATGTTTAACGCGGCTGACCACTGGGTTTTTTGCGGAATATGAAAGAACATTACTTACTAAATTTGAAAATTTAAATTTAACGGTTCTAATGACCGCCTTTTCTCGCAATTTTAAAAATTATTCAAGAATCCAGTGTTCAGCCCCGGGGGGCCGACCATTGGATCTTTTATAAAAAAGTAGTACCCAATGGACAGCCCCTACAATATTTACGTTAATCAGCGATATTTTTATTCAAATTTAATATAATTCAATGCCTTAATTAATACATAAAGCCAAATTGCATAAAAAGCTATCACTTTTAATAATATAACATGTTTTTTCTTACCTTTAAAGAGAACACCACGCGAAGTAATAAATATGGCGGACATGGCACAACTGCTCTTTTCAACCGCCGTCACCTGTAGGAACGAGTTTGTTTCTCCCCCCTGATCCCCTGCCGCAACTATCGTGTGACATAATAATCAATTAGGAATCAAAGTATCTATTAAAGTACAAGTGATTCGTTTATTCTAATTGTAGCGATATTTATGACCAATAAACGACGCAAAAGGCTGACCACTGGTTCCTGGCTGGCCACTGGTGCTCTTACCCTACTATACTTTTGACTGATGTCGAATTTCGATATAAAGTATTCAAGTGCCATAGTTCGTAGTTTGAACTGAAATCGTGTTCAATTTCGGTTATTTATTTTTATAAAGCAGTTTTAGCGTGATACACAGCCATAATACATAAGAATATATATAAGATGTGCTGTGTGGTTACGGCACTAAAGAATGTAGCCACCCCCTCTCTTCCCGTGGGTGTCGTAAGAGGTGACTAAGGGATAACACAGTTCTACTACCACCTTGGAACTTAAAAAGCCGACGGATGGCGGGATAACCATCCATGCTGGCTTTGAAATACACAGACCAAAGACGGGCAGCAGCGTCTTCGGTGCGACAAAGCCAGCCCTGCGGTCACCAACCCGCCTGCCCAGCGTGGTGACTATGGGCAAAACACATGAGTTCGCGTCATAATGTCGGGCGCGAACTTGTGGAGGCATATGTCCAACAGTGGACTGTGATAGGCTGAAGTGGAATACATAAGAAAGGTAGATAGACAAAAATGTAAAAAAAAAGTGTGTGTGTCAGCTCTGACGCACGACTGGAGTTTAGTCCTTCTGATCAACTGCTAAATAGTTGCAAAAAAGGCTTACTGGTCTAAGAAAAAAATTAATACCATATCAAATAGTAAATAAACGAATCAAATAACGCCATCTGGCATCAACGCCATCAACATTCTGATGTTGATGGCGCCATCTGTGGCGTTATTAGAAAACGTCGTAACGCCATCTATCGGAACCCAACAGGGAGTTTTCGAAAACGTAATGAGATCATTCGTTCAGTAGATTTTACTACTCATATTTTTTTTACAGCGGGGCCTTATATAAGAATCGTTTTTTAAAGCCCTTCCACCACCACCACTTCAGCCTATCACAGTCCACTGTTGGACATAGGCCTCCACAAGTTCGCGCCCGACATTATGACGCGAACTCATGTGTTTTGCCCATAGTCACCACGCTGGGCTTTTGAAAGCCCTTATCTGGTATTAATTGGACCATCTTAATGTGTTGTGTTGTGTCATGTTTTATACTTTTTTTTGCATGGCTACGGTGTAACATGTCTCCCTAAACATTTGTTGTCTTGTTCCTTTATTTTGCGACTAAATTTATTTTAAACCTAGCCAACCTCAAATTACTTGTGGATTTGATCTTTTTATCACAGGGTCAAATAAGGGTACGATCCTCCTGATAGTAAGCGGTTAGTAAAGGCTATGGACGTCAGCAATATCTGGATCATCGCATGTACGTTGTCAACTTCTACCTTTTTTTTACATGGGTAAAATCCCATCGTCAGTGTTATGTCAGACTCCTACTGACTAAGGCCTCGTTTACGGAGACGCGAAGCGTAGTGCGTAGCGTGTGGCGTGGCGGAACGCACTAAATTCAAACGTAGGGCGTTGTATGAGTGCGTTTACGGAGAAGCGATTTTACACGCGTTCATTTTCATGCATTTTGACACACGCGAGAAGCTACGCCACACGCTACGCACTACGCTCCGCGTCTCCGTAAACGAGGCCTTAAAACCAGCACGTGTGAGCAGTCGTCCTCCTGGGTGGGGCGAGATGGGGTTGCACTAGCTGTCGCCACCTCGTCCCGGTGTCAATTTCTACCTACTCCAGCTGTTAACACGGGGCATCCCTAATAACGCAGCTGGCTAGGTACCTCACTCTGTACTGAAACAGCACTACTTAAGAGGACTACTATTTGGCTTCTGTAAAGTTGGGGTACTTTCTCAGTCGTGCTGGACCAGTTTTTTAACCGACTTCCACAAAAGGAGGAGGTTCTAAATTCGACTGTATTTTTTTTAATGTATGTTAGCTCAGAACTTTTGACTGGGTGGACCGATTTCGATCAATTTTGTTTAATTGAAAGGTGTTGCGTGTCATGTAGTCCCATTTAAATTTAACTGAGATCTGACAAGTACTTTTAGAGTTATGTCTAATAATGCGTATTTACTCGACTACTTTTTCGTCGACCTATGTTGTATTATACCGCATAACTTTTTAATCAGTGTACCGATTGTGATGATTCTTACATTAATCGAAAGCTAATACTTGTCATGTACTCGTAGTATTGTTTTAATTAGATTAAGATCTGATTACAACTTTTTGAGTAATCTTTAATAGCGCGTATTTTCTTGACTATTTTTTCGTCTACCTACCTACGTTGTATTACTTGTCGATGTAATTGAAGTCGGTTTTTTTTTCGTTTGCGAGCAAACACAATTATGTATATAAAGACTTAGTTACGATTTTACTACATACTGTTTATAGCATAAAAACTTTACTTCTAGACAGTATATTAAGATTAAAAGTAGTTATGTCAGACATCCAAGATCACAACTGTGTAAACTACTTACAATATAATGCAGCATATTTTGAAACAAAAATTGTAAAGTTAATTGTTTAAAATTCTTTCATAAAGAATCCTATATTTAGTTTTTGTAAATATTTATCTCTCTTGTACAGACATCAGCCAGTTGTAAATTTAACATATTATGTATAAAAAAGGTTGAGATTTTGATACAGAGAAGTTGCATTACTTTAAATCTGTCAAAACAAGAAGATAATTTACATGTTTAACATGCGTCTTTTTGTATAAAAGAACACGCTTACTTCACACGCACACATCTTCAGGGTGTATGAAAAAGGCCGACGCATACATTGCATAGTGCTTCAAGATTACCTACTTAAGCAATAAGGCTCTATAATTTGTAAAACTTTTCGTTTTAATTTTGTATTCATATAAGGTTGATGATGATTGAATTAGTATGTAAACGACCTATTGCTTGGCAAAAATCTGTGAATAGGAATAGAGTTGGTGCTTAGTCCACCACCTACTCTTCTTAGCCTACAAATATCTACTCCAAGCGAAAATCAAACCCTCGACTCCGCCGTTTAGGCGACTACACACTCTACTACCCCACTTGAGTCTCTTTAGAAAGTAAAAAAATAATACAACATTAAACTGACAATAAATTTATGTAAGTATCTTTAGATACATAGGTAGAATATTTGTTAATTTAGAGATTAGAATAAATGTTATCATTTTTGTTTTCGTTGCAAAAATTTAAAATAAAATTTTTTAGTCCGTGTTTGTTATTCAATTATCTATCAGCGAATTGAAATACATAGTTTTAAATAATTATATTATTGCTTCGTTGCATTGTAGTGTTTTTAATACTTATATATACATTAAATTACTTTTTTTTAATGTAACTAGGTTGGCAAACAAGCGTACGACTCACCTGATGGTAAGACCGTAGCCTATAGACGCCTGCAACACCAGAAGCATCGCAAGCGCGTTGCCGACCCTATCCCCAATCCCCCCCAGGAGCTCTGGTCACCTTACTCACCAACAGGAACACAACACTGCTTGAAAACAGTATTATTTAGCTGTGGTCTTCTGTAAGGTCGAGGTACTACCCCAGTCGGGCTGCTCCATATTTTGAGCAGGAAATTTCCTGCTGTGCCCTACCTCAGTTAACAAGTCAGCTCCTCAGCCTCAGTCAACTTTCAGAAGACTTTCTATCCAGTTTATGTTTCTTGCTTATAAAGTGTTTTTCATACAATACAATAAAATTATACTCCAAATATTACCTATCTAAAAGCGTGAACTTGACTTTATAAAATCATTATCATTATATTTAAATAAAATAATATAAATCTCATTCACAGAATCTCAAAATTTTATATTTGTAGGTACTCAAGTTTAGGTAAATCAATCTTGCAGTTTTCAAGTAAACCAACTGACTTCTGAAGAGGTTGACCTTACAAGATTTCTACTTATTTTGATAGAGAATCAAAACAGAATGAAGTGGTCTACCTCTTACCGCATTGGAAGTTACCGTAAATACCTACCATTTGATAATGAAAGTTAAGCTTTAAATTATGTGCAACTAAATAGTCCTCATTACCAGTTGTAAAGATATTCTCGTAATTCGTCAAGGTTTAAAAAATAATGACATTTGTTTACTACATATACATTTATTTTAAATGAGAAAATACATAAATTGGCAAAATCAAACATTTTGCAAGCGAAAAATATTTTCAAGGAGAGTCGAAATTATTTTTCGATGCATTTTTGTTTTAATCTAAAAACACTAATTTAGCTTAGTTAATATTATATTCATACACATTCAGTTCTGATTCTGCGTATGCAAAACCGCCAGGTCCAGCAATAGCTGTTGATTGTGGAGTATCAATGATTGAGACTGGTTCACCTTTCTGTATAATAACATCTGTTATTGGATTGGAGATAGCGATCCCGTTTTTTCCACTCATAGAAAAGGCACTGGGATTAATGTGAAATACAAAAGTTGGATCTTGAGTGAGATGATCTACGATCTTGTCACCGTCGTAATTGAAAACATCAGAGGCTGTAGCTTGATGAGTAAATTTATTCAGGTTCTTCAATACTTGCTTGCCGTATCTATTAGTAAAAAACAACTGATATTAATATAATCAAATTGTTCCCGATTTAGGGATTGGATTTTATTCAAGGGGGTGGTAATAAATAACGGGACCCGTTGCAACAACTTTCCCTTCTCTCATTGAATCTAACGATCTGAAATCATACCCATGGTGATGTGATCCAAATATCGAGGGAAAGGTGTCAGCGTAGGGTGATAAGGCTACAACTCTTGCATGAGGGCCGGCTATGGCTAGGCCACCTGGTTTGGTGTAAGCTAACCCACCAGGGCCAACGATAGCCGTACCACCACTTCCAGCTGTCGCTATTCCACCGGGACCAGCGATGGCGACACCGCCTTTACGAACTCTAAGTTTATTTATAAAAAAGCCAGGACTCGGTACAACAGGTTTTTTATTCCCAAACCAAGTAAAATCACTAAATGGAAAACGCAAATCACCCTCATGTTCGCTGTTTTTTAAGTCTTCATTCTCCTCAACCAGTACGGGTCTTTTCGTAGTTTTACGAGTAGGGCTCAATTTTGTAGGATAAAGCTTTTTACCAGATTCAACATCTTCTACTTCTTGCTGCGGTGCTTTAGCAGGAACCGTTCGTTTCTTAATTGCACGAGATTGTCTCGAAACCGTTTTTGTCATTAAAGATGTACTATCAATATTTTCATTATTAGTTACTTTATTTTCTATAGATTTATTTTCTACCGAATTAATTACATCGCTTTTAACGCCGTCATCATTACTTTTAACACGAGTTGCTTTACTTTCGTTGGATTGATTATCTACTAAACTTTTGACGTCACTTTTAGGGTCATCGTCAGTGTGTTTATTAATAATTACTTCGTCAACAGGTAGATTTTCTGTTGAACCTTTGACGTTATCATCACTACTTTCACTAATAATAGCTTCGTTATTACTATTTTCTGCTAAAGTTTTAGCAACGTTAATATTTTCGTCAGTTAGTTCAACTGATTTTTGTTTTCTATTGCATACATCAGCGTTTTGTCCGTATTCGATAAAATTGCTCCATCCACCGCCTTGTGCAAGCGCGACGAAAGGATTTTTAATTAGAACAGGAAAGTATTGTGAAAAAGGCTGTAGTTGAATGTTGTCAAATGAGAATGATGGAAATGATGGAAAGTTTGGAAACAATTGCTGTCGAGTTTGAATAGCTTGATTTGAGGGTGATATTAAATTGTCATTTATGTTGTATCCACCAAGCGCTTCGTAATAAGTTGGAGGAATGGCTTGTACGTTTAAGATATACGGGTATGACATAGAAGGGACTACCGGATTTGGAACAAATATGTTTGGTAATAATTTAGCAGATCTTGACTTCTGGTTTTGAACTGCATCCTCACTAAGGGAGTCCCTTGATTGTTTATTAATACTTTCCGTTCTTCCTATTCCTGTGGTTAATGCTGATGTAGCTAAGATGTTATGAAGTAAGCCGTTCGTTTCATAAGGATTATTGTTCGCAGTACTAAACTTGAAGTTATCAAGTATCTCTTTCGTGCGATTACTTTTGTCATTTTTAGTAGATATTTGATTAGTAATAGAGTTATCTTCTGAGACTGCTTTAGTCTTGGTAGATTCTTCATCCAATGTAGACCTGAAAACATTGAAATCAATAAATATATTGTTGTAAATTATTTATATTTTTATATTAAGCGTATTAATTTATGCGTGAATTATAAAAGCGGTGATGTGAGCATAAAATACATTAAATAGCATACCTGAACCTCTACCCCGGCCTGTATAAGTTGCTTAAGAAGGTTCCCACTTGTATTAATATACTGTTAGTTGTGCACTAGTTCTTAGTTTTTTAAGCGTATACAATGAAATATCTGTACAAAAAAATCAATCATAAAACCCGTTTTAATATTACTAGGTATATACAATCATCACGAATAAAATAATGCTATCGGTATTTTCAGATCGCGAATCTTATTATCTTTAGAACGCTTCAGTCTGTAATATCCCATGTTGACATAGGCCCCTTTCCCCATGTAGGAGAAGAATCAGAGCTTAATACACCACGTTGCTCCAATGCGGTGACCCACAAGGACTGCACAAGCACCCAGACCACGGCAAACATCTATATGGCCAATACAAATGTTTGTCATGTGCGGGGATCGAACCCGCAACCGCCAGCGCAACAGCCACAAACCAATGCTGTAACCGTTGCGCCAACGCTGCGTCAGAATGTCTGTATCTTTGGAAATGCAATTATATTTTGATTGTTATAGTTTTGCATTTTCATTTATATATAATGAATCTGATCGTAATTTTATAAGGTCATTGTTTTATGCAATAAACAATCAACTTATAACGACGGTGGATGAAAATTATATAGTCGAATAAAATTAAAGGCTTTTAAAAATCGCAATTAGACCCGTCCAAGATCTTTTGAAATATACAAACTAGTTCTAGGCATATCTTTTTGTTAATTTTATTTTAAGATACGTGTATTGAAGTATTTATTCGTCACTACATTGAGTTAATAATAATTTAAATTTTATATACATATTAAGGAAAAATTATCAAGTATTATTGCAATACTGTACGATAATAACAACAGTTAATACTTACTCATTGTTAGACGGTCGCGACACCACCTCTGTCAGAACGCACGCCAACAGAATCTGAAAAAAATTACATAAATAATTAAATAAACAAGAAAATAAATGTGTCAAAGAGGATCTGCTTTTTTAGTACAACTTTAAGATTAATATATGCAAATATAAATATCTCGTACGCTTCAGCCTGTAATACCCCACTGCTGGGCATAGGCCTCTTTTCCCATGTAGGAGAAGGATCAGAGCTTAATCCACCACGCTACTCCAATGCGGGTTGGTAGATATATTCCCTACTATGAGTAACGATCGCTATCAGGTGTACATGATAACAACCGGTACTGACGGTTTAACGTGCTCTCCGAGGCACGGTGGGGAGAGCCACAAGGATTGCACCAACGCCCAGACCACGGCAAACATCTGTATGGCCAATACAAATGTTTGTCATGTGTTGGGGACACTTGCGGATCGAAACCATAACCGCTAGCGCAACACTCACAAACCAGTGCCGTGACCGTTGCGCCACATAGAATGATATTGATCCGTGACCGTACACGTATAATTAGATATGATACACTGACTTTAGGGTAATGAGCTATTTATTCATTATTCATTAGTATTAATGGCTTCCAACAGGCTTTGACGTGACACTTTCATATACATCGATGTGTCAATTTATACAGGTAATAGAAAAGTTGATCGTAATTGTGTATAGTCTGTTGTCACTATTATATTGTGTATGTTGTGTTCATGCGCGTTATGTGTATGTGTGTGGGTGTGTTTGTGTGTGTATGTGTGTGTGTGTGTGTGTGTGTGTGTGTGTGTGTGTTTGCGTGTGTATCTATTATAATATTTTTCCAGACTGTGACATTTTGTTTCTTGTTATTAGTAGATATACAATCCACACCTTATACCTTGTCTTATTTAAAAATACATATCATTACTAAAATGATAATAATCTCAGCGGACAAAAGACCGTTTGTAAGTGGGACGACTTGGGGACGACGAACAAAAAGTAAATATAGGTACCTACGTCACAACCGCTAATACAGAATGTTCTTGTAGGTCGCTTTTTATGATGCTTGTTCCGTTACATTGCTTAGCGACCATCTGTGTATTATTTCTGAAATGTGTAGTTTTTAAGTTATGTAGTTGTTGTTTGTAGTTTGCTAGTGGTAGAGCTAGAAAGTTCTTGAAAAAGCTGAACTAGTAATAAATTAACGCAGGACGGTGTAAAGAGACTTTGTGACGAAACTGGCATAGGTAATATCTAATATGACAGACAGAGAGTAATAATCTTTCTAACGATCGATCGATCGATCGAAACTGGCGAACTTCGTACCGCCTTATTTTTTTTTCTTAAATATAATAATTATACGAGTATATATCGAAATAAAATATGTTAAAGCCGGTGTGCAAATTTGATTAAAAACGGTTAAGTAGTTTAGGAGTTCATCGCGGACAAATAACGTGACGCGCTATTTATACATAGGTATTAAGATATAAGGGTATATTATTTGTAAGCTATGTGACTCCATACATTTGGCTATTCATTTTTATTCATTACTAGCTTCTGCGCGCGACTTCGTCGGCGTGGACTCCGCTCCTATTGGTCTTAGCGTGATGATACATAGCCTATAGCCTTCCTCGATAAATGGGCTATCTAACACCGAAAGAATTTTTCAAATCGGACCAGTAGACCCTGAGATTAGCGCGTTCAAACAAACAAACAAACAAACAAACAAACAATCAAACAAACAAACTCTTCAGCTTTATTATATTAGTATAGATATAGTTAGGGATAACCAAAGCGGAAATCTTACAGTTAGGATCTTTTTCACCATTTGTGGACGCTATTTGACATACAAACAGACTTTGACAGCGGCAGGTTGAAGGCCACTAGGAACTGTTTCTCCCTATTAAATAATGTACAACTTTAAGATTAAGAGAAAAAATATATATGATAGATATAACTCATAACTATAGTAAAATTCGATTGCAATATATGTAGAATAATGAATCAAAAACTTAACTATCGGTTACTGTCATCCTACAAATAGCTTTATCCACAACTGGTAAAATTAGGCCGCGGACACGAAACTTGCGACGACGCCCGAGCGATGGCGACAGCGGGGCGACGCACAGTGGGCAGGAACGATCCAAACTATGCGCGAGGCAGTCATTTGGATTAGATTTACTGCGTCGCCCCGCTGTCGCCATCGCTCGGTCGTCGCAAGTTTCGTGTCCGCGGCCTTAGTGACAAGTTGCAGTGTGACCAATACTTCATGCGTAATCCAAATAAAAACTTCACGGAAGTACTATTTGCATTTTTTAGTTTCACTATTATTGTTTATATGTCAAGGATTGTATATCATTTATTAATAGTTCTTGTATGGAGGTATGTTAGGGCAGCTACTAACGTAAGCCATTTGATATTGTAATGTGAAAAAGTCTTAGAGTAATTTCTTTGCGTTGGACTTTATGATGTTTTAAAAAAAATATATAATATTATATTATTTCATTGGGTTAATATTTCATTGCATAAGATTTTTTCACTAAGAACGTCTCATTGCTAGACAAAGCACAATTAAAGCCTAGCTGTTTTTCTATCTTGTGTCAAAGGTCATGTAGTTTTGATGTAATAATAAGGAATTTTCTCCATACATACACATATTTTTGAATACGCTACACATATTTTTCGACCAGCTTATTAAAATTGTAAGAACAACGTTTCACTAAGCGATTTTATGAAGTATTTTTGTATTTGTCGTATCCGTTTGTCTGTCGTCTGTAAACGCCCTTTACTCTTAATGTCAAGAGTCTATCAAGATAATTAAGTATCTCGAAATGGTAGATAAATAGATCAAGTAACAAGGAAAATAATAAGGATTTTTTTACTGTATAGTAAGGCGAAGTAAATCTTAATAACTGGTTAGGCTTATTTTTTTTTTAAAATATAATTAGTCGGCAAACAAGCGCATGGCTCACCTGATGGTAAGCGATTACCGTAGCTTATAGATGTCTGCAACACCAGAATCATCGCAAGTGCGTTGCCAACCCCATCGCCAATCCCCCCCAGGAGATCTGGTCACCTTACTCGCCAACAGTAAAACACTGCTTGAAAGCAGTTTTTTTAACTGTGATCGTCTGTAAGGTCGAGGTACTACCCCAATCGGGCTGCTCCATATTTTGAGCAGGAAATTTCCTAGACCTAGGAGGGATTAGGGATAGGGTCGGCAACGCGCTTGCGATGCTTCTGGTTTTGCAGGCGTCTATAAGCTACGGTAATCGCTTACCGTAGCTTATAGACGCCTGCGAGCCGTCGTTTATTTGCCGACCTAGTTAGTTAAAAAAAGTGCCTAGTGAAGGTACAAACGACCGTGTTTTTATGTTCGAAGGAAAAGGTAATTCTTTATGTCTATGTGTCTCGAAATTCAACAAATTGTAATTGAAATGCTGTAGGTATATAATAGCTTTATAATATACATAAACTAGCTGCTGTGCCTGCGACTTCGTCCGCGTGGAATTGAACAAAAAAGTTATTGTTCAGTTCGCAGTTATAAAAAAAAAACTAAAATAAAAGCAGCCTAAGTTACACCTTATTACATCAGCTATCTGCCTGTGAAAGTCCCTTCAAAATCGGTCCAGCCGTTTCAGAGATTAGCCGGAACAAAAACAGACAGACAGACATACAAAAATTGTAAAAAATGTTATTTTGGTATATGAACCGTGTAAAGATCCACATGCATTTAGTAAAAACCGGTTATTTTAATATTAAAAACAGACACTCCAATTTTACTTATTTGTATAGATAAAGGTAAATCATACCAGACATCCGGAAAACCGGGATGTCTGGCGCGAACTTGGGGAGGCCTATGTCCAGCAGTGGATAACAATAGGCTGAACTGATGACTGATGAAATCATACCAAATAACAGGTAAATATAAGGTTAAATAAATAAACTGTTATGTATATTTCTACGAAATATATTAAAAACAATATTCAGTAATTCTTGACAAAAATATTTAATATTACATATTTTGTGTATACTTTGAAATTAACATTTATTTACTTTAGAATATAAATATAATTATTATAAATTTAAGATAATTCGTTGAAGTTTTTAACGTTTTTAAACTTTAGATGAATTTTGGATGGACAATAAATGCATTTTAACAGCTCATAACAAATATTAAATTTTGATATTTTTTGTTTATTTAATTACGTATACATGTTTTCATTGATTTAAGTACCTCAAAAACCAGCATCATTAAATTTAGTTAAAGATATTTATTTATTGTTTATACATTTATAGTATACAAGCTTGTACCTGTAACTTTTTTTCACAATTATACATTTAAGCTTTTATTATCCTCTCTACCAAGATAATCTTTCTGAACTTCGAAATAAAAAAATAGTATCCCAGCTTGTAACATAAACTCAAATCATGCAAACTGAAATCATTCTGATAGGGCACATTTATTTTAGAACATAATATGCTTACTGACGGAAAAATATCTCGTTTGAACTAATTGAAAGTGTCAAAAAATCTTGCAAATATACAAGTCGACGTAACTTATACCCCGTCCGGCGACTAATGATCTTTTTGACACTTCAAGAAATTTTGACATTAGTGACTGCCTCACACGTTATTTATTCGATTCGAAATAATAATCGATTTTATTTAAGAAGAACTTTCAATCGATTTAATTAAATACATTTAGTTTAAAAACATTTTTTATTTATGCGTTTATTAGTTTTTTTAATTATAAATGAAATATATAAATAATAAATAAATGAATTAACAGAGTTATTGCTCTTTATTCTTGGTTTGCAATTAAATTTCAAGATTTCGACTTAATTCCTTGCAACTAATCAATCTTGGGGTCATAGATACTATTTTTATTTCCTTTTTTGTATTAAATTTATAGAAACAATAATCACATGACGTAAAATTATTTTTATCATATGATCGATTTATTATCGATTTATTATTTCAAGAACTGTTTCATAGTCTGTGGTTGTTTGTTATGCACAGGGTACTTCACTCAATCAATCAAATCGTCAATAAAGTATGACATTACAGTAGAATTTTAGTACGTTATTCCGAAAAAAAAACAACGGTAATTTATAGGCGTGGGCTGTCAAAAAGATCATTACTCGCCGGACGGGGTATAATAGCTTTCAATCATACTTGTTAATAATTATGTTTGTATTGTATACGGTTTGCATTTTGCGTTTATCTTCTATATATATAAAAGAGTTACCCACACATTGACTCATCACGATATCTCTGGAACCATAAGGCGTAGAGACTTGAAATTTGGTAGGAATATTCCTTTCGCCGAGTAGAGGTCAGCTAAGAACGGGTTTTACGATATTCCACCCCTAAGGGGGTTAAACGGGGGTTGGAAGATTGTATGAAAGTCCTATGTTTTTGAAGTAAGAGACTTGAAATTCAAAATGTATGCTCTATAGATGGTGTGGAGGTGTACTAATAATGTATTTTTAGAAATCAACCCTTTTTGGGGCTGAAACGGGGGGTGGTAGTTTTATGTGAGCGAGATGAAAACTTAAGTATGTATATGTAAGTATATTATTTGCATCACAAAAATAATTAACGCCCAACGAAGTGGGCACGGGTCGGCTAGTTTATATATATAATCGCATTGTACCTGTTTAATTACTTAAATTAAGAATGTAACTATTTGTCACCTTTTTTACCACAATACAGTCCAATTCGAGATAATACCACGCTTATTTAATGATACTATAATTTAATTTGAATATTTTAAAATTTACATATAGAGTGTCCTTATTAATTTAAACTAAAATTTGATCAAATATTACAGTTTCTGCATCTGTATTATAATAAAAAAAAAAAAAATGAATAAAACGCGAATAAAGAGTACAATATGCAATCTTGAGCGTGTTAATTGGAACTATAACTTTTAATTGGTGGACGGTATTTTATCTCTTTTTTAAATTAAGTCCTTTATTATTATAACTTGTTAGGTTGTTTGACATTTATATTCAAATTGCCCCTACGTGTTAAACGTCAATTCAAACAGGGAATGTGGCGAATGAAGCGCTATAAATTTTAATTTAGAAGAAAAAAACGCCTATGTATGTAGAGTATAGTTGTAGTTTTATAATCATTAAGGCACTAATAACGTGTCATTTTAACACCTGTTATTTTATGTTGTATTGCTTAGTAACCAGTCATTCGTTATTATAAACCATACGAGATCTTAATCGTTGGTCGTAGAAGAACCTCACGGAATATAAAAATTTGAAAATGTGACAGTAACTTGGAATATCTGAGAAGACCCAACTATGACATCAACTTCACACGTTGAAGAATTAGCAAGCCGTTTCTGAGATTAGCGTGCACAAACGCACAGACAAATAGATAAAACTTCTAACAATCACTGTTTTGGGTGCTATTTGCATTGATAAAGGTCCCAATAATATTTTTCCTCATATATCTTCCATGTACAGACAGCGATCCGTTACGTTTTTAATATATATGTACTAGCTTCTGCGCGCGACTTCGTCGGCGTGGACTTCGCTCCTATTGGTCTTAGCGTGATTATACATAGCCTATAGCCTTCCTCGATAAATGGGCTATCTAACAGTGAAAGCATTTTTCAAATCGGCCCGGTAGTTCCAGAGATTACCGCGTTCATACAAACAAACAAACAAACTCTTCAGCTTTATATATTAGTACTAGCTTCTGCGCGCGACTTCGTCGGCGTGGACTCCGCTCCTATTGGTCTTAGCGTGATGATACATAGCCTATAGCCTCCCTCGATAAATGAGCTATCTAACACTGAAAGAATTTTTAAAATCGGCCCAGTAGTTCCAGAGATTACCGCGTTCAAACAAACAAACAAACAAACTCTTCAGCTTTATATATTAGTATAGATATATAGAAGATTGATAAAGGAACGATCTAGAAAGACTTTACCGCCCATGATCAAGAATTTTGACAAGATTAGATGGACGCAATTTTGTGATATAATAGATGTGAATAATTAATACCTAAATTATTATTTAATCTATACATATCTATACATATAATAAAATGGTAGGAAAGTCAAAACTGTACATTGAATATTTTTTTAAAAGAATACTTGGGGAGTGATCTACAATCGATACCGAAGCCAAAAATATAGTTTTTAGAATTTTTGTCTGTTTGTCTGTTTATCTGTTTGTCTGTTTGTCTGTATGTATGTCCGGGATAAACTCAAAAAGTACTGCATGGATTTACTTCAAATTTGGCACGAATATTATTAAGAAGTCGGGTCAGAACATAGGCTATATATTATCACGCTATCACCTACGGGGAACGAGCAGTGAACCTTTATTTCTTCAAACGTATGTCCGGGATAAACTCAAAAAGTACTGAATGGATTTACTTCAAATTTGGCACGAATATTACTAAGAAGTTGGGTCAGAACATAGGCTACATATTATCACGCTATCACCTACGGGGAACGAGCAGTGAACCTTTATTTCTTTAAATATATGTCCGGGATAAACTCAAAAAGTACTGCATGGATTCACTTCAAATTTGGCACGAATATTATTAAGAAGTCGCGTCAACATATAGGCTACATATTATCACGCTATCACCTACGGGGAACGAGCAGTGAACCTTTATTTCTTCAAATATATGTCCGAGATAAACTCAAAAAGTACTGCATGGATTCACTTAAAATTTGACACGAATATTATTAAGAAGTCGCATCAACATATAGGCTACATATTATCACGCTATCACCTACGGAGAACGAGCAGTGAACTTTTATTACTCAACGCATTCTGTAACAACGTGTAATCTAACGACGCATATTTGAATGTTGTTGTTATTATGCCATGCTAAAAGCTAGCTTCACACTATAAAAATTACGCAGTATAAGTAATTTAGGCCGATATACGTAATTAAATGAATATCAGTAGTTCAAGACAAATTTAAAGCAGCGCCTTCTATGAGATTTCAAAAACATCATCATCAATCCCTTTTTGGATATAAATAATTTAAATTTGATCATGTTGGCGAGGTTAATTGTTATTTTTAAAAGTAATAGATGGAGTTGTGCATTTTCTTCTTAAAAATTGTAGGTGTCGTTAATTCGTTTCAAAGATGAGCAAGACAGTAAAAAAAATTCTGTTTATATAAGTCTTATAAAATTCATAGAGTTTGTCTATATGTAATAACAAACAGAACTCAAAAAGAACTGCATAGATTTATAACAAAATTTAAACTCGAAAACGGCACGCTATTTCTGTATGCAATTTGAGCTAAATAGCGAAAAAAGAGAAAAATTAAGCATGCCATATGCCTATAATTATAATAAAGATAAGACATGCTTATTCTTTTACAGTAAAGAATAAATAGTAATAGAGTTAGTACAAAATAAACATTGACTGTTAATATTTTTTGTTCGGTATTTATTGGTGTAATTATTGCGTCTTAATTAATATATTTTCATGTCGCATATAAGCTTAAGTGAGATGTGGAACTAGCTAGATTTTTTTACACAGCCATTTATTTTATGTTAAGATCATGTAAAGTCATAACTTAGATGAGTTATAATTTTTCACCATATAAAAAATGTTTCCTGTTTGCTAACTAGACGGCGCGGGCGGTGGCGTCGAATTAAATCGTGCTATAGTTTCGTTCACAAAAAGTGATGTTACCTATGAGTACAAATGTCGTCGCCTCAACCTATAGAAACTTGGGTTACCTGCGTTGCTATAAGTTATCGTATGCTTGGAAACCAGAAAATATTTTCCTGAAATAAATAAGTCCATACTAATATTATAAATGCGAAAGTAACTCTGTCTGTCTGTCTGTCGCGCAATCACGCCAAAACTACTGAAGAGATTTAAATGAAATTTAGTATACAGATAGTCTAGAGTCTGAGAAAGGACATAGGCTACTTTTTAATGAGAAAAGGGTGTAAGGTGTTGAAAAGTGGGAATGAAAATTTGTATGGAAGTATGTATAATGTTCGTGTTTCGTAACTATCAAACATTTATTGTTTATCCCGTGGATATGGTTAAATCTGCCCTAAAATTAAAGAACGTATTTAAGTAAAGATTTCGAATCGACAACATGTATCCACAAAATACGGATAGTGGCGTAGTCTAGATTTTAAAAATGTAGTATAATGTCATTAATGAAAACGGATTGACATATTATATATTGGTTGTCAAACATTTATGCATGCGTTTAGAAATTTATTTAGTGTATGTAATCTAAGGAAAATATATCAAGCTACTTAAATATACAATAAATGATAAATGTACAAATGAATAAAAAAAAAACGTTCAATTGATTCTGTCAATCCAGGCAAAGTCAATATTTTATACTAATATTTTCATCGCGAAAGTGTAAATAAAAGATATGTTTAATATATCTTAATCTGTACTAATCTATGCTATGAGTAATGATCGCTATCAGGTGGACATGATAACAACCGGGACCGATGGCTTAACGTGCTCTCCAAGGCACGGTGGGGAGACCCACAAGGAATGCACAAATACCCAGACCACGGCAAGCATCTGTATGGACATATTATGTTGTCGTGTGTGGGGATCGAACCCGCAACCGCCAGCGCAACGGTCACAAACCAGTGCTGTGACCGCTGCGCCAACGCGGCGAGTTACTTTCGCATTTATAATATTAGTATGGATAAATATTAGTATGGATTATAAACCTGAAAGTTGGTTTGTTTGTTTGAACGCGCTAATCTCAAGAACTACTGATTCGAATTGAAAAATTCCTCTGAGGTGGATAGCCTATTTAAAGAGAAAGGTTATGCTTTATGAAGGAGGAAGGGTATTTTTTTCCTCAAAGCAACGCGGGTGAAACCGCGGGGCACAGCTAGTGTATAATAAAATGGTAGAAAAGTCAAAACTGTACATTGAATATTTTTTTAAAAGAATTCTTGGGGTGTGATCTACAATCGATACCGAAGCCAAAAATATAGTTTTTACAATTTTTGTCTGTTTGTCTGTATGTATGTCCGGGATAAACTCAAAAAGTACTGCATGGATTTACTTCAAATTTGGCACGAATATTGTTAAGAAGTCGGGTCAGAACATAGGCTATATATTATCACGCTCTCACCTACGGGGAAAGAGCAGTGAAACTTTATTTCTTCAAATGTATGTCCGGGATAAACTCAAAAAGTACTGCATGGATTTACTTCAAATTTGGCACGAATTTTATTAAGAAGTCGGGTCAGAACATAGGCTACATATTATCACGCTATCACCTACGGGGAACGAGCAGTGAACGCACGCAGACGACGTCGCGGGCAGCAGCTAGTAGCTAATAATATGGTAGCTAAGACAAAGCACCGTCCGTTGGTTGAGCTTGTTTTTATTTTTTATTTTATTTTATTTTATTTAAGGTTTACCAGCAGTTTTACAATTAGATAACACGATTACAGTAGATAATACAGATAACATTGGAAAATTGTAAATCTATATTAAGGTAAACACGACATGCTATATTAACTTATTACATTTAAAAAAGATATTTATACATGCATTATGTGTTCTTATTTGCTATTTGTAATAGATAATGCAAAATTTTCTTTTTATATACCGATATAGTAGTGCTGAAAATGTCAATTGAGCCACTGCATTTATTAAATGTTCTCGTGATACGTGGAACTGTGGAGTTCGCTCCTAGTACCGTTCTCCTAAACATAATATGAAAAGGCTTAATTATACTACGTGGCAACCGAGGGGGGACATAAAAATTAAACAACTGCAGAAGGTGGGGACAGTCAATTTCGTTACGACAAATTTTAAATAAAAACAACATATCTAGCATATCTCTTCGTACAGTGAGTGCGATCATATTGAAATGTTGTAGCCTGCTATGATATGATTCCAACATGTTTCCTGCCCCCGTGGAAAATGCTAAGTGTCGTGTGAATCGTTTCTGCAGCCGTTCCATTCTCAATGAATGTACTGAGTAATGCGGTCGCCAAACCACACTACCATACTCCAAGATGCTTCTTACTAAACTGTTATATAATAAAATTTTAGTGCTTGGCTTAAAAACTCTCTTAGAAACACGTACAATAAAGCCCAATAATTTAGAGGCTCTCTTTATCACAGCGTCAATATCTGGAACAAATGTAAGTTTCATGTCTAGAATAATACCAAGATCTTTAATTGTATCAACTTCCTGTATCATAACGCCATCAATGTGATATGCTGAGGGAAACTTATTATGGTTCCGAGTGTATTTAATATGTTTGCATTTACTCGCATTCAAGGACATGCCATTTACTTGGCACCAATCCATTAAACGTATGACATCACTCTGCAGCAACAATGAATCCTCCATGGAGCGTATGGTACGAATGAACTTAATGTCATCGGCAAAAAGAAATGGTATCGAATTTTTGAAACAGGTCGTAACATCATTAATAAATATGTTAAACAGAATAGGACCCAAAATAGAACCCTGGGGAACTCCTGAAGTAATCAAGTTTTTCTGTGACTGATAGCCATTTATAGCTACAAAAAAAGAACGCCCCTGCAAATAAGATGTGTGATGATGATGTCTTATGTATTAAATGTACACATTAATAGCACAAGTCTATTTACATTTGTGAGTATACCGTTATAACGAGCAATATTGGTTCATTATTATTTTTAAATTAACCAGTCATTGCTTTTTGAAAGTACCGCTAGGCAATTACGAGTATTAATCCTATCCGGCTTTAGTAAAAAACTGTAGGTAACGTTAGTTAAACCATCAATCATAATAGTAAAAGAAAGGTAAATTAGATGGAAAATTTTATTCTTGAATAGTTCAGGACGTGTCAAGGCACGTAAAGATGAGTTTTTTTTATATTATCGAAATTTTGACTTTTATTCCTTCTCGCAATGAAACAGTACCAAATTTCAGTGTAGGAAAATCCCTTCTCGCAATGAAACAGTACCCAGCGTAGGAAAGTACCCGTATCTGAGTTCGTGGCATGAACTAAAATCTTGCGCAGTTAGAGTATTGGAAACAGTTTTACATATTGTAAGTAAAAAATGTAGGTAATATAAATGTTAAGCAGATGTAATGCTGAAAGATAATTTAAAAGAGTTCTTTAGCATTAAGTTCAAGTTATTACCTTAACTTTGATATTTTAATAAGACTATGTCAGTTTTATGTGAAGTTATCACCAGTATGGAATGTGGATTCTGCAGTGATCCTGGACATAACTTGTTATTCATAAATCGAAATTACAACATTATTTATGAAAACCTTTAATTAACCCTTTTAAGTTATAGCAATCGATATTTTTTCTGGCTTGAACACTGTATAATATAATAATATTCAAAGAACGGCATTATTAACCAACGGTGTTTTTGTAAGTTAAACAGAATGATAATTATATTTATAAGATGAATATGCAATTAGCGTTCTAAAATTTAGATATACAACATTATTAAAAAGGTCAATTATAATATAAAAATAAAGATTTGTTTTAGAACAGTAAAAAGAGTTACAATAATTACTTTGTATTTTTTTTTCTGTATTGTAATTGAAATATTTTTTTAACATTCAATACTCCTCAAAAAGTAAGTTAATGTTGTAGAAAGTTAACAGATTATGTGTTGTACCTATATTTTTATACAGTTGGAATAATTAAAGTATCAGTAGTACAGTAAGTAATATAATTATAGTATATAGTTAGTAGTAATGTATTAAGTAGTTCGAGGGTGCAATTGATGCTTACGCCCGAACTAACTATTCTGCTTTATATCAAATTACATCTCGATTGTGAGGTAAGTAAAAAAAAACCGGTATTACAAGAATAAAACATTTTATTTGTTGAAATTTATAGTGAAATGAGAACAATTTTCAAATTTTAAAATATTGTTAATTGCTGCTTCAGCTTCCATTTTCATTGAATCGGGAGTGCAGCTTATATCTTCATCACTTGAAGAACTCATGTTTTTTGCTAATTAGCACGTAATTATAAAAAACCCCAAAAACAAAAAATATTTAAAGTAAAAGTTTTCTATTCCCGCATTTTTCATTAAAAAGAATCAAGTAAAAAACTTTTTAATTTTTTTTTCAAGATCGAATCTGATCGAAATTGAGCTTCGCCGTTCGATATTTAAAATTGATGACTATAATACTCACAAGAAGACAAGGCTGAATAGCAAAGCGACCTCTTTGGTCATTGGGCTGAATGCATGATGTCTATATTGTGTATGTACTGGCAAGTATGATGGTTAGATGTACGCGAACTTTTCGAAAGAAAGTAGTGTTTTTTTTTAAATTAATTACCGCCCTAGGGCTTTTCTAGCTACATTATTACCCTAGAGCGCCAATTAGTCACCTACAAGCCCCATTTGGAGGTAATAAGAACCTACTTATCGAATATGAGAGATGTAATAATAATTTAATGGCATTTCTCCCTTGTAAAATTAAACGTTATATCGGTAATCAGTGCTGCCAACTTAGCGCTTTTCGCGCCAGATCTAGCGCTTTTTTTGTTTCGAAGCGCGTTTTAGCGCCTAGCGCTAAATCTAGCGCTTTTTCAAATTATATGAAACTGTATTTAATACAGCGTAAAACATAATAAATTTAAATGTTAAATAAAATTATTTCTACCAAAATTGAAAAACTAACGTAGCAAACCTTACTAATTTACTTCTTCACTACGATCGTTTCATTCTGTTTATACTTTTATAGTTGACCTACGGTTTACACATTTGCAGTGCTTGATTTATTCACTATAATTAATTTCAACAAATTATAAACAACGTTAAAAGAGTGAGTGGAAGCAGGCATAACGCTTTTAAACATTGATTAAAACCTGTGCCTCGTGACCGTGATCCAAAAAAGCTTAATGTAGGTACTTTTTGTAAACGGGAGTTTTTGGCTTCAGTGATATCAAAAGACATCGTAAAACAGCATCTTATTTAAAAAGGTAAAAAGTTAAAAACATTGGACACAATGTGCGTTTTCCAATTACAGAGCATAATGCGACTCAGTGGCGCACAATACTAAACCACTCAGCCACCACTGAGTTGGTAATTTGGTATCCATTGCAAGCACGCACACGGAAGCCCTACTTTTGAGAGTGTGAAGCGTTGCTGTAGCTTTGGAACTTTCAACGTTGAGCATTGAGCATTATACCGCATAATGCGCTTTAGTGCTGATATTGGAAAACGCACAATATCTCCACAATAAAATAAATTTGCAGTTGGCGCGAAATCTAGCGTTTAAAAAAAAAAATTTTTAGCGCTTTCTAGCGCTTTTTTACAGCTCTGACAGCGCGTTTTCGCCAAGACTAGTTGGCAGCACTGTCGGTAATACTATTACGGTACTATTAAGAATCATTTTCCCCCTTAAGGTTGTTTGAAATAGTCGCTATAAGCTAACCTTTTATGTTGTTATAATCTATATATATAAAAGAGATTTCCACCCATTGACTCATCACGATATCTCTGGAACCATAAGGCGTAGAGACTTGAAATTTGGTAGAAATATTCCTTTCGTCAAGTAGAGGTCAGCTAAGAACGG
Organism: Melitaea athalia; assembly: GCA_905220545.2. Lineage (NCBI taxonomy): Eukaryota > Metazoa > Arthropoda > Insecta > Lepidoptera > Nymphalidae > Melitaea > Melitaea athalia. Next base: position 2,033,011 of record HG992180.1, read on the forward strand.
ATTTTACGAAATTCCACCCACAAGAGGGGGTTGCGGGGGTTAATAACATATATGGCAAAACAACGTTTGCGGGGTCAGCTAGTAAAATATATGGCATTAAAACAAAATAAGGTTATTAATTCAAACGAGGTTACATGACAAGTTTGAAATATATTCGCAAAGCACTTTGCTTAACTTTCAAATTAAAATTAGATCATGAACTTTAAAAAAAAAAACGTGGTTAACTTTCTATTGGCCTTTATAAAAGATACGATAAATATACCTATAGATAATAAACGATTCCGGTGTAATGGAATGAAAGCTCCATTAATGTCGTTTGTCGGTCCAATTTTATCTTGAAGAAGATATATTTATTTACATAATAATCAGTAATATTTCTTTGTTGTTAAATTATGCAGCATCCCAATTAGAGCAACATGGTATTCTTTGTTCCTTAGCCATTGCTTACTCCCCAACTCGTCAGTCACCAGCGTGTCACCCATGGGCGGATCCAGCTTCGGCGCCAGGGGGGGGTCACAGTCGTGGAAAAGCGCCAGGGGGGGGGGGTCACAGTCGTGGTCAAGGCACAAGAAGCTGTAATTTAATTTTGATAATAATAGATACAGGTAAAAAGTAGGTATTTTATTAATGTATGTAAGTACTGTACTTAAAAATATCTATATTGTGACAAAAATCTTGTTTAACAATTTTACTTAGTGGTCCACCTAGGTCCTGGACACAGCCCCCTGGATCCGCCATTGGTGTCACCAGCGTGTCACCTTCTGTACCGATCTTTGCTCATCTGTGTAATGCTTACCAATTGTTCTTTTTATTTTTACATAACTTCTTTTTTTTTTTTTTAAATGATTATTAATGGAACACAAATGCTTGACTTATAAGGTCTTGTATGAAAAAAAAAACTGTTTACGTAACATACTTAGATATCAACAGCAACTAAGACATTAAATTACAACAAAGCTTAAGGTAGTTAATTGAAATCCGACTGATAAATTTACTAAACTATTAATTAGCAAATAGATAGATATAGATAGATAAAGATAGACATTAGACATATTATGGTGTCAAATTTTTTTTTTAATTGCCAAATATTTATATTGTCATTGATACTTTGATTTTCTTCCATATAAACGCATTAGCTGTTATATAGACATAACCAACTATCACATTCAACAATAGATTACGTAGAACTAATCAAGAACAACGGTAGGTATCGTTAATTAGGAGGTAACTTCTATTAACAGTATAAGGTATTTTATTTTCTACTAGATGGCCCGGTGAACTTCGTATCACCTACACAAAACACTTTCTGAACGCACCTATAAATATTTGACAACCAATTGAGAACGTTTTTGACAAAAGACATTAAATTTCCCCGCTAGGAACATTTAGTATTGGAAAATTAATTCGTCGTTTTTTTAGTATTTTCCGTTACATATTATTTATGTTTGTCACCGTTTAAACCTTCCCTGAACTTTCACAAACATTTCAAGATCAAAATTAGCCAAATCGGTCGAGCCATTCTCGAGTTTTAGCGAGACTAACGAACATCAATTGATTTTTATATATACATATAGATAACAATGCACTTTCTACCGTGTACCCTTGTAATTTCAATTGAATTTATTCACTTCTAGTTCGATACTGTTATTATCGGACCAAACCAGTTTCAGGAGCAGGATAGTGATATTATAATCTAACGAAAGTAAAAAGCTATCCCCCTATATATTAATATAATCCCTAGTACATTTTTTTCACTTGATTACTATCAAGCTAATTTTCTGGGAGTAGCTTCATTTTGATGAGACGAACAAAAATTTCCTCTACGAAAACTCTCGATTGTGGTAGGTACGGTAATAGAGCTAGCAGGGGATAGAGCAGCAGTGAGCGTAGGGCCGGGATAACGTAGGTACCACGCGAGCAGTAGGACAATATTGCTATTAAATTATATAAATATTAACTAACTAAAAGAAGAAAAAAAAAAGAAAAAAAAATAATCTATTTTTGATGATCTCGTAAGGTCATCAAAAATTATTACTAACCTGTCTGTAACTATCTTTATGCTTTCTTTGTAATGTATTTGTGCCTTCGTGATCTACAATAAAGTATAAAAAATTGCGTGCTAAAAAAGTACACATGTCAGAAGTAAAACTTCTTTGACAAACTAATTAAAAAAAAACTAATTTAAAAAACTAACGAACAAAACCAATTCAAAATACAAAAAAAAATTAATTGATAAAAAAAAAAACAAAAAGCCAATGCCACGAGGTGTTCCCAGGCGGTCACCCATCCAAGTACTGACCGTTATGACGCTGCTGCGTTACCGGTCGATCAAATTTTACGCCTCATGCGCCTAAAGAAGTATCACTTCAAAAAAAAAAAGGAAAAAAAAATACTTTTCCAGTCTGGCTGACCAAGATTTTGAACTTGATATGTCCTGATGTGCCCTACCTAAACAAGACTTATACAAACATTTGCCATACACAAAAATGTAACAAAGAAATTAATGTTAATATCTACAACCAATTAATTAAAACGTGAGATTAATTACGATTTGTGAATATGCAATAGTAATTATTATAAATATTTATAGCGTAACCAATTAAAAACATATTTAGCAACAATTATCAAGTCTAGACAATAATTATTTTGAATACTAATGATTTTATAAATGAGAAAGTGTTATTAATTATACGATTACGATATAATGACTCAATTTGGGCAATCAAATTGGGTTGATGGTTTGCTTCAGTGGCCGCAGTAACTGGCCGTTGTGCTAGCAGTGGTGGGTTCGATATTAACAAATATATTTACTTTTACAGGTTACATAAATGTGAATCGATGTCTGAAATTATTCTTTGTATTTTGACGTGCAAATTGAAAATGTCATTAAATGTCTTGGCATCTATGGTTGTCTTACAATAGTATATTTCATTACAAGTGCCGAAAGGCTGTCATTGCAAAGAGTTCCGACAAATGTCTACCCGAGCCGAGGCGCAGCCGAAGGCGAGGGTTGAAAGTCGGAACAAGTTGCAATGACGGTTCCGCACTTGTACTGAACAACTACTTTTAATACAGTTGCGAAAAAATGAAACAATTTAATAAAATAAAGTCGCAAAAAAAATTCTTTGTTTCCGAAAATTATTACTAATCATGAAATCACATCTCAAAAACGTCTCAAAAGAAGTCAACGACTTGTTAATAAATACATTACTTAACGAACCATGTAAAGAATTGTAAACAATTGTAATAAAATAAGAATTTTTATTATTTACGTTTTTGTAAATGGAAATTTATTTAATATATTCGACTAGCAGCCCAGTTGTTGACAACGCGTTGGCGCAACGGTTACAGCATTGGTTTGTGACTGTAGCGCTGGCGTTTGCGGGTTCGATGCCCGCACATGACAAACATTATTTTGTATTGGCCATACAGATAGTTTGCTTTACATTTATCAAAAAATGTGTAGCTCTATCAGTCGGCTGTTACCTAAAACATAGGCATTAATTAATAATAATAATAATGATTTATTTTCCATCACAGTCATGTTGATAGGTACATTAAAACCTTATCTTATTAATAGCATAACTACAATACAAGACTTGACAACACGATTAGCGAAGGACTGGTGCCCAAAAAAGGTATAAAATACGTGTATACGTACGTAAATACGTGTCACCAGGTCCCCCCCCCCCCCAAGTTAGAAATACATGATCATGTATAGAACTGGGTCAGATGGAGACAGGCCTCTTAATTAGCCTATATACTATATAGGTTAAATTTTATTTCGATTAATAACAGCGATATATTTTTAAATAATGTGGTACGAAGTTCACCAGGTTAGCTGGTATTATCTATACATATAATAAAATCGTAGAAAAGTCAAAACTGTACATTGAATACTTTTTTTTAAGAATACTCTACAATCGATACCGAAGCCAAAAATATAGTTTTTAGAATTTTTGTCTGTTTGTCTGTTTGTCTGTATGTATGTCCGGGATAAACTCAAAAAGTACTGCATGGATTTACTTCAAATTTGGCACGAATATTGTTAAGAAGTCGGGTCAGAACATAGGCTATATATTATCACGCTATCACCTACGGGGAACGAGCAGTGAACCTTTATTTCTTCAAATGTATGTCCGGGATAAACTCAAAAAGTACTGCATGGATTTACTTCAAATTTGGCACGAATATTATTAAGAAGTCGGGTCAGAACATAGGCTACATATTATCACGCTATCACCTACGGGGAACGAGCAGTGAACGCACGCAGACGACGTCGCGGGCAGCAGCTAGTATAAATATAATCAGAGAGAAAATTAAATCATAAATGACCTTTTCTGAGTAATCATGACTATCTGCAATCATTAATTTGAGTTAGAATATCATAATCAAATAATTAATTAACTTTCTCACTTATAAAATTATTAGTATTTAAAAATAATTAGTGCCTGAATTTTTTAATTATGACTTCTTTGTGAATATTTTTAATTAGTTTCGATATACATGTTTTTAAATAAGTTAATTATAATGGGTCGATTATTGAATTTTGAAATAATTGATTTGAGTCGTTACATCATATTTCAATAATAATTAGATTTTCTCACTTATAAAATTATTAATATTTTAAAAGATAATTATTATGGTCTGGACTTTTTAACTGTGGATTATTAGTGAAATATAATATGTTTGATTGGTTAAGCTAGACATGTTATAAAATAGTAATGATTGGTCGCTCATTAATTTTTGCAATCATTGATTTGAGTCAAATAATTAGAAACACTTTCCACTCATAAAAACATTATTATTTAAAAATAATCATTTTTTGAACGTCTTAATTGTGGGTAATTTTTGAAATATAATATGTTATAATTATTAGCAAAATTAATAGCGAAAGCTTTAATCTTTTAAGTTACAATTTTAAAATATATCATTTAACCTACTTTATTAAAACTATATTATTACTAAAACTCCCTTTAATAAAATATATACTTATTCAATCAAAACCAAAAGTTTGAACTAAAATTTTTTAGTTTTCTTTTTATACACTTTACTGCCTTTGAGTCAAGCACCGTAGAATAGATATTTTATTATTTTGTTACGGTAGCAGGATGTGTAAAAATATTTAATTTATATGTATGTTGGTACAATAAACGTTATATTATACATATAGATATAACACTCACTCATTACATTCACACAATATTAACTAAACTACTGTATATAATATAATTATATGAACAAATACTTATAATTAAACAAGAATATAAGTGTGTGTATTGTGTTTAAATTTATTTATTTAATTATTTATATACGCACGATACCCGTAGTATACAGCGGATTTTCATACAGACATTTAAACTGGAAACTAAAAAAACAATATAAAGGAATGATCTGGAAATATTTTACCGCGCATGATCAAGAATTTTGACAAGACTAGATAGAATTTTTTGATACAAGAGATTTAATTATTATTAGCTAAATTATTGTTCAATAGTTAAACGCTGATTGAAATGACGGTTTGGTTCCGCGAACATGAGAAGTGTAATTAGTGTGGGGCATACAAATATTAGTTTGGTCTCGGCGTTTATATTTGTATGTACGTTGTGTAGCTCGTTTTTGAAGTGCTTTTATTATTCTGTTATTTATTCAAGTATACCTACTAATATTATAAAGAGGAAAAAATTGATTTTTGTTTGTTTGCATTGAATAGGCTCCGAAATTACTGAACCGATTTGTTCTGAATAATTTTACTATTGGGAATCTATACTATCCGCGGGTGACATAGGCTATATTATATTTTCAAAAAAATTAGGGAATTTTTTTTGTAGTTTTTGTTAAATACCCGTACAAAGCCGGGGCGGAATGCTAGTGATAAAATAATTATAAGTAGATAAGTATATTATAATTATACCGTCAAATCAATTTTTTTAATTTTTTCAATTTCGTATAATTTAATTTTCAATAAGTACCTACATTATACAATATCCTCAAATCGTGTTATTATATTTATTGCAGTGTTTATTTAATTTATCTTACACTCATAACGTATGTACCTACCATTGAGCTATTATTACTATACGTTAGTAATAATAGCTCAATGGTACCTACATACCAAATTTACGTATTTAAACCGGTACACTATAAACACAGATGACCCAGAAGATTGAAAGCGTGAATCACTACAAGACGGCTACAGTTAAGTCAGGGCTTGCACCGCTGTCAAGTAGTGTTAATTTTGTCTTTAAAATTTTATCAAATTGAAGTTGGAACAACAGACATTGGAACAGGAACAACAACAATTGTGTTTGCTCGCAAACGAAAAAAAAACCGACTTCAAATTACATCGACAAGTAATACAACGTAATAAGACGAAAAAAATAATCGTGTACGATGTAATAATTGCGCGGTACGTTATCCCGGTCCTACGCTCAGTGCTGCTCTATCTCCTGCTAACTCTATTATCTACCACAATCGAGAGTATTCGTAGGGGAATTTTTTGTTCGTGTCATCAAAAAGAAGCTACTCCCGGTAAATTAGCTTGATACTAATCAGGTGAAAAAAATGTACTGGGGATCCCTACCTATAACCCAGCAGCGAGACGATTATATACGTTATAAGTAGTTACCACACTTTGATGTAGTTTTATTGTGGTTGATAACTACGACTCAATCATCAATGTATAATACTAAGATATTACAATAAAAAAACCAAGTGTGCTATAGACTAACCGACTGAAGTAAAACTTACGAAACGTAACTCTCTCTCTTTCTATCTTCACTAACTTATCTCCCTTTCAACTTTCCTTCGCCTCGCCCGATCACACTTTTCGGGACGCTCTCATCATGCATTCAACAACTTACTCCCCAAGTCACGCGTGCGTAAAGAAGTTTTACTTCGATAAACGATTTTATTGAAAAAAAAAATTACTGCCATTTCTAAATTGAACAAAATAACGCCAAAAACTTTTTAAAACTTAAAATATATGCATATAAAAATAATGTCAAAAAGTTTTTATAACTAAAATATAAATTAAAAAAAAATATCGCTATAAATCGGTCTCTAACACGTGTATCGAATTAAATTGACCGTTACGAATTCAATGGGCATGACGAAAGATTTTGAAAACTTGTTCCGTAATGTGGGTACACATTTACTATTTACGAAAATACCTATATTTCGGTAATAAACTTAAGTTTAAGGAAGATTAAAACTATTTTTCTAATATGTTTTCAATGTGCACGTCAAAACGGCAGCAGATATCATGGCGTCGGCTCTGACGTCATGGCATGACACACTTCGGACGCGTTCAACCTAAGACCAGCATGAAATTAAAATTATAAATAATGGAGATAGAGTTCCAGGAGCTGCATGTTTTTTTATTGTAAATTTCCTCCTCTTTCAGAATCTAATTTTGAAATTTCTTTAATATTAATAGTTTATGAAATATTGGCAAAAAACGGAAGGCCATTTTTCCTTTTTTTAATTGTTTATAACAGACTTTTGCAATTTTTGATGTGCAAAACACACTTATAGAACATTTTTCTAGGCGATTCCGAATCCAATGAGTTATTACACATAATTTTAAGAGCAGTATCTCTATTTTCGACCTTTTTCAACTTGTCGACTAGAGTGAGTTGTAGGTGAACGCGCCTGGTGTATTATATTGATGTTATAGCGTGACGTCATGCGTTTAAATTTGTGTTTCAATCAAAATGGCCGATTGCAGTATTTTAATGTTTTATTTTATTGAAAATCACAATAATCTTATTATTTTACATAAAACTAAACCAGTATTTTGAATTTTTTTAATATGAGTGTTCCCCTGAAATCATTAAATTGACGATTTTTTGATACTGTCGTCATGCCCATTGTCTCGTTCGATTTATGAACACGATAAGACCTCGAACTTGAAATAAAGCTCCTATAAAAAAAAAAAACAGTTAAACAAATTGTTTTACAGCGTTTGATTAAAATTTGTATTAAACTTTTAGTAATAAAATTTGTAATGATTTATGACATCAAATATAGATATTATAAATAGCAATAGAATTGGTCGTTGTTCTTTTAATAATTTTACGTTGCAGTAACGTACTGTGACATTACCGTTTTATATAATCTGTATTATATATTTTATTTAACAGAAGAAATGTAACTATGCATTACCTATGTATTGTGTCTGCTTTACTTATGTAAGAGTTGCTTAGCTATAATAGGGGATCGGACAGTAATCAGATTAAAATCTATAATGTACTTAGATAGAATAAATATACTGTTTTACGATTATTTATCGAATAATAATTTAATATAATTCATTTAAATATTTTTAAATGAAAAAATAAAATGTCGTTATTTACAATATTATTAATCTGTACTAAAACACCACTAGAGTGCGTGACGTCATTTGTTGGTTACAAGCCACAGAGTACTTTAGAAAAGAGCAATCATTGACTGAACGGGTTATTCTATCCGTATGTTCAACGTACTCTGTGCTTTATATACTCTATGTTTATGACCCACAATTGACGTCACGCGCTGTCAGATGTCATAAAGTGGCGTTTTGGCGGGATTTTTGAACAAACAATATTAAAACATGATTTTGAGTACCTAAAAGGCTGTAAATAAATAAAATTTTATTTTTTATGGGTATAAGTATTCATAAAGATTAATTAAAAACACTTTTTGAAAATTTGTCCGATCCCCTATTATGCTCTACGGACATAGTATAGTATCCGATACCATTAGAGGCTAAGGATAAATTAATCCGAACTAACTACAACCTATGTCTTGTATTTTCTTATATTTAGCTTTTCTAGTCTATTTTATATTGTATTTAAAATATATATCTCTATCTCTATCTCTATATATATAAAAATGAATCGCTGAATGTGTTGCTAAGCGCAAATCTCGAGAGCGGCTGAACCGATTTCGCTTTTTTTTTTTATAATATTCCTTGAAGTACGAGGATGGTTCTTACGGAGAGAAAAATTTAAAAAATTCCCTGAAAAAGTTTAAAAACAACAATCTTCTATATTCCCATAATACTTAAAAGTCAATTTGAACTTTAATACAATACCATAAAGTTTAAGTGTTAGTGGAGCGGTTATGGCAAGGACTGTTAGGCGGTACGAAGTTCGCCGGGTCAGCTAGTAGAAAATAAAACAGGATACCCGAATTTACATATTCTTATTTCATTTTAGGTATGTGATTTGACAAGAACTTGTTTATTGTTATCGAAACAGAACAAATAAAAATCTGACAACATTGCCGATTGATAGTTATGCCTCGTTTCCACTAGGGGACAAATGAGGAACATTTGTCCCTCAACAATGTTGCGGGACAGATGTTTCGAACATTGTGTAGGCCACACTAGGGGACAAATGCAGCAACATGTTCCTCATAGAGATAAAGAAACACCTCCATCATTTGTGAAGTTATTTTTATTTATTTAATTAAATTAATAATATGCTCATGAAAAATACGTCAAATGCCAATGAACTTGTTGGCACAATTTTTGTTGCAATACCTGCTGAATTAAACAGTATTTAGATCAACCAAATATTTCAAGGTCATTAAACGCACTAAAATTTTGGATTGATAGTAAATATTGAAATATTATCACTCAGGTGCTCTCAGAAATAGCTGTTAAATATTTGATTTCTTCTGTAGCATCTTAACGAATTGCTTCTGTAATCAATCTTTTAGTGCCTAATAATAGTAATAGTTGTTTGACAACTGAACATATAAAACAACGAATATTTTTAAAATCTTACTGAATATTGGTACGCATTATTGTTTTATTAAAATTGAACAATAATTACTGAGAACCTTACATTTTAATAAATCACTGATAATTTAATTTGTTTAACAAATATTATACTGAATTATAAACTGTGTAAATTATTTTTTAAATCGACACGATTGTTTTTTTAATTATCAAAATTGGACCACTCTGTAAAAAGTTATGCGTGGTCATACATAAAAAATATACGCGTCGAATACATAACCTCCTCCGTTTGTACATCGGTTGAAAAAAAGGCGATGAAATAAAATTGATAAATTGTGTTTGCTAGCAAACGAAAAAAACCGACTTCAATTACATCGACAAATAATACAACGTAAGTAGACGAAAAAAAATTAGTAACGCACTTGTCGTCACTACGACTTTCGAAGGTTCCCCTCGATTTTTCTGGGATTCCATCATCAGATCCTGGTTTCCTTATCATGGTACCACCCTTGGGATATCTCCTTTCCAACAAAAAAAAAAAGAATGATCAAAATCGGTTCGTAAACGACGAAGTTATCCCCGAATATACATTAAAATCGAATTGAGTAATCTCCTCCTTTTTTGAAGTCGGTTAAAAAATATCGATATATAAATTTTTTTTCGATATCTCTAACTCCGATATTGATTATGTATTTAAAAATATCGATACATCGAGAATCCGATATTTTAAAAAATATCAAAAGCCCCTACCATGCGACATTGACGCGAAACAAATGTTTTCGATCTCGAAGCGGGAACAAGCAACATGTCCCTAAACACGTACACACTGTGGGACATGTTGCGGGACATGTTGCGGGACACTGTGCAACATGTGTGTGGACGTGTCCCCCAACATGTCGCGGGACGAAATGTTCCCTAGTGTAGACGGGGCTGACGCGGAACAATTGTCCCATGTTGCGGTAATGCCTCGTCTTCACTAGGGGACATTTTGTCCCGCGACATGTCGCGGGACAAAATGTCCCCTAGTGGAAACGAGGCATTATCATCACTACATAGTATAAAACAAAGTCGCTTCCCGCTGTCTGTCTGTATATATGCTTAGATCTTCAAAACTATGCAACGGATATTGATGCGGTTTTCTTTAGTAAATAGAAGTGATTCCAGAGGACAGATTACATGCATAATATAGTAGAGGAACACTGATAATTTTTGCAACCATGCGAAGCCGGGGCGGGTCGCTAGTAAGTCGATAAATTATAATCTACTTGAAACGATATACTACTATGGTATGGGGTGTGATGAGAAAGACCCCAACATATATAAATTTATAACATCCTGGTCATGAAGACCAATTTGTTTAAATGTCTTTGGCCTTATAATTGTGATCGTCTAGTATGAGGAAGGACTCTACGTTGTGTTTGATTTTTGTTTCAGAGTAACTTCAGTTCTTTTTATGGTATGCCGAAGGAAAGACATAGTATATGTTATTAGAAGCCTTGATTTCTATATAAACTCTAACTAACATCCTATCTAGTCATTAATTTAAAATAACATCTCTGCACAATGACATTAATTTACTGAAATTAATTTATCCTAAGATTTAATTGAAAGATATTTACTCTTACCAGTGATATAATTACTATAGATAACCAACTTCTGGAATACTATTAAAAGGAAAGAAAGATATAACACCTTATAATTAACTTATTTAGAATTAATAAGACTTAGTAAATTACACTTACCAGTGATATAAATACTAAAGATAGCTAACTTCTGGAATGCTGTTAAAAAGGAAAGAAATATATAACACCTTATAATTAACTTATTTAGAATTAATAAGATTTAGTATCCTAAAATTTAATTATAGAGATATTTACACTTACCAGTGATATAAACACTATAGATAACTAACTTCTGGAAAATTATTATGAAAAGGAAAGAAGGATATTAAACTTTATAACACCTTATAAGTAACTTATTTAAAATTAATTAAGATTTAGTAAATTTGAACCATTAAGAATAAATAGGAATAAACTTGTTTATTTAGGAATAACTATCACCTACTGTTTAACTAAAAGATCTGATATCTCCTTAAGAATGTGTAAATTATAATTTCTAATATTTTTAGTGAATCTAGATAGCTAGAATAGAAATAAAGTTAAATAATTATATTCAGGATATCCTATATTGACATTGATTAATTGAATAGTGTCTAAGTTTCTTTTACATGTATTTTTAGCTCAAACCTGATATAATAGATAGATTCTAATAACTCTAAACAAATAAAATAATTAAAAATATATAAGTAAATGAAATAATGATTAAATACATATTATATAGTTATTAATTATCTTGAAATAATTTATTCAGTTAATAAATTATCTCAGATAATTGTGAAAAATAATGTGTAGTGTTTGTTTGTATGTGTTAATCTGTTAGGATAGGGTTTATAGGCATTAGGGGATTAAAAGGCCGGGTTCAACTGAACCCGGGGGGTCGCAACCACCAAGCCCCTCCGACCCCAACCGATCCACACCGTGCTGAAGGCTCTAAATTAAATTAGGCACAACGTTGGTGCTATCCAATCAAAAGAAAGGTAGTAGGTAGGAATTGAGAGTACCCAATTTTCTACAATAAGTTAAACGGAAATATATCCTGTCTAACAAATGCTTGTTTCATACCGTTGCAGCATAATCATGCAATGACTGTATTTGAGTAATCCCTTGGGACGTCATATAGACATAACCAGTGAATTACTAGAGTTGATGTAAATACCAAGCTGTAATCAGACATGGTATTAAGATGTGTTCCACGTGAACAAAAGGAGGTCGTGTCTACTGATCTTTTCATTGTGTGCTTACTAGCCCATACGGGAACTTCGGTCATACAACTACTTTGAAATTCGATCACGAAACCTAACACTTTTGCCACAATTGGATTGTGTAGTGTAATTTCCCATAGGAAAGACCTACTGAGTTACGGGTCTATAGTCAGCTATATTGTCAAGCCTCGCCACCATTGTGAGATGGGTCGTCGGCGACTAGCGACAGGCGATAGCGCAACCTTTCGAGTGTCCTATAAGGAAGTAAAAAATAATTAAAGGTATAAGACCAACGTGTAGAGTAGGTGTATTGTGTAGGTTTGTCCTTGCATGACTCACAGCATTCAATGAAACAGCATTCATTAACCAGAATAGGTTGTTCAATTGAAACATTGAACCAGTAATTAAGTTGTTAAACATTTGAATATATCAGGCTCTCATAGGAACTGAATGGATTTATCAAGGACATAATAGTGTCGAGAGATAAATAAAACAACTAAATATAACATATTCATTTACTCAATCAGAATCTCTGAGAGTATCTCATTTTCACAATGAAAAGAGAATGTATATTTAATAGGTTTTATGATCCATCAATGTTTGTATGTTTGAAAAACACAAGAGGACTTGATTAAGGCTTGGCTTAAATCTCAGTAAATCCGCCTTGGGACTTAACAGAGACTGTCCACAAAAATTAGCAATAAATTAATTGGAAAAGTGAATATGTTTCTCTATTAGTATAAATAGAACTACATACCACTGACCAAATATAAATCACTAACTTTTGTTGCAGTTCAAACAACTACCATACACTAGGTGTATGATGAAGTTTGTCCATGTCTCTCATCAAAGATGAGGAATTCTTATCAAAGATAAGTAAACGTACGTATAGTATTTACCAAGAACATAGTTCAGTTAGGCAAACACAAACGCAGAGGTTGGTAGGAAGTACTCGCAACTTTCTTTACTAGATAGACCTAGATTAGGAACTACCTAGCATCGATGACGCGAAGAACTGTGGCTTAGACAGGCCTTGCCTTATAGGGGAAACCTATAATAAAACACTGGCGAATACAAACATTTATGGATTCACCTTAACATAGTTTATATAGTTCAATGAAAGTCATCGTGAAATTGAGACACTCCAGTCCACCAGATACCTCGTTTTGACACTTATTTAAGAACATAAGTTCTTAGATCAATGTTCAAAACTACAATAGTTGTGTAATGTCATAGATCAGTGTATAATTACCTCATCTTAGAATGTATTCAAGAGCTAAAGTATCCTTGAACTCATTCAAGACTACAACCACTTTGTTACCTCGTTCCAACATATATTTAACAACTACAAGTCCTTAAATTAATGTTTGAACTACAAAAGTTTGTGTAATGTCAAAATGAAGCCAAATATACATATATATATATATATACATACATACATATACTTTCATTAGAAGTATATTTATATGTAGAGAATATTCACTAAGATACGACAACTAATCATTAGTTTGTTTATAGGTCATATTATAGAAATATCCACCACTCTATCTACTTCCAAAGTAATGACATAGTAAAATTTCCTTTCATTATTTAAATACACCCTAACGAAAATCTATTTAACCCTTAATATCTAATATGATAGTTTTAACCAAGATTCATTCAATTTATATATGTACTTTAAAATCAAACAAATGTAATTTCATTTTATTCTAACAACATCATATTGTGGTTATTTATTTAAGTTAGATTTTATTTTATCAGTTAAATTCAATATAATTATGGTCATAAAGCTTATTTCATAATAATTCCATTCATTAATCAATCCATAATTCATAGTATCAATGTAACCTTTTCATAATAATTTCATTTAGTAATTAATCAATAATTAATAATATCAATGTAAACCTAGATAATAATTCCTTTCAATATTCAATCAATAATTAATAGTATCAATGTAAACCTTTTCATAATTATTTTATTCAATAATCAATCAATAATTAATAGTTTCGATGTAAACCTAACTAATAATTCATTAGATATCTTTTATTAAAAATCTCCGTAAAAGTTATAAAAATCAGTAAAAGGAACACAACATGCAGAAACCCAAACATGCAAATAAATAAAAATTAATGCATTCGAACCAATCAGGAGCGCTTCATCACAGGTCTTTCACTGAATTTATATAGCGGATTACAATTAAAATTTTATAATAAAGAATTGCACTTAATATTAATCAGTAAAATTAAATTAAAACTATTTCGCGGACTAAACTGAAGCTACATAGCCACTCTCAGCCGGCTTATGCTAATGAAATCTCTGAATCAAATCTAAAAAATACTTTTTAGGTATTTCTATCTTTAATTTAAGTCAGAGTTCCATAGCTTCGCCGGCCAAGAGGCCGCGGCGGCCGCGGAGGCCTACGTACTGTACTTCGAATTCAAAATCAAATTCTGACTGCCTCGAATTCAAACTCCCATCGTATTTATTCAAAAATCTCGCGTCTGTTTTTCCCCCACCCTTACACGTTCACCAATGCGCTCTGCAGTGATACCATACACTCAGCAATTCCCGTGTTACAAGGAAATTTGAATATCTTCGGTTCATTGCCGTGTTCAAAGATATGGCAAACCAATGTATAATTGTTTCTTCCTAATAATTTAATCGATAGTTTATAAGTCATTATAGTGCAACACAAAACCAAGGAATAAAATTATTACACAAAAACAAGGAATAAAATTATTACTTCCTCAATAATTTGAACTTTACTGGCTGTACGCACTTTTATCCGATCCAAAGGAAATTACGTAAATCAATTAAACAAAAAACACAACAAAGATAAACAATAAAAGGGAAAAACAAATATACATTGAATAGAGCCGAAGAGAAAAATTGTTAGTTACGATAAATTTGTATGACGGTTGTGAAGAATAATGTATTATTCAACCGATTTCGAAAGGGAAATTATTTAACCGATCATTGTCATTTTTAACCTTACGTGTTAATGTAAAGTAAATACACGTCAATTTTGTAGTTTTTATTCCGAAACACGGTAATTGAAAATCTTGCGATGGCAACCCTGGCGTAATGTGAGTCCAACAAAAAAAACCCACTCACATGCTTACCCGAGTCTAGAACCCTTAGTCCCGTGTTCCACTGTTTAATAAAGCTATGCTTTGCTTAATCGAATTTATAATTCGATTCTAATCTTGGCTTTCGTTTAATTATTATTACGAATTACCCGTATGAGAACATAGCAAAGTGCTGTTTTAAGACTTTTCCAGGCAATCCCTTTAAAATTCCTCTCCGTAACAAACATCCTCATACTTCAAGGAACACAAAAAAAAAAGAATTAGTGCAATCGGTTCAGCCGTTATTCTCTAACTGCGTTTAGTTTATGTTAGTGAAATGCAATTTCCAGCTCTAAACTTTGTTAAATGCGTAAACCGACTTTACGTCGAACTAATCGCGATTATATTAATCAGTGGAAACTGGCCCTTAGGACATTTCCTTACCATCGTTTTATCGAATCTGTCAACACAAAATTTTAAGCCTGTCTCGAATATAATATTTATTACCTAATATTTCAACAGGTTAGTCAAACTGTTTGAGTTCCCAGCAATAAATTCCTATTCTTAAGTACAACTTAAAATTTGAGTCCCTTAATGGATTAGAGCAATTTTTGTACATTAACTTGACTGTTTTATGTTTACGTGTCAACTCACATTTCAATTTATGCGTTTGTTATCTTAAAATTTATGGCACTAATAAATTAGAACTGAATCGTGTTTATTTGTTACGTTACAATCGCCCCTTAATTATATAATGTAGTTTATCGTAATTATTAATTAATCACAACAACGCAACTAAATAACACAATTCTGTATCACGTTACTTCTCAACTGATAGGACACTCATGAATCCTTACATTCAGCTTCAATCAACAGCACTTAGAAACATACTCTTCTCCCAAACATCCAACCTCTCATCAATCATACTACTAGCGTTATATTCAATGGTTAAAATCAAAATAATCAATTTCAACCAACCATTCCAGCTCCTTCACCCACTCTCACACTCACATAGATCCAATTTGATTTGAATTCCTACATCTAGGCTCAATTTTATCTTATAACAATACACATATTGTTTTTAAAATATAAAATCCGGCTCTCAATGTTAAATATACAACTTAACAGAGTGCAGTTCATCTTATTTTAGAGGAGATGGGGACTTTTAGGCTAAAATGTATTAAGTACAGATATGGTTTTAAAAAAAAATTGGTCATATATATATATATTTTTTTTTTTTATAAAATATAAAATATCAGCTCAATTCTGAATCTGGAAGCTGAGAAAAATGAAAAAGATAGTTTTCGTCCAATTAATTGGGTATCGATTTAACTATAATCGATTATAGGAATTAAAAAAAGTTTGCACTAGTTAATTAACTCAAAGTATTCAGATACACAATTGAAGTTATAAACAATAAAGTGTATTTAAATAAAGTTACATTAATATCGAAATTAAAAATTAATATCTGATAAAACCAAATTATTATCGATTTCGTATCGATTGAAAATAAATCATATCGATTTAACTGTAATCGATTATAGAATTTTAAAAAAATTTGCACTAGTTAATAAACTCAAAGTATTCAGATACACAATTGAAGTTATAAACAATAAAGTGTATTTAAATAAAGTTACATTAATATCGAAAATAAAAATTAATATCTGATAAACCCAAATTATTATCGATTTCGTATCGATTAAAAATAAATCATAATTATTTTTAATAACAGCTTTGACAGCTGACTGATATTGAAACTGTGTGCCCCGTCATGGTCCCGTCACTGTCACTTGTTTCATGTAATCATGTTTATAATTGTTTAATGTTTTCAGTGTATTCAGATGCATCCTGAGTCCATTCCTGATATTTATTTATGGTTTCAAGTGATTGATATTCGTAATGATATAATATGATAACCTTTAGTGCTTCAGGAACTTAGTGATTTTCCATAGACATTGTAACATAACCTCAATTTTACAAAACGTCTAATAACTCCGCTCTTAAATAGCCAAAATGTACAGAATTTCAGCAAGGAATCAATAAGCGTAAATACATTAATTGGTACTATTTCATTACGTTATATTTTACATTGCATTTCGGCCCAAGAATGTATGGAATCATATCCGTTTCCTTTCAGAATGAATAAATTAAAATATTTGAATACAGTTGCACAATTCATATCTAATACTAATATGAATTGGTGATATGTTGTTTAGTATTTTGCAGTACTTGGACAACTTGTACTGCAAACAGTCAAACTTTAAAGTTTGACCTATATTTTTACAATTTAATTTAGATTGAATATAACTTAAAATGTTCAGTTAATTTTGTGAAGAAATGACCGCCCTACTCCCCACCAACTATTTTTATTAAGCTAGCGCTTAATAAGTATTTGATGAAAGAAAAAAAATTTATATATGACTTAGTAGTCCGTTGAAAATTAAATTATTATTTCTATTAAGCTAGCGCTTAATAGGTTAAGTAATGATGAAAAAAAAATAATATATGACTTAATAGTCAATTGAAAATTAAATTGTTATATAATTATGTGAGAACTTTTAAGCGCTCCAATAAAATTAGTTGAGTCATTTCCCTGACCCATCATTACCTTAATTTTTATTTTTTATTCATAACTAAACCTAATTACAATTACACTTATCTAACTTATTACTATCTATTTTAATCATTTAATTACTATCTTAATAACCTAATCTTTTACTTATATATCGAACTTATTTAAGTGCAATTCATTTTATAAAATCATCCATAGTTTCGACATTAAATTATTGTGAAAATATAATAAATCTTCAATAAAGTTTATTGATATTCTAAATTTTAAAATCTATCCTTTTCAATTCTACATTATTAATTCTAATGTTTGTATCAACAGTTAAACATTGATAACATCTATAATTGATCGTGATCAATTTATTATTGATAATATCTATTTAAATGTATTGTATTAAAGTTTCCTCTAATTTCTTTAGTTATAGGGTCCATTAATGTGTAAACATTTGCAAATGGAATCGCACTAACTACATAAGGTCCTTCATACAGCAATTGAAACTTTTTTATAAGTTTCTTTTGAGCCTCTGACTTATTTACCTTACGAATCTTTACATAATCTCCAATCTGAAATTCAATTAAACGATGGGACCTATTAAATTTAGTTTGTCGTTTAATACTGTTATCTTTTAAGTTTTTCCTAACTTGAATTCTAATTTGATTAATATCTCTAGATTTATTTAATTGAGGCAAACAACTATCAAATGACATGTCATTACTCATTCCATATAATATTTCATTAGGAGTAAATCCCGTACTTTCATGAAATGTGTTGTTATATAATGTTTCGATTTTATTTAATATCGTTGTCCAACTTTTATGATTTTTATGGCAATATGTTCGAAATAAACGTCCTAGTTCTCTGTTAACCCTTTCTGTCGTATTAGGTCGAGGATTTCTTACAGTTGTAAATATAGGTTTTATACCCATATCTTTTAAAGTTTGTTTCCAACTTTCAGATGAAAATTGACTACCATTATCAGTCATAATTACTTTAGGCTTAATTATTTTAACAAATTGTTTTAATTTTGTAATAACTGAACGAGAAGTGGCTTTAGACAAATCATATAATTTAACAAATTTACTAAATGAATCCTGAATTACAAATATATAAGCAGAACCAAACCGTCCTTTCGGCAATGGTCCATATAAGTCTGCCATAACTAAGTCACCTATTTCTTCTGTCACAATAGATTTACATTTGCCTACATATTTTATATTATCACTTTTAGAAACTTGACAGAGATGACAAGTCTTTAATAATACTTTAACTGTTCTATGCATATTAGGAAAATAGAATCTATCTTTAATATATTTGAGTACCTTAAAAACTCCTTGATGTCCCATTTCTTTATGAATTTGAGAAATTACTTCCTCTCGTAACTGAGAGGGTAAATAAATTACATGTTTATCTGAATCGATTTTAAAATATAACACTCCATCCTTGATATAACAGCGCTTAGCAATATTATTTATTCTACCACTATGATTATTACTAATATTATTTATAATATCCATTATCAACTGTACTTCATTATCGTTAGATTGAAAACTAGATATATTTTTTAAGTTTGTTATTATTGTTTTATTTTTATTAATTTCCATATAATGTATTTCAGGACAATAGATTCTATCTTCTTGTATCATTGATGAATCAGGTGGGAACCTAGATAACACATCAACAGCGACATTATCTCTACCTTTTATATGTTCGATACTATAATCGAATTGTTCCAGAAACAATATCCACCTAATTATTCGACTATTATACAATTTCCATGTCCTAACAAACGTCAATGCTTTGTGATCAGTTCTAATTATAAGCTTTGCGCCCCTCAAATAGGTTTCAAACTTCCTTAAACAATAGATTATAGCCCAAAACTCTTGTTCAGTAACAGTCCATCTTAATTCGGCGCCCCTAAGAGATCTGCTACAATAGCCTAATATTTTCATTTCCCTTTGTTCATCGTACTGAAATAAAACCCCCGCAAGACCTACTCCCGAACTATCTGTTTGTAAATAAAAAGGTTTAGACATATCCGGATGATGCAACATTATTGTCTTTAAAAAACTATTTTTCAATCTTTCAAAGGCTACTTGTGCTTCTGAAGTCCATGTCCATCCCTTGCTCTTTTTTAATAATTGGCATAAGGGTTGAATTATACTATTATAATCAGGAATGAACCGCCTATAATAATTACAAAGTCCTAAAAATGCTCTTAAATGTTTTATTTTCTTGGGAACTGGGAAATTCTTAATTGACTCTATTTTCTCTGGGTCAGTTTTAATTCCCTCGGTAGAAATAATATGTCCTAACATTTTAACTTCTTTACATATGAATTTACATTTTTCAAGATTACATGTTAACCCCGCTGACTTTAATTTGTTTAGTATTATATCGATATGTTCTAAATGTTCATTTAACGTTCCTTGAGTTAAGATAGCAAGGTCATCTAGATAATTCACGCAAAAATGTCTAACTTCAGGCCCTAATATTAAGTCCATAGCTCTACTGAACCTACCTACTGAAGTCTTAAGTCCTTGTGGTAAAACATTGTACATATAAGATTTTCCATTAAATGTGAACCCGGTATACTTTTTACTATCCTCAGAAATGGCAATTTGAAAGTATGCATTATTCAAATCTATTATACTAATATAATTAACCCCATGAAATGAATTTAAAACATCTATTTGCATCGGAGGTGCTTCCGACTCAGCTATCATGTATTTATTGATTTCACGTGCATCTAGTAAAACTCTAATTGAACCATCAGATTTTAAGGTGTAAGTTAACGGACTACAATATGGTGTTGAACTTCTAGATATTATTCCCATATCAACCATTTCGGCTAATTTTCCTTCCATTTTTTGTCTATACGCGTACGGAACAGGATAAGACCGTTTAATTATCGGACTATGATCCATCATTTTGATAATATGTTGATAACAATTAGCTCTACCTAACCTTTTAACAAATACTTCGCTATATTTAATTAGAATCTGTTTTAATTTATTTAATTGAATTCCTTTAAGAGGTGTACCCGTCTTTATTTCTTGTAAATATTTATTGAAATCAAAGCTATTGTCTACCTTTGTAATATCACAAATTCTCTTTTCCTCAAAATTATATTTAATAAACGGAATTAATACTCGTTGATCTCTATGTTCGATAACTAACCCTATGGATGGCTCTTGTAATTTAATATTAACATTATTTGCCATAAGCCAGTCAAATCCTAGTATCATTGAATGAACTAATTTTGGTACTATAAAAAATCTAATCTCTAAATCAATTACCCCAAATCTTACAGGCAATAAAACCATTTGTTGTATTTTAGCACTCTTTTGTCCTACTGCTCCACGTATCTGAATCGGCTTAACAGGTAACATGTCTAATTTGTTCCCAGTTAATGATTTTAAAGATTCCCAAAATGATTCTGAAATGCAGGTTATGTCACTCCCTGTATCGACTAAACATATGACTCGTTTACCAGATACTATCACTTCAATCTCAGATTTAATTATTTCTAATTTATCCGCGGTAATATTATCTTCCTCGTCAAATAATGAAAAGACTGCTTCGGTTTGCACTAACGACTCATTATCTATTTCCGATTGATTTTTTAATGTTTGTATGATTTTATACTTGAAATCTGTTGAATTAATTTTATTTAATCCTGAGCCTAACCCTGATTTACAATATTGTCCCTTAGCTATGATTGGTTTACGTATACCATTATTATCTCTACCTAATGTCTGTCCAGGTTCCCACCCGAGTTTAAGCATAATTCTTAAAGCTACTGATGTACTGTTCGCCCCTACTAAAGTTGATGTACCGGGGTCTGTCACATCAACACTTATTAGTTTAAATTCTCTGTTGATACAGAGTTTTCTATAGAAACATTGTTATCATTATCTACTCTATTTGTACCATTAATGCTATTCTTCTTGTTTGGTATCACCTTACTCATTGATCTAGTGTTCATAATTCGCTTCCGGTTGAGACCGCCTCTGCCATTCTGCTGTTGAGCTGCCATCTCAGGTCTTTGAACGCTGCTAGAACGGGCTTTAATGCCACTACTGAAGTTATTTTGCTTATTAATGTTATCTAACTTTCGCAGAAACTCCGTAGCTTGAAGAATCGATGTGTAATTACTTGTTGACCAAGCATATTGAACATCTTTAGGAAAATGATTCATAATGTCATTTATTAATTGTCTCTCTTGAATAGGATACGACAACATCTTCGCTTGTCCACATAAAGTAATGAAATGGCTTAACATAGACTGGACTCCGTCCCACGAATTCTGACTGATTCGTCTTCTTAATTCATTCTGCTCAGCCTCGCCCCAATATGTGTCTAAAAAATCCCTTTTGAAGTCTTCAAACACTGTCCATCTATCTCTATAAATACGCGCCCAATTTCGCGATTCATTTTCAAGACAATCCATGACAATGTCTATTATATCTCTCGCCTCTGGTGCAGACCTTCTTAAATAAGCAGTCAGGTCTTCGATGAACGTCACAGGATGTTTTCCCTTAAATGGAAACTTAGGTCTTTCCGTAGACATCTGCGCCACTGGATAGTATACCGTTGATGTTCCCGGCTGTATGATAGGTTGAATAAAATTTTCTCTCGGCATAACATTGTCCGATGATCCACTAGGAGTAGACATTCTATTTTCCAACTCCGAGATTTTATTATTGATGTTATTCATTGCCTTTTCCACCATTCGAGATATGTATTGTAAAGAATTAATCTTCCTTACTTTAGTAGCAGGTCTAACTGCAGACACTCTCTTGTTATTAGAATTAGTCGCCTTGGTTCCAACAGGACTAGCTTTAGATTGACGCCTAGGCATTGTTATAGATTTAATTTGCTTCAAATGTATCACTGATAATGTTTATCTAAATTTTAATTAATTTATTTTAAATTAAAAAGATTCACTGCACTCTATTTAAGCTACTCATTTAATTTGAGTTTAATTTAAATAAACTTTCCAAATGTTCACACAAAAACTATCTCTTTCTAATCACCTTTTAAACTCCTAATATTTTATTGAAATTTTATCAAGTCGACCGAGATCTGCAATGTTAAAAATTTTTAGTTTTAATTTTAAAACATTAAATGTTTATAAATTTAATTAAGATCCAACTATCACTATCCACTGATTATCAATCTAAAACAATTATTTTTATAATTCTATTTACTTTCAAACGAAATATGACAACTTCATTTCTTCTCTAGTATTCATTGATAACATTCTTATCAAACATCAATTCAATTCCATTCACACCAAACAATGCATCCATCAACAAAAGAATAATAAAACTATCGCTGTGAAATCATAACAATTAGAAAATTCTCAAATCCTCATAAATGTTAACTGCCAAATTCATACTATCCCTAATTGTCCTTTTTTATAATAAATACTACAGTATATATTTTTAAATTGAAATTCAATTTACTCGGATTGAACTTTCCACCTTGCATATGACATTCAATTCCCTCATCCACTGAACCATTGTATATAACTTATAAGATCACAACCACGCCATCTTTGTTTCACAATAAACACTTCCATATCTACACTCGATACTACGCCATTTCTACTTCTAAGCCTACCTTTCAATACCACTCACTCTCAACAGATGGCGTTACTGATATGAAACATTTTGAAATTCTTTCAGCGCCATCTACGAACACATAGCACAACCATCCATAACTTCCGTAAGCAACTCGATATTAATTCACGTTTGTCCACCAGATGTCGCTACCAACCCTACTACAATTTTACTGTCGCTATTAATTCACGCTTGTTCAATACATTTAAAACCACACATCCTCTGATATAAATACTAATAATTAACAAGGTTGATATAAAATTCTATTCAATTCAAATTTGAAATAAAAGTTTCCTTCACTTTGACAACTGACAGTTCAAAAATACGAAGAAAGCTAACAAATAATAATAAATTAGAATAAATATAATGTAATAAATTGTTCATAAAAAATGTTCTATATTTTTCCCCAATAATGTCTTATTAATATTTAAAAAACAAGAACTTTTTCAAAAGAATTTATTGTAACCGTTTTTAGAACGTAATTTCATAAGAAATTAACCTGTTTTTTTTTCTATAAATAACAACTTAAATATTTGAATCGGTATAAATTTATATCGAAACAGCACGTAAAATATATATAATTTAATTAAATGTGTGAATTGGATCATTTTTCCGTGGTTGGTATTTTAAACTTGTTTGTTGTCAAGAATTGAAAAAATATACAAATTCAGACTAGGCTGTATGGATTATAGACTTTTGCCTTTTCCTATTGGGGATAAGTTTTAAAACAACAACATTGTTTGCTGTCAAATCAAGCCAAAATAAAATAGGCAATTAGACATTTTAAACTTTAAACTTGTTTGTATTTTTAACTTATGAATGCTAAGTCATTCGGTAAGCTATACTCTTTTTTACAAATAAAATTATCTTAAACAGTTGCAGTCAATTCCTAAAATTCAAGGTCAAAATAACCCTGTTACCTTCATAACCTAATTCAATTTCTATTTAACCAGTACATTCTCGCACACATGACTAAAATGCACTGAATTTTCTATACTTTAAAATCTGTTATTTAAACTAAGTATAATTTGCTATGATGGCAGTGACTACACTTAATTATTTTTAAAATCTAACATTAAAATGAATAAATATACCAAAATACATAGTCTTTCCTGTACAGTCTCTGTAAATAAATGAATAAAAGTTAATTCCACAGTTAGTTAATATTATAATTAATTTCCTACTACTAACTATAATATTATCCTTTCTTCACATTATGTTTGCAGATTTTTAATACTATTGAATACTACCATTTCAGCCTAACCTCCACGTACATCTAGCCAGCCCTTAAGGATTTTCAACGCATAACTATTGGGACCAATTTCAACAAAGAAGGAAATTACTTCAGCGTCAGTGACTAAATGTGACAAAATAAGTTTAAATTGTACATAACCTAGAATAATTTGTATCTGTAAGTAATATTAAAATTTACTGCAGGCTTTTATTTAAAAATTCCCTAACTATATTTAATTAATACAATCTAAATTTTATTAACTATCCTAACAATGTCTATTGATTGACGATAATATAATAATAATCAGATAATAATTAGATGTGCTTGAGACTCACTTCAATATACTACTAGTCAATTTTAGTAATGTTGTGTAGGTAGATACTTTCATGTAATTTCATGAATAAATAATTATTTAAATATGTAACTATCCATCATTAGTAATAATACATGAAACAGTAGGCTGCTATGGTCTGACCATTTAAATCTTATTACTGAAAAACTTAATGCAACTTTTAAGTATTAATACATCTCTTCAATATTACTCTTAAAACAGATTTATTTAGATCTATGCACCTAACTGTAATTCTAACTGCGCCAAGACGCTATATACCTATGGAACCATTCTTAGTTTGTCTAAAACAAGTTAATATGCTTACATAATATAAATTTAATAGGTTTATCTTATTTTGTGTAAAATGAACTTTAAAGAATTGTTAACTAATATGCTTTGTGTCTTCTATTAGTACAATCGTGCAACTATTATCATTTAATCACTGGCATTACATTTATTCACTGTAAATGCTTTGAAAAGTTACTTTAAAGCTTCTAAGATACTCGCTTACTCCGGCATTTGTGCTACCATAAATATCCTGGTCACGGCACCAATTGAAACGATATACTACTATGGTATGGGGTGTGATGAGAAAGACCCCAACATATATAAATTTATAACATCCTGGTCATGAAGACCAATTTGTTTAAATGTCTTTGGCCTTATAATTGTGATCGTCTAGTATGAGGAAGGACTCTACGTTGTGTTTGATTTTTGTTTCAGAGTAACTTCAGTTCTTTTTATGGTATGCCGAAGGAAAGACATAGTATATGTTATTAGAAGCCTTGATTTCTATATAAACTCTAACTAACATCCTATCTAGTCATTAATTTAAAATAACATCTCTGCACAATGACATTAATTTACTGAAATTAATTTATCCTAAGATTTAATTGAAAGATATTTACTCTTACCAGTGATATAATTACTATAGATAACCAACTTCTGGAATACTATTAAAAGGAAAGAAAGATATAACACCTTATAATTAACTTATTTAGAATTAATAAGACTTAGTAAATTACACTTACCAGTGATATAAATACTAAAGATAGCTAACTTCTGGAATGCTGTTAAAAAGGAAAGAAATATATAACACCTTATAATTAACTTATTTAGAATTAATAAGATTTAGTATCCTAAAATTTAATTATAGAGATATTTACACTTACCAGTGATATAAACACTATAGATAACTAACTTCTGGAAAATTATTATGAAAAGGAAAGAAGGATATTAAACTTTATAACACCTTATAAGTAACTTATTTAAAATTAATTAAGATTTAGTAAATTTGAACCATTAAGAATAAATAGGAATAAACTTGTTTATTTAGGAATAACTATCACCTACTGTTTAACTAAAAGATCTGATATCTCCTTAAGAATGTGTAAATTATAATTTCTAATATTTTTAGTGAATCTAGATAGCTAGAATAGAAATAAAGTTAAATAATTATATTCAGGATATCCTATATTGACATTGATTAATTGAATAGTGTCTAAGTTTCTTTTACATGTATTTTTAGCTCAAACCTGATATAATAGATAGATTCTAATAACTCTAAACAAATAAAATAATTAAAAATATATAAGTAAATGAAATAATGATTAAATACATATTATATAGTTATTAATTATCTTGAAATAATTTATTCAGTTAATAAATTATCTCAGATAATTGTGAAAAATAATGTGTAGTGTTTGTTTGTATGTGTTAATCTGTTAGGATAGGGTTTATAGGCATTAGGGGATTAAAAGGCCGGGTTCAACTGAACCCGGGGGGTCGCAACCACCAAGCCCCTCCGACCCCAACCGATCCACACCGTGCTGAAGGCTCTAAATTAAATTAGGCACAACGTTGGTGCTATCCAATCAAAAGAAAGGTAGTAGGTAGGAATTGAGAGTACCCAATTTTCTACAATAAGTTAAACGGAAATATATCCTGTCTAACAAATGCTTGTTTCATACCGTTGCAGCATAATCATGCAATGACTGTATTTGAGTAATCCCTTGGGACGTCATATAGACATAACCAGTGAATTACTAGAGTTGATGTAAATACCAAGCTGTAATCAGACATGGTATTAAGATGTGTTCCACGTGAACAAAAGGAGGTCGTGTCTACTGATCTTTTCATTGTGTGCTTACTAGCCCATACGGGAACTTCGGTCATACAACTACTTTGAAATTCGATCACGAAACCTAACACTTTTGCCACAATTGGATTGTGTAGTGTAATTTCCCATAGGAAAGACCTACTGAGTTACGGGTCTATAGTCAGCTATATTGTCAAGCCTCGCCACCATTGTGAGATGGGTCGTCGGCGACTAGCGACAGGCGACAGCGCAACCTTTCGAGTGTCCTATAAGGAAGTAAAAAATAATTAAAGGTATAAGACCAACGTGTAGAGTAGGTGTATTGTGTAGGTTTGTCCTTGCATGACTCACAGCATTCAATGAAACAGCATTCATTAACCAGAATAGGTTGTTCAATTGAAACATTGAACCAGTAATTAAGTTGTTAAACATTTGAATATATCAGGCTCTCATAGGAACTGAATGGATTTATCAAGGACATAATAGTGTCGAGAGATAAATAAAACAACTAAATATAACATATTCATTTACTCAATCAGAATCTCTGAGAGTATCTCATTTTCACAATGAAAAGAGAATGTATATTTAATAGGTTTTATGATCCATCAATGTTTGTATGTTTGAAAAACACAAGAGGACTTGATTAAGGCTTGGCTTAAATCTCAGTAAATCCGCCTTGGGACTTAACAGAGACTGTCCACAAAAATTAGCAATAAATTAATTGGAAAAGTGAATATGTTTCTCTATTAGTATAAATAGAACTACATACCACTGACCAAATATAAATCACTAACTTTTGTTGCAGTTCAAACAACTACCATACACTAGGTGTATGATGAAGTTTGTCCATGTCTCTCATCAAAGATGAGGAATTCTTATCAAAGATAAGTAAACGTACGTATAGTATTTACCAAGAACATAGTTCAGTTAGGCAAACACAAACGCAGAGGTTGGTAGGAAGTACTCGCAACTTTCTTTACTAGATAGACCTAGATTAGGAACTACCTAGCATCGATGACGCGAAGAACTGTGGCTTAGACAGGCCTTGCCTTATAGGGGAAACCTATAATAAAACACTGGCGAATACAAACATTTATGGATTCACCTTAACATAGTTTATATAGTTCAATGAAAGTCATCGTGAAATTGAGACACTCCAGTCCACCAGATACCTCGTTTTGACACTTATTTAAGAACATAAGTTCTTAGATCAATGTTCAAAACTACAATAGTTGTGTAATGTCATAGATCAGTGTATAATTACCTCATCTTAGAATGTATTCAAGAGCTAAAGTATCCTTGAACTCATTCAAGACTACAACCACTTTGTTACCTCGTTCCAACATATATTTAACAACTACAAGTCCTTAAATTAATGTTTGAACTACAAAAGTTTGTGTAATGTCAAAATGAAGCCAAATATACATATATATATATATATACATACATACATATACTTTCATTAGAAGTATATTTATATGTAGAGAATATTCACTAAGATACGACAACTAATCATTAGTTTGTTTATAGGTCATATTATAGAAATATCCACCACTCTATCTACTTCCAAAGTAATGACATAGTAAAATTTCCTTTCATTATTTAAATACACCCTAACGAAAATCTATTTAACCCTTAATATCTAATATGATAGTTTTAACCAAGATTCATTCAATTTATATATGTACTTTAAAATCAAACAAATGTAATTTCATTTTATTCTAACAACATCATATTGTGGTTATTTATTTAAGTTAGATTTTATTTTATCAGTTAAATTCAATATAATTATGGTCATAAAGCTTATTTCATAATAATTCCATTCATTAATCAATCCATAATTCATAGTATCAATGTAACCTTTTCATAATAATTTCATTTAGTAATTAATCAATAATTAATAATATCAATGTAAACCTAGATAATAATTCCTTTCAATATTCAATCAATAATTAATAGTATCAATGTAAACCTTTTCATAATTATTTTATTCAATAATCAATCAATAATTAATAGTTTCGATGTAAACCTAACTAATAATTCATTAGATATCTTTTATTAAAAATCTCCGTAAAAGTTATAAAAATCAGTAAAAGGAACACAACATGCAGAAACCCAAACATGCAAATAAATAAAAATTAATGCATTCGAACCAATCAGGAGCGCTTCATCACAGGTCTTTCACTGAATTTATATAGCGGATTACAATTAAAATTTTATAATAAAGAATTGCACTTAATATTAATCAGTAAAATTAAATTAAAACTATTTCGCGGACTAAACTGAAGCTACATAGCCACTCTCAGCCGGCTTATGCTAATGAAATCTCTGAATCAAATCTAAAAAATACTTTTTAGGTATTTCTATCTTTAATTTAAGTCAGAGTTCCATAGCTTCGCCGGCCAAGAGGCCGCGGCGGCCGCGGAGGCCTACGTACTGTACTTCGAATTCAAAATCAAATTCTGACTGCCTCGAATTCAAACTCCCATCGTATTTATTCAAAAATCTCGCGTCTGTTTTTCCCCCACCCTTACACGTTCACCAATGCGCTCTGCAGTGATACCATACACTCAGCAATTCCCGTGTTACAAGGAAATTTGAATATCTTCGGTTCATTGCCGTGTTCAAAGATATGGCAAACCAATGTATAATTGTTTCTTCCTAATAATTTAATCGATAGTTTATAAGTCATTATAGTGCAACACAAAACCAAGGAATAAAATTATTACACAAAAACAAGGAATAAAATTATTACTTCCTCAATAATTTGAACTTTACTGGCTGTACGCACTTTTATCCGATCCAAAGGAAATTACGTAAATCAATTAAACAAAAAACACAACAAAGATAAACAATAAAAGGGAAAAACAAATATACATTGAATAGAGCCGAAGAGAAAAATTGTTAGTTACGATAAATTTGTATGACGGTTGTGAAGAATAATGTATTATTCAACCGATTTCGAAAGGGAAATTATTTAACCGATCATTGTCATTTTTAACCTTACGTGTTAATGTAAAGTAAATACACGTCAATTTTGTAGTTTTTATTCCGAAACACGGTAATTGAAAATCTTGCGATGGCAACCCTGGCGTAATGTGAGTCCAACAAAAAAAACCCACTCACATGCTTACCCGAGTCTAGAACCCTTAGTCCCGTGTTCCACTGTTTAATAAAGCTATGCTTTGCTTAATCGAATTTATAATTCGATTCTAATCTTGGCTTTCGTTTAATTATTATTACGAATTACCCGTATGAGAACATAGCAAAGTGCTGTTTTAAGACTTTTCCAGGCAATCCCTTTAAAATTCCTCTCCGTAACAAACATCCTCATACTTCAAGGAACACAAAAAAAAAAGAATTAGTGCAATCGGTTCAGCCGTTATTCTCTAACTGCGTTTAGTTTATGTTAGTGAAATGCAATTTCCAGCTCTAAACTTTGTTAAATGCGTAAACCGACTTTACGTCGAACTAATCGCGATTATATTAATCAGTGGAAACTGGCCCTTAGGACATTTCCTTACCATCGTTTTATCGAATCTGTCAACACAAAATTTTAAGCCTGTCTCGAATATAATATTTATTACCTAATATTTCAACAGGTTAGTCAAACTGTTTGAGTTCCCAGCAATAAATTCCTATTCTTAAGTACAACTTAAAATTTGAGTCCCTTAATGGATTAGAGCAATTTTTGTACATTAACTTGACTGTTTTATGTTTACGTGTCAACTCACATTTCAATTTATGCGTTTGTTATCTTAAAATTTATGGCACTAATAAATTAGAACTGAATCGTGTTTATTTGTTACGTTACATACTACAGACTGCTTCATATTTTTTCTTTCTGAGAACGGAACTCTAAAGCATAAACGGTTTGTTACTGTGAATAGAACTTTCACACAAATCGTAAAACGAATTACCCTCGATTCTCTATAAATTGCAACTGTTACCCTCGTTGCATACTATCTTCTTTTTGTATCAAAGATATAATTTCCTACCGACTTGTGCTTACCCTCTATCCATCTATCTATCTATGAGAAAGTTTTATAATGTTTGTTTAATTTTATGTCTTATTACTATTGGAATAAAGAGTTTTTAAATGTCTTAGTCGAGGTAAAAATAATGGTCTCATTCGCTGTTTTTTACAAAACTGGACAATAATAGCTTTTTTTTCTTAATTTGTGGCGTCGGTGTTTGAAAGGTCATATTATTGCATTTTGTTATACATGTACATAGTAATAGATAGAGTTAAATAGATTTCAGTCGTATTTATTATTATATTTTTTACTTTGTATGATTCCTAAGAAACTAAATTTAATAATCTAAATTACAAAAATATATTAAAGTGTTAAGTTATATTTTTAAAGATATTTCGGTAGGTATGTGATAAGACACATCGTTTATTTATTTCCATTAACTAGTGGTCGCCCAGACATTATTAAGGTTCTGTTGTCAAAGACTATACTTCTATAATAATAAATAAAAGAGTATAATATGTATATGCGTTTGTATGTTAAATACATGTAGTGTGTGTAATGTTTTTTTTTATAGATTTTCATGTTTTTTGCGTAATTAAAAAAAAAAATTAGCATTCGGCACCGGTTCTCTATATAAACTAAATTCCCTTTTCGTCGCTGTTTTTATTTCAGGATAATAACGATATGTCCAGAGTTAAATATCATAGGGTTTTACAAAAAACGTCGTTCAATAATCGGATTCTGGTTTATTAAAAAAAAAAATAATGATAAAACAAAGGCCTTAACGGAGCACTTAAAAAAGAATTATTTTATCCTACGTCAAAAATATATTTTTTTTTTCAAAACTAATTAGATTAAGAGTATAGTGATTTTGTTATGCAGAACAATGGGGCTGACATAGTCGCTAAGTGACCAAAGCCTCTTCTACAAATAAAGAAAAAAAAAAGAATTATTTTCGGTCATCGTCTGCAGCCAATATCAATAAGACAATGTCTCAGGTACCTATAGCTAGTAAACATATTTTTGTCCTTTGTTAGCTATATATTTAAAAGAAGACAAGACTAGAATTTTATATAATTTAATCTGAAACGTTTTATGCATATAAATACTGAACGAGTCACAGTCATGATCGTGGCGATAGATTATTTGGTTAAAAAGGAGGCTTAGGCAAAGTGTTCTAAATGATGTTGAATAAGGTTATATCTTTACTAATATTATAAAGAGGAAAGATTTGATTGTTTGATTGCATTGAATAGGCTCCGAAACTACTGAACCGATTTGAAAAATTCTTTCACTGTTGGGAAGCTACACTGAGCTGCACTATCCGCGGGTGACATAGGCATATTACATTTTTTTAAATTCGGGATTTTCTTTTTACAAATTTTTCTTAAATACCCGTGTGGAGCCGGGACAGGATGCTAGTTAATTATAAAGGTAAGGTAAAGTTACACAAAAAAGAAAAGCTGAAATGTTTTTGTACGTGCATATCATAACGACTACATTATCGTCAGGACATTTTTGTATTAAAAGAAAAATGGAAAAAAGTACATTTTAAAGAAAAAAAAGGTGGTATGTAGTTCTTTGGGTTAGCATGTTGTGATAATAAAAATAAAACATATAATTATATATACCTGTTCATATGACACGACAATAAAAGTGCTGATTTTATCAATTATAAATACGACTTAGAAGACCTTTTTTAATTGAAAAATGTTGCCATATTTTTTATAGTTTTTTTCCACATTATTTAAGTACTTTAAACTATGCACCGTTGAAAAAAAAACTGTACTACAGCTATAAAAAGTAGTACATTTGTTTGTTTGTACAAACTTTAATCTATCAAAAAGTGCGATAATTAGAAGTATAAACGTAGGTAAAACTGCAAAGGACGTTTAGTAATAGAAATATGGACTAATAAATAAAAATAAGATACAGCCGTAATATTTAAGAAGTAATGACTTAAAAGTATGTTTCGTCAATTAATGGAAATATTTGCCGTATGACATTTGGGATACAAAAAAATCGTTAAATCAGTCTCAAAGTTATAATTATGATTAAAACGTATTATTCGATGCTTTTAAGTGCACTTATAATGTAACCTACAAATCTCCTTTTTTAAACGGGTTATAACAACCTTTTGCAAAAGCCGAAGTGCCTAAACTTAAGAATGAGTGCATCTTGGTCAATTATTCGAAATAACCCGGCAAACTTCGTAGGTCATTTTTTCTCAAAATATCAAAAAAAAAAAAAATACACAGACTATCCTGAAAATAACGAACTGTAAAAATAGAATTGTTTAATTTGGCGCAATAGTTCCGAAGTTAGGCGCGTACATATTATGTACATTACAGCGATTCATTTTATGTATTTATTATTATACATTTATTTGTATGATATATTAGTAAATTATTCTTGTCGTCATACATAAACAAATCTTTATGTCAGGCACTTTTAAACAAAAACATTTTGTGTAATATAGCCTACATGTTCTTTTATAAACGGGTCACAATTTAAATTTTCGATTACGTCTACGTCTTTAGGAACTTCAAAAACAAAGCGAACTCTATAAATGCAATATTATTTGTGAAATTAACATCAGAATTAAAAAAACACAGTTTTTATATTATGATTCCAAAAAAGAAAACACTTCCAAAAAGTTTGAGTCAAACAAAATTAAAAAAAAAATGTAAATAAACTTACCAGAACTCCTAGTGAATATTTCACTGCCATAATTGAATTGTAAACAAAATGAAAAAACGACCGGTACGTCTGTCCTCTGTCAGTGTTGTTTGTTGTTTGACAGAGCGAGCGATCGGAAGCTTTTGCTAAATTTCGCGGTCACGTCCCTACCATTTGTTCTTAATTTTACAATAATTTGATACTTGTTTTAAAAGTCACTTTCGAGTGAGTACCGGTCATAATTATGTATGTACAATACAGTCGATCATTATAAAAGTTAAATTATAGATTTATAAATATATTTTGCATTTTATTATTGTGGTTTATTGGGATTTTATTTTGTAAAAAAAATTACCATTACTTTTTTACAAATTGAAAGTGTTGTGAAATTTTTCATAATACAGTTCGGCGTATTCTATTTGTGAAATTGTATTTGTACTCATTTTTTATTTTCATTTTCATGAAAACTTATTAATCTCTCTGTGCGAGATTAACTTGTCATACCTATTCAGCTTACCTATTCTTTTTTTTTAATTTCAACCTACCTTAAAATAATTGACATAAATCAATATTTAAAAATAACATTTTTATCGAAATTAAGTTCTAGATTAAAAAATAAGTTCTAGATTAAAAACATTAGTTAGAACTTCGGACTATTTTCATCAATTAATAAAATTTCAAATACGGACATAAGTTACCGATAGGTCGTAAAAGGATAATCTTACTATAAAAAACTGAAGATGAAACAGGCTTCTAAGCTCATAATGTGGTTACTATCAGAATTTAATTTGCGAAATATTGTGCAGCTTCTAGTTTGATTGATTTGATTTGATTCGAGTTCCAATAGTAATTGAGCAGGGATGCAAAAACGTGAAAGTTGAACTTTCATACGTGCCATAAAATACATTTAGTTTCTGTTAAAAATTCATCTATTTTATTGTTTGTTATTAAATATTTATGATATAATATAAAGCCAGCTATTAAAGTTAAAAATCTATTGAATATATTCATAACTTTTATTGGTATTATAAAACCGCGAACTTTATAAAGCAAATAGCTAGAGCTATTACTAAATCAACATTTTTAGTTATTTAAACAAATATAATATAACAAATTTGAAAAATGTTTAAAATACACTTTATTGCTGCAAGTTTGCATTTGAAGTTGCAAATATGTTATTTTAATGGTTATTAACCCCTGATTGTCGCTAAAAGATGTATTGAGTTTGACTTGATTGTCCATTTTGTCTTGATTGTGTGTTTATGTTTGTGTGTCTTTGGCTTCATCATTATCATCATCCTAATAAGTAGTTTTCGTTTGAGTACACAGATTTTGACAGATACATTTTAGCAGTTTACTTCTTAAGATATAATATAAGTGGTATGAATAAAATATGGCCAGTGAAATCGACTGCAACAATGACTCAGACTGCTGTGTGGTTACGGCAGTAAAGAATATAGCCAACCCCTCTCTTCCCGTGGGTGTCGTAAGAGGCGACTAAGGGATAACACACTTCCACTACCACCTAGGAACTTAAAAAACCGACCGATGGTGGGATAACCATCCAACTGCTGGTTATGAATACACAGGCCGAAGACGGACAGCAGCGTCTTCGTTGCGAAAAAGCCAGTCCTGAGGTCACCAACCCGCCTGCCCAGTGTGGTAACTATGGCAACACACATGAGTTCACACCATTTTTGGCGCGAACTTGTGGAGGCCTATGTCCAGCAGTGGACTGCGATAGGCTGAAGTGATGATGATGATGATGATGAGTGATGAATGACTCAGAGATATCCCGAGATTGACATTTTACCGCGCAATGTCTTTTATGAGAATTAGATCAGTGGACTAATAAATATCACTGTAATCCTTTTTAAGGAGTTAACTCCAGTCGCGCGTTAGACCTGAAACACGCACACTTTTTGTTTTTGTTTCCAGATAAAAAACGAATAGAAAGTTTATTCTCAAGTTGGTTCAGATTTTAGTATTCATATAGTTAAGGTTATTTTTTATATAGAAAGTTTAATGAATTGGTAAATGAAGGAAGGAATGAAATATGCTTTACTGTACACCAAGAATTAAAAGTAACAAAGGTTAAACATACCTGAGTTTAACTGAGGTAGGGCACAGCAGGAAATTTCCTGCTCAAAATATGGAGCAGCCCGACTGGGGAAGTACCTCGACCTTACAGAAGACCACAGCTAAATAATACTGTTTTCAAGCAGTATTGTGTTCCTGTTGGTGAGTAAGGTGACCAGAGCTCCTGGGGGGATTGGGGATAGGGTCGGCAACGCGCTTGCGACGCTTCTGGTGTTGCAGGCGTCTATAGGCTACGGTAGTCACTTACCATCAGGTGAGCCGTACGCTTGTTTGTCGACTTAGTAACATAAAAAAAAAAAAAAAAAAATACCTATAGTAAAATGCTTAGTATACAAACGCCGAACATAAGAGAGCGACCTCTCCAGGCAGGGCGTTTGCAAATTATTTTCAAAATGCCAAATCAATTGACTGTGATTGATGATGAAACAAATGAATGAGTAATTAATTTTATACGAAAATCACGAAATACAATGACTTATTTTATATATTTCAATTTATTATTATTATTATTTATTAATATTTTAATTATAAGTACTTTTTTGATAAGCAGAATTATTTTAGCAAATCACTTTACCGTTATTAAAAATATGTTCTAATGCTTTTACACTAAAATATAGAGTGGTTAATAATAATTATCATAATTGGTTGTCGGTCAGATTGTCGGTCAGTCGTCATTTAATAATGATAAAGTCTAATTATCTATAATTGCTATAGGTATATAATAGAAAGTGCTCACGAGGAAAATAGTATAGATGATTCGTGATAGTCCAGTTCATGATTTAAACCAAACGGTTTCCAGTAGGTTAAAAATCTTGTGTCGGGAGTTGGAAAATATGAGAGCTCAAACCTGTGCTTACGCAGACAGAAAATATTGATAATTGTGAACAAATGATATTCAAAATAATTTAATATTAATAAAAATAATAGTTAAAAAAAACTAAAAAACGCGCTTTTTAAATAAACCAAACTAAAAAGTAGAAAATATGGATTAAAATGAAGTCCAAAGGATAGCGAGAAAAGCCTTGACTATTGGGCCAAGCCGTTAGGATAATAGAATAATCTTATCAAATTAGTGTATTGTCATCGGTTCTCGATAAGTCTACCAAGTTTAAATGAAATCTGAACGTTAGAAGTTGGTCAAAATGAAGTCCAAATGAGTCGGTTACAAACATATTAACAAACATAGAGGTGAAACTAATAAAAAACGTGTAAAAATGTTTGCAAAAAAATTTCGTTGCTTGTTTTAAGTATTATTAATTATTATTAATTGAAAAAAAAAATCCATTAAAAATTATCTATTAAACATATCTTTAACATCTATATCAGACGTTGATTGCTCCATTAGCGCCTAATTAGGCAACTTAGATCAGATAATATTATTATTATTGGATATAGTAGCAATCAGAAATAAAATATTTTAGGTTTTCTTTACTATTGGTAGATATATAACACCATTCGGTTGAACGAAAAAAAAAAGAGTTTATTTTGGGTTAAAAATAATAAAAATAAATAAAATTAGTAAAAATAAAAAAAGAAGAACTCACTCAACTTGCGCTGCACCTGTTAGGACACAGCAGTATTCTTCCTTGAAGTCTTCAACACGAACTTGGACTGCGCAAACGAGTTTATTTTACCATTCAACATAAAATATAAATATAAATATTAATCAGATAAAATATTATGTAAATATCAGAAAAAGGATCTTTGAAAATCGCAGATAAATTATAAATTACTAAATAGTATGCAGTTTATGTCAAAATAAAATAGTTAGTAAAGTTAGAGATACATGGCTTGAGACTTGGCCCGGGAGCCAGTGACAGGATGACATGACCAATTTCCTCTCCAACGAAACTTCGTAACATGAATAAGGGTTTTTTTAATGAATTTTCGTCTATGTCAGCTGCCACGCCGTGGGTGGGGTGGGCAGTGGCAGCCTCCCAAACAACAAGAAAAAAATTTTTTTTAGTCATTTCCTTAAAAGTCAGATTATAGTTTATCTAATATCTTGGAGGAAAAATAACGTCAGCTGACCATAACATGGTGGATTATACGTCAGCTGACCATAACATGGTGGATTATACGTGAGCTGACCATAACATGGTGGATTATACGTCAGCTGGCTGCTTGAACATGTTTGAACATGAAAAAAAATTCTTAAAAAAATTCCTTATTCATGTTACGAAGTTTCGATTGGGAGGAAATGATTGACCGAATTTGAACCTGGCTCCCGAGCTAACTGGTCGTAAGTCGTTACACCAATAAATACTATATTAACTTTTATTACATAAACGTGATTACGTTTCACGGGGTCAATAGAATCTAACTGTTAAGGCTATAATAATCTTTTTACTTAATTTAAATCAAGACAAATTTTGTCTAATTTTTTGGGGATATAAAAGGAGGATACTGGGGCCGTTTTTTTAATACTAGTGGTCGCCCAGAGGTCGAAATTCGACCATAATTAAAACTTTAAATTAAAGAAAACCAAATAATTATGAAAATGAAGAACCTTTTTTAAAATTTTTCAATTTGACAACAGACTTTAACAATAAACAAAAGGATATATATGCGTGTGTGCGTGTGGTAGTGTGTGTAATGCTTTTTTTATTAATAATTTAATGTATAATTTTGAAAAAATATTTGCATTCCGCACTCCTTCTCTATATTATAAACTATAAGTGTGCGAAATTTCATACTCCTACGTACGCGGAATTTCCGTAAAAAGGGGTACAAAGTTTTTGCTTCACGTATTAATATAATTATATTAGATGTGACAATTGTTTTATAAGGGTATATAATATATTATTCGTTTTAAAATTCACACATTCTGTCCTAATCGGGTTTTAATGACAAGTACTAATATGTGTAGTCGCTTTTTAGTTTTATTTTCGTTTCGACCTATGAGTCGTTAAATTTAATTGCCTGTAACTTTTAAAAAAAATTAAAATTTTAAGCAGTAAATACTGGTAGCATCTTAAAAGTTGATTTTCACAGTTTTTTACTTTAGTAGGTACATAGTCTCGAGTTTAGTAAGAGTCTCTTCTTCGACGGGACTTTTAACAAAACACAGTCCTAATGAGTTTTATTATTAGTTTTTTGATACTATATTAGTTTGAAACGCTAAGAACAACAGTAATAAAACTAACAAGTGGAATTTTACTATATTACTTCATTAAGAATGTCCAGTGGGTGGGACCACTAGATATCTATCCGATAACTGGTTGGAAACCGCTACGGGTACGCAGCCCTGGACTGCTCTAGCTGCTAGTGGCACACACCCCTCCCCGTAATCTGTGGCACTGGTATCCCTAACCCTAGATCCTGTTCTCACATAAATCCTTCCCACCTATCCTTCTTCTTAGCGAAGAATTCCCAAGGAGAGTTGATGTCAGGCAGGCGGACGGTCGTAAAATATACCATGCCAAATCTTTTACAACATGAGTTCCATGACTCATGTTGTGCCGACCCTACATAAGTGGGATAAGGGCAGGGAGATGATGATATCCTTAAGAATCAATTTTTTTGTCAACTTTTACTACGGAACCTGGCGCAAAAGTTAGACTCACGTTTAAGTATTTTTTGATACAAATTTACGAGGGAAGTTCATCAATTTTCGTTCATTAATAATACGTTTATTAGTTCATTGACTCGTTACTCGTAAAACTAGATTTGATTAATTAAATGTCCAAAAATAGTTGACGGATTAAAACTCGTCAAATGATATTTAAATAATATGGAAAAGTTGGGGCAAATAATTCTTGCTTAAAATGATAATCATATCCTGTGAATTATCGATATTATATTTAGTACCTACGTACAAAATACACATGTCAAAAGTGAAACTTCTTTGACAAACGCTCAAAAAAAAACTTTTCAAAAAAAAAATGTATTCAAAACAACGAGAAAATTCGGTCTCGGTACATTTCGACTTCTATAAGCTATAGGGGACCTCTGTAAATGAGAGAACTAAATTTTAAACCTGTCCAATTGGCAAACTGAATAAATGAAAACATTTTCAAATCATATACATATAAAATCACGCCTCTTTCCCGTAGGGGTAGGCAGAGACCGCTTCTTTCCACTTGCTACGATCCGTAGGTACATACTTGTTTCGCTTCGTCCACTTTCATTACTTTTTAATAGGTACAAAATCCTTGGTCCCTTGAGATCCCAATTAACCAGGTTTCACTGTAATTAAAAACTAATTGCAAACTAAGGTGAAGCCGCACACGAAGCGGTTGACGCCTGTACTGGACGAAGTAGGCGGTATCATAATTAAAAACAAAAACGTTGCCGTTTCATCAAAACGCGTTACCGTTGCCGTTGCCGTAAAATTTACCTTCATGCGCCTAAAGAAGTTTCACTTCCAAAATGTTCATTTTTATATTTTATCGTAAGAATACGTAAGTGGAAAATTTGCCATGGAATGGGTGCAACGGAAATATTTAATTGAAAATCTGTGACAGCCGTACTATGGAAGTACCTGCACCTTACAGAAGATCACAGTCACATAACACTGCTACACTTAAGTAGTGATGTATTGTTGTGGTGAGGTAAACAGAGCTCCTACGAATGCGCCGTTGCTAGCAGGGTAGGATTCGTGGTGCACTTGTGATGCTCCTAGTGTTCTTCTCGTCTTTAGTCTAGTATTGTTGTGGTGAGGTAAACAGAGCTCCTACGAATGCGCCGTTGCTAGCAGGGTAGGATTCGTGGTGCACTTGTGATGCTCCTAGTGTTCTTCTCATCTTTAGTCTATAGCTTACCCGTTGAACGTTTGTTTGTCACCCTAGACGTATAAAAAAAGTGCCGAAGCATTGTTTTTTTATTAATTTATATTACTAGGTCTTCAAGCAAGCGTACGGTTCATCTGATGGTAAGCGATTACCGTAGCTTATATGCCTGCAACACCAGAGCATCGCAAGCGCGTGGCTTAACCTATCCCCAATCCCAACAGGAGCTCTGGTCACCTTACTCACCAGCAAGAACACAATACTGCTTGAAACCAGTATTATTTAGCCGTGGTCTTCTGTTAGGTCGAGGTACTAGCCCAGTCGGGCTGCTCCATATTTTAAGTAGGAAATATCCTGCTGTGCCCTACCTCACTTATTATATTAGTTGTGCGGGCAATGATAGTCGCAGTGACGGACTAGTATATAAATAATATTACTGTTGTGTTTTTATTACACCTATATATAGTGATACCGTTATATTTCAATCTCAATAACTTTTACCAAACTCTTAAATCTATTCCTAACCATGTTATAGTACTCATTTTACCTTTTAAGTAATTTAGAAAGGCATCAAGAGTCCGTTGACAAAGCGTTACGCTCCTTTTAAGGGCAGACACTTTTTTGTGATGGCATAGTAAAATTTACAAATTAATATTAAGAGTTTTGTTCTCTTTATCAGTTTTAAATGTTAAAAAATAATCATACAAAGAAATGGTCAAGATGTGATTCGTACACGAAGGATTTCATGTTATATTATTGAACAACGGATATCTTTCTTGAGTTTAAAATGTAATAAACTAGTGTTTTGTATGGAAATAATTGTTTTAGTATTTATATTTTATAGCCTATGGTTATATGTATTCTGTGAACATTTAAAGTATTTACCTGAATTGTTTTCAATTTGTATACACCGGATTCTTAGGGTTTTGATATTACGCTTTGGGTACAAAACCTTTAAAAAGAGATTCAGAACTAGAAAGTACTTCGATTTCTTTGACTATAATTACATAAATAGCCGAAAGCATAACCAATCAAAGATAATGAAATTAAAAGTTTCTATATAATTATGTATTATTCAACTAGCTTCTGCGCGTGACTTCGTTGGCGTTGACTCTGCTCCTATTAGTCTTAGCGTGACGATACATAGCCTATAGCCTTCCTCGATAAATGGGCTATCTAACAGTGAAAGAATTTTTCAAATCGGCCCAGTAGTTCCAAAGATTACCGCGTTCAAACAAACTAACAAACAAACAAACAAACAAACAAACAAACAACCAAACAAACAAACTCTTCAGCTTTATATATTAGTATAGATATGCTTAAAAGTCACTTCTGATCGCAACTTTACAGATTTAAATCAAATTATTGTTAACTAAATTAAATATGTTTAACGTGAAGTTACCACCGATTCGAAATGTACATTTTGCAGAGAACAGTCGGCAAGAAACTCAGCAGAATATATTATTATGACTGGTCATTAATTTTCGTTGAATTTTTCAAGCTCAACATCAGCTTTTGTTGCGAATCAACAAATTATGTATGCGTTCTCGATATCATGCTACACATATTCGGTAAAATATTTTAACGATACATTCGAGTATGATAAATAATATATAATTACTCTTTCACTTTTATGGGTAAT
The DNA here is from genome assembly GCA_905220545.2 of Melitaea athalia. Lineage (NCBI taxonomy): Eukaryota > Metazoa > Arthropoda > Insecta > Lepidoptera > Nymphalidae > Melitaea > Melitaea athalia. The sequence goes on from HG992180.1 coordinate 2,075,611, forward strand.
GTAAGGTAATGTGATATTGAATTTTATATTTTCAGAAATATGAATAACTAGCTGGTGCTCGCGGCGTCTTTTTTGTCTAAAGTCAAATTTACATTCCATAATAAACTGGTACAAAGTAGAAGAAAAAATGAAAAAAAAATGAATTAAATTGGTAAAGTTGTTCTCAAGTTACAGCGCGGTGTGACCTAGGGATTCATTTTACACACTACACACACACACACACTACAGCCTATCACAGTCCACTGTTGGACATAGGCCTCCACAAGTTCGCGCCCGACATTATGACGCGAACTCATGTGTTTTGCCCATTGACTTCGACATCGATTCATTTTATTTTCATATAAATCGACTTCCAAAAAAGGAGGAGGTTCTCAATTCAATTGTATTTTTTTAATGTATGTTACCTCTGAACTTTTTACTGGTGGACCGATGTTAATATATATTTTATATATTTTTTTTATTGAAAGGTGGTGCATGTCATGTGCTCCCATTTAAATTTAATTGACATCTATTTTGTCGTCAACCTACGTTGTATTATACCACAAAACTTTTCACTGGTTGTACCGATTTTGATAATTCTTGTTTCAATTGAAACCTTATGTTTGTCTTGTGGTCCCATTTAAATGAGATCTGATGACTGGTTTTTGAATAATCTTCTAAACTATTTATAATAGATAAATAAAACAACTTAAACAATATCGATACTTTGTTTTGTTGATACTTGAGATATACTAGGCATGCCTCGTAGCATAACGGGATTAATTCATATAAAAAAGGAAAAACAACTTTGCAAAGAAGCGAGTGGCTTGAATCATTATTTGTTTGCTTTTGTTGTTATCTATACCTACTAATATTGTAAAAAGCTAAAAAGTTTGTTTATTTGTTTAAACGTGCTAAGTAACTACTAGGTTGAATTGAAAAATTCTTTTTTTGTTGGATAGCTTTACCAGGAAGAGAGACAAACTTCTTATTGTTCTTAGCATTCCATGGATTCACCGTGCGGGTGCCGGGTTCGTCGTGTGGCAGAGGGAGAAACTCAGAGCAGTTCCCGGGACTTGCGACCTAGGTGTAGGTTTAAGGAGGCCCCCTTTAAGATGAGCATCAACGCTCACCTTCACTGCTCGAGTTGGCTAAGTTATTTTTTTATGGAAATGTTTTTAGTTCCTCTGTAATCCAAATTCCAAGATATAATACTTTATACAAAGGTTCAGTACCAACTAATGTAGGTCACAAGTCAGCATGCAATATTATACTCTGATTGCGTAACTTTTGTAAATACTAGATCGTTCAATAAGTCCCGAGACTAACCTGGAAATGGCGCATATATTAAAAACTCTTTTGATTTTTAAAAAGTACTGGCTATCAATACAAGAATATGTGTCAAATTTTTAAAAATGGAACAATAAAATTAATGATTTTGAAACATTTAAGTGACGCTACGGTTGTAATTTCGATACAATGGAAAAAAACGAGTTTCGCGTGTTGATAAAACATTGTTTTTTAATGGGAAAAAATACCGTTGAAGCACAGCAATGGCTTATAAAATGTTATGCAGGATCAGCTCCCTCTAAAGCAACCATTTGTCGGTGGTATGCCGACTTCAAACGCGGTCGCATGGACACCAATGATGGGGAACGCTCAGGTCGTCCAAAAGAAGCAGTGACTCAACAAAATATTAACCAAGTCCTCAAAATCGTATTGGAAGATCGGAAGGTAAAAGTGCGAGAGATAGCCGAGATAGTGAAGATTTCAGCTGATAGTGTTTTTACTATTTTACATAAAAATTTGGCCATGAAAAAGCTTTTTTCTAAGTGGGTGCCGCGTTTGCTTACAACTGATCAAAAGGAACAACGTATCAATGATTCAGAGCGATGTTTGGCGCTGATGAATCATAATAAAAAGGATTTTTTACGTCGGTATGTAACAATGGATGAAACCTGGATATACCATTTCACTCCGGAATCCAATCGGCAGGCAGCGGAGTGGAGAGCGGCTGGTGAAAGCCGCCCGAAGCGTCCAAAGACTCAGAAATCGGCCGGTAAGGTTATGGCGTCTATATTTTGGGATGCGCATGGAATACTTTTCATCGACTACCTTGAAAAGGGGCAAAATATAAACATGTGCTTATTGGAGCGATTGAAGTACGAAATTGCGGATAAACGGCCTCACATGAACAAAAAGAAAGTGGTGTTTCACCAGGACAACGCGCCTTGTCACAAGTCCGTGAGAACGATGGCCAAAATTAACGAATTGGGCTTCGAATTGCTTCCTCATCCCCCTTGTTCGCCAGACTTGGCCCCCAGCGATTACTGGCTGTTTGTAGACCTCAAAAAAATGCTTCAGGGTAAGAAATTTGACTCAAATAGTGAAGTTATCGCAGCAACGGAGGCTTATTTTGAAGCCAAAGACAAATCGTTCTACACACATGGGATAGAAAAGTTAGAAAAGCGTTGGAGGGACTGTATCGCTCTTGGAGGAGACTATGTTGATGAATAAAAATTAATTTTATAAAAAAGACCTTTTTTTAGTACTTAGTCTCGGGACTTATTGAACCACGTGTTATGACCTTGTAGATCTCTCCACAGTGCCTCGGAGAGCACGTTAGCAGTCAGTCCCAGTTGTTATCGTAGACACCTGAATTGATAGCGATCGTTACTCATACGAGTAGTAGTAGGTATACAGTAAGTACTAGTACTGTATAGTTTTAGTAAGTTTAATTTAATGGAAACACTTCTTATTAATATTAGTGAACTTTTTTCTTTTTAAAAAAATACGTGATCTCATACATTGTATGGGCACGACCGTATCGTCACTCCTGGCAGAGAGTAGACAAAATAATGGCATCTTGCAAATTTGCTTTTATTTTTTACTTTTGATTTTAGCATTAGGTAAATAAAACTTATTATTAAAACTGAAATAATAGAAATAAAAAAAAGACTAGATAATGAACTATCAAAAAAAAAAAACTTATATTAGTTGAATCATTTCGCGGTATAAGAACCAGATGAACGTATCTACAAAAAAATCAAAAAAAGTTTTTTTTCGTAAAACGGTTCACAATATAGTCCTTTATGAATTGCCAAAACGACGTAACGGTAAAGTCAATATTTATCAAATTCCAAAAAAACGAATTAGCTTAAGAATCATTTTCAATTGAACCAGAAAAACGTATTATGAATACCGTTTAAATAGTTCTAATTATCTTCCTACCTCTTTAGAGCTATAAGAACGTATTTCTAAAAACAATATTTTTATTCGATTAGAATATAGTTTGTTTGGCAATATTATAAAAAAAAGAAGAACGCAAAAGCTTATACGTTGTTTTGGTCGTTACAAAATTTTGTTTTGATGCTTAGTTTAAAGAGCCAGTGTAACGTTTGTGTATTTACGTTTTATCGGCACAAACATTTTTGTTAGATAAATAATACAAATCAATGGCCAAAACGAAGTATTACGATTTACGTTTATGTGGCAGTACTATTGTTTGAAAATAATTAAGGGTCACACTAACGTATGTCAACCAAATTTTAAAAATATATATATTACGTCTGCGTAAGCACATATAAATAAATAATTTCTATTTTTTTCAAAGCTCTAAGAGTATGGCAATACATAGAAAACATTTTTTTTTCCATACTAGTATTTTATCTGTATTAAAAAGCTGGTAAAGTTTAAAGAGCCGAATTTTCACAGTATTTTTGCTTTCCTGAAAAATTGAGAAAATGTAGATACGTTTATCTGACTCTTACACCGCGATTTTTCTTGCTTCTGCTGCAAGGGCCAGAATGACAGAACCAAATTGAATCAAATCACATTATAAAATTTCAATTGCAGCATAATTATACTAATTAATTTAGTTAGAAACAAGCTATGTATTACAAAGCATTAGGTTTTACTCAAAATTTGAAAGTCCATAATATGCAACGGCTTCTTGGCTTTCTTACATTGTGACTTTTTTATCATTTTTTATAGTTTTTCATCATCATCATCATCATTTCAGCCTATCGCAGTCCACTGCTGGACATAGGCCTCCACAAGTTCGCGCCAAAAATGGCGTGAACTGATGTGTTTTGCCCATAGTCACCATGCTGGACAGGCGGGTTGGTGACCGCAGTGCTGGATTTGTCGCAGTAGTTTTATAGTTTTTACTAGTGAAGATTTTAAGACTACATAGAGCTTGATGCTGGGAAAAAAGAATGAGGGAATAGATTAAAATGACAATTGAGAGTTGACACATGAGATCAACACAAAAGAATGTTAATAAGTTGATGTAATTTTTTATTCAAGAAATTGTAGGAGACATGCCTTGGAGTAGTAAAATCAAAAACATTAAAACTAGGTATTTTTTTACTGAAATTTATTTAAAACTATTTTAGCCCTTAAAATATAATTCTTTTTCATTATTTAATTAATCTTAAGTACTTTAAATTGAATTCAGTCTATCGTCAACATGTAAAAAGTTATGTAATCAAAGTAGCTGTCACAACCTGTGGTGTATCAAGAACCACATTTAAAGCTTAGCAACATTCACCGTTATAAGGTGCAAAGAAATGTACATGACATAAAAAAAAAATAATTAACATTTTTTCTAGAATCTAGGGCTCGGTACTAACCTCAACATATTTTGTAATACACGTAATAAAAACTTCAAAGTTTAATTTATTTCCTGCCTTAACTGCTATTTACCGAAATTGATCTTATCCATCAAAAATGTTTTATTCGTTGCACTTAAAGATATTTATTATATTTATTTTAAAGCGTAAATCTTATTTGTAAGACGTTAAACTTATTCGAGCGATCAGATCTTTTTGTTTTCTTATTATCTTTCGATGATGATGTTACACACATTATCATATCTTCTTCTACTTGTGACTTTCTCAAATCTCTTACATTCACGTCTTGTTCACCCATTGAATCAATTGCATCGTTTCTTTCAACTTTAATTTCTTGATTTATATTGAAAATATTTTGTGGTATATTTGTACTGTTTTCATTTCGTCTTCTTTCGAGTCTTATGTCACTTTCTCTATGCATAACCGATCCTCTGAAATTGACTATGACAGTAGGCTTAACTACTGTTTGAGATTCACGATGGCCAATCTGACTGAGACCACCCATTGTATTCGAAAATGGATAACTATTTGTCGGTACTGTTTCTGTGACATCATCGTTTTTAATATCTATTGTATTTTTATTCTTATTTGCAGGTGGTCTTGGACGCTTTTGCTTCTTTGGTTTTTGTGTAGTAGAACTAATATCGCCATCTTCATCTGGTGTATTTACGTACACAACTATTTCCTCTTTAGCACTTTCAACATTATCAAAACTGTCGTTACCTTTAAGATTTTTCGGAAAACGATATTTCATCGATGGCATTTCTATTCTATCGTTTCTCCGTGGCATAAAATCTAAATCGTTGGGTAATTGAAGTGATTCATTTTCAATTCCGAAGTCGTAGTTTTGTCCAATATTATTTTCATCACTTAAGTTGATATCTTCGGGTAATTGAGCTCGCATCCGCAGTGATTGTATAACATCGTTGAATATGGAACGTTTCTCGACCACTTTGGTAATTTCTCGATCTTTCGGTGGATGTGCGGTGGCTATGATCATAAGATATGTTACACATATAAAGCACTGCATCTGGAATACAAGAGATCATATTATTTTAAAATAAATATACCAAGTTTTATTAAAATGACGAAGCAAAACCTAATGAAAATAACTGATTGGACACAAAAAAAAGAAGTATAATATATTTTTATTTAATGATTATAGGTACGAGTATCACGATGGGTTTGCTTATTTTACTCTTCGTCCTTTCATACTTTCAACAAATTTATTAAAAAAAAACATTATTAATTATATTAATATTACTAATATTATAAAGAGGTAAAGAGGTAAACTTTGTTTGTTTGTAAGGGGTAATCTTCGCAAATACTGATTCGATCATGAAAATTCTTTCACTAACAGAAAGCTACACTATTCAGTAGTGGCATAGGCTATATTTTATTGTTATTGAACAAAAAATTCAGTGAAAAATATTAGTATAATATGTAAATCAAGTCAGAGAAATGCGAGTGAGATGAAAACTTACTATATATTTGCATCACAAAAATAATGAACGCCCAACGAAGTGGGCACAAGTCGGCTAGTTATTTATAAATATAACATATGTTATGATTTTGTTTATATGTAGGAATCAGAAGTGAGGAGAGGATGACGGATGGCCTGGTTAATTCACAATGTAATTTAAAACAAGATAATTACACTACTTAGTATTCAATGGACTCACCGAGCGGGTACCGTCTATCGCGTGGCAGAGAGGCAACTCGACGCAGTGCCCGGGACTTGTGACCCGAGTGTTGGTTTACGGCGGCGCCGCCTAACAATGCGCATTGACACTCACCACCACCGGTCGAGTTGCACAATCAGTAACAATTAATTCGTGTACACAAACTAACTATTAGAAGAGTCGAGGTTAAGCTACTAGCAGGATACACAAGTGCACCGCGCCAAGCCAGAGCCAAGACTGCCTGAGCCGCGGTTGCACCGTTCGTTTTATGCATAACAGAATGACTCGAATAATAAAATGATGTAGGGTAGGTGAATATCGCAGGTACCGACATTAATAACTATCTGTATTGATTCCCCGACACGGCCATTCTGACGTGCGCGCGTCCTCGCGCGCTATTTATTACAACCTTAGGTATTTTTAATCAAAAAAACAAAATATCGCTCGACTATCCTGACAAAAATCTATTCAACATCTTAATATCTGGTCCGGTACACACTGACCCTTTGGACTAGAAACAATTGGTTTCAGTTAGTAAGTCACTCAGTCACACCAGTCACATTTAATATGGTTATCATCATAATCATTACAGTCATATCAATATGGTAAGTATTACTGATCTAGGTTTAAAATATAAAAACCCCTATAGTTCAAACAGGTGAGATTCCTGCAGCGCATCACTCATCATCACAAACAGTCTGGTCTGAGTCGTCGCCCACTAAAAGCAGGCGAGACTCCTACAGCGTTACAGTCATCATTACAAACAGTCTGGTCTGAGTCGTCGCCCACTAAAAGCAGGCGAGACTACTACAGTGTTACACTCATCATTACAAAAAGTCTGGTCTGAGTCGTCGCCCACTAAAAGCAGGCGAGACCCCTACAGTGAATCATGGATCGTCTCCCACAACAGCAGAAGAGACCATACTAATGTAAAACAGGCTGGTCGGAATCATCGCCCACTAAAGCAGGCGAGACCCCTACAGCGTAACATGGATCGTCTCCCAGAACAGCAGGAGAGACCTTACTAGCCCGGATTGTTTGTCCATCAAATGTTTAACCACCTCACTTTTTTTTTCACTCAATTTACTATTCATCTCTTAAGTACCGTCGTTAGTTCCGAGTCAGTATGAGAGGGCAGACATAGTATATAGTATCACAGTTGGCAGTCATAGTATCAGTTGGCAGTCATAGTATCAGTTGACAGTCATAGTATCATATGTGATTACTTATTAGCAAAATCGACAATGCTCTTTGTTGGCACAACTGAAAGCCATTAGACCGAAGAATTAACTAATTATTATCAGAATAGGCCTGTATAGGTCAGTGTGAACCTGTTTCACCTCAATTAATAAACTATATAAGTAATAAAGGGCAAGTCACGACCATCCTGATAGCACACGCCCTCGTGTGAATGTAAACAAGACGATCAAATTTAAAGCATCTTTAGAATCTCGGCCTACCTGTCCTTAACGTGAAATTACATTCTTTGCTTCATCATTCAATCTTTAATTAAAAAAAACTACCAATCGATCTTATCCCTTCAAATACGAAAGGTTCCTCTAGCCGTAATTAAAAAAATAAAGTTTTATTATTGACACATTAAGATCACATACAACGCTCAACAAACGACAACTACTATTACCACCTATATCGTCATCACCTCTTGTGATACGACCAACACATATCGTCATCACCTCTTATGATACGACCAATACATATCGTCATCACCTCATGTGATACGACCAAATAGCCATAGTATGTGCTCTATTTACTCATCAACATTTAAAAAATCTAACAACGTACATAAGTAAGAGGAATCTTTCGTAATTGATCGTGAAGACGTGAACATACCTATAGGTTCTATTACCAGACAACTATTTTAAATGTTTCAAGAACTTTAATCTGAATCATAAATGTCGTTAAACCAATTATAACTAATCACTTTACACAAATACCACAGCCATGTACCATCGACGTCATCACAACCAAAACTATACACGCACGTTTACTTTTACAACAAGTTACAACCAAGCTTGCAAAGTCCTCGAGTAAAGACCTCTAACACCACGGCTCTTTAGACGAAGAGCAATCACAGTACATGTGTCAGTCACATACATCTCAGTACACATATCCATCGAATGGATCACCCGTGTCAGTCACCTCTTGTGACTACACGCTACGGTATCAAACACCACGACCTCCGCCAGAGTTAAACGCACACCGCGCACCCATGAACTCTTGGGTTGCCCCAAGAGACACCTTCTACAGGGCTACGACTACTAAATAACTACACTGGTACGTTTGAACACATTACGGTCGATAGAGTCGTTCACTCGAGTCTCTCCCTCTACTTAAACTTGAACATCATCATTATCAACAAGATCATAAATTACATCAATATCGTCTGGTACATGACGTGCTGGCATTTCTCTTAACTTTTCGTGAGCAAATTTGTAGGTACGTTGACAATTTAAGCTTTAAGGGTATACCGATTACCTTCGAGAACTTCTAATACGCGAAAAGGGCCTCAATATTTCGGATCAAGTTTCGTTTGATGACGGTCCTCATTTTGTAACAGAACAAAATCGCCAATAGGATATTAAAAAGCCTAACTGTCCCTATGAAGGAAGTAGCGAAATCATATAGCTCCATTTACAACCCTTGCTTCCCAAAGTTACACAATAATTATTAGAACAGATGGAAACATACTCGTATCAAGACTTTTAACAGTTACCTACAACGACTGCCTTAAAATGTAACTGCTCACGCGTTAGTGACATTTAACTTTAAAACGCGTGGTTAACAAAGTCTAAATCAATTCTACATCAAGAGGTATGAGTAAATATACTTAGAAAATGACATACCTGTCTACTTATTTAACAAACTAGCTACGTAATTAACTAAAATAACTAGTATCTAAAGGAATAATTAATATTCTTAAACTAAAAATATTTCCTTGAGTCGATTGAAAATTCTTCTTATATACAAAATCGATTATTATTTAAAATCAAATTGGTATCGTGTGAGGGAGTCTCTAATTTCAAACTTTCTTGAACTGTTAACAGAAAACAAACGAATGGACAGAATATAGTAAGAATTTTTAATGGTCACCTACTCATAAACAAAATTATTAATCTGAGGTTACCTACCTACAACTATTGTTGTAACAAGTTTACGATTGCACCAATTAGGTGTTATCAATTAACTCTCTGTAATTTAAACGTTCTTAAACAGAACAACTAAAACAACTTTTAAACAGTTTTAAAAAAATCAATCAAAGATAGAAAAAGACTAAAACCCTCAATTAAACACTCATTTCTCACTTCTAATCTATAGTTCACGATACGTGTGTGTTTTAACTATATCGAATTAATTATTATTACAGTAATCACTTAATACGCCACGTAATTAAAACTACGTAACTAAACAATAGCTGCTCATACAATTACAAATTACAATAATCCCATCAATAGATGATAAAAATGGTGACTGACTAATCAGAAAATTAATATTAACTATTCGGAAGATGGTGTCTCTAACTTTACGCTCTCTCGGTACTTCGACAAATAATATTAGTTAAAATATCGTGTAAGATAGTAGACGTAAAGACAAAAATATCCGTTACAGAGGGTAATCGGAAATACTCAAGCTAAGACGATATTAACACTTTATCACAAACAAGTGGGTAACCACAAAAACTTAACGAAAATATAGCTACGCAGAGTCATGTACCAACGTAAATCAAACTTTCAATAACCAATTCATTTTCTACAACACTAACAACTATGTAAGCCACCCTTCCAACCAGCAATTACAATTGCTCCACAATCCACGCGTATCCCTCTTGGATCACGTCACAGTGTATCCCTCCTGGATCACACATTCATCACAGTGTATCATCCTCTTGATGACTACACACTACAGTCTTTAGAGCGCTTACATCAGTTTTCTGTCACATCACTAAAATGTTCACCATTATGATCGTCATCTATAAACTCAATTGGTACATGACCTTCTGGCATCTTCCTTAAACGACTGTCGCTGCGACCACCGCGACGGCTCGCACTACAATTACGCTTACGGTCTGACATTGTGACTGAATCGAAACAAAAACTGAATCGCAAAATCTATTAGCAAAATTAATTACTACACAACAATCACCTTACGTATCACAATAAAACTAAATTCAACAAATAACCGGTAACTCGAATTACGTAATCGAACACTGAACAAAAACCACCTGTACACCGGTAAGAATAAAACAGAACGACCGAAAAGAACTAAAATACAGTAAAATACAGTACATCGATATTTTCATCACCAAATGTTGCAACTACCTTGCACACTTGCTAAAAATAGAACTTAAACAAAGAAACCCAAACTCCGAATTAACTTTAAGTACACGACTACGCTCGCGATATTAAATTTTTTTTTTTTTAACTTTGAGCTTAGTCTATTCCTCAGTCATACTAAGTAAAAGTTTATGAAGAGACAGGTTACTATTACTACTAAATCGGTTTAAATGATGACGACTCGACTTGCGCTTCGATCTACACGGGACTACGCGAACGCGATTCTCGTGGCATCGTGAAATAAATTACTCACTAGTAACACTCTTAGTGGGCACGAGAACAGTATCCCACTTCTGATGTAGGAATCAGAAGTGAGGAGAGGATGACGGATGGCCTGGTTAATTCACAATGTAATTTAAAACAAGATAATTACACTACTTAGTATTCAATGGACTCACCGAGCGGGTACCGTCTATCGCGTGGCAGAGAGGCAACTCGACGCAGTGCCCGGGACTTGTGACCCGAGTGTTGGTTTACGGCGGCGCCGCCTAACAATGCGCATTGACACTCACCACCACCGGTCGAGTTGCACAATCAGTAACAATTAATTCGTGTACACAAACTAACTATTAGAAGAGTCGAGGTTAAGCTACTAGCAGGATACACAAGTGCACCGCGCCAAGCCAGAGCCAAGACTGCCTGAGCCGCGGTTGCACCGTTCGTTTTATGCATGACAGAATGACTCGAATAATAAAATGATGTAGGGTAGGTGAATATCGCAGGTACCGACATTAATAACTATCTGTATTGATTCCCCGACATATATTACTTTGTATTTATTTATACTTTAATATTTACTATATACTATAATTGATAATCCAATCAATACATATATTTAAATAGAAAAAAATTCAATTAAATATTCTGAGTATATAATAAAATAATAATAGGACTTTTTTCGTTCTTTTGAGCATCTACTTCTAAAATAATATTTACTACTAAGACGTAGAGAGATTGCACAAAAAGTCACTTTTAAACTCTGTAGTACTATGTAATTAGGTATAAGAATTTTCTAGAAACTATTAACACAGGCTCTATAAAATTCTTGGTAAAACTACGAGTTGCAATAAAATAATTTTAAATATACTCACCTTGCGTTATCCGTAAAGCTTCAACACTGACTGTCTAGTCTGTTAAGGAGTTGTGGACGCAAAGGGTTGATTGAACCTAAGTGAACTAGCCAGCTGTTACCAACCTTAGCTCATGTTTTAATATGTTTATCTATTTATTAATACGTGAAGCAAAAACTTTGTAGGTACCCTTTTTGCGGAAATTGCGCGGACGGAGGAGTATGAAATTTCGCACACTTATAGTTTATATAGAGAAGGAGGGCAGAATGGTAATATATTTTTTAAATAATGCATAAAAATACACACACTACCATGTATTTGTCGTACATATATACTTATTGTTAAATTTTTGTTAGTCGGTGGTTAAATTACAGTCGAATTTCGACCACTGGGTGACCACTAGTTTGTATTAATTTTTTAATACCACCCCACTCCACTACAGCCTATCACAGTCCACTGTTGGACATAGGCCTCCACAAGTTCGCGCCCGACATTACGACGCGAACTCATGTGTTTTGCCCATAGTCACCACGCTGGGCAGGCGGGTTGGTGACCGCAGGGCTGGCTTTGTCGCACCGAAGACGCTGCTGCCCATCTTTGGCCTGTGTATTTCAAAGCCAGCATGGATGGTTATCCCGCCATCCGTTGGCTTTTTAAGTTCCAGGGTGGTAGTTAAACTGTGTTATCCCTTAGTCGCCTCTTACGACACCCACGGGAAGAGAGGGGGTGGCTACATTCTTTAGTGCCGTAACCACACAGCAGAATTTTTTAATATTTTATAAAAAAATATGTTTGCGATCTTGAATAATGAAACGCTAACTTTATACATGTTTAAAAATAAGAAATGATTAAGCGATTTTTTCCTGAAATTTGGTATATAATTAATTTAATTACAGAGTTTAAACCTTAGACAAGTTTAAATAAACCTTATTAAAATTATAAAGAAGTTGTGTCTGATAATGATCTTGTTTGAAATTTCGAAAGATAATTGATTAAAATCCAGAATTTAAGTGATTTTACAAATTGTAGGTAGTGCCTGACGCCTGTACTCGTGTAAATATTTATTATTATTATTATTATTATATGCTAGCTCACTTTTCCAATTGAAACCATTTTTCAAACTTGTTAATGCATGTAGATTGTAGGGGTTACTAAGAGCTTCTCATTGTAAGGTGTACTAGCTGTGCCTCACAGTTTTACTTCATAAAGAAAAAAAAATTATAGACGATCAAAGTGTTTCCCAAAACCAAAAATTACTAATAAAAATAATACAAGTCTTTATATAATTAATAATTTAGACATTTATTTGTAAATGTTGCGCACCCCCGCTGTAGTACTAACCTGTCTTGCTTATCCGGGAACTAAACTAACGCGGAACTTGCTTCAACAAAATGACTACATAATTATTAAGTTCAATAAGAAAATAGAACTTTATTACGATGTAGTAACGTTGAAGAATTATAAAAATGTTTACATCATTATCAAAGCTAAATATTGGTTGAATACTGTTCAAGACCAGACGAGTATGGAATGAATTCGCATTTATAAATGCGAATATATGAGCTGACCTAAGGGTAAAGGTGTTGTAACTGAATCTCAAACATTTGAACATCAAGACCTGTCAAACTACTATACTAGTGGTTGCCCAGTGGTCGAAATTCGAGCATAATTAATTTGAATCATAACGATCACGATTCAGCCTGTAATATCCCACAGTTGGGCATAGGCCTCTTCCCCATGTAAGGAGAAGGATCGGAGCTTAATCTACCACGCTGCCCCAATGCGGGTTGGCGGATATATTCACTACTATGAGTAACGGTCGCTATCAGGTGTACATGATAACAACCGGGACCGACGGCTTAACGTGCACTCCGAGGCACGGTGGGGAGACCCACAAGGACTGCATAAACACCCAGACCACGGCAAACATCTGTATGGTCAATACAAATGTTGTCGTGTGCGGGGATCGAACCCGCAACCGCCCGCGCAACTGTCAATCGCAATCCAGTTCTGTGACCGCTGCGCCAACGCGGCGTCATTGAATTAAAGTACTGAATTATAAGTCTGAACATTATTAATAAAGTTCTGCTGTCAAAGACTAAACTTCTATACTTAATTATAAACGCGTATTTATATTATGACTATTTTTTCGTGTACCTACGTTGTATTACTGGTCGATATAATATAAGTCGTTTTTTTTTTTCATTTGCAAACAAACACAATTATATTAAAGGTTTATTTTGTTGTTTTTTGGTTTTTAGTTTTTGAAGTCGGTTTTAAAACGATGATTTATAATTTTTTTACTCTTTAGTATTTCTAATAGGTTGTTCTGTAAACTACAGCAGGACTTTTCTAGATTAGATTAGGTAGCCTATAGGTAGGTTTCGTTGTCTTACTCAAAAAAAGCCGTACACAAACTATCGTGACAATTAGATCGTCCAAGTGAACAAAAAAGCTCATAAAATGAAAACTACTGGTTCAAACTGAATTAAATTTTTATGTGACCAAATGGCAATTATTTAGCATTGGACAAAAAAGTATCATGTAAATTGGATCGAAATCTCGGCGTAGTCGTGTACATACATAAAGAAAACCAGACGAACTGAGAATCATCTATTTTTTAAAGTCGGTTAAAAATAGTTCTCCAGTCGGTTAAAAATAGAGAAGATAATAGCAATTTTACTTAATAAATTGTATTCACAGTTGCTAATTTCTTTTTGTAGGCTCATAATATTATTTAACTTGATTATTAAAATAGGTAGTCTTTTTTGATTGATTGATTGATTGATTGATTCAGCCGTAACATTTCACTGAGGGGCATAGGCTTCTTGCTCTAAGTAGGTGAAGGATTACATACACCAGAAACCTCGTAATCGCGATACCGACCCTATCCTCGACGCTTCCCATAAGCTCTGTCTACCTTACTCACCACAGGAACACAACACTGCTTGAGAGCAGTACTAATAAAAATATTGATGTATAAAGGGTAGTTTAGACTAACTTTCTAACGTTAGGACATCTGACACCTCAGTTCTCCTTGCTGTAAAGTATCTGAAACGTCGGGCATTTAAAAAACTTAATAAACTCGATAAAATCCGAAGAAGCTGTTTCATTATAAGAATATATAAATTTTAAAACGTAAATATTTATAAAGTTAATAAAATATATTTATGTAACAGACTAAAATGCAGCAAAAAAAAAAAAAAAAAACATTACTAAAAGGTCATCGAACATACCAAGTCCTTTGTCGCTTCTGGTCTTGTAACTTCATGGAACTATACCAAATAAAAAATAGACTACATCACACAAACAAAAACAATGTGTAAAATCTATAGAGAAAGGAAAAATCTTTAAGGGTTCCGTATCATCGATCACTAAACATATTTTGTGTGGGGATTTTTTTTTCATTTTTTGCTTCACTTTATTTAGTAATGAAAGGGCTATAGTAATACAGATTTTGTGAAACTTTTAAGCATTTTACTATTTCTTGGTATGTATTTGTACAAGTATTTCTCCAGGAATGGACAATGCAATTTTAATTTTACGAGTAGCTTACCATTGCCATCCGTTAAATAAATAAATATCTTACTCTACTTACGAATAGCGCCATCTCTTGACGAACTGTATCAATTAAACAACGGCGGACGGCGCGCCCACGCAGCGACTGTAATCACGACGTTCATCAGAGTATAATTATAAAGTCCACTTCATTTAAAAATTCGTTATTATCAAATTACTGTAAAAATCAAGAAATACATACTATTTGTCTTGCATCTTATTGATCTATTCACGAACAATAGCTATGTTGTTAATCAAGTCGAGAAATACGAGCGAGATCACAAAAATAATTAACGCCCAACGAAGTGGGTCGATTAGTTTTTTATAAATGTACATAGAAATAATACATATCATCATCATCATCATCATGACCTCAGCCTATCGCAGTCCACTGCTGGAAATAGGCCTCCACAAGTTTAAGCCAAAAACGGCGTAAACTCAACGATGTACCAGCCGAATCGAAATTTTTTAAATGATTTTATGGAGCCGTCTATAGCGAGTCCTTTACAGCACCCAACTATTCAAAGTTTCATATTACAATGAATTCTTTGACGAGAGACGACGCCATGGTATTTTTAATTCGTTCCATAGCTTAATTGGCTAGAGCACCGACACGGTATGTCGAAGGTGCGGGTTCGAATCCCGCTGGATCGAAATTTTGATACGATAATTAACTACATTTTAATTTCCTCATGTGTGGGAAATACAAAAATAACAAAATAATACGAATTAACTCTCAAATATTCAAGTAATTAAAGAGCATTTTATTAATGTCAACATATAAATACAAAACCGGTTACAAACCTTTCCCTGCAATAAGTGCAGAATTAACTAAAAGACGCTAATAATAGTAAGAATTAAGGAAAGCCTTATAAATGAACTGATCGACGGTATCGGGTTATTTTGAACAAAATCGTTCTGCGATGTTATTGCAGTGTTTAGTTGTGATTTTAGTTCTCCTACTTATAATTGATCGATGGAAACCGAAGAAGTTTGTTAAGATACACAAGCAGCTCGGATGTGACTTTACGTATTGGCCGATTTTTGGACATGCCTTGGAGTTCGCGGGGAGTACTGAAGGTATAACCTATTTGTGTTCGAAGTTCGAATTTTGAATTGCATATATATTTTGATAGTTTTAACTTTTTAATGTTTTTGTTTTCACATTTTTGCATTGTCTCTAACAAATAAAAGTCTCTGGTGATTTTAACATTTTTTTTAACAAAGTCTCCTGTGTGTTGACGGTAAAATCAAAACCTACTTAACAGATTTTCATGCGGTTTTAACCGATAGACCAATGATTAAAACCCTCCTGACAAAGATTTAGGTATATATATATTTTAAGTTTTATGTAAATTGGTTTAAAAATAACGATAAATGTTAAATAAGTCTACTACTATAATAATCAAAATGTTTATCTATGCTTTAAATATAGTTTAATACAAAGTATATACAAATAAATATAAAGTATCGGTTACGACGTTTTCTAAAAATGCCATCGATAGATGCCATTATTTGACCCATTTATTTACCATTTGATATGGTATTAATCTTTTTCTTAGACTATAAAGTCTTTTTTGTGCATATTTAGAGAGTCGATCTGAAGAAGTAAACTCCAGTTGTGCGTCGGAGCTGACACACACACTTTTTTGTGACTAGATTTATTTCTTTAATTTTTATTCATACAAAGCTTGTTCTGATAATGACAAACACATAGAATAAACGTCCATTTTGTTGCAATATTACAAGGAAATTAAACAATCGATCTGATTGTTTTTTTTTTGGAGTTCACTCCTTAAGGGCGCCTTCAAATTAGCCGCGCGGCGGCAGCGCGTCTGCAGCGCTGCTGACGCGCGACGTTGTAAATGTATGTAAATAACAACGCGCGACAGCAGCGCGACAAAGGCGAAGACAAGGCGCCGCGCTGCTGTCGCGCGTTGTTATTTACATACATTTACAACGTCGCGCGTCAGCAGCGCTGCAGACGCGCTGCCGCCGCGCGGCTAATTTGAAGGCGCCCTAAGAACCGATTTGTATATTAGGCCCCCGGTATGGGAAAAATATGAGGAGCAAAATCTATTGAAGGAATGACCTCCTTACGTTTCTCGTAGCGCCATATATCGCGTAAAGTCTAAAGGCGTGTAGGTTACGACGTTTTCTAATAACGCCATCTCGTCGTAACCTACCATCGATAGATGGCGTTATTTGATTCGTTTATTTACCATTTGATGTGATATTAATCTTGGCTTTTTTGCGCCTATTTAGACAGACAAGGACAGACATCCAAACCGGATATAAATATTTGTACATTAAATACAAAATATATCCACCCTGAGCGGAAATCGAACCCGCGAACCGTCATTGTTTTAGGAGACTACTTGCGCCACACCCACCACACCGGCACCGGAGCGGTTGTTAATGAGCTAATGGGCATGACGAAAGATTTTCAAAACCTCTTCCGTAATGTGGCTACACATTTAATATTTACGAAAATACCTATATTTCGGTAATAAACTTAAGTTTAAGGAAGATTAAAACTATTTTTCTAATATGTTTTCAATGAGAGCGGCAAAACGGCTGCAGGTGTCATGGCGTCGGCTCTGACGTCACAAAATAATCTGGGCCTTACTTTTTACTTTACTCTTTGGAGCGCGCCTGACGTATTATGTTATGTTGTGACGTCTGCGCTGTAATTTGTGTTTCATTCAAAATGGCCGATTCCAGTATTTTAATGTTTTATTTTATTGAAAATCACAATAATCTTATTATTTTACATAAAACTAAACCAGTATTTTGAATTTTTTTTAATATGAGTGTTCCCCTGAAATCATTAAATTGACGATTTTTTGTCGTCATGCCCATTATTGAAATTACTATTAATAATAGGTACTTAAAGTATCTCATTAATCGTTACGTATTGTTTCAGACGGCATGAAGAAAGTTATGCAATTAACATCACAAGCTTTTAAAAGGAAGCATCAAACAGTAAGTGTATGGTTGGGTAACTTGTTTTTTGTTGGTAAGTAAAACTATTACAAATCCATGCGAATCTATATTTATTTATTTATTCATTCTTAATGTACACCGAAATACAGACACATATAAAGAAAGATACAATACAAGATGTACAAAGGCGATCTTATCGCTATATAGAGCGATTTCTTCCAGATAACCTTTGGGCACAGGACACGATACAGTAGCAGCGGTTAGGTTAGTCTATACAAATAAATAAAATTGGAGTGTCTGTTTGTAATATTAAAATAACCGCTTTTTACTATATGCATATGGATGTATACACGGTACATATACCAAAATAACATTTTTTACAATTTTTGTCTGTCTGTCTGTTTGTTCCCGGCTGAAGCGATTTTGACAGGACTTTCACTGGCAGATAGCTGATGTAGTAAGGAGTAACTTAGGCTACTTTTATTTTAGAAATTTATTTATTTTGTAACTATAACCAAACAATAACTTTTTTATTAAATACCACGCGGACGAAGTCGCGGGCACATCTAGTAAATAATTAAATTGGAGTGTCTGTTTGTAATATTAAAATAACTAATTTTTAATAAATGCATATGAATGTATACACGATACATGCCTATACCAAAATAACATTTTTTGGAGTTTACTCCCTAAGAATCGATTTTTATATAAGGCCCCCGGTATGAAAAAAATATGAGGTGTAAAATCTATTGAACGAATGACCTCATTACGTTTTTGTGCGCATAGGAATTTAAACAGTGCAACCTAGACGATAAAGAATAGAATACATACAATCGATACAAAGTCATCTAGTGGCAACGCGAGAATTAGGTTGCAGTGTTTAAATTCCCATACAAAATAATCTTCACGTAAACGCGTTTTTCTGTAAGGCGAATTAAACAAAACTCGTACTAGGCAATCTGTGCATCTGTCACTTTTCGGTGCGTACGCGTCGTTTTCGTAACGGCATAGATGGCGTTATTCATAATAAATGTAAATAGAATAAAAAGCTGGTCTGGGTGTTTGTGCAGTTCTAGTGGGTCTCCCCACCGTGCCTCGGAGAGCAAGTTAACCCGTCGATGCCGGTTGTTATCATGTACACCTGATAGCGATCGTGACTCATAGTAGGGAATATATCTGCCAACCCGAATTGGAGCAGCGTGGTGGCTCTGGTCACATTACTCACCAACAGGAACACAACGCTGCTCGAAGACAGTATTATTTAGCTCAGATCTTCTGTAAGGTCGAGGTTCTACCCCAGTCGGGCCGCTCCAGATTTGATTTACAAAAGACAAAAAGATTAATTTTTCGATTCAGCCCGTAATATCCCACTGTTGGGCATAGGCCTCTTCCCTATGTAGGAGAAGGATCGGAGCTTAATCCACCACGCTGCTCCAATGCGGGTTGGCGGATATTCCCTACTATGAGTAACGATCGCTATCAGATGTACATGATAACAACCGGGACCGACGGCTTAACGTGCTCTCCGAGGCACGGTGGGGAGACCCACAAGGACTGCACAAACACCCAGACCACGGCAAACATCTGTATGGCCAATACAAATGTTGTCGTGTGCGGGGATCGAACCCGCAACCGCCCGCGCAACAGTCAATCGCAATCCAGTGCTGTAACCGCTGCGCCAACGCGGCGATTAATTTTTACTACGCAGCAATCGCAATGAATGCTTTGCTTAACAGCTCCTGGGGGGAATTAGGGATAGGGTTAGGAACGCGCTTGCGATGCTTCTGGTTTGCAGACATCTTTAAGCTATGGTAATCGCTTACCATCAAGTGAGCCGTACGCTTGTTTGCCGACCAAGTTATATAAAAAAAGCATGGAAAGCAAACCGTTTAATTTTTTTAATACACGTTATTTCCCTTTTAGGTTTGGCTGATGCTGACCAGGCGTGTTTCATGTTAAAGTCAGCTTTAGATAAGAATTTTATTTGGAAATTTTCAAAGCATCTCCTTGGAAGTGGAATTTTTGTCGCACCTGGTAAGTACGGAAAAACTATATCTTATCTTATGATAGCTAAAGTATGATACAAATAGCCAAAATTATTTGTACATAATTAAATTAACTTCAATAATTTAAATAAAATAATTTAATAATGGTCCATTTTTTAGCATTCAAATTATACATATTGATATTTATTATTTATTTAATTCACGTCCATTGTTTAATTCGCTTCCATTGGTTGGAGTTTAGTAGACATGTGAGTTACAAGAGGTTTATGATAGCCAAAGTATGATTCAGATAGTTAAAATTATTTCTACATAATTAAAATAATTTAATCAAAAAATTTTAAAAAAATTGAAAATTTTTTTTTATTTAGCGTGCAAATTATACATAATTATTATTGATATTTATTATTTAATTCACGTCTATTGTTAATTCACTTCCATTAGTTGGAGTTCAGTAGACATGTGAGTTACAAGAGGCTTATGACACCTAAAGTATGATACAAATAGTCTTGTAGAAACATTGTCTAAATATCGTACAAATACAGCATCAATAGTCAATAGTTGTACCATGTCGTGTTGTAGAAACTAAAGGGTTACTAATGATTGACAGATTTGTTAAATCAATTGCTGTTCGTTAGTCTCGCTAAAACTCGAGAATGGCTGGGCCGATTTGGATTATTTTGATCTTGAAATATTTGTGAAAGTTCAGGGAAAGTTTAAACGGTGAGAAAAATAAATAATAAGTAACGGAAAAAAACTAAAAACGCCAATTTAATTTTCCAATACAAAATGTTCCTAGCGGTGAAATTTGTCGTCTTTTGTCAAAAAAATTGTCACTTGGTTGACAAATCTGAACTATACTATATCTATGATACGATCACTTTTATTCTTCCCCAAATGCTATGTAGCTCCGAGGACAATAATAAACAAGGACAAGTTGACGGACAAGTTATGAAGGCAGTGTGTACACTGGTCCTTAGATGAGGTGAAGGTGTAAGAAACCTTCTTCTGCTTTAGCAAAGTCGACAGAACAGAACGCTCTCTACAAGAAAGTATGAAGGCTTATGAGCAAAGAATTCCACTGTTCAAACGTGACGTGTCAAATATAAGAGACTAGCTTCTGCGCGCGACTTCGTCGGCGTGGAATCCGCTCCTATTGGTCTTAACGTGATGATATATAGCCTATAGCCTTCCTCGATAAATGGGCTATCTAACACTGAAAGAATTTTTCAAATCGGACCAGTAGATCCTGAGATTAGCGCGTTCAAACAAACAAACAAACAAACAAACAATCAATCAAACAAACAAACTCTTCAGCTTTATTATATTAGTATAGATATAACATCTCTTATAAATGAGAGTATTATAAAGCAGAGAGAGAGAGAGAGAGAGAGAAAGAGAGAGAGAGAGAGAGAAAGAGAAGATCAAAGTTTTCCAACGACCTCTGAAAAGAAACCTGCTTGAAAACAATTTCTTCCATTTACAGGTCTGGAAATAGTTCTATAATTATTATTGACATAGCCCTAAGAATCGATAAGGTAATGTGGCAAAGTATTATGGAACGGAGACCGTTTATCCATTACAGGATAAAAAATAAAATAAAAAAAGGAATGAAAGTCGACTGTTACCAAAGCATTAAGATGTATCTTAGAAAAAGATTACCGTAGGTGTATTTTAAAAATAAATTATAATTTATGTTTTCTTTTTCTTCCATTATTCATTGCAGTTGAGACATGGCATCGAAGACGTAAAATTCTTATACCAGCTTTCGCTCCAAGATATGTAAATAAATTTGTTCGAATTTTTGACGAACGAAGTAAAGTGTTAACTGAACAATTAGAATCGAAAGTTGGAAAAGGAGACTTCTCTTGCTATGATTATGTTTGCCCTTACGCACTGGAATCTGTTTGTGGTAATAAAAATTGTTCATCATTATTTTTTTACTATAATTATATTATAGAATTTGGTCTCAGACCCAACAGGATAATGTTTTGATTTGCTTGATTTAATAGCACTTTGAATAAAGTGCCTTGTATGAAAAGCATTAAGTAACTAAACTATATTCGGACAAAAGAAGCACAGAAAATTTTAGTTGAGTCTCCGTAGTATTCTGAGAGTTTACAATACATAACCTATAAAAGTCTCATGAATTTATTTACCTAAGATTTATAGTATAAATATTATTTTTCATTAGAAACATTATTTGGATTAAACGTCGATATACAGCGACAACAGGAACATACATTCTTTAAAGCTATGAGAGCCAGCTTTACGAATATCGCATTGCGTATGTTCCAACCTTGGCTACATATAGACTCTATATACAAATTGTTACCGATGTATACGAGAGAAAGGCGTTTAACGAAAATTGTTCATGACTTCGTAGATAATGTAAGTAGTTTAAAATGTTAATGCAATTAGGTATTTTCATAAAACTTAGTTTAGACCTTACTTTCGAAATGGTTTTTATTTGTCTTTATCTACCGTATAAGCACCCACAATCATTGCCATAGTCTGATGCTAATCTGATTAGGTCATTCATTACTATTTTTTGCAACCCTGTAGATTAGAGGATCATATCAGACAATTCCTTGAAAGTCAGGAATGAAAAAATTCTTTACAAATTTCAATACATAATTATGACATGTATCAATGACATTCGAATTTCATACACATAATTAGGACGATATAAAATTAATTAATTATATAATGAAAAACACAAATGTGATTAATACTCGTATTCTATTTTTTAGCTTATTTTAAAAAAGAAATCGCTGATCGATGAAAAAAATAAAACTGGAGAACAATTTGACAATCGTAAGTTAGTTCACATAAAAAAGTTTATTTAGTTAATATTCAATCCAACCTAAAAAATTCCTTTTTTGTCTGCAGAAACAATTAAGACATTTTTAGAGTTATTGATAGAGAATTCTAATGATACCGATAAGGGATATACCGATGAAGAACTTCGCGAGGAGACACTTGCTCTTGTTGTAGCGGGTTCGGATACATCAGCGGTAGGCACATGCTTTACCATTTTACTACTGTCACAACACATGGATGTACAAGACAAAATTTACAGAGAGTAAGTATTTTTCAGCGGAGGAGAATTTCGAGATCCCTAGAATTAGAACCAAATAATCAAGAACGAAACACTCTCTTCTAAATAGTTTATTTTATCTAATATAAGATTTAAATACATTTATCACTTAAGAATAAAATTTCAGAATTCAAGAAGTTCTAGGAGATACAAACAATACACTTGAAGTGGAAGACATAATGAAATTAAAATATTTAAGAGCTGTGATAAAGGAATCCTTAAGACTTTACCCCCCTGTACCTATAATTGAAAGGAATCTAAAGAAGGATCTTGAATTGCGTAAGTATTATACTTGTTATTAAAAACGGAAAGGCCCTGGGGGATGACGGAGTTACGACTGAGCTCCTTAGAGCCGCTGAGTGACCGGTCCTAAAAGCTTTGGCAAGACTCTTAAACGCCGTCATCCACCGAGGCACCAAGATGTAGTCGCCAGATGACCCGACGAATTCCAAACACCGTAGCAGGCTGGGTTTCGAAATAGCTACAGCACCGTAGACCACATCCATACTGTTTGGCAGATTATTCAAAAGACAGAAGAATATAATCAGCTGCTATGTATGGCATTTTTGTGGACTGCGAGAAAGCCTTCGATTGTCCTAGACTCTCTGCAGATATGTCATATCGACTGGCAATATATCGAGGTACTAAGATGTATGTACGATGCGGGGACGATGACCGTTCATATCCAAGGCCAGAGAACAATACCCATTTTCTTCCGGCGTGGGGTAAGACAGGGAGATTTTATATATAATTTATGATGTCTTTAGGACTTTGGATTGGGGAGAACGAGGTATCAACGTCAACAGCGAATACATCTCTCACCTTCGTTTTGCCTACGATATTGTCATCTTTTGCGGAGATATTGGATGAGCTATGCAAAATGCTGGCAAGTGGAAACGAACCGTATCGGTCGCCTGTACCCTTATCGAAGTTTTTCAGGATTATGTTTACATTACATTCCACAATGCTTTAAGACTAAAGTCTTCGAGCAATGCGTCTTGCCTGTGTTAACATACGCAGCCGAGACGTGGACACTGACGAAGGGACTGGTCCACAAGCTTAAAGTCGCTCAACGTGCAACGGGCACGGTCTATGCTTGAGGTTTCTCTCAAAGATAGGATTAGAAGTTAGACTATCCGCGAGAGAACGAAAGTTCCAACATAACCCACAGAATTAGCAAGTTGATGTGGTGGTGGGCTGGTCATCTGTGTCATGGCCGTTGAAGCAGACGTGTCCTGGAGTGGAGACCGCGTCTTGGCAAACGCAGTGGGGGACGTCCTACGGCCCGCTGGACTGACGATCTACGCAAGATTGCCGGTGTAGGCTGGATGAGGATTGCGGAAAACCGGGATGTCATTCGTGAACTTGGGGGGGCTTATGTCCAGCAGTTAACTGCGATGGGCTGAACTGACTGACTGAATGACTATACTTGTTATTCTGGCATGATTTAGAAATTTAATTTAGTATTTGAACTGAGGAACCAGCTTAAAGTTCGGTTCCGGATAAAAAATATTAAAGTCAATCCGATAAATTTAAGTATCCATATACTACTTATAAAATTATACTTATTCTTTCAAACTTTGTTGTGTTCCTGCGGCGAGTAAGGTATCCAGAGCTCCTGGGGGAGATTGGGGGTAGGGTCGGAAACGCGCTTGCAGGCGCCTATTGGCTAGGGTAATCGATTACCATCAGATGAGCTACACGCTTCTTTGCCGACCTAACTAGGTAATTAAAAAATATAAAAACAATATAATTATTCGTATCTATGTGATGATGAAGACAGGTCCATATATTTATGTGTAATTTACAGTTTGTGATTGATTATTCAAGGAACTGGGAATTTAAATACTCTATGAGCCGGGTACTTGTCATATTCTTAACTAGCTGTTCCCGCGACTTTGTCCGTGTGGAATAAAAAATATATTGTTCAGTTCGCAGGGTTACAACATAAATAAAGTACTACAACAGCTGCCACTGAAAGTGCCGTCAAAATCGGTCCAGTCGTTTCAGAGATTAGCCGAAACAGACAGACAGACAGATTAAATTATGTAAAAAATGTTACTTTGGTATAATTATGTACCGTGAATACATCCATATGCATCTAGTCAAAGCGGTTATAAGTGGTAAATAGACACTCCAATTTTATTTATTTTAGATATTCAAGTCATAATGAAAATGAAATAATTTATTATTAAGTGTTTTCTTTTATTCCACTACTTCAGCCTATCACAGTCCACTGTTGGACATAGGCCTCCACAAGTTCGCACCCGATATTATGATGCAAACTCATGTATTTTGCCCATAGTCACCACGCTGGGCAGGCGGGTTGGTGACCGCAGGGCTGGCTTTATCGCACCGAAGACGCTGCTGCTCGTCTTCGGCCTGTGTGTTTCAAAGCCAGCATGGGTGGTTATCCCGCCATCCGTCAGCTTTTTAAGTTCCAAGGTGGTAGTGGAACTGTGTTATCCCTTAGTCGCCTCTTGCGATACCCACGGGAAGAGAGGGGGTGGCTACATTCTTTAGTGCCGTAACCACACAGCACCTTCCTTTTATTCACCAGACTAATAATAATAATAATGATATATAATTATTATTGTATATTGTTTTCTATATTTTTCGCAGCTACTGGTATAACTCTTCCTGAGGGTAGTAACGTAGTTTCAAGTATATGGAGTATACACCGCAATCCCCGCCACTGGGGTGACGATGTGAACGTTTTTAATCCCGATCGTTTCCTGTCTGGTAAAGCACCGCAACCCAACGCTTTTATGCCATTCGGCTACGGTCCTCGGAGTTGTCCTGGTAATAAACGTCATTTAATTATATCAGAGACGATGCGTTGGCGCAGCGGTCACAACACCACAGATTAGTAAATAGTACTATGACAACACTGACTGATTGCGCTAGCTATAGGCTAAACAAGTTTTTGCCCTGGTCTGGGCGTTTGTGCTTGTGTATTGTGTGTTTCCGGACCCCCGACACAAATCCTAGTAGGAACCGTTGAGTGTGAGGCGTTTATTTATTTATTGATTTATTGTTTAAAAGTAGAGACATATTAGCCTCGCTCTTCTCTTGGGTGACCGAAATCACTCATAAAACAAAGCACAATGGCCAGTGATGTGACCACAGTTTCTCTATTTAAGAAACAATTATTATTAAAAAAGTAAAGAATAAATATGCGGTTCTTTATTTGATTGAGGCGTTAGTATTAATATTTCACTTTATCGAGGTTTTTAGGGTTAAAAATATATATTAACTGAGGTAGGGCACAGCAGGAAATTTCCTGCTCAAAATATGGAGCAGCCCGACTGGGGTAGTACCTCGACCTTACAGAAGACCACAGCTAAATAATACTGTTTTCAAGCATTATTGTGTTCCTGTTTGTGAGTAAGGTGACCAGAGCTCCTGGGGGGATTGGGGATAGGGTCGGCAACGCGCTTGCGATGCTTCTGGCGTTGCAGACGTCTATAGGCTACGGTCTTACCATCAGGTGAGCCGTACGCTTGTTTGCCAACCTAGTATCATAAAAAAAAAAAAAAATATAGCATTGGACGGTTATGCAGAAGTTCTTTGCCAGAGTAGCTCGTGTATTAAGACAAAGTAAAATTTACAAAAGATCTGGTTTTTTTACGCAGAACGGAATCTATCACATCCGCAGATCCCCCCATTTGGAGGAACGTAGATATAGAAGTCGAACATCTCATATAAATAAATATTATTCGCTAAATGTTTTGCTAAGTGCAAAACTTTAAAATTACTTTTGCTATTGTTTATAAATTTTCGAACACTTTGCAGAATGTTTAACGAACTGAAAAATAAAAGAAATGCTCCGAAAATAAAAATAAAATTAGAAAAATTACGATTTTTAAATTTACACGCGTTTGACAGTTAGATATGTCAAAGTCAGTCAAACGTGTGGTGCCAAGAAAAGTCTGATAGATCAGCTAGTTTGTTATAAAACTAAATGAATAGTCTATAAAGGTATAATACCCATAAACCCACAGTAATGTACATTAAGCTCCCATGTTATTATGTTTTAGGTCACAAATACGCAATGTATTCGATGTCAACAACGTTGGTAAAGCTTTTGCGACGTTACCGCCTTAAACCAGCGTCAAACTACAAATACGATGAGAACAATCCGTTAAGAACATCGTTAGAAGTTATGATGATGCATGTAGATAATTTCTCCGTTCAAATTGAATATCGTAATAAATCGAATAAGAGTATTATTTAATTATTAATCGAATAAAGAGATATAATACAAGAGTTGTGTTATTGATGCTGTAGTCTACTGAGGACGCTTGCTACCCTTGAAATAATAAATATAATAGTCGAAAATCTATATGTCAAGCAGAGGTGTTTTCGCATTTGTATAGATTTATGGAAGTTATACCTATTTGATACCGACTTTTTTGAAATTGACTTTGAAAATTATTCTATTATCTATTAGTCTTAGTAACTATTCCACGCACACGCACTGATAATTGATCAAAATCCAGAATTTAAGTGAATTTACAAACTGTAGGTACCTGTACTCGTATATAATATGCTAGCTCGCTTTTCCAATTGAAACAATTTTTCAAACTTGTAATGCAGGTATGGATTACTAAGAGCTTCTCATTGTAAGGTGAACTAGCTGTGCCTCAAAGGTTTACTTCATGAAGAAAAAAAAATTATGGACGATCAGTGTTTCCCAAAACCAAAAATTACTAGTAAAGGTATCTAATACAAGTCTCTATATAATTATTAACTTTGTATAACTATAACTCGAAAAATATCGATATTACCAAAAAATTGTTAGGGACCAAAATTATAAGAAATTTAATTTTAAACAACTTTTGTAATGACTATTTTTCGTGTGAAATTGTAAATAAACGAGTTATTTAAGAGACAAAAAATAAAACACTTTAAATCAAGATGGCGGATGAAGCAACAAGTCTGGAATCCCTACTTTTTTAATATAGACTACCAGTGACCCCCAACGAATTCCGAAGGAAAATTGCTGCTTCCAATTTTTGTAAATCAAAAATACTAATTCGACTGGGCTATTTATAGATTACATTAGATAGGCTATATATGTAGGTTTCATTGTTATCTCCGAGAAAAAGCAGTACACAAAGTATTGTGACAATTACATCGTCGTAGAGAACAAAAATGCTCATAAATTGAAAACTACTGGGTAAAACTTAATTAAATTTTTATGTGACCAAATAGCAATTAGGTAGGTATATTTAGCATGGGACAAAAAAAATATCATGCAAATTGAATCGAAATCTCGACGTAATCGGTGTACATACATAAAAAAACCAGACGAATTGAGAATCATTTAGGTACTTTTTAAAGTCGGTTAAAAATAGTTCTCTAGTCGGTTAAAAATAGATTAAAAGATAATAGCAATTTTACTTAAAACATTGTATTTACAGTTGCCGATTTATTTGTGTAGGCTCATAATATAATTAACTAGCTTCTGCGCGCGACTTCGTCGGCGTGGACTCCTCTCCTATTGGTCTTAGCGTGATGATACATAGCCTATAGCCTTCCTCGATAAATGGGCTATCTAACAGTGAAAGAATTTTTCAAATCGGCCCAGTAGTTCCAGAGATTACCGCGTTCAAACAAACAAACAAACAAACAAACAAACAAACAAACAAACAAACAAACAAACAAACAAACAAACAAACAAACAAACAAACAAACTCTTCAGCTTTATATATTAGTATATAGATTTGACGAGTATTAAAATAGGTTAAGTCTTTTTTTAATTGATTAATTGATTGATTGATTAAGCCGTAACATTTCACTGAGGGGCATAGGCTTCTTGCTCTAAGTAAGAGAAGCATTGGTTCTTAACTGCGGGGTGGCCTATTACATGTACATAATATACCTATTTCCTACTATGAGATAAGATCGCTATCAATTGTGTGATAATAGTCGCACAAGTAATATAATTAAAAGAAAACAAAAAACCCGCCTGCGTAAAAAACGGAAAGAGCAGTCAACATTTTTTTAAACTTTCTTATTGTATTTCTTTATTATTATTACGGTAATAATAATCATAATATACATTTTTGAAATCCTTGTATTGAGGCCTTTAATTTGATACCCATACTATAGTATTCTAAAAAAAAAAAATTATTTCTTCATTAACTACAATGGCTTCGCACAGCCACCATGTTTGTTTTTTTTAATGTCACCAATCTAAGAACAGTTGGGCTGCTAAGACAAATCTAACGATATCTCAATTATGCAAATCCGTTCAGCGGTTCTAGAGGAATCAGGTAGTTAAGAATATTACATACATACATACAAGATACGCGCGAAAAACATAACCCTTCCTTGGCAGTCGGGTAAAAAGACGACTTTACGTGCTTTTCGAGGCATGGTGAGGAGGCTTATAATGACATACACCAAAACCAGATACAAATATTTTTGTATAAATACGAGTATAAAAATCCCCGAGGGGTAAATCAACCACTGGCGTTAAGGCAAACTCTTCTTGCATCACTACACCAGAAAAGTTGTCAGTATGGAACATTGCTGGGTATCGACTGTGTAAACCTGAATTGAGCCCCATAATTCAGCCTGTAATATCCCTGTCGGGCATAGGCCTCTTTTCCTATGTAGGAGAAGGATCAGAGCCTAATCCACCACGCTGCTCCAACGCAGGTTGGTGCACTTGGTGGATATATACCTACTACGAGTAGCGATCGCTATCAGGTGTGCATGATAACAACCGGGACCGACGGCTTAACGTGCTCTCCGAGGCACGGTGGGGAGACCCACAAGGACTGCACATACACCCAGACCACGGCAAACATCTGTATGGCCAATACAAATGTTGTCGAGTGCGGGGATCGATCCCGCAACCGCCAGCGCAACAGCTATACACGAACCTGTGCTGTGACCGCTGCGCCAACGCGGTGTCCACATTGTATTATATTATTTTACAGAAAATATTATATTCATAAAATAAACAAAAACTGAGTGATTGAAACATCCTTAGTAAACAAAAAATACTAAAGAGTATTTACTTTTTTTTTAATGGCAAAAAAGCGTGCGGGCCACCTGATGATATGCGGTTACCGTAATCTATGGACGCCTGCAACACCAAAAACCTCGTAATGGCGTTACCGACCCTACCCTCGACGCTTCTCATAAGCTCTGTCTACCTTACTCGCCACAGGAACACAACACTGCTTGAGAGCAGTACTAATTCAGATATTGATGTATATAGTAGGATAGTTTAGTTTACCAAGTCGTGCTTCTGGCCTTGTAACTTCGTGTAACTATACCAAATAAAAAATAGATTACATCACACAAACAAAAACCATTTGTAAAATACACAGAAAAAGGAAAAGTCTTTAAGGGTTCCGTATTATCGATCACTGAACATTTATCTAGTATGAGGTTTTTTTTCCATTAATTTTTAGCTTCATTCTATTTTGTAGTAAAATGGCCATAGCAATACAGATTTTGTGAAACTTTCAAGCGTTTTACTATTTCTTAGTCTTGTTCTTAGTTTACTAGTCTTGTCCAAGTATTTCTGCAGGAATAGACCTTGAATTTTATTATTAGTTTATCATGGCCATCCGTTAGGTATCTCTAAAACATTCAAGTAAATTAAGGGCCTTAGTTAATAGCAACTTATAAATACAGAACCGGTTAAAAACCTGTCCCTCCAATCAGTTCAGAGTTAACTAAAATACGCTAATAATAATAGTAAGAATTAAGCAAGGGCTTATGTATAAACTGATCGATGGTGTCAGGGTATTTTGAACAAAATCGTTGCGCGATGTTACTGCAGTGTTTAGTTGTGATTTTAGTTCTCCTACTTATAATTGATCGATGGAAACCGAAGAAATTAGTATTGATACACAAGCAGCTCGGATGTGACTTTACGTATTGGCCGATTTTTGGACATGCCTTGGAGTTCGTGGGGAGTACTGAAGGTACATCCTGTGTGTGTGTATGCTATAGATGTGTTCGAATTCTGAACTAGATATTTGATAGTTTTAACTTTTTGATGTTTTTATTTTCATATTATGTAGGGCTCCCTAGTACATTTTTTTCACCTGATTAGTATCAAGCTAATTTTTCGGGAGTAGCTTCATTTTGATGAGACGAACAAAAAATTCCTCTACGAAAACTCTCGATTGTGGTAGCTAACAGAGATAGCAGGGGGTAGAGCAGCAGTGAGCGTAGGACCTGGATAACGTACAACGCAATTGGTAGGACAATATAACTAATAAATTATCTATCTATCTACATATATCAGGTGAAAAAAATGTACTAGGGATGTACTAGGTGGGGAACCTATCACTTTTTTGTGTTGTCTCTAAAAAATAAAAGTCTCTGGTGGTATTAATATAATATTTTGTTAACAAAGTCTCCTGCCGCGTCTACCTGCCTGTGTGTTGACGGTAAAATCAAAAACTACTTAACATATTTTAATGCGGTTTTAACCGATAGACCTCTGTCTTTTAGTTAAAACCCTCCTGACAAAGGCTTTTATTTAAAGTTTTGTGTGAATTGGTATAATATAGGGATAAATGTGAAAGAAGTCTTTTACTATAATAATCAAAATGTACATCGATGCCTTTAATTAAAAGCTTTTATTTTTACTTAATAATATTATTACACAAGACTACAACGATAAAATCAATGTACTTGACGGAAGTTAAGATAAGTGTCAGTTTAAAAATTATGATTTTTAAGACGACCAACTTAGACAACCCTTCTGATAACTTTTAACGAGGAATTCAACAGTGACCTCTGATTTGACCTTGAGCCTCATTTTAAGGTCAACCTCATTTTTTTTTTAAATTTTCCCCTACTTTTTATACCGGAATCAAAAAGCACAAAAAGTTTTACGTCCGAATACGTGTTTAAGTATGAGGTTGACGTAACCAAGAAAAAATCGGCCAAGTGCGAGTCGGACTCGCGCACGAAGGGTTCCGTACCATTGACTAAACTAAATATAAGTAAATTTTCTGTAAAATTTTTATTATGTAAAATATTTATTTAATCGTGACGCCATCTATGTTGCTATTGTTTTATACTATGTAGTGATGATATAGAGATTATATACTAGCTGACCCGGCGAACTTTGTACCGCCTAACAGTCGATTCTTTCATTTTTTTTTTAAATACTTATCCTTCCCGGAACCCCTCCACTAACACTTAAACTTTATAGTATGGTATTAAAGTTCAAATTGACTTTTAAGTATCACTACGAATATTTTGTATGGGAATATAGAAAATTGTTGTTTTTAGACTTTTTCAGGGAATTTTTTAAATTTTTCTCACCGTAAGAACCATTCTCATACTTCAAGAAATATTATAATAAACTAATTAGCGAAATCGGTTCAGCCGCTCTCGAGATTTGCGCTTAGCAACACATTTAGCGATTCATTTTTATATATATAGAGAAGAAGAGATAAGAAGAGATAATTTATTATAGTGTTGTTCCGATTAACTTTCTAACGTTACGACATCTGACACCTCAGTCCTCCCGTGACCATGGTTGCTGTAAAGTATTCAAAACGTCGGTCATCTAAAAAACTTAATAAACTCGATAAAATCCGAACAAGTTGTTTCATTATAAGAACATATAAACTTTAAAACGTAAATATTTATAATGTTAAAATATATGTAACAGACTAAAATGCAGCAAAACAAAACATTGCTAAAAAGTCATCGAACATAACAAGTCCTTTGTCGCAGAAGCGAACGGTGGAGTTACAACGTTAAACGACCGGCCGTAATTCCTGATTTTCGAAAAATCAGGCTACCGAGCACCTCGATGCCCCTCGTAGAAAGCAGCTGCAATTTCCTTTGTTTCCCCAAATCCTTTTGTCCGTCTGTGTGTCTTTCAAAGGATGTAAGCTGACCTTGTACTAACTCTATGTAAGTATAAAAATTCATGTTCTTCTATTGATTATTGATTGTTTCACTCACTTCAGCATATCACAGTCCACTGTTGGACATAGGCCTCCACAAGTTCGCGCCCGATATTATGACGCGAACTCATGTGTTTTGCCCATAGTCACCACGCTGGGCAGGCGGGTTGGTGACCGATTGATTGTTTATCACGAATTTTCACGTATAAAAAACTTAAAGCGATTTTCCCGAAAACATCTTTTTTGAAGATCGTGAACATAAGAATTCAAAATCTACTGAACCAATCCTTTTGAAAATTTGAACATTACTTCTTCACATAAATCAAAAGGTAATCAGGAAGAGTATTTTTTTTTTCATTATTTTCTATTTTTAATAACAAATTAACTTAATTTTTTTTTGCTAAAACCGCGTTTTTCACTTCCAAGTGCTGTAAAAAATAGAAGAAAATAAAATAAATATAAAAACTCTTCTGATTACCTTGAGAAATACATCACCTTTAATATGCATATCAATTTTTTTTGTTACAGACGATCCGGACGAGACGAACGAGTTATAATGTTCACCGCATAACCACTTCTATTGAGGCGCCTCTGGGGATACAAAGTCACCGGATTATTTATCAATACATATTTTTGATTGATTTTTTTTTTCTCACATACTTCTAAAGTTGTACAATAATATGTAATTCAATTTAATAAGATTATTTTACTCATGTCACCGCAAAAAAATCACTAAAATATGCTTTTCTTCGCCTTTAAAACCCTACCCATCCATCAAGGGTTTCGTATCATCGATCACTGAACATCTTCATCTTGTATGGGGATATTTTTTTTCATTATTATCTTCATACTATTTTGTGGTAAAAAGGCCATAGCAATACAGATTTCGTGAAACTTTCAAGCGTTTTACTATTTCTTAATATATACTTGTCCAAGTATTTCTGCAAGGATAGACCACGTAATTTTATTATTTATTTATTTATTACTTATTTATTTATTTATAGACATACCAACAGCATTACAAACATTATATTATAATAAATTATTTTATACAATATTGAGATAGTATGCATGCCAATTACAGGTATGTACATCACTCATAGTTAGTTAGTGTTGATTATACAATCAAAAAGAAAAAAAAGAACAAAGATAAAATTTACGTCACATACCTATTATCGTAAACTATATAATATAAATTTAAAATTAAGAGTGCTAAATTTAAAGTTAGGAGAAAATTAGGAGTGTATGAACTAGAATAAAAAATTATAATAATAAACTAAACAAGCTAGTAAGCTATGCAGAAAGTAATTAACAGAAATGTGCAGTAAGTTTTTTTCTAATGCTAGAGACAGAATCATTAAAAATATCTATATCTGATATTAACGTGGTGAGTCGGTTGTACTCAGAGCATATTCGCGGTATTGGGGCATTCTTGAGAATATTAGTTTTACATGCAGTAACGTATAGCAGCCTAGTGATGCGATGTCGTGGGTATTTTCGGGGGACGCTTAGCTTTATGTGATTAAGTAAGTCAACGCAATCTATATAACCTGACAAGATCTTTTTAAGGAAGACAATGTCGAGCAGCTTTCGGCGGTTGTATAATGATATCATCCTAAATTGTTTTAGCCGAAGATCATAAGTATCTTTATGAGATATAGCTGAACTGTGATATGCCAGGTGCCTCGTAAAAGATCTTTGGATGCTTTCAATACGCTGTGAGTGAGTAGTATATTGTGGGTTCCAAACTACTGACGCAAATTCAAGCCTGCTTCGGACAAGTGAGTTAAACAGTATGATTTTTGTTCTTGGGTGCAGAAATCCTTTAGTATTCCTTTTAAGGAAGCCTAGCATTTTGGAAGCCTGTTTAACTACAGTATCAATGTGTCCCCTGAATGTTAGTTGACTGTCCATTATCACACCGAGATCTCGTATTTCATTAACTTCTTGCAACACTTCTGAACTTAATATATACGTTGTTGCAAGAGTTTTCTTTTTCCTTGTGTATTTAATATGAAACGATTTCTTTGCATTCACAATCATACCATTTATGTTGCACCATATATTGATTCGATCAAGGTCACCCTGAATTAGCAGAGAATCAACAGTCGACCTAACTGTTCTATAAACTTTTAGGTCGTCAGCAAAAATCGAATATTTACAGTTTTTAATCGAAGATGTGATATCGTTAATAAATACCGAAAAGAGAATAGGACCCAAGACGGACCCCTGAGGCACTCCTGATTTTGCAACGTAGTCCCGTGATCTGTGGCCATTAAGGACCACAAACTGAAGTCTTTTCGCCAAATACGATTTAAACCACTCTAGAAGGGCCCCATCAATCCCGTAATATCTCAATTTACATATAAGACGCGGATGGCATACCTTGTCAAAAGCACTGGAAAAGTCCATGTAAACACAGTCCACTTGTTGATTATTATCTACTTCCTTACTTATATATGACATGAGTGACAGCAGATTTGTCTGGACAGAGCGCCCTTTAATAAACCCATGTTGCATATCTGAAATAGCTGTACTTATATGGCGAGTGATAATTGGACAAACAAGAGTCTCAAAGAGTTTAGAAAAACATGACAATATTGATATCGGTCGATAGTTTTTAACATCGTTAAAATCACCCTTTTTGTAGACTGGTACAATTTTAGCTTTCTTCCATTCATCAGGAAAAATTCCATCCCTGAGAGATAGGTTAAAAATAAGCGATAGAGGTAGTGCCAGAGCAGATCCACAACGTTTTACAAAGACTGGAGGGATTTCGTCAGGACCAGCACCCTTGAAGATGTCAAGTTTTTTAATTGCACGTATAACTTCTTTCTCGGAAAATGTCCCTTTACTCAGATGATGCGATTCGTTTGCTATAGCAGATATTTCTTCAGGTAGTACTAAGGAGCTGTATACTGACGCGAAGCTATCCGCGAACAATTCTGCTATCTGGGTCCCAGTTTTTGCAATTTGATTGCCATGTATCATTTCAGCAGGTATAGTAGTCTCACCACCACGTCTCTCCTTTATATATCGCCAGAAAAATTTTGGGTTTTTGTGAATGTTTTCCTCAGTTCGTTTTTTATATATGTGAAGACATATTTCAATATATTTCTGACTACGCTTTCGAAGCATCTCGTATTCTAATCTATCACGTGGATTTTTATATTTCAAGTACTTTTTCCTCTTATTTTATTTTTCTGTGATTATTTTTATTAAAGACTTACTGAACCACGACGGGAATCTTTTGTTTTTAGGTTTTGTTTGTTGGGCGTAGGTTTCTAGGGTTTTTCTTAATAAGCTGTAAAAAACTGTAGTCATTTCATTTACATTATGGCAGACATTAAATTCAGCCAACCAATCGATACTCTTCAGATGAGTAATTATTTTTTCATAACACGCTTTAAAAAAGTTATATCGTGGATTAAGAGCTGGTTTAAGAAAGTGTGGTATATGCTCCTGTAAAGAAATTAGGAGGGGAGGATGTTTTGTATCAATATTGCTTAAGGCGTCAAGACTGTTGGTAACTTGTAGTGTGGAGCAATTAGTGAGAACAAGGTCCAAAATCTTACCATCAATGTTATTTTATATTGTTCATTTGTGTAAGATTGTTAAGTGACATAAAGTCAGTCAAAGCTAAACCTACAGGAGAACCATAGTTTACTGCACTACATGGCCCGCTAATTGAATTTCGAGTCCAACCAATAAAGCTCAAGTTGAAGTCACCTATCAATATAACTTGGTCGGTTTTATCCAATATGTCATTAGTGTGTTCAAGAAAATGAGTAAGCTGTTCCAATTTGATTGGTGGGGGTAGATAAACCGCACAAATTATTAATTTTGTTACTTTATTATTAATATTTACGTCAACAGAGACCCAGACATCCTCTGAGTTACTTTCCCAGCTAAAAAGTCTGGACGAAGGTATATTTTTAGACACCGCTACTAAAAGTCCCCCACCATCCCTCTTGGAGCTTTCTGAGTACAAACGATCCCTTCTATAAACAACATAACGTGCGTCAATAAACTCTCTGTTATTAATACTACCCTTAAGCCACGTTTCGGTAAAAACTATAATATTATAACTGTTAGTTAAAATATTTTTATATACATTTTCAGTTTTTGTTCGTAAACCCTGCACATTCTGATAATATATATTTATAGTCATTTTGAAGTTGTATTACCAAAACTTTTAATTATTTATAAATAAATAAAAAACTAGTACTAAGTTATTAATTTTAAGCTTTCTTCATCTTTAATACAAATTGCAGGACTTAGCTCACTTTTCCTTACAAATATTCGTCCATCACGTATCCATACAAACTTGAAACCAACTTCTCTAGCTTTCATACGAGTCGCGGCATGTAAATGCTTCATTGTGAGCGTTAGGTGTTCAGATACAAATATAGGCTGGCTTTGTCCTCCAATCCCAAGGTGTTCAGTGTTAAGTTTCTTGTCTCTATTTTTTTTATTGAAACGGCTCACTGCAGCCAACAATTCATCACGACGATTCTGATTTTGAAGCTTCACAATAATAGACCTAGGACGTTTGCTCTCCTTGTTAAATTTTGCAATTCTTGTCACATGCAGTATGTCAGATTCGGCAATAGGGCTTTCAACTATTCTACCAAGTTGTTCCACAGTTCTCACCAAATTTTCCGACTTATGCTCTGGAACGCCGGTAATTTCAACATTGGCAATGCGTAGGCTTTGTTCCACTTGACTCAGTCTGTCCTTTAAGTCTCTAACTTGTGAAGATAGATTTTGATTATGCGATGCTAAATTTTTGATAATTTCATTTTTTTCATTCACAGCTTGCACAAGTGAATCATATTGTTTGCTGATAAAGGATAGAGACTGTTCAAACCCTGATATTTGTTGGTTCAAGTTGGTCAAGTTTTCTGATACTAGACATGATATGGTTTCAGTCATCTCCTCCTTGACTATTTTGCGCAACATTTCCACAGTAACATAGGAACTACTGTTATCCGCTAATGAATACTGCTTCTTTATGCGCATTGTAACGTTTTCATCATCTTGGCTAAGGATGGAATCTTTAGTGGAACCACTAGGTAGATTTGTTAACCTTATAGGGGTGTTCGAGTTATCCATCTTTGGTAGTTTACTAAGACATTCCTGACAATTCCACTTCTTCTTAGCTTCAGTATCCATTATACCAAAACGCTTGGGTGTTAAGCTAGCGCACAATAAATCATATCCTTGCTTACACGTGACACAGATCAAGTAATCTTTCTTTGGCAAACTATGTTTGCATCCAGAACAAACTTTAGTAGCAGACGACATCATAAAATATCAAAGTACAGAGTTGAGCCTTTCTGAAATAGATATTCGGCGACTTTGTCGTAACACTAAATCAGACTTTTATAACGTCTTTATGTTTTTTCAGCAGGCTTTTCAGGTGTTCTTGTGAAGTATTTCGTAAGACTAGTAACAGTACGTGATCACTCAATGATAACCGGAAACCAATATACCAGCCGACCAATTTGGCTAATCTCTTTTCCTTCTTTTTGTAGCAGGGTCTTACATAACAAATAATAGGAAATTTCACGAAAAATTTGATGTAACAATTAATAAAATTATTTAAATTTTAACACGTTTGACATTTGACGTCTTCAATCAACGACATTTATTTTTAATATTAGTTTACCATGGCCACCCGTTACGTAACTATAAAACATTCAAGTAAATTAAGAGCATTTCGTTGATGTCAACTTATAAAAGTGAAACCGGTTAAAAAGTTGTCCCTGCAATCAGTGCAGAGACGCTAATAATAATAGTAAGAATTAAGCAAGGACTTATATATGGACTGATCGACGGTGTCAGGGCATTTTGAAGAAAATCGTTGTGCGATGTTACTGCAGTGTTTAGTTGTAATTTTTGTTCTCCTACTTATAATAATTGATCGATGGAAACCGAAGAAATTAGTGAAGATACACAAGCAGCTCGGATGTGACTTTACGTATTGGCCGATTTTTGGACATGGCTTGGAGTTCCTGGGGAGTACTGAAGGTAGGGTCCTGTCTTTGTGCATATGCTATAGATGAGTTCGAATTTTGTACTAGATATTTTGACAGTTTTAACTTTTTAATGTTTTTGTTTTCACATTTTTGATTTCTCTCTAACAAATAAAAGTATCTGGTGGTTTTAACATATTTTTTTAACAAAGTCTTCTGCCGCGTCTACCTGCCTGTGTGTTGACCGTAAAATCAAAAAATACTTAACAGATTTT
This sequence comes from Melitaea athalia, assembly GCA_905220545.2. Taxonomy (NCBI): domain Eukaryota; kingdom Metazoa; phylum Arthropoda; class Insecta; order Lepidoptera; family Nymphalidae; genus Melitaea; species Melitaea athalia. Next base: position 2,115,090 of record HG992180.1, read on the forward strand.
CATGCAGTTTTAACCAATAGACAGAGTGATTCCTGACAAAGGTTTAGGTATATATTTATGTAAATTGGTTGAAATATAAGGATAAATGTGAAAGAAGTCTTTTACTATAATAATCAAATTAATGTACATCAATGCTTTAAATTAAAAGCTTTTATTTTTACTAAATAATAATATTATTACACACAAGACTACAACGATAAAATCAATTTACTTGTTCAAGATTTTTTTTTTATTGTTAATTTTGAAATTAAGATGTGTCAGCTCTAAAATTATTAGTTTTAACCGACTTCCAAAAGGAGGATGTTCTCAATTCGACTGTATTTTTTTTTAATGTATGTTCGCTCAGAACTTTTCACTGGGTTGACCGATTTCAATCAATTTTGTTTTATTTGAAAGGTTTTGCGTGTCATGTGGTCCCATTTTAATTTAATTGAGATCTGACAAGTACTTTTAGAGTTATACCTAATAATGCGTATTTACTGACTACTTTTTCGTCGACCTACGTTGTATTATACCGCATAACTTTTTACTCGGTGTACCGATTTTGATGATTCTTACTTTAATCGAAAGCGAATACTTGTCATGTAGTCTTGTTTAAATTAGATTGAGATCTAATTACGACTTTTTGAGTAATTTTTAATAGCGCGTATTTACCTGACTATTTTTTCGTCTTATTACGTTGTATTACTTGTCGATGTCATTGAAGCCGGTTTTTTTTCGTTTGCGAGCAAACACAATTATTAAGAGCGCGCATAATGCAAAATTACCAATCTTCTATTTGTTTTGACATGAAAAATTACTATTAATAATAAATTAATAAATAAATATAAATTAACTATTAAAAAATTACTATTAATAATACTTAAAGTATCTCGTTAATCGTTACGTTTTGTTTCAGACGGCATGAAAACAATTATGCAATTGGCATTACAAGGTTTTAAAACGAAGCATCAAATAGTAAGTTTTTGGTTGGGTAACTTGTTTTTTGTTGGTAAGTAAAACTATTACAAATCTATGCAAATAATTGAATTAATAAAATTGGAGTGTCTGTTTTTAATATTAAAATAACTGCTTTTTACTAAATGCATATGGATGGTTGGTATATATACCAAAATAACTTTTTTTTGTCTGTCTGTATTCTGTCTGTCTGTCTGTCGGCAAACAAGCGTACGGTTCACTTGATGGTAATCGATTACTGTAGCTTATAGAAGTCTGCAACATCAGAAGCATAGCAAGCGCGTTGCCGACCCTATCCCCAATTCGCCCCAGGAGCTCTGGTCACCTTACTCATCCATAGGAACACAACACTGCTTGAAAGCAGTATTATTTAGCTGTGATCTCCTGTAAGGTCGAGGTACTACGCCAGTCGGGCTGATCCAGATCTGATTTTTTTTACTTGGTTCACAAATTGAATGATACAATATAAAAAAGTTAAATATGTGTAACAATTTGAATGGCGTACATTGTTCATTCTTATTACAGTGAACACAGCATGCAATTTTGACATGTTCAGCTTAAACTAAATACAAAAAAATTACAAATCATGAATAATTTTCTTGGCCGCGGCCAAGGATCCATTAAAAATATCAAAGTTTGGACATAAAGCATTATAGAACGACAGAATTCTATATAGAACCGAGCGATGTCCGACATTAGTACGAAAATGTGGTAATTGAAAACTATACATATTTGACAGGCGACTACCAGAACGTGGGATCTTAAAATAAATTTTATTTAAAAAGTTTGGACAGACCATTAAACCATGTATAATTTTGTATAGAGTCGAAATATCCGCTATTTTCCGACGAGTACTTAAGGGTTTGAGATTATAATATTTTAGTCTAGCGTCATAAGTTTCTAAATTTTCCCATTTATTGTTAATGTAAGTCAAATCATAAATAAATCTTTTTTGGACCTTGGGCTGGATATTGGGCTGTTATATTCTAAGATGCCCCTTACTAAGCAGTTGTATATAGGGATAAGAACTTTAGGGTCTTTAAATATTTTTGTTTGCCTTGATATAGGTAAACCCAGATAGTCAAGAGGCTTTTTTAACAATGCAATCCACGTCACACGTGACTTATAAAGCTTAGAGGACTGTCTATTATAACTCCTAAATCTCGAATTTCATTTACTTCATTTAGATGGGCTCTTATTAAACTGTATATGGCCGTAATGGTTTTTTTACGCGTGAATTTTATGTGACAACATTTTTCAATATTATTTTTTATTTTATTGTTTTCACCCCATTTTCACTCCACATATAGGTATATTTTACTTCTTGAAGAGTAGCCACGTATCATTACTAATTGTGATCTTGTTTGAAGGTATGGCTCACACCACCTTAACAATGAACCATGAATACCGACTGCCGAAATTTTTTGAAGTAACATAGCATGGTCTATTAAATCAAACGCCTTGCTGAAATCTGTATATACACTATACAGCATGTACCTTATCTCCATGATTTAGAGTCTCGGCGACGTCACTAATAAAGCCTATCAAGTTAGATGCTGTTGATTTTTTGGGCATAAAACCATGTTGTTCCGAGATAATAATTTCCTTAATATGCCAGTAAATTTTTTTCTCAATTAATCCCTCAAAGACTTTTCCAATTGCAGGGAGTATCGACACCGGCCTACAATTACATAATATGTTCGACACATCGCCTTTCTTGTCTATTGGTGTCAAACGAGCCTGCTTCCATATTGCTGGGAAGATACCGTCTGTTAGGGACTTGTTGTATAAAATATGCAATGGCGTTGCTAAGGTTTCAGCACATTGTTTTAAAAACTTATTTGGTATTCCATCTAATCCCGGTCGCTTATTTGGATCTAATCTTTTAAGAGCAGTTAGTATTTCAGTTTCGGATAATGTACACTTACTGAAGGATGACGAACGCCCCCCAAGTACAGGGTCACAATTTCCAGCTATGTAGTTATTATGTGAAGTATAGACCGATTGAAAATATTCTGAGAATAAATCGGCTATTTTCTGAGCACCTGAGGTGACTCACCCAAGTGCATTTGATTGGGTATAGAACAGCGATTACTTTTTTGACTCATTACGAATGACCAAATTCTTTTAGGTTGAACTCTAATTGTAATTACAGCATTTTATTTAAAGATTTTGTGAAATTGTTTTAACATATCATCGTATCTATTTCTAAGGAGTTTGAATGTGTCTTTAATTCTTTATCCGTGGGATTACCATATTTTGTAAATTTTTTATGGAACTTTAGTTTCTCTCGTGTACACTTTATTAGGGGTATGCTGAACCAGTTTTGGTATTTTTCATTGTGAGGCCTAGAGTATGGAGTATAAATTCCTATGATTGGATTCCAATCTACAGTTGCAATTTCTTTAGTGATTTTTTAGTTATCCGATTTATTAAAGTTTAATCTTGGGGACTTGTTACTCTTAAGTGATCGTTCTATTTTTTTTTTATGTAACTAGGTTAGCGAACAAGCGTACGGCTCACCTGATGGTAAGACCGTAGCCTATAGACGCCTGCAACACCAAAAGCATCGCCAGCGCGTTGCCGACCCTATCCCCAATGCCCCCCAGGAGCTCTGGTCATCTTACTCACCAACAGGAACACAACACTGCTTAAAAACAGTATTATTTAGCTGTGGTCTTCTGTAAGGTCGAGGTACTACCCCAGTCGGGCTGCTCCATATTTTGAGCAGGAAATTTCCTGCTGTGCCCTACCTCAGTTATATATCTATTTGTATCATGTTGAAATTGTTAATTTTTAAAAGATAAAAAGACCAATTTTTACTACGCAGCAATTTCAAGGAATGCTTTGCTTAACAGCTCCGGGTGGGAATTGGGGATAGGGTCAGCAACGCGCTTGCGATGCTTCTGCTGTTGCAGATATCTTCAAGCCACGGTAATCGCTTACCATCAAGTGAGCCGTACGCTTGTTTGCCGACCAAGTTATATAAAAAAGCATGTAAAGCAAAACGCTTAATTTCTTTTTTAATACTCGTTAATTCCCTTCTAGCTTTAAATGATGCTGACCAGGTGTGTTTCATGTTAAAATCAGTTTTAGACAAGAATTATATTTGGAAATTGACAAAGCATCTTCTTGGAAATGGAATTGTGTTCGGACCTGGTACGTAAAAACTATATCACTAATAAAAGAAAGAAAAAAAAAAACTAAAAAGTTGAAGATTATAATTATTTATAATCTTATTGTTAAAAAGCCATTTTTGACTTTGGCCAGACAACCGGACTAGTTATGTGCGCTATATAGCACAGATAGTTGTAAAACTATCTATTCGCTGCGACAACGATAGCTAGTTATGTAGCGAAGCAAAACTATCTATTTTCCACAACGTGAACAACGACCGCTGTCTCCGTTTTGTCGCTACCAGTCGCTGCGACAACGAAGCAAAACTATCTATTTTTCACAACGTGAACAACGACCGCTGTCTCCGTTTTGTCGCTACCAGTCGCTGCGACAACGAAGCAAAACTATCTATTTTTCACAACGTGAACAACGACCGCTGTCTCCATTTTGTTTTGAACGCTGTATTCGTTGCGACAACGATAGTTAATTATTTAGTGCTATTTAGAAATATCAATATTTACTATTTATTATTTATTACTAACAACAACAAATCTTGGTAACGTCTAAGTTTTATTTTTTGTTTTATATTGTTTCGTAATATTTCTTCGTTTGCTTGTAATTGTAGCTAGAATTTACTTTTTAATTGTTAATGTTTAGTTTTTTAAACTAAACATTAACAAATGATTTTTCCTTTAGTTTTAGCGAAATCTGATTGTGTTAAATTTATTTGTGAGCACAGTTTTGGTTTATGTTTTATGTTTGTAAATTTAATTTTATTTTGTTAATTTTAACTGTTTGTGTTCCTTAACAATAAAATAAATAAATACTTTTTTGGAAGATAATAATATATCGATAGTTCGATATTGAAATGTAGATATCGACAATTCGACACTCGATATTTTGAAGTAAAACTTCTTTACGTATGCTTGACTTGGGAAGTAAGCTGGTGAGTGCATAACGAGAGCGTTACGAAAAGTGTGATCGGGCGAGGCAAAAGGAAGTTTCGTAACACTTCAGTCCTGTGGTCTAAAGTCTTAGAGTATACATTACAGTACTACTGTAATTTATACTGTAGTCTAAAGCACAATCGGTTTTTTAAGTAACTTTTTATTTTTGAAGTGAAACTTCTTTAGGCGCATGAGGAGCAAATTTTAAGTACGCCTGTATAAAAATTTAAATATTTTTATAAATATAATTTAATCATTATCACAAGACTGTAAAAGTACGAAGGGAAGTTCTTTGTAAACGTTTTGTAACGTCAAATGATATCAATCAATTATAGTCTTTATAACAATACAAATAAGAGCCATATTTGATTGAGGGTATGGAAATAGATAGTTTTCAAAATAGATAGTTTTTACAACGTTGTTCGCGGGCTCATAGCGGTTACGTTTCGTTATTTGAAAAAGGCATAACGACACATCACTAAACCGGACGATGAAAGAAATATTGATTTGCTGATAGGTGGTACATGGACTTAAAGGTGGTATGACTTTACTAATAAACATTGATGACAAATTTATTTTAATATAATAAAATTGTGTTTGTTCGCAAACGAAAAATACCGACTTCAATTACATCAACAAGTAATACAATGTTAGTAGACGAAATAATAGTAAAGTAAATAGGCATTATCAAAAATTACTCAAAAAGCAGTCATCAGATCTCGATCTAATGGGACTACAAGACAAGTATCAGCTTTCCATTAAAACAAGAATCATCAATATAGGTATACCCTAAGAAAAATTATACGTTTAAAACGACGATACGATTCAGCCTGTAATATGGTTGTTCCTGTTGGGCATAGGCCTCTTCCCCATGTAGGAGAAGGATCGGAGCTTAATCTACCACGCTGCTCCAATGCGGGTTGGCCACAGAAATAGTAATAATACCGAATTTCTGTGGGGTTGGCGGATATATTCCCTACTATGAGTAACGATCGCTATCAGGTGTACATGATAACAACCGGGACCGACGGCTTAACGTGCTCTCCGAGGCACGGTGGGGAGAACCACGAGGACTGCACAAACACGCAGATCACGGCAAACAACTGTATGGCCAATACAAATGTTGTCGTGTGCGGGGATCGAACCCGTAACCGCCCGCGCAACAGCCAATCGCATCCAGCGCTGTGACCGCTGCGCCAACGCGGCGATTATACGTTTATTATACCATAATACAACGTAGGTCGACGAAAAAATAGTTAAGTAAATATGCATTATAAAATATAGCTCGAAAAGTCCTTTCTCAATTAAATTTAAATGGGACCACATAAAAATGCACCACCTTTCGATTAAAAGAAATCAACGAATCGGAATATGTGGTAGTCTGGTGCTATCGGACCTCTGAAGAGAGGATAGATAATTTTTGAGGCACTATAATTTTCACTTGCTCTACTTAGTTGAAGGTTTTTGATTTCCGAAGATGGCGCCAGTTTTTTGATCCATAAAACTCTCAGTCGCAACTTTATTCGTTATTACCCATCAGTCAGTAACTAGATTAAGTCAGGCAGCGATCACTGCCAAGCAGTTAAGGAACGGAGAACGTTTCTCCATTACAGGATAAAAATAAAATAAAAAGGAGCAATAAAAGTCGACTGTTACCAAAGCATTAAGATGTACCTTAGAAATAGATTATCGTGGGTGTTTTTATTTTATTTTATTTTTATGTAACTAGGTCGGCAAACAAGCATACGGCTCACCTGCAGATGGTAAGCGATTACCGTAGCTTATAGACGCCTGCAACACCAGAAGCATCGCAAACGCATTGCCAACCCTATCCCCAATTCCCCCCAGGAACTCTGGTCACCTTACTCACCAACAGGAACACAAAATTGTTGCTTTAAAACAGTATTATTAAGGTGTGACTTTCTGTAAGGTCGAGGTACTACCTCAGACGGGCTGCTCCATATTTTGAGCAGGAAATTTCCTGTTGTGCCCTACCTCAGTTGAAGGTTATTTTTTTTTTTTTTTTATGATACTAGGTTGGCAAACAAGCGTACGGCTCACCTGAAGGTAAGACTGTAGCCTATAGACGCCTGCAACACCAGAAGCATCGCAAGCGCGTTGCCGACCCTATCCCCAATCCCCCCCAGGAGCTCTGGTCACCTTACTCACCAACAGGAACACAATACTGCTTGAAAACAGTATTATTTAGCTGTGGTCTTCTGTAAGGTCGAGGTACTACCCCAGTCGGGCTGCTCCATATTTTGAGCAGGAAATTTCCTGCTGTGCCCTACCTCAGTTAAATTAAATTAAATTATTGAAGGTGTATTTTAAAATAATTTAAAATATATTTAAGAGAGCTCATTTGGTAGTAATAATTTTTTTTTACAATTTCTATTTTCTTGTTCTTCCATTATTCATTGCAGTTGAGACATGGCATCGAAGACGTAAAATTCTTATAACAGCTTTCGCTCCAAGATATGTAAACAAATTTGTTAGCATTTTTGACGAACGAAGTAAAGTGTTAACTGAACAATTAGAATCGAAAGTTGGAAAAGGAGACTTCTCTTGCTATGATTATGTTTGTCCTTACGCACTGGAATCTGTTTGTGGTAATAAAAATTGCTCTTCATTATTTTTTGCTATGTATTATAGAATTTGGTCTTAGAACCAATATGGTAATGTTTTGATTTGCTTGATCTAATAGCACTTTGATTCAAGTGCCTTGTATAAAAAGTATCAAGCAATTACATTATATTAGGACAAAAGAAGCAGAGAAAACTTTAACTGAGGATCCGTAGTATTCTGATAGTTTACAATACAAGGTTGCCTGGAAGAGATCGCTTTTTAGCGATAAGGCCGCCTTTTGTATCTAATCATATATTGTTAAAAATTTTCTTTCTTTGCTATGTACCTATTATTTCTGTCTTTGGTGTACAATAAAGTGTATTATTATTATTAATACATAACCTATATATAATAGTCTCATGAATTTATTTACCTAAGACTTACATAAATATAATTTTTTTCATTAGAAACATTATTTGGCTTAAACGTCGATATACAGCGACAACAGGAACATCCATTCTTTAAAGCTATGAGAGCCAGCTTTACGAATATCGCATTGCGTTTGATGCAACCTTGGCTACATATAGACGCTATATACAAATTGTTACCGATGTATACGAGAGAAAGGCGTGTGACGAAAATTGTTCATGACTTCGTGGATAATGTAAGTAGTTTAAAATGTAAATGCAATTAGGTCTTTTCATAAAACTTAATTTAGACCTTAGTTTTCAAAATGATTTTTATTTCACTTTGTCTACCTTATAAGCACCCACTCATTGCCATTATCTGATGCTAATAAGAATGATCCAGAAAGTCATTACTATTTTTCGCAACCCTTTAGATTATTATTATTATACAATCCCTTGAAAGTCAGGGATGAAAACATTCTTTTCAAATTTCAATACATAATTACAACGATATAAAATTAATTAATTACTTAATTAAAACACAAATGTGACTAATATTATACTTTTTAGCTTATTTTAAAAAAGAAATCGCTGATCGATGAAAAAAATCAAACTGGAGAACAATTTAACAGTCGTAAGTTAGTTTACATAAAAAAGTTTATTTCGTTACTATTCAATTAAACTTAAAAAAATCCTTTTTTGTGTGCAGAAACAATTAAGACATTATTAGAGTTATTGATAGAGACTTCTAATGATACCGATAAGGTATATACCGATGAAGAACTTCGCGAGGAGACACTTGCTCTTGCTCTAGCGGGTTCGGATACATCAGCGGTAGGCACATGCTTTACCATTTTACTACTGTCACAACACATGGACGTACAAGACAAAATTTACAGAGAGTAAGTATTTTTCAGCTGAGGAGAGTTTTGAGATCACTACAATTAGAACCAAATAATCAAGAACGAAACACTCTCTTCAAAACAGTTTATTTTGTCTAATATGAGATTTATACATTTATCACTTAAGAATAAAATTTCAGAATCCAAGAAGTTTTAGGAGATACAAACAAGACACTTGAAGCGGAAGACATAATGAAATTAAAATATTTAAGAGCTGTGATAAAGGAATCCTTAAGACTTTATCCCCCTGTACCTATAGTTGTTAGGTATCTAAAGAAGGATCTTGAATTACGTAAGTATTAAACTTGTTAAGTTGTTACTCTGGCATGAATTAGAAATTTTATTTAGTATTTGAACTGATGAACCAACTTAAAGTATGGATAAAATATATTAGTGAATTCGATAAATATAAGTATTCATATCTTCTTCTTGAGGTGCCATCTCTTACCGGAGGTCGGCTATCATATTGGCTATTTGGACCTTACACGCAACTGAGCGGAATAAGGATCGAGTTCTCAGTCCGAACCATGTCCGGACATTCTTAAGCCAAGAGGTCCGCCTTCTTCCAGGGGATCTCCTTCCTTGTATCTTCCCCTGTATTATTAATTGGAGCAATTTGTACTTATCGCCACGCATTATGTGTCCCAGATATTGCAGTTTTCGTTTCTTTATTATGTTTAAAACTTCTGCCCTTTTGTTGACCATCTGCAAAAGCCTTTCGTTGGAAACTCTATCCGTCCATGATATTCTCAAAATTCTTCTGTACACCCACATTTCAAATGTCTCTAATCGATTACTCGTACTTTGAGTTAAGGTCCATGATTCGACACCGTACAGAAGAACCGAAAAAACATGGCATCGTGCCAAACGCACCCTGGTAGAAATCCTCAACGATCGGTTGCAGAGTAAGCGCAACTTCATAAATGCTTTGCGTGCCTGCTCTATCCGGCACTTAATTTCTACGCTATTGTTACGTGTTATGGTTCAAATGATTTGGAGAGAAAGACCTGCTGACTCTTTTAGACTTTATTCACTAGTACTAGGTTCAACACAAAGCACTAGGTCCAAACACTATTTGGTCATTGACAATGCAGCCTAAGTACTTGTACGTGCTGACTCTTGGTACAGTCTGGTTTCTTACTATTCAATCAGGTGTTATGATCGGTTGCGATTTACCAACTATCATGATCTTTGTCTTTTTAAGATTAATGTTCAGACCGTAACTATTGCTGATCATATCCACGCGTTAAAGCAAATTTTGTAAGTCATTGAAATTTGACGCTAGTAATATTGTGTCATCTGCGTACCACAAGTTATTATTAGGGTGCCCATTAACAAGAATACCTTCTTCGTCGTTTTTCAGGGCTTCTTCAAATATTGCTTCCGCGTAATATATTAAATAGCAAGGGGACAGAAAACAACCTTTTCGCACACCTCTTTGTATATCTGTCTCCCGCTAGCGCTTGGTCAACGCGCACTCGTGCTTTTTGTTAGTATCCATATGCCACTTATAAATTTCAACTTATTCAATTATACTTTGTTGTGTTCCCGTGGTGAGTAAGGTATCCAGAGCTCCCGGGGAAGATTTGGGGTAGGGTCGGAAACGCGCTTGCAAGCACCTATAGGTTACAGTAATCGCTTACCATCAGGTGAGCCGAGCACGCTTGTTTGCCGACCTAACTAGGTAATTAAACGGCATAAAAAATATTCGTATCTACGTGATGATGAAGACAAGTCCATATACGTAAATGTATTTCACAATTTGTGATTGATTATCAAGAAGCTGGGAATATTAAAATTACTTTGGCGAATTTATTACTGTACAAGTCAGGGACTTGTAAATAGTCAAGTCATAAACAAAATATAATAATTTGTTACTAAGCTTTTCCTTTCATTAATCAGACTAATAATAATAATATCAAATTATTGATGTATATTGTTTTCCATATTTTTCGCAGCTACTGGTATAACTCTTCCTGAGGGTAGTAATGTAGTTTCAAGTATATGGAGTATACACCGCAATCCTCGCCACTGGGGTGACGATGTGAACGTTTTTAATCCCGATCGTTTCCTGTCTGGAAAAGCACCGCAACCCAACGCTTTTATGCCATTCAGCTACGGTCCTCGGAGTTGTCCTGGTAATAAACGTCATTTAATTACAACAGAGACGATGCGTTCGCGCAGCGGTCACAACACTGGCTGATTTTCCGGACCCCCGACACAAATACTAGTGAAAGCCGTTGAGTTTGAAGCGTTTATTTATTTATTTAAAACAATAAACGAGCGGATCCTAGCAGATACATATTAGCCTTGCTCTTCTCTTGGGTGACCGAAATCACTCATAAAACAAAGCACAATGGCCAGTGATGTGACCACAGCGCTCACCTAACCTCTATTTACAAAACAATTATAAAAAAAGTAAAGAATAAATATATTATTATTTTCTTCTTTAATAATTCTTTCTAAAACATGTATTAAGATATTATGTATTCATCGGATATTAAAAATATCATCTAATTAAATCTAGCCGATTTTGTCGTCCAGCAGTGGACTGCGATACGCTGAAGTGAGTGAGTGATTTATAAGTATATTTTTTTATAAATTTTTTATTACTTTGAAGAATGTTTAACAAAATGACAAATTAAAAAAAAATGCTCCGAAAATAAAGAGAAAATTAGAAACGTTACGATTTTTAACACGCGTTTGACAGATATGTCAAACGTGTCGTGACAAGAAAAGTCTGATAGATCAGCTAGTTTGTTATAAAAGTAAATGAATAGTCTATAAAGGTATAAACCCACAGTAATGTACATTAAGCTCCCATGTTATTATGTTTTAGGTCACCAATACGCCATGTATTCGATGTCAACAACGTTGGTAAATCTCTTGCGACGTTACCGCTTTAAACCAGCGTCGAACTACAAATACGATGAGAACAATCCGTTAAGAACATCTTTTGAAGTTATGATGATACATGTCGATAATTTCTCCGTTCAAATTGAATATCGCAATGAACCCAATAAAATATTATAAACGAACAAACGAACAAAGAGACATGACACCACAAGGATATGACCTTTGTGTATATATGGTACAATTTATGTGTTAAAAAGAATGAATTAAGTATAATTAAGTTTTTTATCTATTGATGAATAATAAAATCAAAAACTAATGTTCACGTAGTAAAATATACCTATATGTAATAGAATGAGTAGATTGTAAAACATAAATTAAAAAGAAGAATTTAAAATACAAATTCTTGACATCTATAAAAAATATTTTTATAAAAAATATAAAAACATAAAATAAGGTTTGATTATTATTATTACTTGTACTTGCAGCACGAGCTCATTTCGGCAGCACGACGCACAGTGGGAGGAAACGATCAAAACTACGTGCGAGGCAGTAAATCTAATCCAAATGAAATCATTTTTGTTTTAAAATACTCGTAATTATGTCTGCTTTCTTGTACCACTGCGGAAATTCAATTTTTAGGGGTAGAAACCACCCCTATCAACCCCTAAGCAGGCTAAACCACCGGATTCTGGGTATAACGAGTTCGATCACCTACATATTTATAATCTCAACGTCGATACACCTTATACCCTTACAACCTCATAAACTACCCCTAGCAACCCGCAAGCAGGCTAACACACCTATCTCGCGAATTTAATCAACTACTTTTCTGTAAATAAATTGAGATTTCAACTACAGATAGGCTAACCCACCTTAACCCTCACATACTTCGTTTCCACTTACCCTTACAACCTCATAAACCACCCCTAACAACCCCCAAGCAGGCTAACATACCTAGCTCTGGATAGAGCGAGTTTAATCAACTCTTTTCTGTAAGAAAATTGAGAAAATTTAGGGGTTGATAGCGGTGGTTCCTACCCCTAAAAATTGAATTTCCGCAGTGGTACAAGAAAGCAGACATAGTTACGAGTATTTTAAAATAAAAATGATTTCATTTGGATTAGATTTACTGCCTCGCACGTAGTTTTGATCGTTTCCTCCCACTGTGCGACGTCTTGACGCGCCTGTTCTGTCAAGGATTATTATTAATAATAATAATAATATTTATTTATTTCAGATTTACGCCCATTAAATTGTTAGTGATACATGAAAACTTAGAAACTAATGTTAGTACAACACACACATTAAATTTATTAATATTCTGATATAAAAAGTTTGTATATGTGTGGATATAAAGTAATTATTGTAAATGTAAGACCTTATTCAACAACCTCGAGTAGGTGGGTTCTGTGTCTTGAAAAAGTAAATACTCACAATATAATATAGAAACACATTCAGATTTACATAAATACAAGTTCTCGATATCTATAATTATATGTACGTCTAATACAAATGTTCGTCATGTCCACGTTACCAAAAGATTTAAATCTAATAATTTGATAAATCACAAAAAAATTATATGATTGCAATCGCAATAAAATATTTGAAATTAATTTTCATAATCTGACAAAATTACTTTAAATTAAACTTGTATGAATAGAAAATAAGAGAAAATAAATTTTGTTTTTACTGGTTTAAGCTTGTTGCATTTTTAGTTTCGCGAGCTTGGAATCAGTCATATTACTATAACGCACATTTTTAGCTAAAACTGTCAAGGTGAATGTTAAATTAATTAAAAATAAATAATTCGTATTATTTTTATTTTTGTGTTTCCCACACATGACAAAATTCGAAAATGTTTTTTATTATCATAAAGTTTTTGATCCAGCGGGATTCGAACCCGCATCTCCGACATACCGTGTCCGGTGCTCTAGCCATTAAGCTATGGATCCATGTCCTACTGAATCGAAATTCGTGATATGATTTTATTCTGTTTTAAGCAACCGTAGTGCCATCTATAGCGAGTCCTTTACATCACTCACTATTCAAAGTTTCATATTACAATTTTTTTAATATAGATAATATTTTTATCACAGTATGTAGCCATGCTGAATATTCTGCATTATTGTTGTCTCAATTATTCATGACGAGTCTCCCTTCATTTGAACCTCTCGAATGCAGAGTGCTAAGGTACATAGGTATTATACGTCATGGTCATTATAATTATGACAACCGCGCGAAGCTAGTGGTGGTCGCTACTTTTGTTTCCAAGTATTATTATCTCTATATCTCTATATAATATATAAAAATGAATCGCTGAATGTGTTGCTAAGCGCAAATCTCGAGAGCGGCTGAACCGATTTGGCTAATTCTTTTTTTTATAATATTCCTTGAAGTACGAGGATGGTTATTACGAAGAGAAAAATTTAAAAAAATTCCTTGAAAAAGTCTAAAAACAACAATTTTCTATATTCCCATACAAAAACTCTTAATAATACTTAAAAGTCAATTTGAACTATATTATCATACCATAAAGCTTAAGTATTAGTGGAGGGGTTCCAGGAAGGATAAGTATTTGTTAGGCGGTACGAAGTTCGCCGGGTCAGCTAGTATATTTATACATATATACTTGTGGTCGCCCAGTGGTCGAAATTCGACCGTAATTATAATAAACATAATTGTGTTTGCTCGCAAACGAAAAAAAAGCGACTTCAATTACATCGACAAGTAATACAACGTAATAAGACGAAAAAATAGTCAAGTAAATACGCGCTATTAAAGATTATTCAAAAAATTGTAATCAGTTTTCGATCTAATTTAAACAAGACTACAAGACAAGTATTAGCTTTCGATTAAAGTAAGAATCATCGAAATCGGTACACCGAGTAAAAAGTTATGCGGTATAATATAACGTAGGTCGACGAAAAAGTAGTCACGTAAATACGCATTATTAGATATAACTATAAAAGTACTTGTCAGATCTCAATTAAATTAAAATGGGACCACATGACACGCAACACCTTTCAATTAAAACAAAATTGATCGAAATCGGTCCACCCAGTCAAAAGTTCTGAGCTAACATACATAAAAAAAAAAACATACGTGTCGAATTGAGAACCTCCTCCTTTTTTGGAAGTCGCTTAAAAAGAGTGTATATTATGCGAGTGTGTGTCAAATAAATGGTAGTGTTTGTAATTTTCTTTTATTGATTTAATATATTTTATGCATAATAAAAAAATACCTTATGGCGATTATTAGTCATAGTAGGGTATATTATATCCGGCAACCCACAGTGGAGCAGCGTGGTGGGTTAAGCTCCGATACTTCTCTTATATGAAGAAAGAGGTCTATGACCAAAAGTGGGATGTTACAGGCTGTGATTCAATCGTATTCGTTATTAATAATTATAGTAAATTTATCTGATTCAACTTGGAATGCAACGGAATATGCTGAAAGTCTGTATAAGCCCGTTATTTTATGTGTTAAATGATTTTTTATACGCTTAACCTTTTACAAGGTACTAGACCACCTCTAAAATATTTCTTGGATAAATGAATCGAATACAATCAAGTGCACATTTTGTCATTTATCTAATCTCCCAAGAGAACCAACTACGAATTTCGTCATAAGAAAAAAATCAAGTGACCTAGCTCTTATCTTATACTATTAAACGAGCAATTCTTGTATATATATATATAGAATCTGAATCTCGGAATCGGCTCCAACGATTTTCGTGAAATTTAGTATGCAGGGAATTTCGGCGGCGAAAAATTGATCTAGCTAGGATTCATTTAAAAAAAATGTCGTTTTATCCCTGTTTTTAGGCAATGAAAAAATATCATTAGAATACGAAGCTTAATTTCATCAATGGCAATATAGCTGTAACAGCGTAATTAGGAAATCGGCGGGTGTCACATCGTGTTGACCCGGGTTCGAATCTCAGGCTACAGATAAAGTTTTTTTCTTTTTTTTTAATTTCACTCGTGATTTATTATTTGAATAAAATTAAAATATAAAAATACCGAGAAAAAAAAAACAAAAAAAAAATGAAAATACCGAGCTAGGCTCGGTCACCCAGGTACTAAAAATAAAGTGTATATTATTTTATAAAGTTTACGCAAATTTCACTCATTATAATGAAACAACATTTTAGGATTTTATCGTGGTTTATTAGGTTTTAGTCCTCCCGTGACCATGACTGCTGTAAAGTATCTGAAACGTCGAGCATGTAAAAAACCTAATAAACCGCGATAAAATCCGAAAAAGTTGTTTCATTATAATAAATTGTACTAGTTTCATTAATTAAAATTGATTCAGTAATAATAATGATTCAGATTAAAGACCGGCAAAGATGAAAACCAATTTTGGTTTCAATATCGATTACAAGTTGTTATCAAAAAAGGATTATTTTTTTATAAGTGTAGATAATACGTGGGTCTGAGAAGCCTACATGAGTGACGTACATTTTGTTATGTGACGTATATTTAATTAGTAGAGGAGACGTGCAACATCGACCTTCACCGATCTGATAACTGATAACGATGAGACATATTTTTTATCAAATATAATGTATAAACAAATATGGCTATGACAACTTGCCTATCGAAAAGTGGTCATAGCTATTTTTTTTTTGTTTTTGTAGGTAAGCCTATATGATTGGTTTTGTAATTACAATTAGTTACTATGGGCGCGAATCCCACATCGGACGTTGGGCGGATTGATGGAGATGGGCTGGTGTGAAAATATATCGGATGGGACTTACTTGGTGAGGAATGTTGCGTGGCGCGGAGCTGATAGTCTCGACCTCGTGGCGTCGAAAACTCGGTGGCATCGAACTGGGTTCACTGGTTATGTTCGGCACTCGTTTTACACTTAAATTAATTATGTTTTATGCTAGAAGGCCGGCCGGCGATATAGAGAATTACTTTTATGGTCACACACTGTTTGAAGGGAATTTTGATGGGCCGACGACTCGACCGCGCGCGCGGTGGTTTAAGAGTGATTAGATGGAATGAACTGTCAATTGTATTGACAAGAATGACAGCTGCACTTGTTCAATCGTCGTGCCAATCTGTGGCGCGAACATCCTGGGAGGGCCCCGGCTTCTTGGGGGCCTGAGTAAGCACCTCCTCCTGGGACGAATACAGCAGCAGCCTTGCTTTTCTGAGCACAGGTCTGTGCATACATTGAGGGCTGTGTCCAGATCCACAGCTTTGTGTCGACTCCATCCGTTGTGTTGTGTAGTTGTTTCTTCTCAGACTTCATTGGAGCGGAGACCGTTGTGTTCTTGCTTAAGAAGGCGAGCAGGGAGAGGTCAAGCGGAGTGGGTCTGAAGGGTATGGAGGTAGGATCCAGTCACAGTGTCCCAGGGAGTAGTGAGAGAGGTACCTTGTATGAGCGGATGAGAAGAGAGCGTCATCGTTCGACAGCTCGGGCTGAATGGGCGTCATTAAATGACAATATGAGTGGATGGCGGGTCGATTACCCGCGCTGAGAGTCCAATGGTTGGACATGAGAGGAGAGTCATTGAGTGACTGCATGAGCGGATTATAGAGCCCAACCCCCTTGGGGGCAGGGCTGTGAGCTGACCGGGCCCATTAACCGGGAATCAAATGTGAATTATTGCATCATCATTTAAAGCTGAACATGAGCTTTCTTTGCTAATGAGAATTCGATGCGTGAGCTGACCAGGATTATTAGTTGGTAATTGAATTTGTGAACGTGTGTACTGACATAATGAATCTGTGATACCTATACTTGAGCGGATTGTGAATGGTATACTAATGGAATGAGTGTGTGCTTCCAGTGTGTGACGATGTATGAGTGAGAATAATTATATTTAATTAATTTGTGCGTACAATTTGTGATTAGATATGAGAGAATGAAATTAATTATGCTTAGAGAATGCGTTTGTCCCTACAGTGTGTGACTAATGTGAGAAAATGAGAATGATTAAAATGAGAGAATGAATTTGTAATTACAGTGTGAGTATTGTGGTTAAATGTTCTGAGACCTAGTGCTTTCTTGTGCGGCGTGTGCCCACAAGTGTTGTGGTTCGTGAGCTGGGCGTGCCACAAACGCCCATCTTCGATCTATCACAATTAATGTGCAGAGAAAATAAAAAACTAAACGAATGTGAACTTGTGCCACAATATGCTATGTGTGTATCAATAAATAATATACGAGTGCCTTAATAATTATGTATGCGTGTGTACCACCATACGTTGTGTATACTTACAAAATAATAACTATGTGCTTGTTATCATATGTGACTAATCCGAAATGTACTATGATAAAATAAGCGACTAAGGCAAACAACGACTAAGATACTTGAGCTGAATAAAATAGATATGCGACCTAAATTTATTTGAAATAAATCAAAGTTAGTTAACTAATAATAGAATTAGTAAACAATTCTTACAACGAGAATATCACAATTTACTACCACGTATTTGTGACGAGAATGAAATTATAATGATAATAAAAGGAACTAACGGAATAATAAAACTAACTACTTATTTAAATGTGAAATGTGAATTATGTGTGATATTGATTTAACGTTAATACATTAGAACTGCAAACCACTCGCCGTTAGGTGGCGCAAATAAAAAAAAATACCTTGTTATAGTTGAGAATAATAATTGAGAATCGTAAGCCGATCGCCATCAGATGGCGCAGAAATAATATTTCCCCTTTTGTTAAGTTGTAAGCTATTTGCAACTAGATGGCGCAGATAACATATCTTTCAATAAAGTTGTGAGCTGAAAGTGGCCGTTGTACCACTAGATGGCGCAAATCATATGCTGAGTGCAGTTACTGTGAAATGTGTTTGTGCTATTCGTAGTCAGATGGCGCCACAATGTAGTGTTTTGATATAATATGCAAATTTAGTATGTAATTGATCTTTGTGCCACTAGAGGACGTGAACAACAGATTTGTCTGAGCGGGATTTCACTATCATGTATTTACGACGAAAATGAAATTATAATGATAAAAAAGCAACCAACGGAATAATAAAACTAACTACATACTTATGAGATGAATAATAATAATGCATATTGAATAGAGACAACCCGATATAATTTACTTCTTCACCAGAATAATGTAAGCAATGTGATTTTACGACAAAATGGCGCGCGATGTATGTATTCGCTACGAAACGAATTACGACATAATAATAACCAAAGACAAAAGAAATATGTAATACGAAAGTGCGGATGTAAGACAACAAAAAATGATTATTCCGTGGATCACTAAATACTAAATATGTAACTACTATAATAATATTAAGAATGCAATGCTAAAAACCCATATAATAAAAACCCAGTAAAGACACGTAAACGAAAACGGTCTATTTATCGAGCGGAAGGCGACATACTATTATTAAATTAATTTCTCCGTTCACTATTATAACGAATAAGTTACTACTTATAGAACTTTATATATTTTACGACCTTAAAACGCTGTAGCAATTATAAAAATCTACAATACCACGCACAATACAAAGAAAATTATATATTTGAGATTTATTATTACTAAGCAATCAATAAAACATTGCATTAATGCACAAACGCTCGCCGCTTTGTACTTATTCAGTGACCTATAACATAGACGGTCTATAACAAGACGATGATGAAATCACACATTTTTCAAACACCTACGAAAGTCGAAACTTTATTACCAATTATACACACTAACGAAATAATTATAAATTATGAGAGATTTGTACATTGCATAATTATATTTAATATTGTACTGAGATTTAAGAGTGATTTTAATAATTCTGAGATTAAAAGAGTTCTGTTTATGTATATAATTTGTTATAACTGTTGCGAGTTGAATGTCGTTGCAAGGTCGTGTACTGTGTAATGAAGTTGTGGTATGTCGCTAGGGGGCGCCACGTATCACAATGCAATATTGAGCAGAATGTAACTTTTATATAAACGTTTATTACATTATAAACTTAAAATGATGCAATTAAACACTTGAAAATATGGGACATTATTATGCAAATCTTACACGAAAAGTATCGAACTTATAATATTATGTTCGAACGCGATAGGTTATGATTAAACAATAGAAAACTGAGATGCGAGCTATTTATTATCAAATAGTAATAATAGAAGATGCATAAATGAATTTTAATGCTTGGGCCGATTTATTATAACTGAATACTTAAGATATTTTACGTATTTTACGAGATTTTAATATTTTATTTTTTGAAATGTGGGTACTTGAAAGTTAAAAGACCGGGCGTGGTCGAACTAATTTTCTTGGGTTTTAGGGACTGTTTATCCATAGGGGGATGATTCGAAGGACCTTAAGAGAATTGAGAATGAGCAGTGGACTGTATAATATTCATAGGGGACAGGCGCCGGTAGAATCCGGACTCGAGCTAGGACCAAAAATATGGGCGCGAATCCCACATCGGACGTTGGGCGGATTGATGGAGATGGGCTGGTGTGAAAATATATCGGATGGGACTTACTTGGTGAGGAATGTTGCGTGGCGCGGAGCTGATAGTCTCGACCTCGTGGCGTCGAAAACTCGGTGGCATCGAACTGGGTTCACTGGTTATGTTCGGCACTCGTTTTACACTTAAATTAATTATGTTTTATGCTAGAAGGCCGGCCGGCGATATAGAGAATTACTTTTATGGTCACACACTGTTTGAAGGGAATTTTGATGGGCCGACGACTCGACCGCGCGCGCGGTGGTTTAAGAGTGATTAGATGGAATGAACTGTCAATTGTATTGACAAGAATGACAGCTGCACTTGTTCAATCGTCGTGCCAATCTGTGGCGCAAACAGTTACCTATGATATCAATTTCGATTCGAATAGATTGATGTAGTATCGAATACAGGTACATATTGACCTACCTATTCACATCTACTTGCCAGGTAGCCATGATCAAAAATAAGTAGGCAAGCCTACCTAGGCATATTCTGTGTGTTAAAAACTATCAATTGAGATAAAACTCATTCGGTTATCATATGAGTGAAGGTGATGAAAAAAAAATGAATTAAATTAAATGTAGCAATGACCACTTTTCGATAGGCAAGTTATCATAGGCATATTTGTTCATAAATTATATTTGATAAAAAATATGCCTCATCGAGTTATCAGATCGGTGAAGGTCGATCTTCCACGTCTCTTAGACCAATATGATGCATGCAAGTCTTAGTTCAAGTAATTTCATACAAGGACTTTCTTTATCATTATTTATTTTCTAACCATATTTTATTTTGTCATTACATTCATATTGTTTTTACAATAATTGTGCGATTTGCATTATTTATAAATATTTAAAAATTCAATAACTATTCAATAAGGAAAACAATTTTGTAAAGCGTATATTCTCACTGATATTTTGAAACTTATTTACTATAATAACCGTTATGTCTATTCACGATATGCTGAAATTCATAAGAATAAGCAAATGGACAAATATTATATTATTTTTAGTTATACTCGTTTCGGTGTATTTAAAATAATTCTATTTCTTACATTCATCGATATACATACAAGTAAATTATTGTAAATTTTGTCGTTTGTTTTTACAAAATTTTATATTGCGCTTTATCTTAATAAATTATTATTGTAACTGTAATTTTATTGGTATCAGAATGCATAATTTTAATTTATTTATTTACATAACATTAATTACATTAGTTTCTAAAACTTATCGTTTGTATTTTTTACTTTATCAACACTTTTATAATCTTATATTTTAATATAATATTCGTCGTTCATTCAAATTTTTATTTATCATTTGTACCAAACTTATTTCTATGCCACTAAGAAATAATATTTTCTTTTTAATATTACCCTGCGTCTGCGTAATGGCGAAAGGAATCAAGCTTAACTATAATCGTAATAAGTACATATTAAAAAGGCACCGATGATCTCTGTTAGGTTTCTATCACACAGTCGGTTAACAGACATTTGTAATGACATCCATCAACAATATATATCCAGTGACTGAAGGCTTTAATGGTTATTACAATCCTCGTCAATATAGGCTTTGAAACAATAGAACATTGAAAACAAAATTATTAGAACAATAGCTGTCTCCTTTGCTCATTCACTTTTTCCTATCTATTATCAGGCTCTTTGTAATTCGTTGTCATTTGTAAGACAAACCAAACATAGATGATAAGTTACGTAAAAAAAAAAAACCACAAAAATGCAATGAATACTAGAAGATCGCTGTTAATGGACACTTTGTAGACAGACAAATTAAATGAATTTTAACAAGCGATTGACAGAGAAACATTCGATAGATACGAATGTATGAAAGTTAATATATCAACATTCTGGTTCTTTGAAATATGATATACTTGTATGAATCAGTCCGTGTGATAAAATCCTATGCTGATCGCATTCAAAAACCACCAAGCATTGATTTAAAGGTTTTAAAGTAGCTCTAATCTAACCCCCCATAGAATTAATAATTATTAATATCTAATTTAGGCTATTATAGAATATCCATCTTCATCATCACAATCATCAGTCTCAAATGAACAATCTATGACGATTTTCGAATTAAATGAATCATTTCTTCATTATTCTGTCGTAATCGTACTCCGGACTGTACGTAGCTTTAGCGGTTCTTCTTGTTAGAAATACTTTTCCATCTTTAGTATAGTCTCCACAAGCTTTGTTTACTTCGAATGGTATTTCTTCTATATTTGGAGCGTCAGTATTTGCTTCTCGACACACTCCATTCTCCTTCATTTTACATCCGCCATTGCTTTCATCCCTTACTCCGTTTTGTTTGTTAAAGCCGTTTGAAGTCTTATCGTTTTCTTTCTTAGAATCTCTTTTCATCTTATAGCTTTTAGCATAGAAGTTTAGGAACAATAAGAGGAAAATAGTAACGTTAGCTGATATGAAGTAGGTGAATCCAGTTGCGTATTGACATCGAGGCGAATTGTAAGTCCACGCACAGTAGGAGAGCATCAACACGAACTGAATCTGCAAGAGATCATTAATTTTTTTTTAATTTTGTAAAATACTGACAAAATTACTAAAGTGGGTAATGTGACCAGATATATCTGTATCTTTAATTTTAATTTACAATACAATTTTTTAAATGCATCTTTAGTAATAAAAATCAAAGTGTGTCTAAAATATTTAGCTTAGTCTCATCAGAATGTTTTTAAAAGAGATACTTTATTCAAGAAAAGACATAAATAGATCAAAGAATTAGATATCTGTCCTGCAGAAGGCAATAACCTAGGTAGAGCACAGCAGGACATTTCCTGCTCAAATCTGGAGCAGTCCGATTGGGAAAATACCTTGACCTTACAGAAGATTATAGCAACTGCATACTGCTTTCAAGCAACGTTGTGCTTCTGGTGTTGCAAGAGTCTATAAGCTACGGTAAGCACTTACCATTAGATGAGCCGTACCTAGTTTGCCGACCTAGTAGTATATAATTATATTAAGAATAGGAAATATTTTCAAAGAGGAAAATAAAGCTATTAAAAAATACTAACCAATTGCATCTTAGTAACGTATTTCTTCCACCACAAGTACTTCTGAAACCTTGGTCCCAAGCCTGACAATAAGTAGTACGTGTACATAACGACATGGACGAATGAGTTCAGGAGTGCAAGAATAGCTCCTTCTCCACCAGCTGCAAACTTGAGGTAGCTCCACGAATACAGAGCCATGATCACGTGATGATAGACATGTAGGAATGTTAACTGGAAAACGATAATGAAAAAAAAATAGTTGACAGACAAGACTTGTACAAATGGCAAAGAATTGTGATTATCAGTTAATTCCAGTATAATAATAATAATATTGATTTATTTTTACCATCACAATCATGTTGTTACAATGAAACCTTATCTTATTAATAATAATATACCTAATTATAATACAAAATTTGACAACTCGATTAGTGAAGGACTGGCTGGACTGGTGCTCAAAAAGGTATACGTGTACTATAAGTCACCAGGTCAATATTGTGTTTTTTCATATAGAGAAAAAATGGAATCCTACATATATAAAACATGAATTTTGTAATGTCAGTTTCAGATCAGATTCAAATTCTGTCAGATGAAAATTACTTATCAAATGAAAAAAAAAAACAGATAGAGCTGACTTCGCTCCGCTGCTTAGTTAATGAAGCATTCCTCATTTAATTCTTACATTATAACAATAACTATATAAAAAATTATACACAGTTATAGTTATGGAAGAGAGTATCGATAATTATGGAAGTCAAAAAAGTATCAATGATTTTGAGATATTTTCGAGCAGTTTTCAGTCTTATTTTCTTAATTACAGTGTAAAATTGTAGTATTTATATTAATTATCACCTGCTTATCTTTCTTCCTTAGAACGAAGAAGACTGTATCAAGAAGTTCCGTAAATTTCGCAAAAAAATACCACCAGCCTAAATCGAGTAACTGAAAAAGACATAAACGTATGTTAGCACATATGCATATTATTTGCTCCGTAATTTATTACGTTTTAACGACGAAAAGTTTTTGTAAGCTGATCTTTACACACTATTGATATCAACTTTAAAAAAAAAAAACTCCTCACGTCTGTGATTTGTGACAACTAATTTACTATTTACTTTAATAGGTGTAAAAGGTGTTGTTGGTATCATTGTATGTATATTTAGAACAAATAATTATATAATAACAATTTTAGTCGCACACTACGAATTACAACCTTCTCTACTATCAGTCGGCTGGTACAACTATTAGCCAAAGCATCTTAAAAAAACTAACGTAAAATGTACAGTTATGTTTGTAATTAAATTAAGGATTACTGTTTAACTAAATGAATGAAGTAAGGTTTTAATCTATACTAATATATAAAGCTGAATAATTTGTTTGTTTGGTTGTTTATTTGTTTGTTTGTTTGTTTGAACGCGGTAATCTCTGGAACTACTAGGCCGATTTGGAAAATTCTTTCAGTGTTAGATAGCCCATTTATCGAGGAATGCTATAGGCTATGTATCATCACGCTAAGACCAATAGGAGCGGAGTCCACGCCGACGAAGTCGCGCGCAGAAGCTAGTATCCGTATAAAATATCTGTAACCACTCTAGATTAGACTACAAAACAAGATCTGGTATTATAAATAAATGTGACTGATATTTATTCATATAAACATTTATTTTTGCAAAAATCATTATTAAATTATATAAAAGGTGGGCGTCATGTTCAAACCGTTATTGCTATGATTTTTACTACTTAACTAATAAACATTATTAATAACTAGCTGAACCCGCAAAAGTTGTTTTGCCCCTCTTGTGGGTGGAATTTCGTATAATCCGTTCTTAGCTGACCTCTACTCGGCGAAAGGAATATTCCTACCAAATTTCAAGTCTCTAGCCTTATGGTTCCAGAGATATCGTGATGAGTCAATATATGGGTGGGAATCTCTTTTATCTATACTTAATATAATAAAGCTGAA
Organism: Melitaea athalia; assembly: GCA_905220545.2. Classification (NCBI taxonomy): domain Eukaryota; kingdom Metazoa; phylum Arthropoda; class Insecta; order Lepidoptera; family Nymphalidae; genus Melitaea; species Melitaea athalia. The sequence goes on from HG992180.1 coordinate 2,140,286, forward strand.
GAGTTTGTTTGTTTGATTGTTTGTTTGTTTGATTGTTTGTTTGTTTGAACGCGCTAATCTCAGGATCTACTGGTCCGATTTGAAAAATTCTTTCAGTGTTAGATAGCCCATTTATAGAGGAAGGCTATAGGCTATATATCATCACGCTAAGACCAATAAGAGCGGAGTCCACGCCGACGAAGTCGCGCGCAGAAGCTAGTATACATATATAGATAATTACTACTAACTACAGTAAGATTTCTTACCATTGGATTTTGCGTGTTGGACGGATATCGACACCCTGCATATAATATACCATCTCTAAATAGATTCAACTTAAACACCTGAAATACAAATAAAGCGAAGCAGGTTTAATTAATGAGAAAAGATAACTTAGATAGGGCACAACAGGAAATATCCTGCTCAAAGCTGGAGCATCTCGACTGGAGTAGTACATCGATCTTGAAGAAGATCACAGCTAAATAATACTGATTTCAAGCAGTGTTGTATTCCTGTGGTGAGTAAGGTGATCAGAGCTCCTACGGCAAAAGTTGCTGACCCTACGGTCAGCAACCTTTGCGATGCTTTTAGTGTTGCAGGTGTCTATATGCTAAGGTAATCGCTTATCATCAGGTGAGCCGTACGCTAATTTGCCGAACTAGTTGTATAAATAAAAGAAAAAAAAGATATCTCCGTAATACAGCAAGAAACACAGCTTATTTCATAAAAGCGTAAAGCCATTCTACTTTTATTGCCTAAAAGTTGGTCTCCACTACACTCTCTTATTAATAGAAATATTTAATACATATATACATGGAAAAAGTATGTAATTTTTTTCGATTGTATTTTTAATGTATGTTGGAACAGAAATTTGACTGGGTGGACGCCCGATCTCGATGATTTTTAATCGAAAGGTGGTGCGTGTCTGTGTGTCATTTAAATTCAATTGAGATCTAACAAGTAATTTTCGAGTTATATGTAATAATGCGTATTTATCCTAATATTATGCGTATAATGCTTAAGAACTTGACTATTTTTTCGTCAACCTACGTTAAACTTTTCACTGGGTGTACCTACCGAGTTTGATGATTCTTGTTTTAATCAAAAACTGATATGGAGTCTCATTTAAATATGATTAAGACATGCTGACTGCTTTTAGCGTAATTTTTGATAACGCGTATTTAATTGACTACTTTTTCATGTACCTACGTTGTATTAATTGTCAATGTAATTGGAGTCAGTTTTTTTTTTTCGTTTCCGAGCAAACACAATTATTTGTTATACATAATCATTTAATAAAAAAACTTCCAAGGTAAAATAATATTTAATGTATTTAGATATCACAGAGCAACTTGGACCATTTACGATTCAGCCTGTAATATCCAACCGTTGGGCATAGGCCTCTTCCCCATGTAGGAGAAGGATCGGAGCTAATTCACCACGCTGCTCAAATGCCGGTTGGCGGATATATTCCCTATTATGAGTAACGATCGCTATCAGGTGTACATGATAACAACCGGGACCGACGGCTTAACGTGCTCTCCGAGGCACGGTGGGGAGACCCACAAGGACTGCAATGGTGCAAAATGCTGGACCATTTACCTTCATACAAATCATGGTAGCGAGTACCACTTGCGACGCGTTGTAGTAGCTTATAAGCTTAGTTATTCTTAGTGGAGGTCGGTTTTTCATCACGCGAGGTCCGATCCTGATGAAGAGTAAGTAAAACATCACCACGCATAACAGTGGCATCGGACTGGACATCATGAACCAGGAGTCTACCATCGCACCTGGAAAATAATATTTAATTTATTATATTCTGCTCAAAGTCTTGAGCAGCCCGTTTGTGGAAGTACCTCAACCTTACAGAAGATCACAGCTAAGTACTGCCCTCAAGTAGTGATGTGTTCCTGTTGTGAGTAAGGTGGCCAGAGCTTATGACTCTACCGGTCAGGGGTAGGGCCGACAACGCGATTACGATGCTTCTGGTGTTGCAGGCGTCTATAGGCTACGGTAACCGTTTATCATCAGGTGAGCCGTACGCTTGTTTACCGACCAAGTTAAATAAAACCAGCTAAGTGCGAGTCGGACTCGCGCACGAAGGGTTCCGTACCATTGACCAGGTAATATAAATATATTTATTATATACGAAATAGGTAAAAAATTGCGTTTTTTGTATGGGAGCCCCCCTTAAATATTTATTTTCTTTTATTTTTAGTATTTGTTGTTATAGCGGCAACAGAAATACATAATTTGTGAAAATTTCAATTGTCTAGCTATAACCGTTCTCGAGATACAGCCGAGGTGACAGACGGACGGACGGACGGACGGACAGCGAAGTCTTAGTAATAGGGTTCCGTTTTTACCCTTTGGGTACGGAACCCTAATAAAAAAGTTCACAAATTGTCTCATAGATTTATTTATTTATTAATTAAGGTTTACCAACAGATATACATCAAATATAGTATAAAGAGTACAGTAATATTATATATATTTATATTATTAGTATTTATAATAATAATACAGATTGGTATATTTCTGTACTGCCTTTGTCAAAAAAAAAACCGTATGTTACTCCTTTTCATTATGACTCTAAGTAGTGATATATTTTACTATTTTTAGACGAACTAATCCAATTGTTAAAAGAAAATTTAATAAAGATATTTGTCAACAATGCCGTGAAAAACACACAAGAGATCGATTTTATATGTAAATTCCAACCTAGAGCCTGGCCTGACTACAGAAGGAAAGTACCCACTGCTTTTCCACCACAGATGTGCGAGATGCGTTGCGAAACTGTGTAATGTGTCAAGGCGGGTGGTGCGGTGTAGTGCGAGCGGTGCGGCGTGAACGCCACACGTCGCAACACATTCCTCGCAACACAACCCTCGTAAAACATTTCTCGCACACTCTCTCGCTTGGTTTGTTCGTAAAAAAAACCTCGCTCCACTAAGCCGTTTACACCAGAGCTGTGCTAAGCGAGGCTAGGTAAATGAAGCAATTCTATTGGTTCTTCAAAAACACATCCCTCGCTACGCATCCTCGCACATCTCTGGTGGAAACGCAGCCTTATCATCCCTTCCCTTCAACCCCTTCATCGAACTTTATCAGTGACCAATAGTGCCACAAATTTTATAACCGTTAGTGATTATCTGTTTCCATAAAATGATCTTAATTAGCCTTAATTAGATTAATAATATATTTAAGTATAAATATACGAATCTAGTGCGCTTTTGATGCTTACTTGAATAAAAATAATTTTGTTAATTGTAATGTTTTATAGTAGTTTCTACTTTTTTTTTATTAAATATAAATAATATATTATAAAGAATACTAAATACGAATATTATTATAATAAATAACAATTATTTTACTTACTCTTGCCGACTTTCAGCGAATCGAGATAGCGATCCATTTTTTCCAAATAGCTCATAATTGGTGCGAAAAATCTGCAAAAAATTAAACGTCAAAATTATAGCATTTTACGTTACATATCTGTCACTTTTTTGAATATTTTTTTAAATTGTTATAGATAAAAAAATAAAACGCAATAATGTGGACATGATCAATAAAGGGGTGCATTTGCAAAATAAGCAAGGCAATAATGAATTTGTAATCAATAAATACGACAACAACCGCGGCTCTGTTGTAGAGGTGCTTAAGCCGTGTAGGCGCCTAAACACCAGTGGGTTGCGAGTTCAATTCCCGCACGCGATGGATATTTATATTCGTACAAACCATTGTTTCCGGTTTGGATGTCTGTTCTCGCGGGTCTCTCCGCCGTGCCTCGAAGAGTACGTTTAGCTGTTGGTCGTTATCATATACACCTGATAGTGATCGTTACTCATAGTAGCGAACATAGCCGCCAAACCGCAGTGAAGCAGCGGAGCTGATTAAGCTCCGATCCTTTCTACTACGTGGAGAACGAGGACTCTGTCCAGCAGTGGGAGGTTACAGGCTGATTCAACATCTTTATCGTGGATAAATAAAATAATAATAAATAAAATAATAACAAATAAACAAACCTAAACCATGGGTAGACTGGTAGATCTCTTATAGAGGTAAGTTCGCCCTTGCCAACATTTTTTATTAACATTTTTTGACGGGACTTTCACTGGCAGATAGCTGATGTAGTAAGGAGTAACTTAAGCTACTTTTATTTTAGAAATTTATTTATATAATAACTCGGTGAACTAAAAAATAACTTTTTTTAATTCCACGCGAACGAAGTCGCGGGCACAGCTAGTATATAAATATAAATCGCCGATCGAATTGTATATATACGCACACAGCTTCTGAACGACAGAACCAAATTAGATATTTTTTTTTTTTGTTTTCTATCTCCGCTACGAGTAACAATCTAAAATATCAGCACCAATTAATTATTAAAGTGTTAACATTAAAACGGGGTGAGCGTGGCTGAGCTACATTAGAATGTCAGCTAAGTAAGAAAGTCAATAGATAGGTAATTAATGTGTCTGTCACGGACTGGACATAGCAGTGCTTCTATCTCATCGCTGGTGTTATATGTTATTTTAGAACTTTGTAAGTTTGTAGATAGTATTGAGTACTATATAATCACTAATTATGTTTAGACCCGATTTTCACGTGTGTGCTCTTCACCTTACGTCTAACTTTCACATTATATTTAAAATCGAGAAATCAACCTTATCTTATACTATTAAACGACCAATTCTTGTATATATATATATGTATTTATATATATTCTGAATCTCGGAATCGGCTCCAACGATTTTCGTGAAATTTAGTATACAGGGGATTTCGGGGGCGAAAAATTGATTGAGATTACTTCTTTTTTCTTTTTTTTTTTTTTAATTTCACTCGTGATTTTTTATTTAAATTAAAATAAAAAATAAAAATACCGAGAAAAAAACAAAATACTAAAATAAATAAAATAAAAATAAAAATACCGAGCTAGGCTCGGTACTAGAAACTTATGCATGTAAATAAATACCTATGTAGTGAAACGTATGATGTTTCTTGTATAATATAATGTTACTTTCAAGGTATAGATTTTTAGTTTCTGTAATAACAGAAAAATATCTTTTTGGATTCCAAATCAATATTAGCAGCTTCCAATTGAGCGCCATAATATAATAAATTGACACATACTAAACTTTTGTATGAAACCATACAAGGTTTAACAAATGTATGAAATCCGGTCCAAAGTTGTTTATGGATAATAATTGAAATGTTATATATTCTGTATTCAACGTTATAAATAAAATGCCCTGTTGTTATCTTAAAATCAGTGAACAATTATACTTCTCAAACTGAGCTAAAAATAAAATCTTCGAAAGTTTTAAAGAACTAAATTGAAGAAATGGCAACTTTTTTTCGTTACGTGAGCTAACTTATACTAACTTAACCAGTGGCCCTCCCTCATCCAGTGACTACACCCGGAGAATACATAAAGCCAACCTGAAAACCTGACAGCATTTTTTTTTAAAAGTCCATTTCACAGTGAAACAACGTGGTGACTGGTGAGTGAAGGTTGTACCATTTTCCTGTATGGAGAAGAGGACTTTGCCTAGCAGTGGGATGTTTACAGGCTGATTTAGCTGAGTTTGCCGCAGAAATGATACGAAGGACGTATGGACTTCAATAATTTTTAAGGATTGGGATGTACTGGTCTATTGCAATTAATGTTATGGACACCAATAGTTTTTAATACAAAAAAAAAAAAAAAACTTAACCTAATATAATTACATAGTGTAAAACAAAGTCGCTTCCCGCTGTCTGTATGCTTAGATCTTTAACACTACGCAACGGATTTTGATGCGATTTTCTCTAGTAAATAGAGTGATTCTATAGGAACGTTTATATGTAGATATGAGACATGAATAATATAGTAGAGGAATACTGATAGTTTTTGGAACCGTGCGATGCCTGGGCGGGTCGCTAGTTATATAATATAAAGTTCTATACATAACTATATCTTAATAAATAAATAAATAATATACTTATCTTAATTCTTATGAAAAGTATTCGATATGTTACTTCTAATACCTCAGAATATGTGTACAAAGTTTCATGATGATCGGTTTAGTAGTTTTCGCGTGAAAGCGTAACAAACAAACTTACATTCACATTTATATATAGTAGGGATTACACGCACAATAAAAACGCAGTTGAATCGTCTACATATTATAATTGTAAATTCACAGAATTTATTTTTAAAGGTTTTGTTTAGTTTATTAGTTCAAGGTCAACTTCTATTTGCATTCAGATCTCCGCGCTAATGAACCACTTACCCTCTTGGTATTATTAATCGTTTATACTTTATGTTACACACGCTAAGAATGAAGTTTAGAATGTAACAAGTGTTTAGTTATAGTAAAATATTACTTAATAAATAGGAAATTCGGTTCTCAATTAGAGTGTATTTTTTAATGTATGTTACTACATAACTTTTTACTGTGTTCCTATTTTAATTCGTAGCTAATTCTTTTTTTATTATTGAAAGCTGCATTTTTTTCTGTTCAAGGGTAACTCTAAATGTAAAAATGCGTCGAATCTCCAGAGGGTGATATACATAACTTTTTAAAATGCTTATTGTGATTTTACCGGCTAGGGTATCCCTCCGCAACGCCCCATAAGGAACTTCGTCCAAGGAACAATAAAAAAAAATACGATTATGAAAAATTGAATTTGTATTTACTGATTTTAATGTATTGTTAAGTTAGTTTTAGTTCAGGAACGAACAAAATAAATGTATTAGATTTATTTATATTTACCGAACGACCTGGTTTGCTTTCGCGAAAGACCTTCTTTGGCTTCACACAGCGAACACTTTGACTAGGTGCAGATATAGATTCATAATAGTATTTATATCACCTAGTTATACTAAGACTTTTTTTAATTGGCGCTCATATTATTGAAGTGGAACTTCTTTAGGTGCATGAGGGGTAAAATTTGGCGACCGGTAACGCTGCAGCATCAGGGAAGGTCAGTACTTGGATGGCCGATGGGTGACCGCCTGGGGGCCGTCTTTTTGTTTAGTTAGTTTTTTTTAATTACTTTGCCAAAGAAGTTTCACTTTTGACATGTGTACTTTGTACGCACGCAATATTTTCTTTATGGATTAGTTGAATGTTTAAGCTCTTTGTTTAAGCTTATAATTTGAATGACAAATCGGCCTGTCTAAATCACAATCGGTTTGCTAACATTCTGTATAACTGAGATTTATTAAAATAATCTAATGAACATTAATTTCGTTATATTGCTAAACTAAATAATATAACGATTATCTTTATTTTTCTAAATTTTCTTACCATGAAGCATTATAGAGAATGTGAGAAATATACTTTCGTTTTTTCGTTTTCAAAAATCTCAATTAAAATATGTTTACATTAGATCTATTATTAAAGGTGTCTCAATATGTAACGTTGGTTCTAACTTACTAATTCTACCTACTCTAAGATTATTTCTATACTAATATTATAAAGAGGTAAAGTTTATAACTTTGTTTGTATATACGGGGTAATCTTCGCAAATACTGATCCGATCATGAAAATTCTTTCGCTAACAGAAAGCTACACTATTCAGGAGTGACAAGATAAAAGGAAAAAGATAAAAATATATAAAGATTTTAAATCAGCAGGATTTGAACCTGCGCCCTCTGACGTGCCGTGTCAACAATTCAATCTAATCAAGCATTATTATTTGCCTTAGAAATTAATTGGTGATTTTAAAACATTTATATTTATCTGATTTGCTGAAAATAGTGAGAGTGTATTGGAACATATCAAATTTCACCGTACCCTTCTTATGTGAAATGGATGATAACGCCCAACGAAGTGGGCACGGGTCGGCTAGTTTCTTATATAAAGATAAATGATTTGATACTAAGGAATGCAATCCCGCAGCAAAATTTTAATCCCGGTATTTGCGGGACTGAGAGGTCTAAGTCCCGCGGGATCCTGGTATTTGCGGGATCCCGCAAGTTTCTGAAAGTCATTGAGAAAAAAGGCGAAATCCTGTATCATAAATGCATCTAGAACTAAAAAAAGGAACAAAAATATATTATTTAAAATTACATATTGAGAGATTAATAAATATAGTACCTGGGTGACCGAGCCCAGCTCGGTATTTTTATTTTATTTTTTGTTTTTTTTTTTCGGTATTTTTATATTTTTATTTTATATAAGTAATAAATCACGAGTGAAATTAAAAAAAAAAGAAAAAAAATAATCTGGAGACTGAGATTCGAACCCGGGTCAAAACGATTTAAATTCCATCGCTTTCCTAATTACGCCATTACAGCTGTAATAATAATGTTGAAATTAAGCTTCGTATTCTAATTATATTTTTTCATTGCCTGAAAATAGGGATAAAACGACATTTTTTTTAAATGAATCCTAGCTAGATCAATTTTTCGCCCCCGAAATCCCCTGCATACTAAATTTCACGAAAATCGTTGGAGCCGATTCCGAGATTCAGAAAATATATATACAGGGTGTCCCGTAAAGAATGGATAATCCTGAACGTGCGTGTGTGGAGGGAAAGATGGGTAAGAAAACCAAAAAAAATTTTTTTTATCTCAAACAGTTCGCGGTCTACGCCATTTTTTGTAAAATTTAGAAAAATCCCAGTTTTTCTCACATTTGTGGGCACCACGTCCGCTATTTGAGACCTAGATCGGATTTTTTTTCATTAAAGTGTTCCCTAATAATGCTGTTCCTTAATTATGTTTCAAAAAACTCAACTACTATGAATAGTAGTTTACAAGAAGTCGCTAAACTTAAATTTTAATTTTGAAATTTACTTAACTGCAAAGTTTGAGCACCTGTGGTGTAAAAAAAATGTATCGGAGTTGTCGCGGCCAACTATTTAAAAAAATAGCCTACTTCATAAGGATTCTAAAACAGTACCATACTATCTACTTTATATCGTAAAATTATTGAGCTATAGCCATTAATATGTAAAAATAGGCATTTCATCAAAAAATTGCAAAATTATTTGCAGATATTTTTTTTTGAGTTTTTATTAAGTAAATAAAGCTGTTGACCCTAAAAATTAGATTTTACCACTTACTCGGCTTATTCAGATGAATTCTAAACTATGTGAGAGAGGCAAACAGTGCTTGAGACATTTTTCTGAAAAATTTTTGATCTTCGATTCTTATTAACATTTCTCTGCAGAAAACCATTCGTGCTCGGCAGTTGCGTTGTTGCAGCGTTTGTACACGTGTGAGGTGATACGGATGAAATCCAATTTTTTTACAATGCGATGCTATTCTCTAATATGATTATATTTTCGTATGGCGTTCGATATTTGGCATCGAAATACTGGAATCTTCGTCCAACATGTCAAGGACGATTTCTTCAAAAACAGGATTTTCGGGTCTTCCTCTGCTACTTGAGCCACCAACGCCAGTACCAAGTTTTCTGCCCTCTGAGTAAGCTTGGTGCACTCTAGTAAATACGTGATAATCGGGATGCCGTGCGTTCAGGTATCTCTCCCGATATCAGCACTTGCATTGCCTTCATATTTTCCGTAAATAAAATGCAAGTTAGCCTACTCTTGGGAAGTATTTAAATTTCTCGTGACATCACACATTCCTGATGATAAGCACAAGACAAATATTCAATAGAATGGCAAGTCGTCGCAACTATCACCAAATAAACAAAATTCAATCAAAATGCACAAATCGGGAATCCTGTACAATATCCATATCTACAGCACATCGCATTGTCAAAAAATTTGGACTTCATCCGTATCAAGTTACACATGTACAAACGATGCAACAACGCAACTGCCGAGCACGAATGGTTTTCTGCAGAGAAATGTTAAGAAGAATCGAAGATCAAAAATTATTCAGAAAAATGTCTCAAGCACTGTTTACCTCTCTCACATAGTTTAGAATTCATCTGAATAAGCCGAGTAAGTGGTAAAATCGAATTTTTAGGATCAACAGCTCTATTTACTTAATAAAAACTCAAAAAAAATATCTGCAAATAATTTTGCAATTTTTTGATGAAATGCCTATTTTTACATATTAATGGCTATAGCTCAATAATTTTACGATATAAAGTAGATAGTATGGTACTGTTTTAGAATCCTTATGAAGTAGGCTATTTTTTTAAATAGTTGGCCGCGACAACTCCGATACATTTTTTTTACACCACAGGTGCTCAAACTTTGCAGTTAAGTAAATTTCAAAATTAAAATTTAAGTTTAGCGACTTCTTGTAAACTACTATTCATAGTAGTTGAGTTTTTTGAAACATAATTAAGGAACAGCATTATTAGGAAACACTTTAATGAAAAAAAATCCGATCTAGGTCTCAAATAGCGGACGTGGTGCCCACAAATATGAGAAAAACTGGGATTTTTCTAAATTTTACAAAAAATGGCGTAGACCGCGAACTGTGTGAGATAAAAAAAAATTTTTTTTGGTTTTCTTACCCATCTTTCCCTCCACACACGCACGTTCAGGATTATCCATTCTTTACGGGACACCCTGTATATATACAAGAATTGCTCGTTTAATAGTAATAAAAGAATAAAAATTATTACAAAGAGACAATAGGTAGTTTAGGCATTACATATTTTGAAAGTAACTGCGCATAAAACATAGCATGTTACTAGTCTTGTCTGCCAAACGGCTCCTAACTTTATATGAAAGATAGCCAGCAGCAGAAAACGCTCGTTCTGCTTCAACGCTTGTGAGTACAACTGTTGATATAGCGTTGTAGGGGAATTGAAGATTCGCCTTTTAATCCACTAGACTCAAACAAATTCATTTCTTTCTCGAGAGAATTACCTCCGGAATGAGTACGACAAGCAGTTTTAAAACTCGATAGAGTTTAAAATGTTATTTATTATCATATCAAAATTTCGATCCAGCGGGATTCGAACCCGCACCCCCGAAATACCGTGTCGATGCTCTAGCAAACTAAGCTATGGAACAATGTTCAGCCGAATCGAAATTTTTGATATGATTTTATTCGGTTTTAAGCAACCGTGGAGCCGTCTATAGCGAGTCCTTTACAGCAACCAACTATTCAAAGTTTCATATTACAATGAATTCTATGACAAGAGACATAGAATTCATTGTAATATGAAATTTTGATATGATAATAAATAACATTTTATAATTTCCTCATGTGTGGGAAATACAAAAATAAAAATAATACGAATCGATAGAATTTGTTCAAGTTCATCTCGAAGAGACATCGGTTCAGGCTCCACAGTTTCAGCTTGCATCATTGCGGCCACTGTAGCAAGAGGTAAATCATCATGATCTTCGTCATGAGCCGAATCAGTTCGCGCGCTTTCGCGTGCCGAACAACACAAGGCGTTAACCGTTGTTTAATCCCGCTAATCCCGCGGGATCCCGCTCGATTTATGTGCGGGATTGGTCCCGCAAAAATAGCGCGGGATCCCGGTATTTCGGGATCCCGGTATCCCGGTATTGCAATCCCTATTTGATACCAAATTTGTTGTACGTATATACAAACTAGTAACATCTGAATTAAGATAAACTATGGGATATGTTTTATTTACGATTTTTTGTTAAAATTATAAAATGATAAAAGTATAAATTGTATGAGCTTATACACGCTTTGAAGTATTTGGGCCATGCCGACACAGCGATTTTCGTACGACCATTTTTATCAAGAATATATCAATTCTTACGACTTTCTTTTAACTTATCTAGCGATCGTTACTCATAGTAGGAAACATATCTGCCAACCCTCAGTGGAGCAGATTCATACACCATGAAGCTCCGATACTTCTATTATATGGAGAAAGAGGCCTATGCCCAACAGTGGAAGTAGAGGTGTTCGTTATATTAGATAGCGGATAAAATAATTATTTATTACCTATTATTTACGATACTTAAAAAGTAGCGTAACGTTATATCGTATTATTAAAAGTACCTGGGTGACCGAGCCCTGCTCGGTATTTTCATTTTATTTTTTGCTTTTTTTTTCGGTATTTTTATATTTTAATCACGAGTGAAATTAAAAAAAAAAAGAAAAAAAAAGTTATCTGGAGACTGAGATTCGAACCCGGGTCAAAACGATTTGAAATCCGTCGCTTACCTAATTACGCTGTAACAGCTATATTAGTAATGGTGAAATTAAGCTTCGTATTCTAATGATATTTTTTCATTGCCTAAAAACAGGGATAAAACGACATTTTTTTTAAATGAATCCTAGCTAGATCAATTTTTCGCCCCCGAAATCCCCTGCATACTAAATTTCACGAAAATCGTTGGAGCCGATTCCGAGATTCAGAATATATATATATATATATATATATATACAAGAATTGCTCGTTTAATAGTATAAGATATAGCCGTTGCGAACATCTCTAGTGGAATGTTACATGCTGAATCGTATCTTTGTATCGTATCGTAACAATTTTTCCAACATGAATGTATTTAACGTAATTGTTCGTATAATACATTCATTTTATAATCGTTTAGTTAAAACAGGTTGCGTGATTTGAAATACTTTAATTTCCTATTCATATTTATGAGTAATTTAATTTGTGTTCTAAAATTCTTCCGTGTCATGAAAAGAAAATTATATTCTGAGTTTGCTTTTCAACAAAAAAACAAGGAAAAAAGCTTTAAGCTAGAGCAAGACTAAAGCAACCCATTTAAAACTTTTATCTTAATCTAAGCGGCTTGATTTAATTATATACAACGAAAGAATATAAACAGCACAGACTATCTAGACTATAAATGTTTCATGCCGCTTTTGCTTTTTTTATATAAATAGGTCGGCAAACAAGCGTAGCGCCTGATGGTAAGACCGTAGCCTATAGACGCCTGCAACACCAGAAGCATCGCAAGCGCGTTGCCGATCCTATCCCCAAACCCCCCAGGAGCTCTGGTCACCTGACTCACCAACAGGAACACAATACTGCTTGAAAGCAATATTATTTAGCTGTGGTCTTCTGTAAGGTCGAGGTACTACCCCAGTCGGGCTGCTCCATATTTTGAGCACGAAATTTCCTGCTGTGCCCTGCCTCAGTTAAATTAGCACTTAGTTAGCACTGGATTGCGATTGGCTGTTGCGCGGGCGGTTGCGGGTTCGATCCCCGCACACGACAACATTTGTATTGGCCATACAGATGTTTGCCGTGGTCTGGGTGTTTGTGCAGTCCTTGTGGGTCTCCCCACCGTGCCTCGGAGAGCACGTTAAGCCGTTGGTCCCGGTTGTTATCATGTACACCTGATAGCGATCGTTACTCATAGTAGGGAATATATCCGCCAACCCGCATTGGAGCAGCGTGGTGGATTAAGCTCCGATCCTTCTTCGACATGGAGAAAAGACCTAGGGTAAAACCCGGATAGTTGCCCCACTTTTCGAAAAAGCTGTATTTAAGAAAAATATGAACTTGCTGAAAATTATTCAGTATGTATCTCAAAACATAGGTCTTTTATCTTCTATAATAGCCTATTTTCGTATAGATAATTAACAATGGTTTTGAATAAATACTGTTTTATTTCACCTCTCAAAAAAGGGATAGTTGCCTACTATGGCGGATAGTAGCCTTGCGTGGAAAATGCTTCGAGGGATACTTGCCTCGTACGGGGATATTATTTAATAATAATAATATATAGCATAATAAATTTATAGCAATTACAGTAATTTTTATTATTTATTTAACAGTCCTTAAAATTAATTCGTATTATGTATTTTTATTTTTGTGTTTCCCACACATAAGGAAATTCTAAAATGTTTTTTATGATAATATCTAAATTTCGATCCAGCGGGATTCGAACCCGCTATTAAGCTATGGAACGATATAATCGCCGAATCGTAATTTTTTATAAGATTTTATTCGGTTTTAAGTTTTTTTTCTTTTCATCAACTTTGGTATTAACATTGCTTTTTAACAGAAGCTGACGTTAATTTTATCGTTGGACTTTAAAATTTCTGCAGATTGTTTAGATTTTTTAGTTATGCTTAGTAGTATTCTTGGTATAGGAGATGCTTGATGTAAAAATTTAGACGATGTTTCTTTTTCAAGATTTTTGTTCTGGGATTCTTTTTATTCTGAGATTCATTTAAAGATATCAGCGATTGCAATGATAGCTCAGTATTATCAAAGATGTATTCTTCAATGTCGCTATCGTCTAAGGCTAAGGCTATACAATCTTGAGAACAAATTAAAAGGCTTGAAAACGGCCTCGGTGGCGTGTGATTTTGGCTCACGCTATTCTGCTCAGACTCATGTAAGATAATTTCCAAATTATAAGTATTACTTGGATCTTGATACCCGTTTTGATGATGTAGACCCTGATTAGACTCAGATTCCGGTACAGTACAAATATCTGGTACTTGTTCGCTCTTTTAATTAATAAAACCTCAGCTTGTCTCAAAGCTATTTCAGGCTTTCTTTCATGAAAGCTTTTTAGCCATTGCGGCTTAGAAGTGACAAAAATACAATGTTGTATTTATACTGCTAGGTATAAATACAATTATATCTTTATATCAAAAATATGCCTTGAGTTAGCATTTGCTGGTTATTCTTTTCGTAGCGTCTTCTTAAGGTTTGAGAGGATATTCCGTATGATCGAGAAATTTCATTGATACTTTTTTTTTGTCTTAATTCTTCCAAGGGCAAGTACTAAGCTATCTTCTGCCCAGTTGATGTTGCATGGCACCACGCTTGATTTTCGCAAATATTTGCGAGTCATTTTGCTCATCTAGAATAAATATATAAAACAGTTAATTAGATATTTATTTTATTTACAATAAGCTAGTCATATTAAATTTGTAAAAACAACAAAAAAGTAAAATCAGTCTTTGCTTGTTATAAATTTTTTACTTACTTAAGGGGCAACTATCCGCGAAAGTAAGTAGGGCAACTATCCTTTTTGATGCGGATACTTGCCCTTTTAATTTAGAAAATAAATCAAAAACATTTAGCAATAAAGCATAATAAACAATGTAGTTTAAACTCTAATGCATGCAAAGAAACAAAAAGTTGACTAAAACTACGATCAGTAAAAAAAATATACAAAAGAAATTACTTACCAATATAATTATAACGCCTGTCAAAGTTTCGACGCGGAAGATTTTTGCTCACACGGACGAAATAAGTGCACCTATTCCGATGGCTTACGTGGCACTGAGGCCTGAGGGAGGTCACTACTTATTGTAGTAAAGCGCGAACACAACTCATATTCCTAACATAGTGTATTAAGAAGCGGGGCAAGTATCCCCCCGTGGCAACTATCCGGGTTTTACCCTATGCCCAATAGTGGGATATTACAGGCTGAATCGAATCGTCAGATCAAATTTAAATGGGATCACACAACAAGTAATAGTTTTCAAAAAAAAAAAAAAAAAGAATCATTAAATCGGTAGCCCCATTAAAAAGTTACAATGTAACACATAAAAAACATACAGTCGAATTGTAAATCTCCTCCTTTTTGCTGTCGGCTAAAAAACAATCTACCGGAATCTGTCAGAACATTGTCAGTCAGAAAGTTGTCAGAACATTCTATCAGATGAGAACGGTTACCTGCCTCTAAAAATGACTAATCAATAATCACAGAAATGCTATTTATTCGCATGTCACTTGAGCGTCTCCATCTCGTTATGACTTCGCGATGCAAAGCTCCGTTAAAATAACCGCCATTTCGAATAACATGTCATTTCACTGCCAATGTCATTTATTATGATTTATAGTGTACCTCAAAATGATCGAGAGGTCATTTTCAATGCATAACGAACATTAAATTGCATTGCAACTGTGCATAGAATTTGCTACCTTATCGCATGTTTATTAATGTTCAAATTCCATCGTAAGATGGTATAATAAAGTTGTCATTGACTAGTGTGTGTCAAGTGAGTCGTTTCAGGTCACTCGCTTGAGTTCAGTAAGGTTTCCCGGTCAGTAGTTCTTATATTGTGTTGGTTACGATAGTGTATGTATACATACAAATATGTCAAAGTAATCATCGTAAAACCGACCTAATTAATTGTATTTCATTACAGTTTTACAATTCAATTATTTCTCGTTCTAATTGTGATTACTTAATGTTTTACAAGCGATTTTAATTATGTATGTATTTTAATGCTAATAGTTTATTTAGTGATTAAGATTTTATGAATCATGATTGTATTATCAAATTTGTATCTTCATAAATAAGTAGCACAAAAAAAAGAAATTTAATCATGTATAAAAATTGGATAGAAAGGAAGAAAGATTCTTTCTTTCTTGAAATCCTAGATCCTGATCCTACATGGAGAAAGAGGCATAAGCCCAACTGTGGGCTGAATGCGATGCGAATGCGAAATCCTTCTTACAGTATTACGACAATAAAAAATAGTCAAGTAAATACGCATTATTAGATATAACTTGAAAAGTATTTGTTAGATTTAAATTAAATTTAAATCGGACCACATAAAACGCACCACCTTTCGATTAAAATAATTCATCGAAATCGGTCCACCCATTCAAATATTCTAAGGTAACATACACATGAAAACACAGTCGAATTGAAAACCTCCTCCTTTTTGGAAGTCGGTAATAAATAACACAAGTTGTACTGTCGTTATATCAGGTGTACAGATATTTTGTGCTAAATTTTGAACGGAGCAAGATTCGTGGTCATGAAATGACTCTACATTCTTTGCAAATAAAAATCTTACGACCACGACTTCAATCTTCTATAATTTATTCATTTTATAAATTTCTTATTAGTGTATTCAGATCATACACGACTGTTTGTTCTGTTATAAAAGCCTGTTGATGTATAAAGGCTATTCATAGCAAATCAAAGGCTAATAAAAGACGCTCTACATAATTTAACATCATAATCTTCTGAGTAGTTCTGGTTTATACGGTCTTTGTAACATAAAATGAAATTGATGGTCTGTATTCCCTTTATATAATGACACTAGCGTCCCGTTCCGGCTTCGCACGGGTGCAATGCTGATACTAAATAATTAAATATAAAATATAAAACAAATATTTGCAATCTAAGCGCAAAAAATGTGTTTATTTACGTCATCACATTAGAAAACTTTAAAACTATCAGTGTTCCTCTACTATATTATGCATGTATTATACATATAAACCTTCCTCTGGAATCACTATATTTATTTAAGAAAACCGCATCAAAATTCGATGCGTAGTTTTAAAGATCTAAGCATATATACAGACAGACAGCGGGAAGAGACGTTGTTTTATAATATGTAGTGATAGTGAAGTGTATAAATGGAGTACACATAATTATATACCATAATGGAGTACAATTAATGGAGTTCATATATACCCTTTCGTGTGTTTACAAGTTTTATATTATTTGCAACATTTATGTATTAATTGTTGTATAAGATGACTTTTATGATATATTCATTTTGAGTGATCTATATCAAAAAATGTTTTGAATACCCTAATGTGTTATTACACAAAAAACAAATAATACGAATTGATCTTTATCAAGTATCACAGGTTATTTATTACTTAAAAGATTTAAAGTTACACCTGTTTGTAAAAGTTATTTAAATTAAATTTTTGTGTTCAATGTTTCTTAAGGGAAGAAGCGAAAACGTTGTTAGGGAGCGGTTATGTGTCATGGGATTTCCCATTGGAAACTTGTGAAAATGACTAATGGTATGGTGAAGTTTATTCCCCTAAAGAATGTCTAAATATTTCAGTCTGATCAGGTCTCATATATCTTGTATACTACTAACTACTCTGCAGAAAACTTTTCGTCGTTTATAAAAATTATATTTCGTTTCACAATTTGGAAGACACATGTTGTAGATTTTCTTTTACACCATTCAGGGTCATTAAAAACCTTTTTATTTTAACAACGAACACTTCTCATATTTTCAAATACCTCCGTACTTTTGAACTGTAAATTTAAATTATATTTTAGCCAAATAATAAAGTGACTTTCTAGACCAAAATCAATTTTTGTTTTTGAAGTAAAACTTCTTTACGCACGCTTGACTTAGAGCAAAACCCGGTGAATGCGTGACGAGAGTGTTACGAAAAGTGTGATCGGGTGAGGCGAACGAAACAAGAGAGCGAGGTGCGAGCACACGTTTTCTTTCTCTCTTTCTCTCATAGCCATTTACGTTTCGTATATCTAAAACACAGTTCAGTACATCTCCCATGAGTTTTTGTTACACGTGCACATGACATAACTACAGTAGTAAACGTAGAAACGCAACAGGAATATTTATCTATACCATTTTCCATTCAAATTTTCTACTGCACTCGCTAACGTGTATCGTCTCTGCAAACTCATGGTAAACGTACAGGCCTATTGTGCTGAAGCTTTACTTCAGTCGTATGGTCAGTAGTGCCTTAAAACAAATCATTTAGATTCACAATGTTATTTGATTTCGATTTAATGCGTATTCGACTAAAATACTACAAGACAAAATTATGAATAGTTTAAAGATTGCCGCATTGCGGTACTATTTCTCAGTGTTCAATTCATTTTAGCGGCCTCGACCTTACAAACTTCCATTAAATTGGTTTAGGCTTTAATTCAAAATTCTCGATTTTAAATATGTAGCATCTTTGACTATACAAGTATACATATTTACCCTAGATTTTTTTTTATACAACTAGGTCGGCAAACAAGCGTACGGCTTACTTGATGATAAGCGATTACCGTATGATAGTATTTGATGTGATAATCTATATATATAAAAGAGATTTCCACCCATTTGCATTGACTCATCGCGATATCTCTGGAACCATAAGGCGTAGAGACTTGAAATTTGGTAGGAATATTCCTTTCGCCAAGTAGAGGTCAGTTAAGAACGGATTTTACGAAATTACACCCACAAGAGGGGGTTGCAGGGGTTAATAACATAGGTATATGGCAAAACAACGTTTGCGGGGACAGCTAATACAACTATAAATTGTTTGTCTGCAAGTAATCCACACGACATAAATTTATACGTTGGAAACCGGATAAAAAAGATTAAATGTAGACTAAGCCCACACATTGTGTCAATAATCTTGTAGAGAATAATATGCTTACCTATTACACTTTTGAAATATAATCCTTACACTTAAATAGTAACTCTATGTGATTTTATGGTGCCCTACCTCAGTTAATCATATTAATACGTGTAGCAAAAACTTTGTACCCCTTTTTACGGAAATAGCGCGGACGGAGGAGTATGAAATTTCGCATACTTATAGTTTATATAGAGAAAGAGTGCAGAATGCGATTTTTTTTTAAATTACAAAAAATCAAAAAAAATAACATTACACACACACACTACCAAGTATTTGACACTACCCACGCATTTATATAATTCAAATTAATTATGGTCGAATTTCGATCACTAGGCGACCACTAGTATAAGTTTTTATATAATTAATGTCGATTGAATATAGCCTTAGACTCTCTTCCTCAAGTCCTGGCTTCAAAAAGCCTTGTTATATTGTTTAATGTATGTGAAATCAACACGTTTTAATTCAAAAAAAGTAGACGCGGCCTCAACGCATAGAGCATTTTTTTCCATGCAACCTTTGAATGGAAACTTTGAAAACTCACCATTTAAATGTGTACCGAAACAAAACAAATGATTATAATAAATGCATAAGTTATTAAAAACTTATTAAAAAATATTAAAATATTTGAAAGTAATAAAAGGGTAATTTCCATTTTGACTCATTCACGGATGTAGAAAAAACAAAGCGATATAAAAATCGGATTCATAAAAATTTCATAATAAAATTTATGAATACGTTTTTATTGTGGCTCGATGTTAATCTTGTTTTGTTTTATTAGGTTAATGTTTAGGTTTATATTTCATTTAACCCTTAATTAGGTGAGCGAGTTCGCGACCCCAGTTGGTCTTTAGAGGTTAATGTTTTGAAGTGAAACTTC
This sequence comes from Melitaea athalia, assembly GCA_905220545.2. Classification (NCBI taxonomy): domain Eukaryota; kingdom Metazoa; phylum Arthropoda; class Insecta; order Lepidoptera; family Nymphalidae; genus Melitaea; species Melitaea athalia. The sequence goes on from HG992180.1 coordinate 2,160,128, forward strand.
CTTAGGCGCATGAGGTGTAAAATTTGAGCGACTGGTAACGCGGCAACGTCTTGACGGTCAGTACTTGGACCGCCTGGGAACACCGCGTGACGTCGGCGTTTTGTTTTTTTTTTTTCAATTATTTTTTTTTGTATTTTAAATTAGTTTTTTTTTTTAATTATTTTGCCACAGAAGTTTCACTTCTGACATGTGTACTTTGTACGCACACATTTTTTTTTTTTTTTTTTGATAATTTGTAGTGTTTGATATATTTTTTTATTATTATATATCATAATTTATTTGATTTTATTTTATCAGTATCAATATTCAAATAGAGGGCTTATTTTAAATTTTTATATGTCGTAAATATTAAGTTTGTAAACAAGGTTTTGTTTACCGTGATAAGATGTCACAAACGGGGATACACTACTCAAAAATGTAACATTCATACTACATTGTTTTTGAAGTAAAACTTCAATGAAACTGAAACTGTATAAATGAAAATATTTTCTTTAGCTGTCATTTGACTTTTTCGATGTTCGACTTCCGGCTAATTATATCGTAAAAATATAACTGTAGCGACTTCAGGTTGATTTTCAAAGACAGCGTACTGTACTAAGGAAGTCGTTTATAGACTACGTATATATAATTAACTAGCTTTTCGCTCGCGGCTACGCTGCGGTAATTACAGGATTTTTGATGTTCAGTTTTCGTTAAAGTTTAGTGTAACGAGTGACGAGAAAAAAAATTACTGTTGTTTTTTTATTTATCCATTTACAATAAAAAAACTTGTGTGATTTTATGAAACCACGGTAAAAGTGAAACTTGTTTTCACATCATAGACATTTAACTAAATTTTTTTTGGAATAATATGCCATTAAGGGTATTATAAAAAACGATTTATTAATCTTACCGGGCGGCCGATCGTCACGCGACATGCGACACAGAGACGAAAAAGTTTGAGACGATGTAATAAAAGATTCACTTTAAAAAACCAAAAAAAAAAAAACAAAAAAAAAGTGTATGTGTACTTATGTACGCACGTAAGAAGTTATACTTCAAGCTAGGGTATTAAAATACTTCCAAAAAAATTTACCATTTAATTAGACAATAAGTCCACAACGCCATCTCTTAGAAATGATAAAGACTACTTTCTTGTTTTAGTCCACAACGCCATCTTTTAGAAATGATAAAGACTACTGTCTTGTCTGCAAAACTAGCGGCATCTATTCATGCATGCTTGAACTACTTCGTATCCACACGCGCATTGTAAAACTTTACTCTCATCATTTTTCTCTAACGCGCCAAAAAAGTATATCTAACTTCAAAAATGTTTTCTTTTATTAATATTAATATATAAATTACCGCAAAATCGAATAAAGAAAAACAATTTTTTTTTTACGTAATCAGAACGTTATTCATGTCACCGTGATTCATTACCTACTTACAGTCAGCTGAGTTTATTGAAACTAATGACATAGTCTTTATAAAGGAGTAATTTTACCGCTTCACGCATCAATTTATTAAGGCACTTTGTCTGAGTAGATTTATTACATTCTTCCTAACGTTATCCCCTGATTTCTTGCTTCGGTTTGTTTTTTATTATTGTTATTTTTATTTCCTGATTAATAGTCAACCCCAACCTGATTAGTTGCCAATCTAGTTATATAAAAAAAAGTTTTATTACTTGACGATGTAAATTGAAGTCAGCTTTTTTTTTTTCGTTTGCGAACCAACACAATTATTGGTATTACTATGATGATGATGATCACTAACATAGTAATAATCATCAGTCCAGGCAGGCAACTAACCAGAGTTCTAGATTACCGAACGGAGACTTGAGTGTCTACGCCAAAGTCAGCGAGAAGTTCATCATTCATCATTTCAGCCTATCGCAGTCCACTGCTGGACATAGGCCTCCACAAGTTCGCGCCAATAATGGCGTGAACTCATGTGTTTTACCCATAGTCACCACGCTGGGCAGGCGGGTTGGTGACCGCAGGGCTGGCTTTGTCGCACCGAAGACGCTGCTGCCCGTCTTCGGCCTGTGTACTTCAAAGCCAGCAGTTGGATGGTTATCCCGCCATCGGTCGGCTTTTTAAGTTCCAAGGTGGTAGTGAAACTATGTTATCCCTTAGTCGCCTCTTACGACACCCACGGGAAGAGAGGGGGAGGCTAAATTCTATGCCGTAGCCAAACAGCGAGAAGTTAACTTAAACTTATAAAATATAATTTCCAATAAATATAACAAACACATGGAACAAAGAAAATTGATTACATAATCTATTTAATTTTCAAAACAATGAAATTATATCAGTTATTTTTAAACAGGTAGGTATGGTGGCTAATAATAAAATGAAAACAATTTTACTAAATGCTTATATTTCTACACCATCAAATTATTAAGGGTGGCCGATGACCACCCTAAAACTGCTTCCCCTTCCGAAATACACCTTTAGGTTTCAATAGAACAAGTAACTTATAAATAGAACATGCGTAATGTCAAACGTTAATTTTAGCTCTGATTGATCGATTATTTAAATTTATAGTACTTTAAGTGTTTTCCTGTAATCTTACTAGTTTTAGCCTTCACCTCTTGATCTATCTCTTTCTCTCTGATTTTATGATATAAGATTTTCTTAATGATGAGTTAAATCATTTGATAATTTTAGGAAATATTCCTGTATGTTAAATATTTGATTTTCGATTTCAGTTTTTTAAAATGTCAATTTATATTTTTTAAACTTTTAGATTTGTAATTCTTTTTAAAAAGTTTTTATAATTTATATTTAATGTTTTTACGTATATTTTTTTTATCTTTGAAGAAAGCGATTGTAAAGCTATTACTATAAGCTACAAAGAGACCGTATTTATTTTTATCATCTATGAACATCAAAGTTGTATTGAAACTAAAGTAGCGCGTCGCGTACATTATTAATTTAACACATAGGTAATTTATTAGTCGACGTTTTAAGGTATTAATATAGTAAAAGTTTTTTTTTTGTAATTAATGAATTAAATATTTGCAAAAATATTAACAGTGTTAATAGTGATTTTACTACTAAAAGACAGCTTAATTTAGAATTATTATAAATTGGTTAATGTTATACCTATGGTTGTGAAGTTTTAATCATAAAACTCACCCGGGTCAGAATTATGTAGTGTTACATAAAAGTTTTGCATGTTTGACACGCATTTATTAAAAAAAGCTGTTAACTTTGACAAATAATTGCAACAGATTTTTTTTTATTTTACTGCTTTTGACCTCTGATAATATTTAAATTTTTTTATTTGTAATAGAGATCATAAAGTTTAGCGTTTAAATAATACTTTTTGATAAAACAACAAAAATAAATAAACATTTTACTAAATTTTAGACTATAATACACCCTAATAAGTAATATCTTAGTAATTTAATAAATTATTTTGTTTTTTAATCGACAGACTTTTGACAGAGAAATCGACTTTTTATTATAATTATAACCAAAACAGAGGGAAGTTTAAATTTCATTTTGTAAATAATATAGTTTTTTACCGGTTTTAATACAGTAACTACGATATGTGATTGAATTAAAATAAATGTAAATATATTAGCGAATTTACTACTTGAAGTGATTTTTTTAAACAAATCGACAGAAATGTGATATTGCTATAAAAAAAATATTATAACTATTTGAAAAGATGATGTTATGGAGGGGTTCCTTTATAATCATAATAATTTTCTTTTAAATTTTGTTTAAAATAAGTTATAATAGTTATAATATAGATCGTTTTAAAAAAATCGATTAAATCTTGCATTTAGTTGCAATAGAACAATATTTTAACGGATTTTCACAACTACCATAGCTGTATATTTATATTATGTCAATAGAAAAAGTTTGTAATCACGTAATAGTCAAAATATTATTGGTTTAACTTACCTGCAAGCACGCTCCGTTCGCTGGGAAGGTTTGACGGGTACTGCGGATTATCGACCCAACGTAATACACGCAACGAAACAGTCCAGCTAGACATTTGTCCCAGTTGTTATACTAATACAATTTACTGTAGATCCTTACAATATTACACGAAAATGTAGGTCTATCATTGAAACATATCTGTTTGTGTTTCTTATGTATTACACAATAACGATTGTGGACACTGGTTTTAATTCAAACGAATACAATTAGCTTAATTTGCTCGCTTCGAATAACATCTTTTGCTATTGTTGTTTCAAACGTTTTGTAAGCTTCATTATAACCAAGTAGGAATAAAGTGGGATTTATAGTTTTAGTAATATTACCTACTGTTTTTTAGGTATTACGTATAAAATTACATAATTCGATTCTGCTGTCATCACACGAATCCATCCATTCATCCTATTTTTGCATTTAGGTAGGAAAATAAGCATACGGCTCGCCTGATGCATCACAGAAGCATCGCAAACGCGTTGCCGACCCTACCCCCGACGGTCCCCAGGAGCTCTTACTCACCACAGGGACACAACACTGCAGTGGCTGTATTATTTAGCTGTAATCTTTTGCAAGGTTGAGGTATTTCTCCAGTCTTGCTGCCTCAAATTTTGATCAAGAATATTCTTGTTTGACGACGCATTGTCGCAGCGGTCACAGCACTGGTTTGTGGCTGTTGCGATGGCGGATGCGGGTTCGATCCCCGCACACGACAACATTTGTATTGGCCATACAGATGTTTGCCGTGGTCTGGGTGTTTGTGCAGTCCTTGCAGGTCTCCCCATCGCGCCTCGGAGAGCACGTTAAGCCGTCGGTCCAGGTTGTTATCATGTACACCTGATAGCGATAGTTGCTCACAGTAGGGAATATATCCGCCAACCCGCATTGGAGCAGCGTGGTGGATTAAGCTCTGATCCTTTGCCTACATGGGGAAAGAGGCCTTTGCCCAACAGTGGGATATATATTACAGGCTGAAGCGATATATTGGAAATAAAAAAGGTGCAACCTGGGTTCAGCGTATCATCGTTATAATTATCTATACTAATATTATAAAGAGGTAAAGTTTATAACTTTGTTTGTATATACGGGGTAATCTTCGCAAATACTGATCCGATCATGAAAATTCTTTCGCTAACAGAAAGCTACACTATTCAGGAGTGACAAGATAAAAGGAAAAAGATAAAAATATATAAAGATTTTAAATCAGCAGGATTTGAACCTGCGCCCTCTGACGTGTCGTGTCAACAATTCAATCTAATCAAGCATTATTATTTGCCTTAGAAATTAATTGGTGATTTTAAAACATTTATATTTATCTAATTTGCTGAAAATAGTGAAGGTGTATTGGAACAAATCAAATTTCAGCGTACCCTTCTTATGTGAAATGGATTATAACGCCCAACGAAGTGGGCACGGGTCGGCTAGTGTTTAATAATACCTACTCTATTTAATGATACTGCGGACGATTCATCTTCTGATTTGTCAGAAAAATATTTTACGTACACTTTATAATGATATTTTAATTTATAATCTATAATGTTTTCATTACACACAAGAAACTTTTATTATAATTGTATTCTTATTTTTTAATAATCCATACTAATATTATAAATGCGAAAGTATCTCTGTCTGTCTGTCTGTCTGTCTGTCTGTCTGTCTCGCAATCACGCCAAAACTACTGAACAGATTTAAATAAAATTTGGTATACAGATAGTCTAGAGTCTGAGAAAGGACATAGGCTACTTTTTAATGCGAATAAAAGGGTGCTAGGGGTTGAAAGGTGGGAATGAAAATTTGTATGGAACTATGTTCGTGTTTCGTAACTGTCAAACATTTAATGTTCATCCCGTCGATATGGTAAACTCTCCGATAAAATTAAAGAACGTATTTAAATAAAGGTTTCGAATCGACAACATATATATATATCCACAATATACGGATAGTGGCGTATTTTACATTTTAAAAATCTTATACTATTAAACGAGCAATTCTTGTATATATATATATATATATATATATTTTCTGAATCTCGGAATCGGCTCCAACGATTTTCGTGAAATTTAGTATGTAGGGGATTTCGGGGGCGAAAAATTGATCTAGCTAGGATACATTTAAAAAAAATGTCGTTTTATCCCTGTTTTTAGGCAATGAAAAAATATCATTAGAATACGAAGCTTCATTTCACCATTATTAATATAGCTGTAATAGCGTAATTAGGAAAGCGACGGATTTCAAATCGTTTTGACCCGGGTTCGAATCTCAGTCTCCAGATTTTTTTTTTTTTTTTAATTTCACTCGTGATTTATTATTTAAATTAAATTAAAATATAAAAATACCGAAAAAAAAACAAAAAATAAAATAAAAATACCGAGCTGGGCTCGGTCACCCAGGTACTGTATAATAATGTCAGTAATGAAAACGGATTGACATAATATATATTGGTTGTCAAATATAAAACGTAGTGGTTAGGTATATACTCTTTGGTCAAATATTTATGCGTGCGTTCAGAAATTTATTTAGTGTAAACTTAGGAAAATATATCAAGCTAATTAAATCTTATACTATTGAAAAAAAGGAAAGCATTTTTTTTCCCTCAAATCAACGCAGGTGAAACCGCGGGGCACAGCTAGTTGTATATAACTATAAAATATTTTAAAAACTTTTCACTTTATAAATCTCAGAAAATTTAAGTACTTAAAATATGTTACAGTGCAACATACTCTGTAACCGTAATCTTCTTATATTGCCATTGAAAACGCAGTGTGGGACGTCCTCTGGCCCGCTGTACCGACGAGTGACGACCTACATAAGATTTCCGGTGAAGCCTGGATGAGGATTTCGGAAAACGGGGATGTCTGGCGCGAACTTGTGAAGGCCTATGTCCAGCAGAGGACAGTAATAGGCCGAACTGACTGACTTAATGACATTGAAAATTACAAGTATTAATAGTTATAATTATAAATTACTAGCGGACCCGGCAGACGTTGTCCTGTCCGGAAAACAGCTACCAAATTTGATTGCTTACTCTTCGATAACAGCGCCACCTACCGGGTCCAATTGAGATAAAAACTACCCTGTCTCCCACGTTGGGCTAAATTATCCGTAATTACAAACGTGCTTACAAAATTTGATACAAATTGGTTCACTTTAGTAGTTTCGGAGTTACATACCGATAGCAGCGCCACCTACCCGATCCAATTGAGATAAAAAGTATCCTATGTCCGTTTCCTGGTTCTAAGCTAACTGTCCATCAATTTTCAGCCAAATCGGTTTAGCTGTTCTTGAGTTATAAATAGTGTAACTAACACGACTTTTTTATATAATAAGATTTTTAAGATTTATCATTTGATATTGTCTTAGAAAAATAATAATTTAAGCCAATAAGTATCTTGAATACTATAAAAATCTTTCAGTGAAATGCATTCTATAATCATAACTCAGTTTATATTATTTATAGTTTCCATGAAAAGTCACTATTATTATTTTCGTATTATCATTACATGGTATAAAACAAAGTCGCTTCCCGCTGTTTGTATGCTTAGATCTTTAAAACTACGCAACGGATTTTGATGGTACATAGAGTGTTATAATAATAATACATTCATAATATTATAGTAGAGGAACACTAATAGTTTTTGTAAGCGTGCGAAGCCTGGGCGGGTGGCTAGTTACTTAAAATTTTAACTTGTGTTGGTGATCCATTACTTGATTAGTCTCAGAACGAATATTAAAAGCACTCTCTTACTATTTATTTAGTTCGTTTTTGTTTTCATTATAATAAGTTTCTTAAAAATTCTTTATTACAGATCAAAAATATTCACTTAAAAGTAAACATGATAAACATTTTAAAATTAAAAAAAATATTTGTCAACACAATTGAAATTCAAACTTTAATCAAATTTTAGTAATACCTTATTAAGCGAGATATGACTAAGTTTTTCAGTGGATCACGCGAGCTTACGGCTGAAATAAGTGTAATTATTTTATAGTAAAAACATTTCGGTAGTATGGAAACACACAATACACAAGCACAAATGCCCAGATCACGACAAACATCTATATGGCCTATACAAATGTCTGTCGTGAGCGGGGATCGAACCCGCTACTGCCAGCGCCACAGCCAGTGCTGTGACCGCTGCGCTAACGCGTCGTCAATATAAATCTAGTTACTCGTATATAAAAGAGATTTCCATCCATATATTGACTCATCACGGTATCTCTGGAACCATAAGGCGTACAGACTTGAAAATTTGAAAGAATATTCCTTTCGCCGAGTAGAGGTCAGCTAAGAACGGATTTTACGAAATTCCACCCACAAGAGGGGTTGCGGGGGTTAATAACATATATGGCAAAACAACGTTTGCGGGGATACATTATATTTTTACTGGCCTACACAGACAATGTCAAATCAAGCAAAATTAATGTTTACCACTGAATTGCTTAGTCTGTTATATATTGGTTGTATGTCTAGTGGTTGAAAGCGTTAAAAAACGAATTTACTCTACACTTTGTTTATATCTATTTCTTAAAATTACTTTTGAATCCACGGCGAGTTTATCTTCAGATAAATGCTCAAAACTTCCATTTTTTTGCGGAGTATCTGCGTTTTCCCCGTTTCCTTCATCTATTTTCTTACTCTGTGTTGACTGTTTAGGTTTTCTGATATATGTCTTTATATAAAAATCTATGAAAAGTATCAGCATAAATAGATTCTGAGGCAGAAAGAGCGCTGATATCCATCTGGGGTAGGCGCAATCTGGTATAAACACCAAAGATCCCATATGCAGCGACAATATAAGGAATTGTAACTGAAATTATAAAAATATATTGTGTCACACACACCACGAATAAATAAATACTTATCAAATTAATATTTATAAATATTGTTTTTCAAACCGATGAATCGATTTTCATAATAAGGCCCCCGGTATGAAAAAAATATGAGGAGTAAAATCTACTGAACGAATGACCTCGTTACGTTTTTGTGCGCCACCTATCTGCTACGTTTACGACGGTACCGGCTACGACGGATACTACGGTATCGGTTACGACGTTTTCTAATAATGCCATTTATTTGATTCATTTATTTACCATTTGATATGGTATTCATCTTTTTCTTAGACTATAAAGTCTTTTTTTGTGCCTATTTAGACAGTCGATCTGAAGTAGTAAACTCCAGTTGTGCGTCGGAGCTGACTCACACACTTTCTTTTTAATTTCACTAATCAACTTACGTTTTATAGTTACAAGGAAATTGAGCAAATACTTAAAAAATGTAGTCCTGATCCAAGCAGATCAAACCAAATAAAAAAATTCTTTTTTGATGTAGGGTTTAAAGGTACTTTAGCACTGACGTTTTACTACTGACACTTATTAACTGTAATGTATTAAACAAATTTTATAAATATCTCTTCTCCCCTTCGTCTATCGAAGTTTGTAGAAAAAAGTTCAAGCTATTTAAAAGCAACGATCTTATAAAATTTAATTGGTTTTAAATAGCTATAACTTTATCAAATCGGAGCAATTAAGTAAAAGTTGGGTAGATTATATTAAAAAATACCTTGACAAAAGATATTAGCTGCTGGTCGACTCTCAACTTCAAATACGGTACATATAATAGTGTTTTATAAATAGGTATAACCAAAACAGTGGTTTAGTTGGAAGCTATTAGCTAAGCCCTATATAAGACCTAATATCTATTTTTTTTATAAAAGTATAAGTCTTACTAAGAAGAATGCTGCTAAGCGAGAGTCTTTAAGTTATAGAGAAGCTGAGATACGAATATTTGAAAATTAGTGAATAATCTACTTTCTTCAAAATTCAAAAAATTCTCCAGCGGACGGATGGGCACATATCGGGCTCAAATTTTCAGTATCGTCTCCTTTTTAGGTGTACTTTCGAGGAAAAAATCAGTTTCAAAATCGCCGACCCTAGTGCGAACACTTTTGTCGAGAATTAATGAATCTGCCCATATATATTTAGTTTTCTTTCCGGTTTGGATATCTGTTGTGTTTGATGTTACTTGTGGGTCTTCCCACCGTGCCCCGGAGAGCACGTAAAGCTTTCGGTCCCGGTTGTTATCTTATACACTCAATACTGATCGTTACTCATAATAAGGATATATTATCCGCGAACCCTAAATGGAGTAGCGTGGTGCTCCACCGCGGGTAAATTATTAAGCTCTGATCCTTCTCCTACAAGGAGAAAGAGGCCTGTACCCAGCAGTGGGGTGTTGGGCAGAATCGACATCATGAACCTACCATCGTAAACTCTAATATAGTATTAAGATAAACTTACAATTTGAATTTGTGTAACAAATTTTTTAATCGCCACTGAATTCTTCATTGAAGGCTTAACGAGTGTCAAAAGATAGTATGAGTACATCACGACATGCACAAACGAATTTACTATTCCCACAGATGCCCCATGTCCACCTGAGAAAAATATAAAATAATCTAATATATAAAATTCTCGTGTCACAATGTTAGTTACAATACTCCTCCGAAACGGCTGGACCGATTTTTATGAAATTTCGTGTGCATATCGGGTAGGTCTGAGAATTGGCCAACATCTATATTTTATACCCCTTAGTTAAGTAGTTGTAGTAGGAGGTGGGGGAGGCAGGGATTAAGGCGGTTAATAACATATATGGGAAAACAACGCGGGGTCAGCTAGTAACAATATAGAATAAACAAGTTGAGTATATTTTATGGATATAGCAGGAAATATCTTGTTCATCAATTTGGAGCAGCCCAACTGAGGAAGTACCTCAACCTTACAGAAAACCACAACTTAATTTATGATACTGTTTTCAAGTAGTTTTGTGTTCCTGTGATGATCAAGGTAGTCTCAACTCCTGAGGCGGGTCAACGGTAGGGTCGGCAACGCGCTTGCAATAATCCTGGTACTGCAGGCATTAGTGGTTTACGGTATATGCTTACCATAAATGTACGACTGTTTGATACCTTTGCATATGCGAAAAGCTGTTTATTCTTCTGTATTTAGTAGCATATTTCTGCGTGATTTTATGTTGGTCTAAAGGAGTAAACTTCAGTCATGCGTCAGAGCTAAGACACACATTTTTTTAAATTTATTATTGGAGTTATCAGGTAAGTGGACATAAGGTGCCAATCAAAATAGCAATTGTAAATTCATTCGACGTTTCGATCATATAGATAAGATAAATAAGATATAAGATAATAAATAAGATAAAGGAAAATCTTTTTGTTGTTGTTATATATACATTGTAAATCATACGCAGCTTTCTCACATGTCTACTGAGGTAGGCCACAGCAGGAAATTTCCTGCTCAAAATATGGAGCAGCCCGACTGGGGTAGTACCTCGACCTTACAGAAGACCACAGCTAAATAATACTGTTTTCAAGCAGTATTGTGTTCCTGTTGGTGAGTAAGGTGACCAGAGCTCCTGGGGGGATTGGGGATAGGGTCGGCAACGCGCTTGCGATGCTTCAGGTGTTGCAGGCGTCTATAGGCTACGGTCTTACCATCAGGTGAGCCGTACGCTTGTTTGCCAACCTAGTTACATAAAAAAAAAAAATGTTTATAAATTTGTAGATGCCTGATGAAGGCCAAATATATTATTGAAGCGTCGCATGAATTTGTATTTTGATTGGCACCTTATGTCCACTTACCTGATAACTCCAATAATACATAATTATAACAAATGGATGCAATGACCAATAATTTTTTTAGTGTTTTTATTTTGAAGGCACATTAAAAAAAAAAACTTGCGAATTATGCGGTTGCGAAATGTGAAGTTGAGAACCGTAGTTTCGCTGCTCTAAATTTTTAGCAGAATATATTCTGCTTTGTTCTACTTTAATGAAAAAAGTTTGACTTCATGTTAAATCTAGCAATACCTACGCGGAATAAAATAGCTAACCTGGCTGATATGTGGCTGCACCCCAAATCATCATCACCATTCCAGTGTGGTGATAAACGTGTAAAAATGAGATTTGCTCGAATTTCTTACGGAGAACGAAGAATATCTGTAAAACAATATCAATACATAATATCGTCGCTGAATAGGCAAAACTACTAATGCGCCATTTTGGTCAAAATGAGTTATATATATGGTTCGACTGCATTTTTTTTCTCTGTCTATTAGTCCGGGTCTCGTGGCGATCGGAGCATTTTTTTGGCGCTTTAGCACTCAAAATGGGGTTAAAATCTCAACAAATTTCTTGCGACTTTTTACTAATGTGTGGCTTACTTCGACACATTTTCTTATAATTGTCGGTTTAGTATTATGCTCGCTACAACTAGCCCTATTCAGGTTTGTTAGTAATTTTCGAAAGTATACTTTTGATAACCGATGGTATTTATATAACTTTCACTTGAATCTTTTTTTTACCACGGGTCCTTTAAGTCAAATGAGCATAAGAAAAAACCACAAGATATGGTGATTTAGTAGTTTCTGCTGATTGAAATCACGTATACTCAAGCTTATAAGTAAATAATCTTATATATATATTTCAGCAAGAATCATCAACCATGGCGCTTTAGCATTTTTGTTTTACTCAGTAATTTAAGTAACAGGATATTAGCATTTTTGAATGAATTGAATATTATTATTTCTCAATCAATATTTTATTAAAATTAGAAGTTAATAATGTTCAGTTTTGATCTCTTACTTAAATTACAATAAGTACGTGTATGCTGATTATTGTTAAAATGGAGTCTTGTAATTGTAACTAACTTAAGTAACTCCGTCTAGGATCACTGTTTTGAACGACAGGCGTGATATTGTTATTTTAAACTAAGCTTAGTATAAAAGAACAACTGAAGAATATAGCGCCTGAACTGAAGAATATAGCGCCTGAACTGAACAGTGATTCCAGAGGGAGTTATTTGTGTTAGTTGCAATATCGAAACTCCACATTATATTTTTATTTAGTACGTTTTTATAAACAAATGTGGAAAATTACGGAGGAAGGTGATTTCTTCTTCTTCTTTTACTTTGGCTCCCTGAAGGATTTGCCAGTGTCTGAGTGAAGCTTAGTTTATGTTATAAGGATTGTAATGTTAGGACGGGAAACTTTGCTTTGTGTAAGGCTTTGTGGGAGAGCAAGTTGTACGAGAAGAAATAAAAACTAAAAAATAAAGACTAAAATAAAAAGAATCAGAACAAATGTCGGTGTTGTTGCCAGTTTATCATAATTATAAGTACCGAAACAAATATGTATAAACATAGGTTAGTAGGGTTAATCAAGACAGACAGTGCTACAATCTAATGTTATTTTGATTAATATATGTACATAAAATGTCAATAAACTGAGAGTGAACTAATGATAAAAGAGACCTCAGGTTAGTTGGGCGAGGTATATCAAGGGGAAGAACATCATAAAGAGAAAACTGGAGTTTTGGACAGTTAAAAAATATGTGTTCCTCCTCCTGCCTCCCTCAAGACCACATTCGCAAAGTGAAGAGTCCTTTACTCTAATTTTGTGAAGGAAGACCGGGGTACAAGAATGGCCTAACCTTATGCGGCAGACAGTTGAGATTACCCACTTACTGGCCTTTCTATACTTGAAAAACCATGGTTTGACAAGGATGGATCCCTGTACACTAGCATAAAACTTTCCTTTTGTTGCACTTGAGTGAGACCAGAATTCAGACCAATCACGCATCATTCGTGTCTTCGCTAATGAAATCAAGTCATGGCTATAAACTTTGTATTGGCTGAGGCCACCAGATATTGTCGCTTTTTTGCGAAAAAATCTACTTTCTCATTCCCTATTATACCGCTGTGAACCGCAATCCAAGCCATCTCGACACGGATGTTTTGTGCCAGACACCTAAGGAGGAGATGTCTAATTTTGGGAATAAAAGGGAACTTAAATTTAGTCTTGAATGGATTATTTAAAATACTCTGCAAGCAACTTTTGGAGTCCGAGAATATAACGGAGTTGTTTAATTGGTGTGAATCAATAAACGAAAGAGCCTCCAAGATAGCCAAAGCTTCCCCAGTAAAAACTGAGGAGGCGGGAGGCATTTTGCAGTTCAGTACTACATTAACTCTCGGAATCCAGACAGCTGATCCTATACATCCCTGTTCAGTAAGTTTAGAGGAGTCTGTGAATAAATGATACCAATCTTTGTAATGTGTGTTTATGGCGTAGTTAAATTGCTGATTTGCTAAAGGAGATCCTTTATCTCTACCAAGGTTAAAAGAAATGTTGGGAAGCAGAACTAAAGCATCAAATGGAACCTCATAAATAGATAAGATTCTACACTGATGGACAGGGTAAGGAAGGCCAATAAATTTATTATAGCTTTTAATTACACATGGGGGAGACTTGTGAGACCAGTAGGATGAAGAAAGAACTAATTGAGAGAGTAGGTGTAGTCTAGCCGAAAGAGGATGGGAAGAGAGTTGGAGGATTTTAAAGAGAAATCAGTCTGAGAGGTATTGGCGTCGCAAGTGTAGAGGAGGTTCCGCACATTCCACCTGTAGAGCGTCAATAGGAGAGGACTTCATGGCACCTATTATTATGCGGAGCGCTTTTGATTGAATTTTGTCCAGATCGCGTATAATAGTTTTGTGACATGGCTCGACGATAAAAGATCCGTAGTCAAGATGGCTATGTATCAGAGCGTTATATCTAAGTTTTTGTGTATAAGGATGGGAGCCCCACCAGACTCCAGAAAGACACCTCATAATGTTTAAGTTTTTTTCACACTTTCTTACGACAATTTTTGTTTTATTTTCAATCTGAGAAAATGTTAAATTGGTGTTATTTATTTATTATACGGGTTAACATTTCATAATAAACATTTTTGTTGCTCACATTAGTAATAATATTTAGGCTGGAACAAGATAAAAGTGATGAAAGTATAATCATCCCATTATTTAATTGGCAACTATGTCTTGAAAGTAAAAAGCTTTCGAGATTTCTCTAGTATCCGATGCTGAATGTCTTTTTGCTATATGTCTTTCTGTAGTAGATTTATCTCTTAGTAATTTTCGTATACGACTTTTATATTTTTTAAATAATGTTAGTATTTTTTTCCGAAGAGAATGTTAACACAGTCGAGTCTTTAGTAGTTGGCGACTCCCTAACCGTGAACTTAATGTGGAGGTTAGTAATTTTCCCTTGCTGGTTTTTTTTCAGGACTCAGAGGATTTATCCTAAAGTGACAGCTAACTCTGTAAATAGTTAAAATACGAACAATGTAATAGATTAATTGCGTAGATAAAATTAAATCATGATTATGTTTCCTTAACAGTTCTTACTTTCACCCAAAAGAAAAAAGTTGTGACAGGTTAAAGCAAAAAAAAACACTTTAAATTGCTTTTTCTCAAAACAGCCCTTGTGGAGGTTAGTAGTTTTGCCTATTCAGCGACGATATAATCTTATATGTATAATAAAAATGAATGTTGCTAAGCGCATAACTGGAGGATGAGTCGATCAATTCGGCTAATTGTTTTTGTGTGTTCCTTTAATCCCACGGAAGGTTTTAGTACTAAAAAAAAACATTACAGATAGAACGAAGTCTGTCTGGGCAGCTAGTACAAATAATAAAAATGTAAATGTAATATGTTTGTTTACGCTAAATTCAGAAAGAGCTTATCATATTTAGATGCGGTTTTCACTAATATAATTATGTGTAATAAGTATTTCTTTTGCGACAACGCAGCCATACACATCATTAACCCTTGTAGCCATTTCTGCAGCACTTGTGCTACGGTGGAACTCGCACTCGTAAATAACACGATATTTCAAGTTTTCCATTTTGTAAACTGAGTGATGCAAAGATGAAAAGCATGCAAAAACAAATGAATTACGGTTTTCTGCAAATGCATGAGTAAATAGATGTATAAATTTGAATTTGGGATTCTTAACCAAAGAGAACGGACCTTATAGAAATAATTATTCGCCAAAATGTATAGGTTTCGCACGACTGCACCAAATTAAATAATTTCTTTTTGTTTGTGTTTTAATATTAGGACAAGGATGAAGGTAATAGAAAATTAAAAAAATATATACATATATATTCACAATAAAATTATATGACGGTACGAAATTCGTCGGTTTTAGTACTGCTAGATAAAAAAAAATATCTATATCATACACCATAATTATTTAAAATATTTATTACTCTAAAACATTTATTAAGAAATATTTATGAAGTGCCACGTAAAATTATCGATATTTAAAAATGTAAAAAGAGCTACTTAAAACTATTTCAACAAAATTTGAATATTGTTTGTTCACGTTTATGAATATTAATTGTGCACTAAATTCACAAAAATAAACAATCAATAAATCTGAATATATTTAAAAAAATAAATACCAATGTTTACGTAAGCATAGAGAGGAAGTATAGGGCCTTGCTGACTTTCGCTTACAAGGGGGAAGAGGTGGTTAAAAATTACTAAAATTCTGCTTATGTGATACTTGAATAGCCCCTGAGAAGAAATACAATTATTATTAAATCAACTTATACATACCGTATCAGCAAGATCCATAACTTTCAATATGAAATAGAAGTAAACTAATCTCACATCACGTAAAGACTTTTCTGAGTCAGAGAAGTCGACTGGTTCACAAAATAACTTAGATTCATTAGTCCACTTAATGGCGCCCTGAAATGTGAAAATGGAACGTTTAAAAATTACTTTGGAATATGACTGTTTTGTTTTTTTTTTATAATTTTGTCGGAGATATCATTAAAGTAAGTACTAACTTGGGGACAACGATTCAAATTCGAAAAGTGCCACAAGTAAATTCGAAAAGTAGCACAAGTACAAACGAACATGATATATTCTACTCAAAATCTGTAGCAGAATATAAATAACACTGTTCTCTGACTCGCTATCGGTCGACTTTTTTAGTTCCATGATGATAGTGGAACTGTGTTATCCCTAAGTCGTCCCTTATATTCTTTACGGTCGTAACCACATAGAAGAGTGGCAAGTAAGGTGGCCAGATATCCTGGGGAGCGCTTGCGTAGCTTCTGATGTTGTAGGCTACGGTCACCGCTTACCAGGTGGGCCGTACGTTTGTTAGCCGACCTAGTAGTATAAAAAAATTGCGTGCGTACAAAGTACACATGTCAGAAGTGAAACTTCTTTTTCAAAGTAATTTAAAAATACTAATTAAATCTAAGAATTAAAAAAAAAGTCTAATTAAAAAACGAATTTAAAAGACGAAAAAAAAAACTGGTTGAAAAAAAAACAAAAAGCCAACGTCACGCGGTGTTCACAGGCGGTCACCCATCCAAGTACTGATCGTCATGACGCTGCCACGTTGCTGGTCGCTCAAATTTTACCCATCATGCGCCTAAAGAAGTTTCACTTCAAAAACAGTAAAATTACTACGCCATAAGTTACACTTATTGCAATTTGACTTACTTTTTTAGTGGTGGTGGTTAGGGAAGGGGAAGCAAATAAAAGAAAAGAGATCGTGGCAAAGTGGTTGCATATTTAAAGGCTTCATAACGTTTTTAAAATCTATACTAATACTATAAAGCTGAAGAGTTTGTCTGTTTGTTTGTTTGAACGCGCTAATCTCAGGATCTACTGGTCCGATTTGAAAAATTCTTTCAGTGTTAGATAGCCCATTTATCGAGGAAGGCTATAGGCTATATATATCATCACGCTAAGACCAATAGGAGCGTAGCACCAATGAAGAATGTTTCAAAATCGGGGTTTTTTTCCTTTTGAGAGCTTCCGCTGCGTAAACGGTTTATGTTTCGTACAAATCATGTATGACAGAATTGATCCTAATCCACGCCGACGAAGTCGCGCACAGAAGCTAGTATACCTAATGTAAATATCTACAACATAATATGTACATGGTTTTATGTTCCTCGGGTAAAAAAAATTAATGCTTGTGTTATTGGTAACTACGGAATGATATAGCTACATATTGTTTATCAATATTATGTTACATACAAATAACACATACACACACATATATATTTATTTATTTATACTTTATTGTACACCACAACTACATCGCGATCCCGATCGAGCCTTTCACCTCAGAGTATGACGGATCAGCCTAACTTACTACCAACGAAAAAATGTGTGTGCGGTGCGCCAAAAGAAGATTCCACTTCAAAAAGTACTAAAGTCTTAAGTTTTAGTTCTCCTGACAGATATATTTGAGCAATCGATCATATATTTAACAGTTATGTGTATGTTAAAATACATAATTATGTATAATGTAAATAACACTTACGCAAATAAATATATATGCACAAGAAATTATCTGTATTAAATTATATCCAATCATAATTTTATCTAGATTGAACGGTGGACGATCCTTCATAAGCTTCGGACCCCATTTGAATATAAAAAGTAAATAAAGGGCTAAGAGCGTTAGCCCCTGGTAAGGCTTCCCTAGCAGAAACCAATCTTTCGTCCTCTGATCTGAAAGAAAATATTTTGATTTACCATGTTTTTGAATTAAAAAAAAATGTGGCTTATATCACTTATAAGTCGAAAATCATAATTTTAGAGGAGAGCAAAATAAGGTTTCAGGAAATTCTTGTTCGTGAACTTAGTGTCTTAGTGTAAAGGTTTAATTTGAGTATTTTCTTTTGTACAGTTAAATACTCTTTCTATTTATTTACTTTATTTATTTATTTGACAAGTTGCGCCAACAAGGCTAACACCAACATAGACAAGAAATTATACATTAATAAAAATCAAAAAATCAAGATAAGTGTCTCCTCAGCTATAGGCAAGCCCCATTGTCTACAAAGATAAGTGACATATTGTAAATTTTCTAAAAAATGGTACCGAATAGTAAAATTATAGTTAGGTTAGCTATTAAGGTTTGAATTGCAACTGCTAAGTGCTATAACGGCAATTTTATTTTTCATGTTCGTTTGGTTATTTATTGAAAATTCATCTCCTTTAAATTTTACAACATATTCGCATCTTCCAAATCTTTCATACGTATGTAAACAGGAAGTGGTACACAAAGGAAATTTACAAATAGTAGTTGGGTCCCATAAAAGCACCCGTCCCCTTTCGCAGGCAACCAAATTCAATCCATAAGGTCTCTTGCCATCATCTTGACTAATTCCTGTAGGCTCGATAAGTGCAGGAACGTCGATGGTGGCAAGAACTCTTTTTATGGTATAATCTAGGGAACCGTGGCGGGAAAACCTACCTGAACCCTTATAGAAAAGAAAAAGGAAAGGCCGTGTATTCTAAAAGAATCAAACTCTTTTCCAAACGGACATCTGTGTTCAAAGTACAGTTGAGCTCCTAACTGTAGACCGACAGCAATTCTAAAACTTTCAATGTCTAAGCATGTCTCAAGGTTTTTTGACGGTATTGGGTGTAACCAGTGAAGAAGAGTCAGTTTTTATTTGACACAGATAGAAGCCTGGCTCGGTTTTTGTCACATGTAAGATTTAGCGTCAAATTTATATGAGTATTGTGAACTACTGGCATATCCCAAAGTTTTCTATTGCATCTGTAGCATCTGTAATTTGGATTGAATTTGATTTTAAGATGTCAGAATATAGATCCTTGATACTATGCACAGAAGCAAGAAACGCAGGAATAGCGACAATAGAAATTTTTCTCACGCCGGTGCCACCGTCTCTAATTGGTAAATTAGCTTGGGTCCACGAGTTTTCATCAAAAGTTAAATTTAGAATTTTTTCTAATAAATTTTATAAAGTGCCATCTAGTTTTTCGGTCAGTCCAGGGAATTTCCAAATTGTGGTTGTGCCCAAAATATACATTAATTTCGGGACAAATAGGCAATATTTTAGTATAGTATAGGCAATATGAAAATTTAGAGTACCCAGTTTGTCCGAACCCAATCAACTTCCCGTTGGTGTGGTAAATATCCCTTGGTCTCCAGGTGTTAAGGGAAGGTAAGGGTCGCGGTTGGTGAAAGTGGGTGGTGGTGGGTGGTGAACATGTTAAAACATATATTTCTGTCCTTTTCTAACGCATTAGGACATCTGAAAAGATCTCAAAATTTCTGTAATGGTCTAGAAAGTTTCTGCGATGTCTTTTAATCCGAGCAACGCCGGGTTTCAATTCTAGTTTAAATTTAACGAAATAAAAATCTTTGTTTTCAGAGAAACGCAAAACTTTTTTTAAAGAAATAATAAGACATTCATTTTTGACTGCCTTTTAACCATTTTTTTTAATAATAGATTTTTTATCACTCTAAGAGATTAATACCGGGTAGACCATAGCCACTTGTAATGTATGAAGTTTTATCGTATTGGTATTCAAATTCATTTTATTTTCATCAGTTCAAAATGCATGAACGTAATTTATCACAATAGAAAACAAAACAATATAAATAATTATACTGACTTTTAACACTGAATTTAAATACCGCAGCGTAATTTTGTGATTTGTTGTTCATCAAAAATTTTAACACAAAAAATGTAAATATTTAAAATGTGAAAATGTAATGGGCATGACGACAGTATCAAAAAATCGTCAATTTAATGATTTTAGGGGAACACTCATATTATAAAAATTCAAAATATTGGTTTAGTTTTATGTAATATAATAAGATTATTGTGATTTTCAATAAAATAAAACATTAAAATACTAGTTTACTAGTCATTTATAGTTTACTAGTCATAGAAGACAACAGCTAAATAGTACTGTTTTCAAGCAGTATTGTGTTCCTGTTGGTGAGTAAGGTGACCAGAGCTCCTGGGGCGGATTGGGGATAGGGTCGGCAACGCGCTTGCGATGCTTCTAGTGTTGCAGGCGTCTATAGGCTACGGTCTTACCATCTGGTGAGCCGTACGCTTGTTTGCCAACCTAGTTACATAAAAAAAATTTTCTTTATTCACTATTTTTTTTTCTTATAAGATTAACACGATCGTCTGTTCTTATTCATTTTAAAGGAAACCTCTTCTCTTTAACATTTTAGACATTAACAGAATATTAACGTATGTAAAGTATATACAAAAATAAACTCATATTAAATTATTTTTGCAACTTGTTTAATTTTTTTTTCATTACTTCAATTAAAATCTGATTGAAATTAATTAAATAATTTTAAAAATTACATTATATTTTCATTCATAGGAACTGGTAGCTACAGAATATTAATTGACCATTTTAAATCTATTCACCTTGGTTTTTGCAATGCTAAATTAATATTCTCACACAGATCTATTACTTTACCTTAATTACTAAATAACAACTTTTGGTAAATCCAAAACAAAACCATAAAATAAACATACCATAGAAATGTCCGAAAAAAATTAGTGGAATATGAATTCCACCATGAGGTGACGCAACGAATACATCAGAAAATTTTGTACCGTTCAAATAAGGTAACTACCTATTTGGAATTTCGTCAACAACCAGCAAAACAGACAGATACGTATCTATAAAAATTTACTTAAAAAATAACTCACCTGTAATTTCAATGAATACATATTTGTACGCCTCTATGAACTTCCTTATAATTGTCGCCATATTTGTTTAATATAAATTTAATATATTTTAGTTCAATCGATTCGATCAAATGGCGCTTGATTTAACTCTAACGTAATAAAAGTGTATGCCGTATAAGTTTATTCAAATAACCTTGTATAATATAAAAGTCACTAATTCCGGAAACGTTTGTGATTTACGTGCATTTTTATTATAATTTTTCCGTGATTAGGATTCCGTATAATATGAATAAAATTGAAAAAAAAATACAAAATGTGAAAATTAATAGCCTTTCCTTAAATATAATTTTTAAAGTCATTACCTAAACCATTATTATCTTTCATCCTACACTTTATATTAACTACTTTTCATTTGTTTTTGCCAATGGACAAATTGATTATTGAGGAATGTATTTGTGTATAATTTTTTAAGGTTTTGCGTAAATGGGTTGTAATTTGACGATAATTTATAAAGAAGTTGGAGTAAATTAGGCGGCTAGGGGCTTGCATCTCAGTTAACTAAGCGCTAAAAGTCCGTGACAGAATATTTCTACCTTTTAAAAATAGCTAACTATAAAAACTCTAACATCCATAAAAATTGTCACTTACAACGCGGTAATTGGAATGGTATTTAGACTGATGCAATATTAATTTTTATCAAGCTAAATGTGTACTTTTAGTGTTTGTGCCGTGTGTACATACCTATTTAATATATTCAAAGTTGGTAACATTATTTTGTAATAAGATAAGTGTGTTTATAATGTAAGATCTCTGTACCTTCAGTCATTCTATAGAAATCATAATAAAGAGACGTGAAATTGGCTTTGTAGTTTGTTCTGGCACCTCAAAAAATTAAGTATATATACTATAAATATTAATCTATAAAAATTAATATTAAAAATTAAACTATAAATATACTATAAAAATTAATATTAAAAATTAAATTAAAATAATATATACTATAAAAATTTATATACTATAAATTAAATTTTTCTCTTTAAGCTTATAAATAATGCTCTTGATAGCCCTTACCTATTAAGCTGTTTAAATTTTAATGTCCCTAAATTTAGTAAACGCAAACATACTCTTTTCGATTTGCCCTGTACCAAAACTAAATATGCCCAAAACGACTTTATCCGTCGTTCATGTAGTAAGTATAATGAAAGATTTAATTATGTCGATATATTTTTGTGTTCACTTTCAAATTTCAAAAGTAACATCACTGAATTGTTGAATCAATGAATTGAATTTGTTTAACTTATATTAAATTTGTTAAATTTGTTTTATTTAGATTATTATTATATTGAATTGGATTTTTTTTTAACTTAGATTGTTAATTTTTAAGAATTTAATTGCACGTTTTTTAATTTTTGTTTAATTGTTAAATTATTATGTAAATTTATATCACATTTTTTACTTTCTGCTTCCTGTGTGTATAGGTTATTAGTGGAAACTTAATTGGTTTGTGAACTATCTTGTTGTTATCTCTTATTTTGTGTGTTACCTTATACTGTTTGTTTCCCAAACAAGAATAAAATAAAAATAAATAAAATAAAATTAATACCTAGAGTAAAGGTATATTTGGTGACCCCGACACAAGAACCTACAATTATGACGAGCTCCAACAGTTCAGGATCAGGAGCGGCAGCGTAAAATGACTCCTCTGGTTTAGCAGCGATAACAGTTTCGTCGAGGATTCCGGAGTTCTGGTGCAATAAACCAAGATTGTGGTTTGTACAAGCTGATGCAATCCTTGGACCTCAGAAGCTGAGCGATCATACACATTATAATGTGTATAATCGCTCAGCTTCTGAGGTCTGAGGTGAGGCTTCTAGAAAGAAGTATATTGCGTTGATTGCTATTTTTGCAATATAGAACTTTTCATCATCAGTTCAGCCTATTGCAGTCCACTGCTGGACATAGGCCTCCCCAAGCTCGCGCCAGACTTCCCGGTTTTCCGCAATCCTCATCCAGCCTAGATATAGAACTTTTATAACTAACAAATTTAAAAAAATACCTACCATCATTCAATTAAATTAGTAATATTTTCTAACGTAGCAGGATTACTGTGCTTTGGTTGTGCAATCATTTCTTTTAGCGGATAATAGGTTTTTGTATACATGTAAGCACAGAAAACACGCTGGCAAAAACAGTTCAATTCTCGATACTTCAGCGATCCCATTTCTTCTGGAAAACCTTGATGTACTTTCATTGTGCCACATAAAGGAACTATTTCAGTTGGAATTTCTCTCGGCATATTTTCAAAGTCTTCATCAAGTATAAGGTACATATTCACTTTGCTACTACCTTTTAGAAGCTGATAGAAAGAAGAAACATCCGAAATATCCTTTTCAACGGCAACAATTTGGTCAGCAGTTCGCTTAATAAAGCCACCGATATCGTCTGCCGCCACCTTCCAATGCCTCAAAAAAATTCCAAGTAACTTTAACAAAGTTGTAGTTTGAGAATAGTCTTGTGCATATTAGGTAGAAATTTAGTTTTTGGCCATACTGAGTCACGGGCCCATCTGAAAATATTATATATTTATATGTTTGGCGACCGTTTCTCTAATTGAGGAAAGGGTGGGGTGAAGATGACTCCAAATTGCCGAAGTGGCCGTGTGATAGGTTGCTTGGTATTCCATTTATATGTTTTGACTTCCCGAGCTTCGCTTATATAACACACGTCACGCGGTGTTCCCAGGTGGTCACCCATCCAAGTACTGACCGCGCCCGACGTTTTACCCCTACGAATTTTACCCCTCATGCGCCTAAAGAAATTTCACTTCAAAAATGATTATTATTCGTTTCATTTTAAATTAAAAAAAATATTAGTCAAGATAAAATTGAAATTGACATTTTTATTAAATTTTAGTAATACCTTATAAAACGGAAGGTAAATAAGTTTTTAAGTGAATTACGTTAACACTTACGGCTGAAATAAGTGTACTTATTTTATGGTAAAAAAGTAAATTTACATTTAATTCATTATGTCCCGCAGTTCACTGATTATTAAGGTAATTGTTTCTTGATAAATAATTATGTGAGGAAATAAGTTTTTTTTTCATTTCTCACAAAAATGTAACTTATTCAATTGTTAAAATATAATTAGGTATATTTATTTATAACAACGCACTAATTTATATAACCAATTTTTAAATAATTATAATAATAAATTACACGTATACTTCCACTAACGACCGTTTTCAATGATATATCTATTTGGCTACTAGCGCTAGATTTTCATGTATTTGTATGGAGTTTACGTCAAAATTCTATCTCTAGTAAGCTAATTCATAGATAGATAAGAGTATTGAAACTGGCTGTAGGTGAATTCTCATTTTCACTCATCAAATCAGTGGAATCTGATATTCAAAGATTAATAAAGTTAATATAAATACTTCGTTTTATATTTATTTTTGTGTTACCCACACATGAGGAAATTATAACCATCCCGCTGGATCGAAAAAAACAATTGATATGATTTAAAATGTGAATATAAATAAATAAATAAACGCTTCACACTCAACGTCTCCTAGTAGAATTTACTCCTGTGTCGGGGGTGGGGGGAAACACACACAATACACAAGCACAAACGCCCAGACCACGACAAACGTCTATATGGCCAATACAAATGTCTGTCGTGAGCGGGGATCGAACCCGCGACTGCCAGCGCCACAGCCAGTGTTGTTACCGCTGCGCTAACGCGTCGTCAATATAAATAATAATCTATATACATAAAAAAAAACCGGTCAAGTGCGAGTCGGACTCGCGCACCGAGGGTTCCGTACAAACCTGCAGGTATATAAGTAAAAGTTATGGTATTGTGCTGCTAAATGAAATCCGCAACATTACAATATGGAAAGTTGGAGGAGCATAAATTTAAGACAAAGGTATCTTTATCTTTTCATTAATCCTTTAATTTATATAAAATAAAATAAATAAATAAAATAAAAATCGCCTTTATTTCTATTACTATTAAAATTTCAATTAATACTAGCGTAAGTATTCTTAGTTTAAACATATGTATGTATATTAACCTATGTATATATTTATTCTATACTCGTATAATTAACTCGTCTACATGTTTATAACATCACTTAATTAATTTTGGTAATAGTAATAGTCGCCTCTGCGGCGTAAGCCTCTCCTAAACATTTCCATGTATCCCTTTCCCGTGCTTTCTGTATACACAGCGGTCCACATAATTATCTGGTTGAAGATATCTCTCCACCTTTTAATTGGTCTCCCTTTTTTCCTTGACCTGTCTCTTGGTAGGAAAGTTCTTTTAGCTAAGTTATTTATTTACAAATTTTTTAGTCACTATTAAGAAATCTGGTTCAAAAATACTTTATTACTATTAAGTATTAAATTTGAACCATATTATATATAGTAGATATTTATTTATTATTTATTTATTTATTTAAATAGTCCCACAGATGATGTAACATTTATTTTGTAATTTAATTCGAGCCTTTTTGACCTTTGTACCTGTTTTCAAGTTTGTATAAAACATGTTTTCCTAAATTTATTTATATTATTGTCTGCTATTGTTTAAACATATATACTTTTTAACGTCTAGAATTCTCATTACAGTGTTAATATTACTTGATTTCATTAATCATTTCAATACTGTTGATTTTGACTTACTACTAGCTATACTTGGTTCTCTTAACATATCTCCTAAGGTGTCTGACTGACTGGCAGTGTAGCCAACCCTACAGTTTTAACTGTAGATCTACAGTTTTTTGAACATTCCCTCAGGTTTCAGTTTAGGCCTCGAAATCTACAGTTTTTTTGCATAAAATGCGCGCCATCTATTTTATTTTCTAACTAGTAGTCCACTAAGTCAGCTTCAGCCTTCAGTAAAACCTACTATCATCGAACCGGAGGTAATGGTCATCAATCGATTTAATAGATGACGTTAGTAGTGGACACTCGTAGACTTGTTTCGTTCGATGTCCGTTTTACGGTTTACCAACATTTTGTTTTTCTGACTGGGGAATCCCCGCGATGCCTTGATTATCAGATACATGTACTTGACCGTGCATTCCGTTATTCGTCTGATTAGATTCTTTTTTGTTCTGTTAACGTTGTGAGTTGAGCAAAGAGTTACGAACATGCATAGCTGTAGTATATAGTGATGGTGAGTCAGATGTTGACAAATACCAAATACCCAGCAAGAAAGAAGAAAAATAATTTCTAATGATCAGCTGCTGATTGGCTACTATTTCACTGTTACGGATGGATCCTGAAGTGTTGCAATACTAGCTTTTAAATATTACTAATTTGATTTGATGTACATATCTTTATGACATTTGATTAAAACTATGATAATCACATGACTTTTCTTGTTTTTAATTCCCTCTCTAAAATTTATTCTATGTTTTGCCACCATTACATAATAAAAAGATAAACCTGTAGATTTACTGCTTTTAATTTGATATTTACAGTTTTCTACAGTTTTTTTCTGGCAAATCTACAGTTTAGCTCTATGCGGGGGTTGGCAACACTGCTGACTGGTTTCATAGTTACTTGCATGGTCGCCGGCTACGAATACATATTGAAGAACTTTCTTCATTCTGGTCTAGAATCAACGCTGGCGTTAAAGATAAATATATAATATGTACCTCTTCGCTTAAATGATAGCCTAACTTTGAAGATACCTTCACATTCGTCTTCCTTTTATTCTAAATCTTTCACTATTGAATCTTATCGTCTTTGGAACTTATTGCCACTGTCTAACGCGCTCAATCTTTAATGACATTTGAAAAACTTGTTAAGGAAATGTACTTATCATATTAAATTATGTTAAGCAACTTTATTTTATTATTTATTACTAGCTGCTGCCCGCGACGTCGTCTGCGTGCGTTCACTGCTCGTGCCCCGTAGGTGATAGCGTGATAATATGTAGCCTATGTTCTGACCTGACTTCTTAATAATATTCGTGCCAAATTTGAAGTAAATCCATGCAGTACTTTTTGAGTTTATCCCGGACATACATACAGACAAACAGACAAACAGACAAAAATTCTAAAAACTATATTTTTGGCTTCGGTATCGATTGTAGATCACATTCCAAGTATTCTTTTAAAAAAATATTCAATGTACAGTTTTGACTTTCCTACCATTTTATTATATGTATAGATTTTTCATGAAGTTACGTTATGTTGTTATGTCATTCGTCTTAATCTATCAATTTGCTTATAGTGTATATACGTATGTATGTATGTATTTATATATTTGTGTATATATATGAGTAAACTTATATGTACATATGTGTCATTAAATATAGCATCTATTGTTATATAGTTATTTATTTATATCTGATTTTTATTTTATATTGTTCCTTTTTTTACAAAATTTTGCGCCCTTCCCCTAGTTTATATGCAAGTCCTCTGCCCAAAGGTTGCCTGGAAGAGATCGCTGTGTTAGCGATAAGGCCGCCTGTTGCAATTGATGCAAGTTTATTGTTATAAATTCTATGTATTGTTCTTTTGTGTATTGGTGTGCAAAAAGAGTTAGTAAATAAATATTACTTTGCAAAGTTTTATAATTGAAAAACAAAGCAGAAATAAACAACATTACACATACTATTTCTGTGGTTGCGATGTAACTATACATTTAAGGTTTTCGTAATTTTTCCTGTATCTGTGCTATAAGACGTTGCTTCATACCTGAAGATTTTAGGTCGACGGGAAGTATTCTTTAGATTTTTATTCCCTTGTCAGTTGTTTGCTAGTTTCAATATATGCGGTTTAAATTGCTGTTTCTTTTGATATCGTGGACATAGAAGTTTGATTTTGTTACAGCTTAAAGTTATTATAGACGTGAGTATTTGATATGAATTTCAATTTAATACTTTTACGCGTTCAAGAGAAAAGTCGTATTAAGTGTAAAATTATTAAAATATTTTTTTTATATGTAGTAACTAAAAATTTACACTTTTCGCAATTTTTCCTGTATCTGTGCTATAAAACGTTGCTTTGTACCAAATTTCAAGATTCTGACTTTACGGGAAGTACCCTGTAGGTTTTGATTCCTTTGCGACTATTTTCGATGAAAATATGCGGCTTAAATTGGTTTTTCTTTTGATATCGTTGACATAGAAGTTTGGTTTTGTTACAGCTTAAAGGTATTATAGACCTGAGTATTTGATATGAATTTTAATTTAATACTTTTACGCGTTCATGAGAAAAGTGGTATTAAGTGTAAAATTATTAAAATATTTTTTTTTATATGTAGTAACTAAAAATTTACACTTTTCGCAATTTTTCCTGTATCTGTGCTATAAGACGTTGCTTCGTACCAAATTTCAAGGTTCTGACTTCACGGGAAGTACCCTGTAGGTTTTGATTCCTTTGGGACTATTTTCGATGAAAATATGCGGCTTAACTTGGTTTTTCTTTTGATACCGTTGACATAGAAGTTTGATTTTGTTACAGCTTAAAGGTATTATAGACTTGAGTATTTGATATAAATTTCAATTTAATACTTTTACGCGTTTATGAGAAAAGTGGTATTAAGTGTAAAATTATTAAAATATTTTTTTTATATGTAGTAACTAAAAATTTACACTTTTCGCAATTTTTCCTGTATCTGTGCTATAAGACGTTGCTTTGTACCAAATTTCAAGATTCTTAGTTCACGGGAAGTACCCTGTAGGTTTTGATTCCCTTGAGAGTGTCGAAAATTTGCAGCATAAACGGCTGTATCTTTTGATTGCCTTGGCTTAGAAGTTTCATTTTTTCACAGCTTTAAGAGGCAGCAGATCTGAGTATTTAATATAAATTTCAGCTTGATGCCTCCACGCGTTTCTGAGAAAAAGGGTCTTGACAGACAGACGGACAACAAAGTGATCCTATAAGGGTTCCGTTTTTACCTTTTGAGGTACGGAACCCTAAAAATCAATTGCTGTTCGTTAGTCTCGCTGATTATGATCATGAAATATTGTTGGAAGTTCTGGGAAGGTTCAAACGGTGAGAAACATAAATAATAATTAACGGAAAATACTAAAAACGACAATTTAATTTTCCAATACAAATTTTTTTACAAATATACCTACGTAGGTGATACGAAGTTCATCTAGTAGGTACTATATAATAATAATAAATATACAATAATTATGCGTAAAAGGTATGGAAGGCGAAATACTAAGAAATGGATTGGATCCATGCACGCTGTTATTTTTATAATCTGTTGTTTTAGCTAATAGGTATAATGTCACATTTCTAGCTAAAATTTTGATAAGTTTTGATGTTACATAATTACGGATAGAGGAGTCTTAGTGACAGGGACCTTCTACGAAACGACGACTACCCAATACGAAATATACTATTTGGAACTCTAAGAAGACCGTGCTGACCAATTTCTCTTCTGTAGGTTTCCAAGGCTAGGCTAGAACCATTCAAACAGAAGTTAAATAAGTTAAACAAAAGTGTTATCACATGGTTATCACACGTGATTTTATATTGTGTCTATGGTATCTTTATAAGTAAGAGCGATCTGTAGCGACATCTATCTCGCAACATACAAACTGACGTATCCTACATCGCGATATTGAAAGGTCCAAGTAATTGACTAATGAAAGTATTAAACTAAAACATTATCTACTATATAAAAATAAGTCGGGTTTTCCTTCCTGACGCTATAACTCCAGAACGCACGAACCGATTTCCACGGTTTTGCATTCGTTGGAAAGGTCTCGGGCTCCGTGAGGTTTATAGCAAAGAAAATTCAGGAAAAATTTTAACAGAAATGCGGGAAAGTCTTTTTAAAATTTTTCTTCATCTTTTAATTACCAAACGAAATGTTACATAAAACGAAGCCGCGAAACAAAGGTGGAGAAACGGAGTTCGCCGGGTTTGCTAGTTATTTTTATAAATAGTACAAGATTAAACTATGATCAAAATTATTTATTTAATACTACGTATAAGTTAGATGATTAAATTATTAACCTTCCTATACCCACACGTTGGTCTGTCTGACCGATGACACATATTTGCCTATTAAAAAAAAAAAAACGGAAAACGTTAGTACTGATTTTTGGTAGCTTCATTATTTTTACGATATTCACGACAACAATCGGTCTGTCACCGACGTATACATACGTGTCACAAAATTAAGTATGTAATTTTTTTAGAACTTTTTTAATTTTTCCATTTATTCATGAATATTAATATTGTTACGATATATTTTCGTAAATTATTTTCAAATTATATCAGATAACCCAAAATGAGTGAAAAATGCATTAGAAGAGCATTTGCCTACACGCACTGATGAGGCATATAATAATTAATTGATGAAAATTGCCAAATGAATACAAATATAAATAAATATAAGTTTTTGTGTTTACTGAGTTTTCTGTAAATTTTCCAAGGTTGTAATGAAAGACTGTTAGTAGGTAATAAAAGTAAATATTTTATATAATCCTCTATTTGATATATTTTTACACATTTCTATCTATATCCAAACTTTATTTTATGATGATATAGTACATAATCTACTAACACAACTTAAAATATTTTGGTCCCACAGATCGTGCGCGGGTATACATGTTACACGTTGTCACACGGGTATAGAAAAGTTAAATTACAATACTACCAATAGGCCAGCAATAAAGCCATTTTTTGGTACCTATACCTCGCACTAAATTTCGAAATCGCAAATTTAGTGCGAGGTCAAATCAAACAAACTAATGTTTACCACTGAATTGCTTAGTCTGTTATTTACAATATTGGTTGTATGTCTAGTGGTTGAAAGCGTTAAAAAACTAATTTATACTACATACTCATATTGTTAATGTCTATTTCTTAAAATTACTTTTGAATCCACGGCGAGTTTATCTTCAAATAAATGCTCAAAACTTCCATTTTTTTGCGGAGTATCTGCGTTTTCCCTGTTTCCTTCATTTATTTTCTTACTCTGTGTTGACTGTTTAGGTTTTCTAATATACGTCTTTATATAAAAATCTATGAAAAGTATCAGCATAAATAGATTCTGAGGCAGAAAGATCGCTGATGTCCATCTGGGGTAGGCGCAATCTGGTATAAACACCAAAGATCCCATATGCAGCGACAATATGAGGAATTGTAACTGAAATTATAAAAAATATATTGTGTCACACACACCACGAATAAATAAATTATTATCTAATTAATATTTATAAATATTGTTTTTCAAACGAATATAAATACATTTTTTTTTCTTTCAATTTCTCAAATCAACACGTCATAATTATAGTAACAAGAAAATCTAGCAAGTAATTAAAAAAATGTTGTTCTGATCCAAGCAGATCAAACCAAATCAAAAATTAATTTTTAATGTAGGTTTTAAAGGTACTTTAGCACCGACGATTTAATACTGACAATTTATTAACTGTAATGTATTAAACAAATCGTATGAATGGGAGATTAGATATCTCCCCTTCTTCCTGCTAAGTCTTAAGCTTAAAAATTTATAACAAATATTGAAAATATTAATAACATTTTTTCAAAGAAATTTTAAATATATTATATAATATTTGTATTGAAACTAGCATTCAAAATTAAAATAATACGGCATTTTAAAAAAATACGTATAGAATGTTACAAAATTCAAACATAATGATTATTATTTTATACACACTGAAAAATAACACTTTATGATCGCCGTTTTCCAAGGTAAATGTGCCAGGTTCGATTCCCACTCGGGATGGATATTTGTATTTGTACAAATATTTCTTTCCGGATTGGATGTCTGTTGTATTTGATGTTACTTATGGGTCTCCCCACCGTGCCCCGGAGAGCACGCAAAGTTGTCTGTCCCGGTTGTTATTTTGTACACTTGATAGTATAGTATCTGCAAACCCTCAGTGGAGTAGCGTGGTGCTCCATCGAGGGTTAATTATTATTAAGCTGTGATCCTTCTCCTACAAGGAGAAAGAGGCATGTACCCAGCAGTGGGATGTTGGGCAGAATCGACATCATGAACCTACCATCGTAAACTCTAATATAGTATTAAGATAAACTTACAATTTGAATTTGTGTGACAAATTTTTTAATCGCCACTGAATTCTTCATTGAAGGCTTAACTATAGTCATAAGATAGTATGAGTACATCACAACATGTACAAACGTATTTATTAGCCCCACAAATGTACCATGTCCACCTGAGAAAAATATAAAATAATAACAATAGAGAATAAGCAAGTTAAGCATATTTTATAGATATAGCAGGAAATATCTTATTCATCAATTCGGAGCAGCCCAACTGAGGAAGGACCTTAACCTTACAGAGAACCACAACTAAATGATACTTTTCTCAAGTAGTGTTGTGTTCCAGTGATGATCAAGGTATCTCAACTCCTGAGGCGGGTCAAGGGTAGGGTTGGCAACGCGCTTGCAATGATCCTGGCACTGCAGGCATTAGTGGTTTACGGTATATGCTTACCACGATTGTTTTTTTTTTTTTTTTTTTTTTTTTTTTTTTTTTTTTTTTTTTTTTTTTTTTTTTTTTTTTTTTTTTTAATTAAACATCCATGGGCTCAAAGCGCCCATGCCTTTTGTTAAACATGCATGCTTTAGTTATCACTACCGGAGGCGATTTTACATTAGAACTACAGATCGACAGTCCTGTGACTGCGTAGTAAGACTAGGACGTGGTCCGACGCTGACGGTTTTTTTTTTTTTTTTTTTTTGTTTTTTTTTTTCCTTTACAATAATTCATTAATCCTGTTATGGAAATAGTATGCACATCGTTTCTTGAGCATATTGTTATTGTTACGTTCATACACTTATTTGCTAGTTATTATATATATATATATATATATACACTTATTTGCTAGTTATCATATATGTACACTTATTTCCTAGTTACCATATATGTACACTTATGTTCTACTTACAATATACACTTAACCTATGTTACTGTTAGTTACCACGATTGTTTGACACCTTTGGATATGCGAAAAGCTGTTAATTCTTCTGTATTTAGTAGCATATTTCTGCGTAATTTTGTCTTGGTCTGAAGGAATAAACTCCAGTCGTGCGTCGGAGCTAACACACACATTTATTTACTGTTTTTATTTTGAGAGCACATAAAAAAACTTGCGAAATATGCGAACCCCCCTTCCTCCTATCTTATGGACAACCTCTAATGGCATACAAAGGGTAAACACATTAGTGCTAGATTTGAAAGGGCAACGATGCGAAGTTACTGCAACTTAGTGTGACGCCAGCTTAAATGTCAACGTCCGAAAATAAACGAAAGCGAGGCTAGGATCTATAAAATATAGAATATTCTGTTACAAGCGATAATAATAACTTATCAGTTATTAATAAATTACAACTTAATAAATTTCTTTTGTTTTAATGAATAAATTAATTTTGATAAAACTGTAATAACACTGAGTATCATCCACTATAACTTTAAAACGAAAATTGTATTTGATTTGAGTGAATAATAAATAAATAAATATCTTATGATATGCACGGTCGTCTGTTACTACGGTAAGCAACTTAATGCTTGTGCTATAGGTTCCAGGTAGGTCAGCCGACTGTTATAGTTTTTTTTGAAGTGAAACTTGTTTAGGCGCATGATGGGTAAAATTTGAGCGACCGGTAACATGGCAGAGTCATGACGTTCAGTACTTGGATGGGGGACCACCTGGGAACAGTTGTAATATTAAAATATTACCAACATAGGTACATTACTTATTTACCAAATATTGCAAAAATACTACAAAAATACTAAAAAATCCATTGAACAAGGCAAAAAAGAAGAATATGTATAGAAAAAGTAAACAAGGAAAATACAACATTCATAAGCAGATATGTGCAGTAAGCTTTTTTTTCAAGCTTGTACCTGAATCACGAAAAATATCTATATCGTTGATAAGAGCAGGGAATCGATTATACTCGGAGCAAATGCGCCGTAATGGGGAATGCTTAAGGACTAACGTTCTACTTGCCGGAATGTATAGGATGTCACCAATGGGCTGTCGTGGATATTTGTAGGGCACTCTGATATCTATGTTGCCTAACAACTTACTGCAGGATATGTCTCCGGATAAAATTTTCTTGAGGAACATAATGTCAAATATTAAGCGGCGGTTGTAGAGCGACATAATTTTATTTATAAATAATTTTAAAGTGCTTGAGACGAAGGTCGTAAGTAACTTTGTGTGAGATTCCACTACTACAGTGAAATGCTAAGTGTCTTGTAAAAGATCTCTGAATGCTTTCTAAGCGCGGTGAATAATTTGAAAAATGCGGACTGTGGAACCGATGCAAACTCCAGCTTACTCCTCAACAGTGAATTAAATAAAATTATTTTAGTTTTGGGAGAAAGAAATCCTTTCGTATTTCTTTTGATAAAACCTAGCATTTTCGCAGCTTGCTTAACAACTGTGTCTACGTGAGCTTTGAATGTCAGTTGTGCATCAATTACCACGCCAAGATCGCGAACTTCACTCAGCTTCTACAACGTATATCGAGATTTAGTATGTACAATGAATTTAGGGGATTTTTTACGCGTGAATTTAATATGATATGACTTCTTCGTATTGATTCCCATACCATTTACTTCGCACCACATGTTCATTCGACTTAGATCGCTTTGAATCAGCTCTACGCCAGTGCTTGAATTGACAGTTCTAAATAGCTTTAGATCATCGGCAAAAAAGAGTACCTACAGTTTTGGATTGATGATGTTATATCGTTTATGACGGCCGAAAAGATAACGGGGCCTAAATGGGGGCCTTGGGGGTACCCCTGACTCAGCAAAATATTCACGCGAAACATATCCGCTTAGGACTACAACCTGATGTCTCTTTGGTAAATATGATTCGAAACATTTTAGTGAGGATCCATTAACACCATATTCTCTCAGCCTACACAACAGACGTGAATGGCAAACTTTGTAGAAGGCGCTTGAAAAGTCCATGTAGATAGCATCCACTTGTTAGCCTCTATCTATCTCTTTGCTAATATAGGACGTGAAACATACTAAATTCGTCAGAACGGAGCGTCCTTTCCTGAACCCATGCTGGTTTTCAGAAATAACGCTGTCAAGATGACGCGTAATGACTGGACACACAAGAGATTCAAAAAGTTTTAGGATTAGGAAGATATACATAAAATAATCGAGATTGGTCGGTAGTTTTTAACGTCAATCAATGTCATCTTTTTTTAAAAATTGGTACAATTTTGGCTTTTTTCCACAAGACGGAAAAAACTCCGTCGTTGAGAAATCGATTAAAGATAAGTGACAATGGCAGAGCAAGAGCAGAACCGCAGCGTTTTATGAAGATTGGAGGAATTTCATCCAATCCTGCACCTTTGAAAATGTCTAGTTTTTTAATGGCAAGTACGATTTCTTTTTTACTAATTTTTAGTCTCGACAAGTGAAGCAATTCGTGTACTGGATTATTATATTATGTATCCGGTAACATCGTCGTACTAATAAACACAGATGAGAAATTATCAGCAAACAAATTTGCTGTATGAGTCCCTGATTTTGCAATTTCGTCACCATACGTCATTTCAACTTGTATTGTAGTAGCCTCTTCTCCACGTCTATCTTTGATAAAGTGCTAAAAACATTTTGGATTTTTATAAATATTTGTCTCGATTTGTTGTTTGTAATATTGGATGCATTGACCGATGAGTTTCTGGCTACGGGCTCGAAGCAGTTCATATACAAGTCTGTCTCGTGGGTTTTAATGATTCACATACTTCTTCCTCATATTTTCCTTTTCAGCAATTATCTTAATTAAGGAGCTACTAAGCCAGGGAGCGTATTTTCTGTTTTTAGGTCGCGTTTTTGGGACGTTATTTTTTATTTAACAATTTATTATACGTACAAAACTTAAATAATAAATTTGTCATGGAGACTCACGTATAATGGGTGTGCTTATCCCTATAAGAGATTTCTACCAGCACACCCAAGTTATTATCTACTATTATTTTCATTTATTAAACGATAGAAGACTGAAGTCATTACATTGACGTTTTTACAATCCTTGAACTCTTCCAGCCAGTTGATGTTATTAAGATTTGCTAGGAAATTGCCATAATTAGCTTTAAAAAAATTGTACCTAGGAGTCAGATTAGGTTTAAGAAATTGAGGCGTTTGTTCCGGAATTGTAATTAATAGAGGACGATTTTTATTCATTAGGTACCTACGTTATTTTTCATATAACTAGATCAGCAAACAAGCATACGGCTCACCTGATGGTAAGCGATTACCGTAGCTTATAGACGTCTGCAACACCAGAAGCATCGCAAGTGCGTTGCTGACCCCATCCCCAATTCCCCCCAGGAGCTCTGGTCACCTTACTCACCAACAGAAACACAACAACAACAACTTCTGCAAGGTCGAGGTACTACCCCAGTTGGGCCGCTCCATATTTGAAGCAGGAAATTTCCTGCTGTGCTTTACCTCAGTTAAATGCAGTTCGTGGTAGGTAGGTGGCTATTTTCCGCTTACATAAGTCGTTTCTGAGATACTGTCTAAATCTGTCTCGTGACTATGGGCAACACACATGAGTTCACGTCATTTTTGGCGCGAAGCTATGAAGGCCTATGTCCAGTAGTGGACTGCGATAGGCTGAAGTGAGATACAGTATTCTTTTGCTGTGATCTTCTGTGAGGTTGAGAACCATAGTTTGGCTGCTCTAAATTTTTAGCAGAATATATTCTGCTTTGTTCTACTTTAATGAAAAAAGTTTGACTTCATGTTAAATCTAGCAATACCTACGTGGAATAAAATAGCTAACCTGGCTGATATGTGGCTGCACCCCAAATCATCATCACCATTCCAGTGTGGTGATAGACGTGTAAAAATGAGATTTGCTCGAATTTCTTACGGAGAACGAAGAATATCTGTAAAACAATATCAATACCTATAATCTTATTTAATAAAAATGGATGTTGCTAAGCGCATAACTGGGGAATGGCTCGATCAATTCGGCTATTTTTTTTTGTATGTTCCTTAAATCCCACTCAAGGTTTTAGTACAAAAAAAAAACCATAACAGACAGAACGAAGTCTGTCCGGGCAGCTAGTACAAATAATAAAAATGTAAATGTAATATGTTTGTTTACGCTAATTTCAGAAAGAGCTTATCATATTTAGATGCGGTTTTCACTAATATATGTATTACAAGTATTTCTTTTGCGACACCGCAACCACACATTTTAACCCTTCTAGCCATTTCTGCAGCACTGGTGCCACGGTGGAACTCGTACTCGTAAATAACACGATATTTTACCATTTTGTAAACTGAGTGATGCAAAGATGAAAAACATGCAAAAACAAATTAATTACGGTTTTCCGCAAATGCATGAGTAAATAGCTGTATAAAGGATTCTTAATCAAAGAGAAAGGACCTAATAGAAATAATTCGCTAAAATGTCCATAGGTTTCGCACGACTGCACCAAATTAATTATTTATTTTTGTTTGTTTTTTAATGTTAGGACAAGGATAAAGGTAATAGAAAATTAAAAAAAAATATACAAATATATTCACAATAAAATATATATGACTGTACGAAATTCGTCGGCTTTATTACTGCTAGATAAAAAATATAAATATCATACACCATATGTATTTAAAATATTTATTAGTCTAAAAACATTTATTAATAAATATTTAAATATTTATGAAATGCTACGTAAAATTATCAAAATTTAAAAATGTCGAAACAGCTACTTTAAATAATTATTTTAACAATTATAATTTGAATATTGTTTGTTCAAGTAATTCCTAAAATGTTTGTCATCTTTGGTCAGCATTTTTAATTTGTTATTGTTTTTGTTTTTAGAACAATTCATATCAAATAATAATACGAGGTATTCATAATAAATTTAATTAGTTTCTTAGCAAAAATATATAGCAACCGCCACACCTCACTCTGAATGAAGATTCTATTAAAATACTCTATAACATTAGGGCTTATTTATTGGTTTTTTTTTTTATTGTTTACAAATACTATACTTGCAATGTGAGTGTGGTACCAAGGAAGGTTCCTTTAGCCAACTTAGAAATGGAGGAGATTCTTAATTCGATTTTACGTTTTTTTTTGTGTAAACTCAACACTTTTTACTGGGTCTACCATTTAGATATAGCGACACGTGAAAAGTTATTTTGAGTTATTTCTAATAATAATTATGTATTTGAAGTCAGTTTTTTTTTGTTCGAGGGGTCATTCAAGTATTACGTAAGCACCGAGGGGGTCTATGTTTTGTTTATTTTTTGTAACATGGGGGCTGGGGTGGTCTAGATAGAGGTTACGTCTGTTCTGGTGTTCTTTTTTTTAATTCAAGTCAAACTGGGTACATAGAAACTAGAGTGAGACATATAAGAGTCTTCGTGCTAAAGAATTGATGTGACAGATGAACAACAAGATGTTAAGCGATTCGAGGAGAGCGATGTAGATATTGCGAAAGAGCATGAAAGCGAGTCCAATGTCATTGAAAACTTGAAATCATGGAATCAAGTGTCATTGACAGAGAATAATTTGTTTGAATTTACCAAATTTTAAATAGAAAAAAAAATCATTTACATATTAAGAATATTTAAAAATGTCTATGAATATTAATTGTACAGTAAATTCACACGAATAACAATAAAGAAATCTGAATATATTTAAAAATATAAATACCAATGTTTACGTAAGCATAGAGGGTCTTGCCGACTTTCGCTTACAAGGGGAAGGAGGTGGTTAAAAATTACTAAAATTCTGCTTATGTGATACTTGAACCCCTGAGAAGAAATACAATTATTAAATCAATTTATACATACCGTATCAGCAAGATCCATAACTTTCAATATGAAATAGAAGTAAACTAATCCCGCAATACGTAAAGAATCTTCTGAATCAGAGAAGTCAACCGGTTCACAAAATAACTTATATTTATAAGTCCATATATTGATGCCCTGAAATTTAAAAATGGAACGCTTAATTACTTTTTAATATGTTTTTTTTTTTATAATTTTCTCGGGTATATTATTAACTAACTTAAGGACAAGGTTTCAAATTCGAAAAGTGCCATAAGTACAAACGAACATGTTATATTCTGCTCAAAATCTGGTCCAGAATATAAATTATACTGTACTAAAGTAGTGTTGTGTTCTTGTGGTAAGTAAGGTGGCCAGATGTCCTGGGGAGCGCTTTGCGATGCTTATGATATTGTATGATTGCCCACCTGATGGTAGGTAACCGCCTACCATCAGGTGGGCGGTACGCTTGTTAGCCGACCTCGTAATATTAACAAAAAAACAGTAAAATGACTACGCCACAAGCTACACTTCTTGCAGTTTGACTTACTTTTTTAGGTGTTTGGTTAAGGATAGGGAAGCAAGTAAAAGAAAAGAGATCTTGGCAAAGCAGTAGCATATTTAAAGGTTTCCGTTTTTAAAATATAATGTAAATATCTACAACATAATTATGAACATGGTCGTGTGTTTCTGTAAAAAAACTTAATGCTTGTGTTATAGGTAACAGCCGACTGATATAGCTACATGTTTTTATTTTTCGATATGTATGTTACATACAAATAGCACATACATAAATAATCTTAGTCTCAAGTAAGTAGTGTAAAAAATAGTATGTGCTTAAGACCGCACGGCAGAAGTGAAAACTTCAATGGCAATCGCAATCAAGCAATAACGCATTAAGTTAGTAAGTAAGTACTGTTTTTAAAGGATTAATTAATTATTGTAGGGTATTAAGTAATTAGGGTAGGGCACAGCAGGAAATTTCCTGCTCAAAATATGGAGCTGCTCGACTGGAGTAGTACCTCGACCTTACAGAAGACCACAGCTAAATAATACTGTTTTCAAGCAGTATTGTGTTCCTGTTGGTGATTAAGGTGACCAGAGCTCCTGGGGGATTGGGGATAGGGTCGGCAACGCGCTTGCGACGCTTCTGGTGTTGCAGGCGTCTATAGGCTACGGTAGTCACTTACCACCATGTGAGCCGTACGCTTGTTTGTCGACTTACTAACATAAAAAAAAAAAAAAAAATTGTAAGGGAAAAAAAGACCGTCAGCGTCGGACCACGTCCTAGTTTTACTACGCAGTCACAGGACTGTCGATCTGTAGTTTTAATGTAAAATCACCTGTGGTAATGATAATGATGATGTTTATTTAAAAAAAATGAAAAAAAAAATAACGCAATAAGTCCCGAGTTCGCCCGATCGAGCCTTTTACCGTTCAGGAGCGAAGAGCAGCTGTCTTTATCTTTCTCGCACGGGTAAACTCACGGAGTATTTCTGTGGTCTGTGGGTAAACTCGACGGTGCCGAGTTCACCCGGTCAAGCCTTTCACCTGACGTGACGTTCGTGACGTGTTTCACTGAGCGTGACGGATCAGCCTAACTTACTACCAAAAAAAAAATGTGTATGCGGTTCGCCAAAAGAAGTTTTTACTTCAAAAAGAACTAATGTGAGTAGTAGTAGTCTTAAGTTTTATAATTTGCCTATTTTGACATGTGGTGCTTTTGTATTTAAGGAGCGATATATTTAACATTATGTGCACATATTATTATGTGCTGTGTGGTTACGGCACTAAAGAATGTAGCCACCCCCTCTCTTCCCGTGGGTGTCGTAAGAGGCGACTAAGGGATAACACAGTTCCACTACCACCTTGGAACTTAAATAGCCGACGGATAGCGGGATAACCATCCATGCTGGCTTTGAAATACACAGGCCAAAGACGGGCAGCAGCGTCTTCGGTGCGACAAACCCAGCCCTGCGGTCACCAACCCGCCTGCCCAGCGTGGTGACTATGGGCAAAACACATGAGTTCGCGTCATAATGTCGGGCGCGAACTTGTGGAGGCCTATGTCCAACAGTGGACTGTGATAGGCTGTAGTGGTGTAGTGGATATTTAACATTTATTTGTATTTTGAAATGTATATTATGAATGAATAACACTTACGTAAATAAATATGTATCCACAAGAAATTATCTGTATTAAATTATACACAATCATAATTTTATCTACATTGAATGGTGGACGACCCTTCATAAGCTTCGGACCCCATTTGAATATAAAAAGTAAATAAAGTGCTAAAAGAGTTAGCCCCTGGTAAGGCTTCGCTAGCAGAAACCAATCTTTTGTCCTCGGATCTGAAAGAAAATATTTTAAATTAACATATTTTCAAATTAAAAAAAACGTGCATAAAAATAATAAAATTCTGTAAAATAGAACACTATTTTTTATTTACTTAACTTTAACTGAGGTAGGGCACAGCAGGAAATTTCCTGCTCAAAATATGGAGCAGCCCGACTGGGGTAGTACCTCGACCTTACAGAAGACCACAGCTAAATAATACTGTTTTCAAGCAGTATTGTGTTCCTGTTGGTGAGTAAGGTGACCAGAGCTCCTGGGGGGATTGGGGATAGGGTCGGCAACGCGCTTGCGATGCTT
This sequence comes from Melitaea athalia, assembly GCA_905220545.2. Taxonomy (NCBI): domain Eukaryota; kingdom Metazoa; phylum Arthropoda; class Insecta; order Lepidoptera; family Nymphalidae; genus Melitaea; species Melitaea athalia. The sequence goes on from HG992180.1 coordinate 2,201,877, forward strand.
CTGGTGTTGCAGGCGTCTATAGGCTACGGTCTTACCATCAGGTGAGCCGTATGCTTGTTTGCCGTACTCGTAACATAAAAAAAAAAAAAAAAAAAATTACTTATTTTATTTATTTATTTGACAAGTTGCGCCAACAAGGCTAACACCAACATAAACAAGAAATCGTACATCAAAAAAACTAAAAATTAAGATAAGTGTCTCCTCAGCTATAGGCAATGCACATTATCTGCAAAGATAAGTGACATATTATAAACTATCTTAAAATAGTACAAATGAATATTAATATTAATGAGAAAAAGAACCGAACCGAAAATTTACTTCAGTCTTGTGCTCTAAAGCACATCAGTTTTTTTTAATTGTGGTTTTTATTTATTGGGATCGATAACAGCATGATATTTAACTTTGTCGTCAATTTTATCACACATATTTTTCATTTATTTATTTATGGTTGTCTTTAAGACAACCGAAGGTACAATACAAATGTTTTAATACATAATAGTGTATGAATTGCAATTGCTAAGTGCTATAACGGCGCTTTTATTTTTCATGTTCGTTCGGTTATTTTGAAAATTCATCTCCTTAAAATTTTATATTATATTCGCAATTTCCATATCTTTCATTTGTATGTAAACAGGAAGTTGTACACAAAGGAAATTTACAAAATAGAAGTTAATTAGCATTTTTACAGACGTAAATATTTGGTTCTTAAGTTTTGAGTTGTTAATATGTATAATGTTTTTATTATTATTATTTGTACCATAAATATCTAGTTATGGTACAAATCATGTTTGCGTGGAATGGTCCCATGAATACTGGTCGCATTTCCCCCTTGAATCGCTATGACGACTCTCTGGTCAAAAAAAAGCACCAACCCTCTTGTCACTAGTGGAGACATTAGGCGAAGAGTTATCTGTTTAAAAAAAAAATAGCACTGCAAGGTCCTCTCAAGTATTTCGACTGCAAACTGCATAAATATGTAATTTGGAACTCGTGACAAATATTTGTGCCGTTTACTCGTTTCAGCTTTTTCCGCAGAGCCTCCCGCTTTTAAGGCTGTTTCCCTGACATGAAACGGAGCAAGTGTGTCAAAGCAGGTTGCGTCCCACAAAAGCGCCCGTCCCTATTCCCAGGGGACCAACGTCAATCCATCAGGTCTCTTGCCATCATCGCGACTAATTCCAGTAGGCTCGATATGAGCAAGAACGTCGATGGTGGCAAGAGCTCTTTTTATGGTATCATTTAGGTAACCGTGGCGGGAAAATCCACCTGAACTCTTATTGCAGGAAAGACAGTTTAGTCTGAAACATTCAATCTCCTTTCCGCACAGACATCTGCGTTCAAGCACAGTGGAGCTCCCAACTGGAGACCGACAGTAATCCTAAAACTTTTATTGCCTAAAAGTGTCCCAAGGTTTTTTGACCAGTGAAGAAGAGTCAAGATTCTTTATTTGACACAGATAGAAGCCTGGCTCGGTTTTTGTCACATGTAAGATTTAGCGTCAAAATATGAGTATTGTGAACTATTGGCATATCCCAAAGCTTTTGTTTTGTAACATCCTTCGGGATATTGCCATTAGGATACCTTAACTTCCAGTTTTCTATTGCATCTGTAGCATGTGTAATTCGAACTAAATTTGATTTTAAGATGTCAAAACATAGATCCTTGATACTATGCACAAAAGCAAGAATCGCAGGAAGAGCGACACTAGAAATTTTTCTCACACCGATGCCACCGTCTCTAATTGGTAAAGTAGCTTGGGTCCACGAATTTTTATGAAAAGATAAAGAATTTAGAATTTTTTGTAATGAATTTTTTAAAGTGGCATCAAGTTTTTCAGTCAGTCCAGGGAATTTCCAAATTGGGGTTGTGCGCAAAATATACATTAATTTCGGGACAAATAGACAATATTTTAGTATAGTATAGGCGGTATAAGTGTTTTCCGCGAATACTTTAATTTTACTAACCAAAATTGGCTGTATGCCTTCGTCAAAAAGTGGTGCACCTAGGAGACAAAGTGTACTTTGTTGCATTATTTTTGGTAAGCCTTTACACAACAGGGTACCGACTTATGGGGTTTTGAGGGGAGGGGGGAGGAGGGCAGGGGTGGATTACCCTCTGGTGCCACTCCCTCCCCCAGCAATATCTCTATTGTATATTGATATCTGTGAAAAAAATTTTACATTTTGAAAATTTTTATTAGAGAACAATTTTATCAAACTCGTTTTTAATTTTAATTAAATCTTCAACGACATCATCTTTTTACCTCCTATGTTTCCATTATATCCTATGTACCTTAATTATGTTCAATTTTGAGTTTTTTTTCTTCAATTTCTATTTTTCATACCGATTTTTCAGAAAATGTATCTATCGAGGCTCAGCTGTAAATCCTGCTGGAGCACACTCGGGTTTTGAACTGCTACTTATTAAATACTTAAAAATGTTTTAAAGTTGTAAATTAATTCTTATTTGCGCCTATTATGTTGCTTTGTATTGTCTATACTAATATTATAAAGAGGAAAAGTTTGTAACTTTGTTTGTATATACGGGGTAATCTTCGCAAATACTGATCCGATCATGGAAATTATTTCACTAACAGAAAGCTACACTATTCAGGAGTAACATAGGCTATATTTTATTGTAATTGAACAAAAAATTCAGTAAATAAGAAAAATAATAAAATATAATATCAAAATGCTAAATAAACTATATCGCTATAACGCCATCTATCGCTGTAAGGAAACTATTTATTAGTCTGTCGACGTTATTTACTATCGACGACGAAGTTTTCTTGCTTTTTGATAGATGGCGTTGGAGCAACATATTATTTATCTAAGTGCTATATAATGTATGTTATTTGGTTCTGTAATTTAAAACAATATATACACGATATTATTACGATTTTATTCATGGCTGTAGGCGCCCGCTGCGTCTATCATGACAGGATGCCGCGCGGCTCACTCGCGCGGTCGGCTCCCTACGTTTGTGATAATTAACGCCCAACGTAGTGGGCACGGGTCGGCTAGTGTTAAATACTTTCAAATCTTTCAATTTTCTACATAGAAATATGACCCTGCTTTTCCATTTAAATCTCTTACTACGGCAAAGCTAAATGGCGAGTTCTACCTCTATCGCCCCAGAAGAAGCAGCCCCATAACCTGATTAATATTTTAATTATATAAAATATGTATTTATCTGTATATAGAAAACAAACCCTTAGACATCATTTTTGACTACATTTTAAACATTTTTTTTAATACTAGATTTTTTTTCCACTTATAGAGATTTATACCGGGTAAAGCCATTAGTAATGTATGAAGTTTTATTGTATTGGTATTCAAGTTCATTTTATTTTCATCAGTTCAAAATACATGAACGTAATTTATTACAATAGGAAACAATACAATATAAATAATTATAGTGACTTTTAACACTGAATTTAAATACCGCAGTGTAATTGTGATTAGTTGTTTATCAAAAACTTAAACACAAAAATTTAAATAAATTTTATTTATTCACTATATTTTTTTTTTCTTATAATATTCACATGATCGTCTCTTCCTAAGGTAAGCTAGTTAATTATTGTGTTATAATAATAACAGTCATATTTAATACATATTTAAATATTTAGATCCAGACTTCGGGAATCAAACTGCGCCAACGTGCTAGTCGGGCGTTATTGATATGTTTTTTAAACACGCAATAATTGAAAAAATCTCAACTAAATTAATTATGTTTAAAGCAAACGTTGTACTCTTTACCATTTTACACAACAAGAGAATATCAATGTATAAAAAATATATAATAAATAAACTCATATTAAATTCTATTTCCAACTTGTTTGATATTTTTTCCATTACATAAATTAAAATCTGATCGAAATTCATTGAAATAGTTTTAATAATTACATTATATTTCCACTCATAGGAACTGCTAGCTACAGAATTTTAATTGACCATTTTAAATCTATTTACCTTGGTTTTCTAATTCCTATATTGTTAACATATAAATTACTCAATTATGATCTAGCTAAAAATTATAATTTATTGACAGATTATCACACAGATCTACTTTACCTCAATTACTAAATAACAATTTTTGGTGAATCCAAAACGAAACCATGCAATAAACATACCATAAAAATGTCCGAAAAAATTTAATGGAATATGAATTCCATCATGAGGTGAAACGCTATTATGACTATTTTGAATTTCGTCAACACCCAGCGAAACGGGCGAATACGTATCTATAAAAAAATATTTACAAAATAGCTCACCAGGAACTTCAATGAATATATACTTGTACGCCTCTATGAACTTCCTTATAATTGTCGCCATATTTGTTTAATATAAATTTAATAATTTGTAGTTCAATCGATTCGATCAAATGGCACTTGATTTCACTATAACGTAATAAAAGTGTATGCTGTTTGATAAGTTTATTCAAATAACCCTTTCTATAAAAGTCACTATGACCGGAAACGTTTGTGTAGGACGTGCATTTTTATTATAATTTTTCCGTTATTGGGATTCCGTATATAAATAAAATTGAAAAAAATATAAAATTTGAAAATTAATAGACTTTAATTCACATTAATTTTTCAGGACATTACCAAAACATCATACATATTACCTTTTATCCTACACTTTATATAATTGATTATTGAGGAAAATGTTGGTATACAAGTTTTTAAAGTTTTTTTAAATTATAATGTGACGACAATTGTTAAGGAAGTTGGAGTAAATTAGACCGCCTGGTAGCTTTCATCGATAGTCCGCGACAGCATATTTCTCTCTTTTGAAAATAGTGTAGTAGAACTGTGTTAGTCTATATTATTTACTGCCGTAACCACACAGCAGTTAAGTATTTTTTTTACTTACTTACTCCTCTGGCTCAGCAACCAGTAGTGGATCTTGGCCTCCGACACCACAAGTCTCCAGTGATCCCGGTCCAGAGCTATCTCACGCCAGTCAGCTTTCACCAGCTTGCGTAGGTCTCTCCGCATCTCGTCCTCCTAGCGGTACTTGGGGCGCCCCACGGGCCTATAGCCATCATGTTTCCCCAAGTACGCTCTTTTTGCTGCGCGATCGTCTTCCATTCTTACTAAGTGGCCGAGCCAGTGGAGTCTCGCTGATTTGGTTTTTCAGATGATATTGGGTACAGCCACTCAGGTCTTCAATCTCTTGATTTCTTCTCATCTGCCATCTTCCGTCAGCTTCTTGGGTCGGCCCCAAGATCTTTCGGAGTATTTTCCGCTCTGCCATTAGAATCTTACTCTCTTTTTTTAAGGGGTTACTACCCAAGTCTCGCATCCGTACATAAGTATTTGTCTAATCACAGTTTTGTAGATCCTAATCTTAGTTTTTCTGCCGAGTAGCTTAGATACCAACACCGTATGTAGGGACGCAGTACATCACAGGGCGTTTTGAATACGAGTATCAATCTCAAGCTCTCTCGTATTAGTGTCGGTTACAGTGCAACCTAAGTACTTAAATTTATCTACGCCTTTGTAGACTGCGTCCCCTACCACAAGATTCTTGCGCGGTACACTAATGTTTTTGAAGGTTTTCATGTGGAGTTATTCGGTTTTCTCTTTACTTATTCTAAGGCCGATCCCAGCTGCCTGCAGGTTCAGGACTCTAACGACATTTTTTGGCCTCTTCTTCGATTAATACAAGCATTGCCATATCATCGGCGTACCCTATCACCTTATGTTGTCTATTTAGTTCGCCGCTACAAACTGTCAAGACTTTTCGTACAAAGTACTCAAGGGCCAAATTGAACAACATAGGAGACAGAGCATCTCCTTGTTTAAGCCCAGTGACGACGTCAAATTCTTCCGTTAGGTCGTTATCCACTCGGACCCTCATTCTGCACACACAGGTGGCCACTCGAGTCATCCGAACCAACTTGTTCGGGATTCCCAAATCACCCAGGATGTTATACAAGGAATTTCTGTCTATGCTATCATAAGTTTTCATGAAGTCCACGAACACCAAATGGATACTTTGCGCGTACTCTCACCTCTTTTCCATTAACTGCTTTAGTAGAAACAACTGGTCTACAGTGCTGCGGTTACGTTAGAATCCACGTTGGTAATCAAAAAAAATTTCTTCCGCATATGGTTCCAGTCGCTTCAGCAATACGTAGGAAATAATTTTTCGTGCACTTTTTCTTGCTTCCCTTTTTATGGATAGGACAGATAACTCCGATATTTCATTCGAAAGGAAGTTGTTCCGTTTTCTACACCTTTATGATAAGCTGGTATATTTTTGTGTAAGCTGCGCCACCTCCATATTTCCACACCTCTCCTGGAATTTCGTCAATGCCCGGTGATTTATTATTCTCTAGTCGGAGAATATCGTTTCTCACTTCATCAAATGTACGTTTTTCTGTCTCCGATTCTTACTCCTCATTTGACGATGTTGCTGATGATTGCTGTTGAGGTTCCAGTTGAACGCAGTTTAACAGTTGCCTAAATTAGTTACTTAAGGCAATAGTCAAATTTTTTTAAAGTAAAATTATTAATATTAAATTATAAAATGGCTGTAAGTTACATTGTAAGCGTTCCTAGACTAAGGGATCGTGAAAATTACGAATATTGGGCATTCGCTGCAGAAAATTTCTTAATTTTGTAAGGCATCGACATCAATGAGCAAAAAGCAGGTAATGGCGATTATGCAGTTAGCGTCGCTGACGATCAAAAGGACAAAACTAAATAGGCGATGATAATAGATTCATCGTTATACGTGCATATAAAGAGTGAGAAGGCTGTTTTGGGTGTATGGAAAAAGTTGAAGACATTATGACAACTCGGGTTTCATGCACAAGATTAGCTTGTTAAGAAAAACTTCTATACGCCTTAAAAACAGTGCATCAATGACGGTATACAGTTTATAGATACAACTCAAAAATTAAAAGGTACAGGCTTCGATATAAATGAAGAACAGATGGGATCGTTATTGTTGGCAGATTTACCCGACTAATTTATTCCTATGATGATGGCGATCGAACATTCTGGCATGACGATATCCGCTGACGTCATTAAAACGAAACTGTTGCGATAATGTTGGCAGCAATGAATCGAATAGTGCATTTTTGTCATCTAAAGGTTGACAGCGTCATAAATAGAACAAATTTGGCAACATTGGAGAAACGTCATTTCGACCTATCAAAGTTATTAAATGCTATCTCCGTTTTTTTTTCGGTACGGACTAAATTGACATAAGCTGTGTTGCTAGTTTTTTGCGAATCATTAATAGTGATGTGCCACTACCGTAACTTTACGTAATTTACAATCTAGTATCGGTTTTCAGTAATAGTTACAAAAATCTTTTTCTTTAAAATTTTAGAACGTGGCGACAACCGTAATGTACCTATAGGTATACCTATATAATGTATGTACCTGTATGGCTAATGTATAGATTTATGATAAATGAAAAACACTTATTTTTAAAGTATAATTTATTAATCTTAGTAATCACATGCATATTGAAATGAAATGAAAACATTTATTTCGCCTTAAGGCGATACACACACTTAACGAAAGTAAAAAAATGTCATTTACAAAAAAAAAACAAAAAAACTAAACAATAATAAAAGAAAGTTAAGGTAGCAAAATATCAAATACTCAAACAATAAAATAAAATATATTTTTTTTTATATCTTAACATTCGGTACATTACAAACTTAGGTAGGTAATGTACACAGTGTTATTATAAGCAACCTTAAGTTAGTCAAAATGTTAAAATATTAAATTACTCAAAAATTCTGTCTCGGTAGACATTACCTATCTATTTTATCCTCGGCTTTATTAAATATTAATAAATATTTTTTTATCTGTGATGCTCCATAGTTACCATGATTTTTAAAAGATTCGTCTGTTGTCAAATAATAATAAAATTATGTGGTAAAAGTAAAAAGTTACGATTCATAAAACCGGTATTGTATTCATAAAATCGGTATACAACACTATTACTAAAAAGCTGGTATCATTATTTCGAAAATTGACATTTGCATGTGTCAATTTAGTCCGTACCGAAAAAAAACAGGGTATACAGATGTAAAGAAATTAATCACTATAAAAATCAGTTTCCAAAAAAAAAGTTAATGTTTTCAGTGGAGGCTTTCTGAATGGTAGTTTTAATAAACATGAATGGTACAACGACTCCGGAGCAAGTAACCACAATATGATAGTAAACCCAGAAAACATAAAAAATGTGTCCATAACCTCGATATAAAGAAAATTATAGTTGCAAATAAAACAACTATGCCTCTATGCTGCGTTTTGGAGCTGATACACAAATTACGATTATTGTAAAAAAAACAATAAACATAATGTTGTTTTTACAGATGTGTTATTTATTATCGATCCTTAGAATAATAACGCATAAAAGCCGCGTCTAGAACAAAACAGGAGTGATACCGTGTGTCCATTTCATTTTCTTTGTGTGCGTTAGCCGAATGTGTCTACGTTCCTGAAACGCACACAAATATAGCTTTCAGTGAGACCATTACCAGGCCGTAACCACAAAAACGTGGGAAACGCATTACTATGTTGCTGGATCAAATCAAGACAAGTATTTTAGTTTCGTTATAGTTTTTAAGATTTTAACAATGAAAATAAAATAATTGGGAAAAATATTAGATATTTTTTTTTATGATACTAGGTTGGCAAACAAGCGTACGGCTCACCTAAATGCAAAAATAGCAATAATAAGATTTGACTAGCCCGTTGGCGCAGTTTGTAGTGACCCTGCTTTCTGCTCCGGGGGTTGTGGGTTCAATTCCCACCCCGAGTCTGGGTGTAATATACATTTTCATTTATATATTTATATATTATGTATTATTTATAAGTATTTTATCGAAAAAAAAAATGTAGCTAGACCAGTCGGCTGTTACCTATAACACAAGCATTAAGTTGCTTACTTTAGGAACAGACGACTGTGTGTGTATTGTGTAGATATTTATTATTTATATATTTATATTTATTACTAAAAAAACGTTTTTTGATAACAATTTTTAAAGTCGGACTTTTAATTCGATTCCAGATTTGACATTACCCACTGTAATTTTGTAAAATAATGATACCACATTTAATAGTGTAGTGATGAACACAAAAATCGATAAACAATCGCGATTTATGTTTATGTAATCATAATATTGGTGTGCCAATTAAATACTAAATTATTGATTTTTATTTAAATAAATACATAATTATTCATAATAATTATTTATTAATTAGTATTAGCTTTATTTTATAAAAAGTTAATATTTTTGTTTTTTATATTAAAAACAAAACTTATAATAAAAGAGCCTGGATAGTTTTCTATTTTCTCTTAGTATTCTATCGCCATTTTGTTTATCTTGTCATTCGGCTTCATTCTCCCAGTCTGACTGCACGAATATCTTGTTTCATTGCGAATCGATATTTTGTTATTTTGTTGGCTTTTGTTAAAGTTTTGTTCTCGTGGACTCCGCTCCTATTGGTCTTAGCGTGATGACACATAGCCTATAGCCTTCCTCGATAATTGGGCTATCTAACACTGAAAGAATTTTTCAAATCGGCCCAGTAGTTCCAGAGCTCACCGTGTTCAAACAAACAAACAAACAAACAAACTCTTCAGCTTTATATATTAGTATAGATTTACATTTACTATTTTAATTACTTTTATTACGAGTATATTAGTTATATTAAATATCAAAATATGTTTTATTTTGTTACAGTATGAAACAATTGGTAAAAAAAAAACAATTCTTAGAAAATATTTTATTGAAAAAGTCTTAATATTTTAATGAAATAAAATATACAAAATATTATTTAGATTTTTTGCTTATTTGAGAATCACTTGATAATTTGTTTTGTTTCTTTGGACTAGATTCCACTCCGTTAACTGTTTTTGCTTTTTTGATATAATTCTGATAGTAAAAATTTCCAAAGGTATACGTGAAGAAGGAACAGTAAAAAATAGTCAGTATCTTAAATGCCGTATAATATTCACAAGGGTAGAAGAGGCTATTGACTTCATGAATCCCGATGAGAAGAAATTGTATCTGAAAACAAGTAAATCAATAATAAATAGGTATCTGTGACAAACACACACAGTCGCTTGTTCTTAAGGTAAGCAACTTAATGCTTATATTTTATACTCGTAGGTTACGGCTCTAGCTAAATGCTGTACCTATTTTTGATAAATATACATAAAAATGCTAGATACATAAATATAAATAAGCAATAAACAAATACAAAAAAATATTCTAATTTGCACACCAATTATTTGTTCACTTCCTAACCGCAGTTTCTATTTTCGTGTCCAAAGGTTGTCTGGAAGAGATCGATCTCTCAACGATAAGACGCTAAGGTTTTGTACATATTTTATTTTATGTTATTATTTTGTTGCTTCTTTTAATAGTGTTCAATAAACAGTATTACTATTTGCCACCTTTTGAATATTGGGCAACGAAAGTGACGGATGAAAGAAGAGAACACGCAGCCGAGACGAGAATGTTGAGAATGATATGTGGAGTGACGAGGAGAGATCGAATTAGAAATGAGTATATAAGGGGAAGTTTGAAAGTAGCACCCGTGACGGAGAAAATAAGGAGAAGAAGGTTAGCGTGGTATGGACATGTAATGAGGAGGTATGAACGCTATATTGGTAAAAGATTGTTAGGGATGAATGTCGAAGGGCGAAGAGCGATCGGCAGGCCAAGAATGCGATGGATGGATTGTGTGTGTGGACATGAGAAAGAAAGGAGTATGCGCTGAAGTTACGAATAATAGAGAGGAATGGAAGAGGAGAACATGTTGTGCCGACCCTATATAAATAGGATAAGGGCAGGGAGATGATGACTATTTGCCACCTTTTTAGTACAAAAAAATAATTGTGTTTGCTCGCAAACGAAAAAAAACCGACTTCAATTACATCGACAAGTAATACAACGTAATAAGACGAAAAAATAGTCAAGTAAATACGTGCTATTAAAGATTACTTAAAAAGTTGTAATCAGATCTCAATCTTATTTAAACAAGACTACATGACAAGTATTAGCTTTTGATTAAAGTAAGAATCATCAAAATCAGTACACCAAGTAAAAAGTTATGCGATATAATACAACGTTGGTCGACGAAAAAGTAGTCAAGTATTATTAGATATAACTCTAAAAGTACTTGTCAGATCTCAATTAAATTTAAATGGGACCACATAACACGCAACACCTTTCAATTAAAACAAAATTGATCGAAGTCGCCAGTCAAAATTTCTCAGTTAACATACATAAAAAAAATACAGTCGAATTGAGAACCTCCTCCTTTTTTGCAAGTTGGTTAAAAAAAACCACGATCAACTAGCACTTACAACGTGGAACCAAACTATAACTCATGCTAATACAAATCAACGTTAAGAAAGACAAGGATAAATATAATTATTATCAGTGTTTAAAAAAAATACTATAATTATGTATTGTAAGGACTAAAGAGTTATTAGAGCCGGTAGATCAGTTCATGGGTTTATTAAATCCAAATAAAGAAACAAACGTATACAGTCAAACCTGGATAAGTGAGAACTGGATTAGTGAGAAAACTCTATAAGTGAGAGTAATGGCCAGGACCCGTCATTTTAAGCTCCCAAAACCTCTATTAGCGAGAAACAGAAACCTCTGTAAGAGAGAGTCGTTTTTCCCTCATGGACCTCCATAAGTGAGACTGCTACTTATCTATATCTCTATAAGTGACAGTCGATCTTTATTTATATTATTTAGGAGGAACTATATGAGTAGTTACAATAAAAATACAGTAACAAATGACAAAACAAATTACAAATTTAACATCTGCTATTTTATGACTCATTCTTAACTTTCGTGAAACTTCCTACCATTGTTTTTGTATTGTTTTCTCGTCAATATTGTACCTATTCTATTTCGTGGAACTAAATAACGTTGTTATTTTATCGCATTCTTTTCCTTTCTTTCCATTTTTTTCGAATGCACACGTGTGCCTGTGTACCGTCCTGTTTGTCGGACTTACTCAGTTTATAGTAATCAATTGCGAAGGAAAGTTCTGTTCTGCATCATGTCAAAACGGAAAATTAAAGTACTGTCATTAAGTGATAAACTTTTGGAGACTTCGGAGAGTATTCAAATAAAAGACTTCTTCAGAAGGTGTCGATCGAATTGAATGATTTTATTAGGCAAAAATCGCAATATTTATACAGAAATATTTACAAAGAAAAATTATAATAACCAATAAAATAATTAGTTTTTTAACCAATTAGAAAGCGATTCTAATTAGTGCTATGCATTTCTTTTACGCATTATTTCCGTCTCTCTTTCACCGAGCGTGATTCGTGCTTCGTCGGAATTACTCGTGCGCTGTGTAGAACGACGTCGCGGGCGAAACTCTATTAATAACAGAGGCGCTCCCCGCGGCTTCCTCATTCGGCGGCAATCGACGTGGCGCGAGGACGTGTCGCGCGCTCTTTACTCAGCGGCGCGGCGTGACTGCAAATCTTGAAGATATACAGCTATACACGAAGAAAGGAGCTTGCTTGAAGATTTGTGAAGTTATGTGAATCTTGTGAATCTTGTACATCCGCTTCGTGCATGGCGTGCTGTGAAATATTTATTTACAAACAGCTCTTTTCAGAGCTAACGACGTCATTAATAATTCTTGTTTCTTAACATTAAAAAAAGTCCTTTTGAGGGCTAACTATCATTGTTTCTAACGAAAACCAAAACAGCCCTTCTCAGGGCTACCTACTTCATGTTTCTTACTCGAATCAGATGTCATTCTTCATGGTAAAGGTTTTCGAGGTAAACTGGTATTTTGAAGGTGTTTTAAAGGTATTGTTCAAGGTACGGTATTATAGGTAAGTAAATAAGGTAAGTAATTTTGTGCTAGTACATCGACTTACTATTACATACTACTTACGTAATAGTGAATCGATGTGGTAGCCACAGAGCTCCCCCTCAAGTGAAACGTACTGGCAGCTTGACGGGACGGCCGACTCGCGTTGTGATGTTCTTATGAATCGCGTTCGGTTGTGGCGTCTCGTTGCTATGCGTTTTGGCGGGAAATGAGTTCCGTGGCGAGGTATCTTGTAGCGACGACGTATTGTTAGGTATATCTTCCTGTAGTAAGTATGCAGGCTTGAGTCTATCTATCGATATGTTAGTTTCTCGATTTTGTAATTGTATCGTATATACTTTGTCTGTTCTCTTTATTACACGATACGGGCCTTCATACGGTGGTTGTAAGGGTTTTTTAATTGCGTCGACTCGGACGAATACGTGACTGCAGTCTTGTAGATCTTTATGAATGAAGAGAGGTTGTTTGCTGTTATGATGAGTCGTAGCGGTTTGCGGTCTGTTTAATTCTATTGCTTCTCTTATTTTGTTTATGTAACTATAGTCGCTCGTAGTTGTAGGTATCGATGTATTAAAGAAATCACCTGGTAGACGTAGGTTATAGCCGTATGTGAGTTCGGCTGGGCTAACTTCGGCGTCTGTGCGTAGGGTCGCTCGTAATCCGAGTAATACGGTAGGTAGTTCGTTGACCCATGTCCTTGAACTTGATAGCTTCGTTCGTAGCGCGGTTTTTAGTGTGCGATGCCAGCGTTCGATAATGCCGTTGCTAACCGGGTGATATGGAGTAGTTCGGTTTTTTGTAATTCCCATGATTTTCATTAAATTATTAAACAGCTGACTTTCGAATTGTCTGCCTTGGTCGCTAGTTAGTGTCGACGGACAGCCGAATCTTACGATCCAGTGTTTGTATATAGTTTCGGCGATTGTTTCTGCTGTTATATCGTCGGTAGGAATTGCTTCGGGCCACTTAGTTTCTCTGTCGATCATTGTTATAAGATAACGGTAACCTTGCATTGTCGTAGGTAATGGACCTACGATATCGACGTGAATATGATGAAAGCGTTCCGTTGGCGGGAATTTAGATGTCGCGCTGTACGTATGGCGTTGTATTTTATTTTTTTGACAGTCAATACAGCTCCTTGTCCAATTAGATACGTCGGTATTCATTGACGGCCAAAAATATTTCTGTGACGTCATCTTTCGAGTCGTACGCGTTCCAGGATGACTTATGTTATGTATACTTTTAAAAACTTGTTGTCGATATTGTTCAGGTATATAGGGTCGTATATTCGAAGTTGAAGTCTCACAATATAATTCGACGTCGGTGTTCGGGATGATAATTTTCTTTAAGTTGATGTTTTCTTGAAGTAATAACTGTTGTATCGTAGGATCTTGTTGCTGTGCGGATGCGATTTCTTCATAATTGATTATTGAGGGACATGTAATCGTTTCTATGCGGCTTAGGGCGTCGGCAACGATGTTTTGTTTACCACTCACGTGTCGTATATCGGTTGTAAATTCGCTAATAAATAATAATTGTCTCGTACGTCTCGGTGTTTCTGTAGATGAATTAATCTTATTCATTGCGAATGTGAGAGGCTTGTGATCGGTAAATATAATGAGTGGTCGGCCTTCAAACATCTTGCGGAAGTGTTTCACAGCCATGTAGATAGCTTGAAGTTCTCTGTCGTATGTTGAGTATCTCGATTGCGCGTCGGAGAATTTTTTTGAATAATAGCCGAGAGGTTGCCACGTTTTGTTTACGTATTGTTGTAGGACGGCGCCAGCTGACTTGTCGGACGCGTCACAGAATAATGCGTATGTAGCTTGATGAGATGGATGAGCAAGTAAAGCGGCGTTGCTAATGCTGTTTTTACATGCTTCGAATGCTTGTGTCGACTCTTCTGTCCACTGTATGACGGTCTTGTCTCGCTTTTTCACGTTGTGTAGGTATGCGTTTAGTGGCGCTTGTATAGACGCGGCGTTAGGTATGTGATCGCGATAAAAATTTAACATACCGAGGAAACGACGTAGCTCTTCGATGTTAGTGGGCTTCGGATACTTCATGATGATGTCGATCTTCTGTGTTGGGGGTTTAATACCGTCTTTTGATACGTGATATCCTAAGAATTGAACTTCTGTTTGACCGAAGTGACATTTCGAAGGATTTATTGTAATTCCGTGTTCTTCAAGTCTTCGTAGCACGGTTCTTAGGTGTTCTTTGTGAAGATCTTCGTTTTCAGATGCAAGTAGTACGTCGTCGATGAATGGAAATACGTAGGGCAGTCCGCTCAACACTTGATGAATGAATCGCTGGAATGTCTGGCCTGCGTTTTTTAAACCTGGACACATTCTCGGGAATTCGAATAATCCCATCGGTGTTATAATAGCTGTTTTTTCAATATCCTCGTCGCGGACGCAGAGTTGTTGATAAGCTCTGTTGAGATCTATTGTTGAAAATATTGTTTTTCCAGCGAGTTGATACGTGAAATCTTTGACGCGTGGTACCGGGTATCGATCGGCCTTGGTGATTGCGTTGAGACGGCGATAATCACCACAGACTCGTATGTCTCCGTTCTTCTTCGGTACGACGTGAAGAGGTGATGCCCATGGGCTCTTGCTGGGTCGACATAAACCTTGTTCGATCATGTTTTGAAACTCTTTCTTTACTTTTTCGTAGCGGTGTGGTGGTATAGGACGTGCACGACAATGTACGGGCGGGCCTTCGGTTTCGATATAGTGCTGGACGTTGATCTTGCTGTCGTTGATGTTCATTGAAGTTAGTCTTGTTATGCCGGGGAATTCTGAGAGTATGTCGTGGTAAACGTTGTTACAGTCTATGCTTCGTACTGTAGGTATAGATGTAGCTCGAACGGGTGCTTTGACTGTTAAGTTAGTGACGTTGTCGATAAGTTTCTTGTTTTTTAAATCCACGATGAGTTGATGATGCTTCAGAAAATCGGCTCCTAGTATCGGTTTTGACACGTCGGCGACAATGAACTTCCACTTGTATGGACGGCGAAGGCTGAGGTCGAGTTCGAGTGTTTTTTCACCGTATGTCGATATAGTAGTGTTGTTAGCGGCGTAGAGTTTGAATGGCAGCGGTGTAGTGAATTGAGTTTTCTTTCTAGGTAGGACGGATATGTTAGCTCCCGTGTCTACTAAGAAAGATATTCCTGTTTTCTTGTCTGTGACGAATAGGCGGTAGGAGTATTCTTGAGCGCCGGATTCCGCCTCTGCCAGCGTTCTCTCTAGTTTTCCGCTTGCTTTTCTTTATTAGCCACGAAGGAACACGGTGACCTACAGTTTCTTGCCTGGGCTCCGAAACGTAGGTGGTAGTAACACGCTGACGAAGGTGTATTTTCTCTTGATCGGTATTTGTATCGCGGGTTGTATGTACGGCTTCGAGAACGGTTTCTTCTGTAGTTATGTTGCGGTGGTCTTGATTTTAATTCAGCGATTTCTATGGAGAGTTTTCTTATTTCATTTATTAAGAAGTTTGTGTCTATTTGTGATGCGGGCGTAGGAGGCGGTAGTGTCGTGCTGACGGCGGCGACTTCGCGGTGTTGTTCTAGCATCTTGTCAGCGAGCAGTGCGAGTTCTTCTAACGCAGTCTTCGTGCTGAAAGAGTCGCTCACGGCTAGGACTGAGCGGATGTGTGGAGGTAGGTGGTTGGTCCACAGGATGCGTAGCGTGGCGTCGGGGATTCTGTCACGAGCGAGATCTCGCATCCGACGTAGTAGATGTGACGGCTTCTGATCTCCTAGTTCCATTTCAGACAAGAGCTTTTGAAACTGTCGGTTGTCTGACTCTTCGTACGCAGTGATGAGACGTTCTTTAATAGCTTGATATGGCTTGCTTTCAGGTGGATTGTAGAGAAGGTCTGATATTTGTTCGATATCTTGCTTTTCTAAACGAGCGATAACCATCTGTGCTAGTTGTTGTTCGCCTTTCTTCTGATCGTGAGTAGCGGCTTCGAAGCTGTAGAACCATAATCGAACACGGTCGCGCCAGAAAGGTGGAATTCGCAGCGAAAGCGAAATATTCGCGATTTCTGAAGGCTGGCTGGCTAGCTGGCTGGCGGTGGCAGCGGCAGCGGCAGCGGCGGTGGCGGCGGGCAGGGATTCGGTGGTTCTTGCTTTTTCCATTTTCTTCACGAGCAGGGATTCCTCTTGTTCTTGTTCAGCGTCGGGTCACCACTTTGGAGACTTCGGAGAGTATTCAAATAAAAGACTTCTTCAGAAGGTGTCGATCGAATTGAATGATTTTATTAGGCAAAAATCGCAATATTTATACAGAAATATTTACAAAGAAAAATTATAATAACCAATAAAATAATTAGTTTTTTAACCAATTAGAAAGCGATTCTAATTAGTGCTATGCATTTCTTTTACGCATTATTTCCGTCTCTCTTTCACCGAGCGTGATTCGTGCTTCGTCGGAATTACTCGTGCGCTGTGTAGAACGACGTCGCGGGCGAAACTCTATTAATAACAGAGGCGCTCCCCGCGGCTTCCTCATTCGGCGGCAATCGACGTGGCGCGAGGACGTGTCGCGCGCTCTTTACTCAGCGGCGCGGCGTGACTGCAAATCTTGAAGATATACAGCTATACACGAAGAAAGGAGCTTGCTTGAAGATTTGTGAAGTTATGTGAATCTTGTGAATCTTGTACATCCGCTTCGTGCATGGCGTGCTGTGAAATATTTATTTACAAACAGCTCTTTTCAGAGCTAACGACGTCATTAATAATTCTTGTTTCTTAACATTAAAAAAAGTCCTTTTGAGGGCTAACTATCATTGTTTCTAACGAAAACCAAAACAGCCCTTCTCAGGGCTACCTACTTCATGTTTCTTACTCGAATCAGATGTCATTCTTCATGGTAAAGGTTTTCGAGGTAAACTGGTATTTTGAAGGTGTTTTAAAGGTATTGTTCAAGGTACGGTATTATAGGTAAGTAAATAAGGTAAGTAATTTTGTGCTAGTACATCGACTTACTATTACATACTACTTACGTAATAGTGAATCGATGTGGTAGCCACAAACTTAAAATAGTGAATGCATTTGAATCCGAAAAATCGTGAAATGAAATTCAGAGGGAGTTTAATTTACCAGAATCCACCTATTATAAAATTATAAAATCAAAAGACTATAAAGTGCTATGACTTGTTATTGCTGCGTACCCCTATTAGAGAGAAACGTTACCCATGTACCTGCATTAGCGACAAACTCGAGTTAGTGAGAAACCTCTATAAGCGAGAATGAGATTGTGCTCCCTTGAACTCTCGCTTATCCAGGTTTGACGTATTTCCTTTTTAACCGACTTCCAAAAAGCTCAGAACTTTTGACTGGGTGGACCGATTTCGATTAATTTTGTTTTAATTGAAAGGTATTGCGTGTCATGTGGTCCCATTTAAATTTAATTGAGATCTGACAAGTACTTTTATAGTTACATCTAATAATGCGTATATATTTACTTGACTACTTTTTCGTCGACCTACGTTATATTAAACCGCGTAACTTTTCACTGGATTTATCATTTTTGATGATTCTTACTATTATCAAAATCAATTATTTAAATTTGATCGAGATCTGATACTACTTTTTGAGTAATCTTTGATAACGCGTATTTACTTGACGGTTTTTTGGTCTTATTAAGTTGTATTACTTGTCGATGTACCTACTTGAAGTCGGTTTTTTTTCGTTTGCGAGCAAACACAATTATTTATAATATTAATTTGCAATAATAATAATAAAAACTCTTTATTGTACACCAAAGAAAATGAGCAAAATCACAAAAATAAAAACAGGAGATAAGTACAAAAGGCGGCCTTATCGCTAATGAGCGATCTCTTCCAGGCAACCTTTGGGCAGAGGAAATGGTATAAACAAATGTATGTAGATGGTCTAGGTGTACAGTTTTATCAAAATACATACAATATATTTAAATCAATAAATAATTTAAAAAAATAGCAAAATAAAAATAAAGAAGATGTACGTACATAGCATATGTATATAAATGCAAAGTTTTAATAGACATACATAAACGTATATAGGCACAAATTAACGAATTATTGTGATACGATTCAAAGCGAAGACTGGGGATAATACTTACTATTTGTAAAATTGTAACATATTTTTTCCACCACAAATACTTTTTGTACTCATCTCCAAATCCAGCAATTAAGTAATATGTGTACATGAATGTATGAACTATAGCATTAAAGAATCCTACTAGAATTCCTTGACCACCTGTAAGATGAAATAAAACACCATTCATTACAATATTTTTAAACGTTTATGATCGCTATGAATACTTTTGACGGTGACGTCACCTTTGACCATGGCACCTTAAAGGTCGCCGAAGTATCGGGAGTTTTAAAATAATAAGTGCGGTAGGTCCCTTAGAATAAAAAGTGATCATTCTCTCTCAAAAAGAGCAAAGGGCATCTCGTATAATTTCATAAAGCAAATTAAAAATCCAGTAGTATTGTTAAAAAAACTTTTATTTAACTAGCACACGATAAATACATATATAGAGAGAATAATTAAATTGTCGTGAACTTAGTACCCAAATAATATTGTTTGTTTGTTGATTATATTGTTTGTGTGCTTCTTATGGTCGATTTACATGAGACGAGCGAATGCTCATTCTATCCCCATTACATCAAATTCTTATCAAATTCTTTTAGTGTAAACAGGCGTAGAGCATTTTTTCGTTGTTATATATAATTATTAATACGAGTGTTCGAAGATCAAGTAAGAATGCTCTTGTTCTAGCTCTAGCTCTTTGTTCGTTTGGTCTAAATCCACCCTTAGACACTCGATGCATCAGATGTGTGTGCATGTATACACACATAAAATAAAATACAATATTTCATATTTTTTTCATAATTTTCGTAACAAATTTACGTACATTCATATTGATATTTTGTTAAGAGGAATTACAAATTTTGATACACGAAGACAGTGTTAATAAAAGTATAATTAAAAGGTACCTGGATAATATGTTGCACCGAACCACGCAGAGATTGGCATCAAAGTGTGATGGTGTAAATGTAGGGAAGATATTTGTCTATTCGATTTTCTTAAGACAAAGAAAACAGTGTCCAATAATTCAGATATTTTTGCCATGTAAAATATCCACACTCCACGAGCAACCTGAAAATAGTTTTATATTTGATTATACTTATCTGTTTCTGTGTTTTTTGTCACGAATGTCTAAAAACAAGAGAAACGAGAGATAGAGTTTTATAGCCGAAATCTACATTACGTTAGCTATTTGGCTACCGTCGACAACGGACAACTGCAACATAAGGCCTCGTTTACGGAGACGCGGAGCGTAGTGCGTAGCGTGTGGCGTGGCGGAACGCACTAAATTCAAACGTAGGGCGTTGTATGAGTGCGCTTACGGAGAAGCGGTTTTACACGCGTTCATTTTCATACATTTTGACACACGCGCGACGCTACGCCATACGCTACGCACTACGCCCCGCGTCTCCGTAAACGAGGCCTAAGAGGAGTTGTGGATGCATTGCCTCGACGCTTGAAAACACCCAAATTATAAAATATTAGTTTTTTTTTTTAATTATTAATACTCGTACATACTTAGGTACTTTAAGGGTGGATTTAGACCAAACGAACAAAGAGCTAGAGCTAGAACAAGAGCATTCTTTCTTGATCTTCGAACACTCGTATTCATATCACTCATATTACTCGTATTCGTATCGTCACATATAACAACGAAAGAATGCTCTACGCCTGTTTACACTAAAAGAATTTGATAAGAATTTGATGTAGTGGGGATAGAATGAGCATTCGCTCGTCTGATGTAAATCGACCATAAGATTGAGTTTCTTTCATTATTTTTCACTTTTTAAAGGGAACTCAGGTAATTGAATCGGGGCCTTTTTTTAATATTTAATATAATTTTTATTTTATGCTTTTTATAGGTACACACTTATTATAATGTAGATTTTGTTGAGTTGTTAATACATAGATTCTTGTCGAAATTTTACAAATTTATATTTAATAATAAATAATTCTCTCTTTTTCTCTTTTAACTAATTTTCTCCCCACTTTTTCATTGAACATTATTTTGTAATGTGCACGTGATGCGCTTTTATTTGAGACCCCACTCGATTATATTTGCAAACATTTGGTTATTCTTCCCCAATTTCACCCCCCACAACTTTTAAACGACTCAACCGGTTTTCATCAAACATGTCTAAAAACACTCGCCCGTGACTCACCTTTCATACGAAAAAAAAAACTAAATTGAAATCGCTTCATCAGTTCGCGAGCTACGGAGCCACAAACAGACAGACAGACAGACAGACAGATAGACACGTCAAACTTATAACACCCCTCTTTTTGCGTCGGGGGTTAAAAAGATCTTGTTGCAACTTTTTACTAGAATATACGAAAAGACTTTTCCCCGACCTATTATATATACATAATACATACAACAATATAAAAAAAAGTGTGTGTGTCAGCTCTGACGCACGACTGGAGTTTACTTCTTCAGATCGACTCTCTAAATATGCACAAAAAGACTTTATAGTCTAAGAAAAAGATTAATACCATATCAAATGATAAATAAATGAGTAAAATAATGCCATCGACAGATGATAATATTATAAGATGATATTAGAAAACGTCGTAACCGATACCGTCGTCGTAGCCGGTACCGTCGTAAACGTTACAGATAAACGTAGCTGATAGATAGCGCCCAAAAACGTAACGAGGTCATTCGTTCAACAGATTTTACACCTCACATTTTTTTCATACCGGGGGCCTTATATGAAAATCGATTCTTAAGGAGTAAATTCCAGAAAATGATACAATATAACCCGTTTCGTTATGTAGGTACCTCGGTTTTTAAATGAGCCAATTTTATTGACTAAAACCAATTTCAATAATATTTTGATGATTTTATATTTTATTTTCTGAGGACGAATAAAATAAAAAAATGTGTGCGTATAAAGTACACATGTCAGAAGTGAAACTTCTTTGGCAAACTAACTAAAAGAAAAAAACTAAATCAAAAAAACTAATTAAAAAAAAGAATTTAAAATACATAAATAAAACTAATAAAAAAATAAAAAAAGCCAACGTCACGCGGTGTTCCCAGGCGGTCAGCCATCCAAGTATAGAGTATAAACCGTCGAGCGACCGGTAACGCGGCAGCGCGCTGCTGCGTTACCGGTCGCTCAAATTTTACCCCTCATGCGCCTAAAGAAGTTTCACTTCAAAAATGTAACCTGCTTTGTATCCACGAAATTTATACAAGATGAAACTACCTAAATGTATTAAACTATTACAAATAGACAAGATATAGACTCTTACCCATTTCGCTACAGCAGGATCTGAGGACAGGCCTTGACAATTGAAATCAAAATTGTGAAATAGTATGTATTGTAATGCCTAAAATTATTAAATATATCATTATAAGTATTAAACTAAAGTTTTTACATACAAAACATTCAAATATTACGTTGTGTGATGTGGCATTGCAAACGCTATACATGAAAACAATATGTGCGACAAAAAATTACAATATTTTGTTTGGAGAAGCTCGACTGGGGAAGTACCTCAATCTCACAGAAGATCACAAGAAGCTTAAGCTAAATAATGCTGCTCTCAAGCAACATTGTGTTCCTGTGGTGAGTAAGGTTGCCAGAGCTCCTGGGGAGGTCGCGGGTAGGATAAGCAACGCGCTTGTGATACCTGTAGTGTTGCAGACGTCTGTAGGCTACGGTAACCGCTATTGATCATGTGGGGCGTATACTTGTTTATCGAACTAGTTGTAGAGAAAAAACGTACGATTTGCGTTAGATCTTTGGCGGAAAGAATAAAATGTGTTTTACATAAGACACGATTAGGTTAATTGATTATTAAATTCAGTAACATATTGTGTTACTATAATAGCATTAACATACAAGAAAAGAAAAAAAAACAAGCAAATACAGATTGAGAGAAGGACTCATTCTGTTTGTATTTTCTTTTTTGGTTTTGACAGTAAAATTATGTCTTGAAGAGCTGTAAACGCAGAAAGTATTTATTTTAGAAATGAGCTATATAAATATAATTCATTCGCTTGGTATACTTGCAATGCAAACGTGTTAATGCATTCGATTGTTATGTGAACTTTTGCTATAATATAGTTTTAAAAAAAATCGCCAAATGATTATTCAGAATTAAACAGAATTTTTTAATATTGCCATGGTCAATGATGTTTGAAAAAATAACAATTTAGTGTGGATTTGTCAAGCATTTTTGGGTAAAAAAGTAAGCACACAAACATCTTACCTCTTGAAACATATAAATACTCAAGAATATTTGAAGTAAATTATATACTATCATCGGTTTTCTCACATCGAATGGATCTCGGTGTTTCATAAGCCTTGGTCCAAGTCGCGTGCAAAAGTACAAATAGGGAATTATAATACATATCAAATGAAATGGTTTCCCCACCAGGAACCAGTCTCTCGATATTGGACCTGAAAAAGGGTAAAAGTCAATATTATGCAAGGTTTTTATTTATTTTCAGGGCAATATCGAATAATATGGGTACTAATATAAGATGAAATTCATAATTATAATTCTAAAAAAGTATACTGATACATATTTGTTTACTCGCAAACGAAAAAAAATACCTAATTAATTAAAAAAATATTTATATTCATGTATAGTTATTAATACTGAAGAATAGTATTCGTTTCGCAGCGCTGACAAAAAATCAGCTGGTTAGTAATAATTTGATGACCTCGTAAGGTCATCAAAAATTGACTTTTTTTGTTTTCTTTTTTCTTTTAGTTAGATAATATTTATATAATTTAATAGTAATTTTTGCTGGCTTTGAAATACACAGGCCAAAGATGGGCAGCAGCGTCTTCGGTGCGACAAAGCCTGCCCTGCGGTCACCAACCCGCCTGCCCAGCGTGGTGACTATGGGCAAAACACATGAGTTCGCGTCGTAATGTCGGGCGCGAACTTGTGGAGGCCTATGTCCAACAGTGGACTGTGATAGGCTGTAGTGTGTGTGTGTGTGTGTGTGTGTGTTAATAGTAATATTGTCTCACAAATTGCGTGGTAAGTTATCCCGGTACTACGCTCTTTGCTGCTCTAACCCCTGCTATCTCTGTTAGCTACCACAATCGACAGTTTTCGTAGAGGAATTTTTTGTTCGTCTCATCAAAATGAAGCTACTCCCGGAAAATTAGCTTGATGACAAGGGCTGCAACCCCACAAACTTGGATTTAACTTTGCACTAACCGCCTCCTTCATATTTAAAAAATAAAATTGCGTCTTCTAACAACCGCATGCAAAGCCCAAAAAATTTAACATTTCAATGGACTATATACTTGTATGTAATTTGAAACAATATGATAAAGAAGGTTATGAATTGTACGTTCTGTGAAAGTCTATGATAGTCTTAGATTTATTACTTTTAAATTTCAGCAAGTTTCTCAATAACCAATCTGCTATTCTCTGCTGTTTTGTAGGATGTTTGCAATGTAGTTCCTTGAAACATCATTGATGCATCTCATACTTGTTCTTCTTCTTGTCAATTGTCATTAATACTTACTTCTATATGTTTTCAGGGTCTACATTTCGACTCTTCCAGTTTATTCGATCTTCTACGTCATTCGGGGTTAAATAATTGGCTCTTATGTCTGCAGACGTCAGTCTGGCCATGGATTTCTTGGACGCACGGGAGGTCTAGTTTAAGGGCCCGGCATGTCAAGCCACTTTCTTCTAACGTAGTTTTCAAACCGGTAAGTGACATTTTCATACTACTCCAGATGCTGCTTGTGGAGCAGCTGATCTGTTAGGTCATGAACCCCAAGACATAACATATAAGAAGTATCGTCGACATGGTAAATGATCTCTTATTTTCCCAATATGTCATCAATTATACTCACTTACATAAACGAGGAATAGTGTAGGGCCAAGGATGCTTCTTTTTGGCACACAAATCCAACTGGTTCATTGTTTGGCCGTGTAACCATACACGGGCAATTGCGGGTTCAATTCCCGCTTGGGATATATATTTGTATTTATACAAATAATTGTCTTCAGTCTAGGTATCTATCCTTCTGGGTCTCCTTATAGATACCTAAGTGTTGCTACGGAAAGTAAAGAATAGAACTACATAACCGCATTAGAGTAGATGATTCAGCCTGTAACATCCCACTGCTGGGCATAGGCCTCTTTCTCCATCTAGGAGAAGTATTGGAGTTTAATCCACCACGCTGCTCCATTGCGGGTTGGCGGCTAATGACTAGCTTTCAATGACTTGTATATTTATAAAGTTAGTAGTAATAGTATATAAAGTTTATAATAATAGTAAGTAGTTACTTTGAAAACACTGTAATAACATACGGGAAACATATTTAAATACCTAGTTAAATAACTACAATGAATAAGAATAAATTAATGAGTGTTAATTACACATTCAACTATTTAGTTACAGTTAAATAAATGCATAAGGTCATCGTGACTGCGCACTAGCAAGCCCTTACACTACTAATTAAAAATATTTTCTTTTGTACGACTAATAGTCGTAAATTTTGCACTTAACTCGTGCTTTAAAAAGAAAAAAAATAGTGGATTCCTAAATTGTCTTTTATTTCTTCTTATCTTGGCTGCTTTTATGATTTCGTCTCGCTTGTTTCGCCATAGACTACTCATTAGTTATAATTAACCTTGATAGATTTTTGTTGTTTTTAGCAAACAAGGAAGATTTTTTTAAGGTCATATTTTTGCCACCTAGTCTATATCCAGTTCTTCAATATCAACGCCTGCAAGAAGGTTTTCGCTTCCATTTTCAGGCACTCTAGAAAATTCCATTTCGTTGCCAAGGTATGGTTGCGTTTGTGCTGCTTTAAATATCCTTAACTCTAATTTACAGTCACATCAAGTCTAAGTCTAATTACAGTTCTTCAATTCTACATATCAGTTAGTATGAATTCAGCGATATATTTTGAGCTATTTAGCGATCCGTGGCAACTTCGAGTTTTGCTATCAGCGAGGAGATATCTTGTGTAAGAAGTTAGACTTCATCTAGCTATTTTAATGAAACAACTTTTTTAGGATTTTATCGCGGTTTATTAAGTTTTTTAGATGCCCGACGTTTCGGATAATTTACAGCAACCGTGGTCACGTGAGGACTTCGTCTATCTAGCTTCTTTACTTTGTTACTCGTGTACGTGTCAATACAATAGTAGTTTACAAGAAGTCGCTAAACTTAAATTATGAAATTATATGAATCTATATGTATAAAAGAGATTTCCACCCATTGACTCATCACGATATCTCTGGAACCATAAGGCGTAGAGACTTGAAATTTGGTAGAAATATTCCTTTCGCCGAGTAGAGGTCACGCCGAGAGAGGAGCATTTATTTGTTAGTCGTAGTGTTTAACATGCCTCAAATGTGTGATTCCGGCTCTGGTTCAATGTCTGCCTTTATAATAATTATTATAACTTTCGAATATAATATTTTTTAAATATTACAACTTACAAGTCAGCTCGTAAAAGACGTAATTATAACCGTCGACAACATCTTGTAATACACCAAACATCGTTCATCAACTCAGCACTGGGAAGTTGACAAGAAACTCACACGCAACTCCACAGGCATAAAACTAAACTCGATTTATGAACTTGTAAACGTATTTATAATCATTTGATTATCATAAACCAAAGGTTAAAATACCCATAAATTATATATTCAAAAGTAAATAACATTGTTTTTTTTATATGGAAGAGTCTAAGAAATATATCAGAATACGTTTGAACAACAATCTATACTTAATTTAGTAAAGAGGTAAAGAGGTAAAGTTTCTAACTTTATTTGTTTGTAGGGGGTAATCTTCGCAAATACTGATCCGATCGTGAAAATTCTTTCATTAACAGAAAGCTACACTATTCAGGAGTGATAAAAGCTATATTTTATTGTTATTGAACAAAAAAATCAGTCAAGAATAATAGTATATGTAAATCAAGTCGGAGAAATGCGAGTGAGATGAAAACTTTACTATATATTTGCATCACAAAAATAATAATTTACGCCCAATCAAGTGGGCACGGTAGGGTCAGCTAGTTTTATATAATTTTACACAAAATTGATAGGTCAGAAAATTTTACACAAAATTGATAGGTCAGAATTGAGGTCAGATTTGTATACCTTTAAGAAAGAGTTTTAAAATTTATATGGATAAACACGATCGATTTACGGTTCATTCAAGTACTAGTTATTATACTTTTGACTATATAATATGTATAGTAGCTGTTGCCACTGCTTCCTCGCGTAGAAATCGATCATAATATTAACAAAAATGTGCTAAAGTAGTACGTAATAATAATAAAAAAACTCTTTATCGTACATCAAAAAATGAGCAAAATTACAAAAATAAAAACAGGAGATAAGTACAAAAGGCGGCCTTATCGCTAATGAGCGATCTCTTCCAGGCAACCTTTGGGTAGAGGAAATGTTATACATATATGAAGATGGTCTAGGTGCACAGTTTTATCTAAACATATACAATATATTCAAACCAATAAATAATTTAAAAAAAATAATAGAACAATAAAAATAAAGCATACGTAATTATTATATTACAATAAATTATTATGGTTTCGACTTTCGTGCCCTAAAACTACCAGATAGCTCGCTCTTTATCAGGTTTCATGGAAAAGTCGTGCGAAACAGTCTTCTATTAATTTTACTCCAGCCGTTTTTAGATAATTTCGGTAATACAAAATAATCTCTTATATATGTGTGTCCTATATGTCCTATGTATGTATTTATAAATATTTCTCACCTTCAATATGACAAACAATCTTTCAATGTGTATTGAAGATTAAATAAAAATGCCAATCAAAGATTTAATTTCAAAATGCTGAAATAAATATTTATGTGCTTGTGATTAAAATCGGAAGGATAAAGTGTCCATGCTCTTTCAGACTAAACTGTTTATGAATTGTCAACTCTTACATTACATTAACATTATTTTTTTTGGATTTATGTGCGAACTATCAAACCCTAATTCAAGCCCTGTAAGTATAATAATTGTGTTTGCTCGCAAACGAAAAAAAACCGACTTCGAATTATTGTAACCTTTTTTTTACTTACTCTTCCCTACCTGTTACCATTTATTGATTTCGAGCAAAAATAGGCAAAAAATGCGTTTTTTGTATGGGAGCGACCCTTAAATATTTATTTTATTTTAATATTACTATTTAGTATTAAAGTAAAAATATAACTGAGCATTTTGTGAATATTTCAAGCGCCTACTTGTTGCCATTATCGATATCGAGCAAAAAAGGCAAAAAATCGCGTTTGTTGTATGGGAGCCCCCCTTAAGTATTTTTTTTTAGTATTTGTTGTTATAGCGGGAACAGAAATACATAATTTGCCCGCCTGCCCAGCACTGACTATGGGCAAAACACATGAGTTCACACCGTTTTCGACGTGAACTTAGAGAGGCCTATGTCCAGCAGTGAACTGCGATAAGCTGAAGTGATGATCAGTTTCATATAAAGTACAATTTTAATCATTTAACGTTGTGTCCATTGCTTATAAGTATATTTTAATGGTTCTCATCATTGGATCATCATCATAGATGCCTGATGATGATCCAATAAAGGGATTGAAACGTTGCATAAATGTACAATTGGTGGTTTGATTGGCACCTCACGTCCACGTTCCTGAGAACCGTTAAAATATACGTACAATTTTAATTTTTCTGAAAAAAAGCCCAAACTACTTACTCGTAGTACGATGACTTTGTACAATTTAATATATGCATCTACTTGACCTAGGGAACTTCGCATCGCCACATTTTTGTTGTTGAATATGTCTATATTTTATTTTAAATTTTCTTTTATAATTAAATTAAACTTTGTCCTGAGAATTACAAACGCTAAAAAGTTATCCAATTCGTTGCAGTCGTTTAGAAGTTATGCGAATAAATTCCGCCAATTCATTTTTAATAAAAAATAAAATAAGAATAACATCAAAAATTATCCGGATTGCTGAGTAGAAATCGGTTTTGATCCTAAATCGACCACTGTGGCAGACTCTCATGAATCATAGTATGAGGTTCATACCCAGCTTGTCATTATTGTTTCTTACAAGAATGTAATGAAGCATTCATTAAAATCAGTTTTTTTTTTAAATTATAATTGTTCAAAATTTAAATTTTATTAATTTATATATTGGTCGCGCGTTGGCGCAGCGGTCACAGCACTGGATTGCGATTGGCTGTTCGCAGGCGGTTGCGGGTTCGATCCCCGCACACGACAACATTTGTATTGGCCATACGGATGTTTGCCGTGGATTGGGTTTTTATGCAGTCCTTGTGGGTCTTCTTCTTCTGCTTCTTTTATTTTTGGCATACGATCGCCATTTGCGACATTCTGCCAGTGTCAATTATAAATCAATATAAAAATAACAAGCGGACTTGGAATTTTAATTTTGAACAATTTTGTTGTTCGAAGAATATATAAATATTTTAATTATAAAAATATATAATTTACTAGCTGACCCGGCAAACTTCGTACCGCCTAACAGCAGATTCTTTAATTCTTTTTTTTTGAAACCCCTCGACTAACACTTAAACTTTATATATAGTATAGTATTAAAGTTCAAATTGACTTTTAAGTATTATTACGAATCTTTTTTATGGGAATATAGAAAATTGTTGTTTTTAGACTTTTTCAGGCAATTTTTTAAATTTTTCTCTCCGTAACAACCATCCTCGTACTTCAAGAAATATTATAAAAAAAGACTTAGCAAAATCGGTTCAGCCGCTCTCGATATTTGCGCTTAGCAACACATTCAGCGATTCATTTTTATATATATAGAGATTTGTGGAGTTAGAACAATTAAGGATTTGAATAATATATAGAATAGATATTATAAACTTCTAATTCACGAGGACAAGTTATAGATAAATTAAATTTTAATGTTTTTAGCGTTAATAAATTTTGCAAGGATAGAAACCACCATAGGATCTTTAAAGAAGTGTAATTAAGCGAAGTGAAATTAATAGGAAGTGGGATATTAAGTTGGGATAAATTATCAAGGAGGCAAAAAGAATTATTAATTGGACAAGAGAGGGAGATATGGTCGAGAGTTCCTTCATCTAATCCTTGTGGGTCTAAATCTAATCCTTGTGGGTCTCCCCACCGTGCCTCGGAGAGAACGTTAAGCCGTCGGTCCCGGTTGTTATCATGTACACCTGATAGCAATTGTTTCCCATAGTAGGAAATTTTTGTCATAAGAATAATTTTAAAATGTATTTAGTTATTAATGTTTGAAATAGTACTTCACCATCACGACGATCACGATTACGAAAATAGTACTTACAATAAAAAAATAATTTTATACGAAAAATTGTTTTAATTGACTATGTTCTCTGTCAACAAAATATTTTTAACGTGGTTATAATAAAAAGCATCAAAATATGTTGTTTTATCATATATCATATCTATGTTTCTATCTATCTTTCTCATTCTATCTTTTCTATCCTTAGAAAATAATTTCGAAACATGATATGTAGGTATATATGAAATAAATGAAAGGGGTTGTTGGTCTTAAATTATTTATTAGAAAAATAAATAAAATACGCATATATAATATTGTATCCTAGGAAGTAATACTTGTATTTATTCGCTAGCAAAAACCAAACGACTTTTATTTACATCGACAAGTAATACTAACATAATGGGGTGCTTGGTATCGAAAATGAGGATCATTTTATTAGTTACTATTTGCAATATTACAATTATTATAATAATATGATTAAGCAACACAAGTTTTTTCACTTTAAATTGAAATTTTGTTAATATCTTAATATTCATATTAATCTTAATCTGAATCTATACTAATATTATAAAGAGGTAAAGTTTATAATTTTGTTTGTATATACGGGGTAATCTTCGCAAATACTGATCCGATCATGAAAATTCTTTCGCTAACAGAAAGCTACACTATTCAGGAGTGACAAGATAAAAGGAAAAAGATAAAAATATATAAAGATTTTAAATCAGCAGGATTTGAACCTGCGCCCTCTGACGTGCCGTGTCAACAATTCAATCTAATCAAGCATTATTAGGTATTTGCCTTAGAAATTAATTGGTGATTTTAAAACATTTATATTTATCTGATTTGCTGAAAATAGTGAGAGTGTATTGGAACATATCAAATTCCACCGTACCCTTCTTATGTGAAATGGATTATAACGCCCAACGAAGTGGGCACGGGTCGGCTAGTTAATTATAATAATAATTGATTGTTGGATTTTATATTGCAGTAACACAAACTCTCTTAAACAAAAATTATTTTCTACTTTTTAGTTCGATTGCTATTAAAGCGTGTTTTTTTTGCTTTTTTAAACTATAATTTATTTTCTAAATTTTTAGTGTCAAGACGACAATAAAAATAAAAATTGTCGAAATATTAAAACAATAAAGAAAATACTACTACAATTATAATATTCGAGGATTGAGAGCGGATGCGCGAGCAGCAATTGGTAGCAGCGACCAATAAGGAAATTTGTCTTTTGAAAGTGGAGGAAATTAGAACGAGGAACAGGCCGTAGGCAGCAGGGGGCCAATCGGTAGCAATAGAAAGAGAATAACATTTTCATTGGCGTTCTGCAAGTGGTATAGGCTTAATAACCTGCTCATTAATCTAAAAAAAATTTTATCATGATTATCCTAGTCGGGAATTTAACATAACGTTATGAGATTATTGTATTGTCATCGGCCCTTGAACCCTGTGCGAATTTCCAAGTTAATCAGAGTCCTAAAAGTACATAGGTGAAAATGAAGTTCAAAGATTCCGTTACATACATACAAGTCAAGCTAATAAAAGCGTGTTGACTTTAACATAAAGTTACGAGATTATTGTAGTGTTGTCGGCCCTTGACCCCTGTGCAAATTTCCAAGTTAATCAGACTCCTAGAAGTACATAGGTGAAAATGAAGTTCAAAGATTCCGTTACATACATACATACATACAGGTCAAGCTAATAAAAGCGTGTTAAAATGAAATCGTTTGGTGTCGTGGGACACCAGATAGGAACGAAGTTCCTTATTACAATATATTTATTTCAAGATCTATTCGAGTTATAAAGAAAATAATTGGGTGTACTTCCGAAAAGATCTTACCTCCGATCGATCTGAAATTTTATACTAACATATTTTGACCTCCTTACCAGGAATATTATAACAAAAATTGGCGCAAAAAAAAATAACCCTAACCTATATAACCCTAACGAAAATTGGAGCAAACGCCATTTTAATAGAGAATGACATAATATTCTAATAAAATAAGTCAGATTGTGTGCTAGAATATAGGTACAGAAATCCAAAAAATACCCAAAACTGAATCGGAGCACCCCACTATCCACGTGGTCTTGGTCTGTCCTACCCCTAGAGTGTTCCGTAGAGAGCCGGAGTGGCTTAGTTTGGTCGCCTTCGGCCTACTCTAGAGTGGTCTCGTAGACGTCTATGATACGTAGTATCTAAACTAATCTGTGCGTTTATGTTATCTATGTCAGTTCATATCATTTGTTGCTCTTGTAGTCGAGAGATCATTTTTACGTAAGTACGTGAAATATGAAGCGTAAAAGTGGTTTTGAAGCTGAGGAACGGAGCATGAGTGCATTTCGCGCAGCGCCGGAGCTTAAACAATATTATTCGGTAGGTCTTTAGACCATCCTACCTCAAAACTTTAACAGTGATAATTATCTCTATAACCATGGGGTTCAGCAGCGTGGGAATGATACCAGAAGGTAATCCCTCCCCTCTCCGCCCCTCTCCCCCCAAAACCCCACAAATTATTTAAAAAGTATTCTAAAGACTAGCCCAGAAGTCAAACATGTTAACAATTTCTTTTTGGTTTCTTTTTAGAAGAAAGAAACCCCCCAGGAGCTTTGTTCACCTTACTCACCTTGAAAAAAATTGAAAATAATATTTGTTGCTATACAATTAACAGCGCTTACAAAAATACAGTACCTACAGTCTTTAGTATAAAATCCACACCATGAAATACAATACAATACTGCAGTAAAATTTTATTTACTTACAACGTTACTAAGGTCATAACTTGGCTGTTTGCAAACGAAGGTAGGGACTGACTCCTAACTAGATACCTGTGTTTAGGACTCACCATGGGAACACAACACTGCTTGATAGCAGTATTATTTCAGCTGTGATCTTCTGTAAGGTCGAGGTACTTCCCCAATCGGGCTGCTCCAGATTTTGGGCTGGATATTTCTCGTTGTGCCCTACCTCAGTTCAGTAGAATTCGTTCCCAAATAAATAAATAAAGTTATATTTATTTTCAATGATCGAAATGATAAATCATTAAGATAATAATTTCAATAAATTTTACCCATAGTTAGCTTTTATTTATAGTTTTTCTTTTTGACGACATATTGTATTTATAGTCCAGTCAGTCAAGACAATTTATTCATTATAATTCCAAAAGTTTTCAAATTTTGATGTAAGGTCGGGAATGGTATTAAAACAAACTATAAAATTTTGCATTCTGTTCTGCGGTCCGGAACATTGATAAAATGGCAATCAAAAATTAATTTTTGCTGTATGGTCGTGAAAAAAATTCCAAAAGTTCTGCATACTTGGGGAACTTTTCAATAATATAATATTTCATATCACGTATTAAATTTGCAACCAATCTAAGTGTACGGAACATTTTTTGTTATTGAAAATTAATGTGTCAAGTTTGCAAAACTTTTGGAACGTTTTCATTAAGTTTAATAAAAAAAAAACAACAAACGCGCCGTCGACGCGCGCTTTTAAAACGCGCGACGACGTTAAACCGTTAACCACGTTTAAAAAACGTGGTTTGCATAGGCCCTTAGTCGCCTCTTACGACACTCACGGGAAGAGAGCTGCGAGTACGTATATTCCTTACTACCGTAACCAAACACCACAATTTTTTTTTAGTTGTTCTTAATTATTATTAGACCACATTGGAATAACATTAAATAATTATAAATAAAATATTCCACACTCTGTATTTTAAAAATCTACAAAACGTTAACACTACATCTATTTGTAAGAAAGAATACGTCGTAATAACGGTTTTGTATACCTGCATTTATAATTTTGTCTCAATTATTATTTACATAACGTTATAAACTTTAAACAAATGAAATAAAAAAAATCATTATAAATAAAATACTACGTAGGATAAATAATTATTTTAGCAGTATGAAAAAATAAAAATAATAAAATAATAATTATAATTATTTATTTATTTAATCACATTAAGGGTTATTCGGCGCAATTCGTGATGAGCTTAGTTTGACCGTTTACACTATTCTTCGTATTTTCTTTCAGTGGTTCATTACTTTTGGTATTTGTAGCCTTGATATAACTATTATAATAAAATTGACCAAACATATTTGTAAATATGACAGCGTAGAAACATGTAAGAATTTTAAAAGCGATAGGATAAGTGCAAGGGTAAAATAAACTGTGAACAGAGTGCGCACCGAGTATTGCGAACTGGACCTGAAATAAGAAACATAAAATTAAGATGAAATAAAAAAATAAGATATAGAATTTACTAATTACAATATTTTTTACTATTATACGTCTTACTTTAAAATTTCGCAAATTACAATTCTATCCTTTTCATTTCAAATCTCGATTTATAAACGGGCACTAGTCAGAAAACCGTTAATTTTACTTATAAGTTAAAAAAAAACGATTTCAAATTAAAAAATACACAGAGATATGTGTATAGTGTACTGTTATAAAAGATGCTACAATCATAATTATTTATTACTAGCTGACCCGGTGAACTTCGTACCGCATAACAGTCGATTGGTATTTAAGTTCAAATTGACTTTTAAGTATTATTACGAATCTTTTGTATGGGAATATAGTGTTGTTTTTAGACTTTTTCAGGCATTTTTTAAATTTTTCTCTCCGTAACAACCATCCTCGTACTTCAAGGAATATTATAAAAAAAGAATTAGCAAAATCGGTTCAGCCACTCTTGAGATTTGCGCTTAGCAACACATTCAGCGATTCATTTATATATAATATATAGAGATGAACATAATTAACGTAGCGTTGTTGACAAGAATAAATAGAGTAAGATTCAAGCCTTCCAGACCTTCCTTATTTTCAGATTATAATTCTTAATAATGGTGTTTGCTCGCAAACGAAAAAAACCGAATTCAATTATATCGACAAGTAATAAACGCTAGTAGAGGAAAAAAAACAGGGAAGTAAATACACGTGATTAGATATAACACGAAAAGTACATGTCAGATCTCGTTTAAATTTAAACAAGACCACATGACATGCACCACTTTACGATTAAAAAAAAATTGTCAGAAATGAAACTTCTTTGGCAAACTAATTTAAAAAAATAACTAATCGTTAACGCTGTAGCTCACAATTATTATTATTTTTTGGAGTTTACTTCTTAAGAATCGATTTTCATTCAAGGTAAGAAAAAAATATGCGGTGTAAAATCTGTTGAACAAAATTTAATGTGTACACACATGTGTATTAAAGTAAGGTGTGGTGGAGTCTGGGTTTCGGAATATAATTTAATACTTACCAATTGTAGCATGGTTAAATATTTTTTCCACCACAGATATTTCTTGTAGCCATCTCCTAGACCGGCTAAAAGATAGTAAGTGTACATAATAGCATGAACCAATGAGTTAATGTATCCAATTATTACAGTTTGACCACCTGTTGAGAATAACAGAAATTGAAGAACACAAAATCTTTACTGAACAGAAGACGAAAATACGAAAACATTAAAATCGAAGCAAAATAAACATAAAGCATACTTTATTTTAAATATGTTATATCATATCATAGTGAATATGGGACTACATGACTGATGGCCGTTGGAGTGGACGAGTCCTGGAGTCTGGACCGCGTCTTGCCAAATGCAGTGTGGGACGTCCTCCAGCCCGTTGGACCGACAATCTATGTAAGATTGCCGGTGCAGGCTGGATGAGGATTGCGGAAAACCGGGATGTCTGGCGCGAACTTGGGGAGGCCTATGTACAGCAGTGGACTGAAATAGGCTGAACTGACTGACTGACTGATATCCTAGTAA
The DNA here is from genome assembly GCA_905220545.2 of Melitaea athalia. Classification (NCBI taxonomy): domain Eukaryota; kingdom Metazoa; phylum Arthropoda; class Insecta; order Lepidoptera; family Nymphalidae; genus Melitaea; species Melitaea athalia. The sequence continues at coordinate 2,237,869 of HG992180.1, forward strand.
TCACTTTCACTTACATTTTTTAATACGAACTAAACTATAAAGACCAAGAGCCCGTGACTGCCAGACATTCGTCATTTAATAAGGGCTGAAAGTTTATCTTTCAAATTATTTGTAACGATCCTCTGAAAACGCAGTGTTACGTTGTTTCATTTAGTAGATTTAAACTTAAATTACTGAAGGCTTGGTCAAATAATTTACAGACTGTATTGGCACTTGTACTGGTTCACACAGCAAGTCTAAGTCTTTCTAAAATACGGAACAGCCCGACTGGGGAAGTACCTTAACTTTACAGAAGATAACAGCTAAATATTACTGCTTTCAGGTAGTGTTGTATTCCTGTGGTGAGTCAGGTGACTAGAGCTTCTTGGGAGGATCGGGCTTGGCGTCGGAAACGCGGTTACGATGCTAAATGTGGACCGTACGCTTGTTTGCCAACCTAGTCGTATATAAAAGTAAAATTTGTCAAAACTACCTGGTATGTATGTTACAGCGACCCACCCAGAGAATGTCATCAATGTGTGGTGGTGTAGATGAAGGTGAGTGATCTGTCTATTAGACTTTCGAAGCACGAAGAATACTGTGTCCAAGAGATCTATGACTTTCACCATAAAAAACACCCAAACTGCGGAAGCTATCTGAAATATCAAAATGAATGTATGTTCCTCAATCTAATTTTGAGAACCAACTTTGATAGTACAGTTTTATCTTAATTGTTGATGCACTAGAGGTCAATGATTATTCTCTTAATTATCAGCTTTGGCTGTTAAAGAATCTGCCGCAATAATAAGCTGCCTTGCAGAAACCCGTTAAGATATTTAATGTTATAGATAAATCTCTACTAGGTAAAGATCTCTTCTCCTGTACGAGAAAATGTGCGAACGAAATTCATCACGCTCCTTCTTCATTCTTCGATATACTTAGTAAACATCCAGACCAGAAACAAATTTATATAAAACAAAAGCAGCAAAGCCAACACTTTGATAAGAATGAGCAATAACTGATACCTCAGTTATTGCTCATTCTGGCACAGCAGGAAATTTCCTGCTCAAAATATGGAGCAGCCCGACTGGGTTAGTGCCTCGACCTTACAGAAGACTACAGCTAAATAATATTGTTTTCAAGCAGTATTGTGTTCCTGTTGGTGAGTAAGGTGACCAGAGCTCCTGGGGGGATTGGCGATAGGGTCGGAAACGCGCTTGCGACGCTTCTGGCGTTGCAGGCGTCTGTAGGCTACGGTAGTCACTTACCATCAGGTGAGCTGTACGCTTGTTTGTCGACTTAGTAACATAAAAAAACCTATGGTCTAAGATCCGAGAAGGTAAATCTTCCCTCATCTGTTAATTAGATGAAACAATTTTTTATAGGCTTATTTAAATATTGTGAATTTATAAAAACAACCTCTGCCACCATAAGCCTGCTGCAATTTTTTTTTTTTATCTTTTCCCTCTCATGTTAATTACATGTAGTAAACTAAAACCGTTAATATTTTACATTATATACCTGACTGTAGTAGGCAGCCATCTCTATGATTGCTACACTTACCTGCAGCCAGGTCAGTAACCTCAGTCAGAGTAACCTTGACGTATGACGTATGACGTATGACGTATGACGTATTGACGGTTTTAGCTTACTACATGTAATTAACATGAGAGGGAAAAGATTTCTTAGAAGAAAAAAAAAATTTTTTTAAGTATTATTATTTGCAGCAGGCTTATGGTGGCAGAGGTTGTTTTTATAAATTCACACTATTGAAATCAGCCTATAAAAAATTGTTTCATTTAATTAACAGATGAGGGAAGATTTTGTTATATTCCGGATCTTAGACCACTACATTTATAATTTTGTCTCAATTATTATCTCAATAACGTTATAAACTTTAAACAAATGGAATAAAAAAATCCCTATAAATAAAACACTCCGTAGGTACTATAATTTTAGCAGTCTGAAATAATAAAAATACAAAATAATAATTATAAATATTTATTTATTTAATCACATTAAGGGTTATTCGGCGCAATTCGTGATGAGCTTAGTTTGACCGTTTACACTAGTTCCCAAATAAATATATAAAGTTATGTTTATTTTCAATGATCGAAATGATAAATGATTAAGATAATAATTTCATTAAATTTTACCCATAGTTAGCTTTTATTTATAATTTTTCTTTTTGACGAGATATTGTATTTAATTCATTTACTAACGTGTTATTCTGGTTGTTGTAAAAACTTTTAATTATGTTAGAAACTGACATATTTTTTCCATTATTGATAGCTCAAAATATGGAGCAGCCCGACTGGGTTAGTGCCTCGACCTTACAGAAGACTACAGCTAAATAATATTGTTTTCAAGCAGTATTGTGTTCCTGTTGGTGAGTAAGGTGACCAGAGCTCCTGGGGGGATTGGCGATAGGGTCGGAAACGCGCTTGCGATGCTTCCGGTGTTGCAGGCGTCTATAAGCTACGGTAATCGCTTACCATCAGGTGAGCCGTACGCTTGTTTGCCGACCTAGTCACATAAAAAAAGCCAGCGATTATTAACAGCAAGTTGGCAGAACCTATAAAACTTTCCTTACAACGACTTTAGAATTGTCAATCACTGTCTTGACTTTCTCAATGTCTGATTTGGGTTTGTTACATACAAGATTATACATACGTTTAGTAAGTATTATCTATTGCAATAAATTTGGAGTTTACTTCTTAAGAAACGATATAAGGTGAGCGATAATTATAATAAAAACATGGTGATTGAATTCGTGTCAAACCATGAAACAGCAGTGACGCTGAGAGTGACGCTTTACAGCGCTTTCAGCTATGAAGATATATGAGTAATATCATTACTACTACTGGTTGTGTATATCTGTAGCGACATCTATCTACGAAGTTGAAAACTGACGTATCCTATATCGCGATATCAAAGTTATCCGAGCGATTGTATAAGCCTATAGGGTAAAAGCCGGATTGTTGCGCCACTTTTTAAAAACGCTCTATAATTAAAGATATTTATTTATTATTATTTTACTAAACATGACAGACGACGTGCCGTCGACGAGCTAGCAGACCGGGCCAACGCAGCAGCCAAGATATCAAACACGAGGGAGTTGTACGACGTCACTAAGCGTTTGTGCAACAAGTAACGTTCAAGCGACAACTGTTTCGGACAGCCCCGGACCACTCCTAAATTTTCCAACGACTCTACCAATAGACGCAGAAGTAGTCGCTGCCATCAAACAGCTGAAGGCAGGTAAGACCCCAGGGGTGGACAACATCAACGTGGAGCTCTTAAAGGCGGACCCGGCTAGGTCAGCCGAAATACTCTGTCCCTTCTTACAGCGTGTTTGGAATACGGAGCGTGTTCCCTGTGAATGGAAGCAAGGTATGCTCGTGAAGGTGCCGAAGAAAGGCAACTTGTCAGTCGCCGATAACTGGAGGGGCATTAAGCTATTACCAACTGCAGCTAAAGTACTGGCAAAAGTACTTCTCAATCGTATGTCCCCAGAGATTGCAAAAACACTTTGAGAGGAGCAGGCCGGTTTCCGTTCTAGATGCTCATGCACTGACCACACCCTTGCGCATACTCTTCGAGTCATGCGTGGAGTGGCAAGCCGAACTTTTCCTGGCATTCGTCGACTTTGAGAAAGCCTTCGACTCCATAAAGTGGACCGCACTGTGGTCCAGCCTCAGACGAAGAGGAATACCTAGCAAGTATATAGGTATAGTCCAGTCCCTATATAATGGCAGTACTTGCAAAGTAGTGCACGACTAAGTCCTAGGGGAACCAATTCCGATGACTGCAGAAGTCAAACAGGACTACTCTTGTCGCCGCTACTCTTCATCGTCCTGCTCGACGACGTCATGCGGAAGATAACTGTAACACCTAGGGGCATCGATCTGGAGGACCTCGAATACGCAGACGATATAGTGTTGATTTCGTCTTCATTGCCCGATCTTCAAATTAAGCTGGACTCGTTACGAGGGGAAGCTCTAGATAAGGGACTACGAATCAACGCTAGGAAGACCGTCGAAATGCGAGTTCAGTCATGCGGAAATCGCCCCATAAGACTCAACAGTACACCACTGGAATCTGTCGCCAAGTTCGTATATCTCGGCAGCCCCGTGACCAATAGCGGTGGCTCTGATGACGACGTCGACGCACGAATCAGGAAAGCAAAAGGCGCCTTTGCCCTAATGACACCAGTCTGTAATTCTAACGTGCTCACCCGGCGGATCAAGATCTCCCTCTTCGATTCCATAGTGAAGTCTGTTTTACTTTTCGGCTGTGAGACTTGGAAGAATATAAAGGATCTGACGAGCAAACTACAAATGTTCGTCAACAAATGCTTTAGATCCATCCTGCGCAGATTCTGGCCGAACACGATCAGCAACGAGGATCTATGGAATCGATGCCACCAAATTGCGATAAACAAGAAATTGCCCAGCGGAAGTGGAAGTGGATAGGACACACCCTCCGAAGATCAGAGGAGAAAACTGCCAGGGTCGCGTTCACGTGGAGGCCGCTCGGAAGCAGGCGACGGGGCCGGTCGACGCACACGTGGCAGCGAACTATCGACGCCGAGTTGTGAGCAGCTGGACTTAGTTGACGACGAGAGAGACGCGGAGCGAGAGGCATAGGACAGGAGCGGTCGAAGACGTCTCACGAAGGCCCTTTGTACCATTGGGGTACCACAGGACAGCAACAACAACAAGCAACAAGGGAGTTGCTGGACCTCCTACTGGGCGCTTACCCAGGTGGCGGATGGGGGAACGCCGCCCGCTTACGGGTGGTAGGGGTCTTCGGACTCCCGCGGACCAAAACCAGCAGAGGGTGCGCTCCGGGTACTGCTCTGGTTCTCGGAGTGGACCTGTGAGCGCACACAGGCGTGTTAACGTGGTGTTTGGGTGAGGTGTTTACTCCCCGCCCGCGGCGGATCGGTCGGCGGTGGGTCGGGGGACCCGTCGTTCGCGCTATTCGGCCCCGAGGAGGAAGGTGCATTTTATATGTTCAAGTGCGCACCACAAAGGCATTACTGAAGTCAAGGAGTGCTACAATTGCCACCTGTTTACCGTCCATTGCAAATCGAATATCATCGCAAATTTTAATAAGAGCCGTAACTGTGCTGTGTCCAGTCCGAAATCCGGATTGGAAAGGACTAAGTAAATTATGAGTACATAGGTATAGATTAAGCTGAGAATAGACAATACGTTCAAGAACTTTAGATAGAAAAGGTAAGAAATTGGTCGAAAGCTGGTGCCAGACGAAGAAGAAGATTTCGGAATAAGAATGATCAAGGCATTACGCCAAACACTGGGAAAAGTACAAGAAGAAAGAGAGAAGTTAAAAATATGGCAAATCACAGGTAAGATACAGTCGAGCGACAGAAAAATCATTTTCCTGCTTATACCATCACTGCCAACAGTTTCAGTTCTTATTGCATTAAATATATAATATAATATGTTTCTTAACCTCCATCGGAGAGATGGGGTCGAATTTAAAGGAAGCAGACTCTGGGATCGTTAAAGAGCTAAGGTAGTTTAGAGTTTATAATTTAACTTGTGTATCCATCTTAGAAGTAGAAGAAAAACTTTTGTTAAGAGCGTCAATGTCAAGATGTTCGCTGATACAGCCCTTCTGCCGCTCAATACCGAGTGTCTTTAGAAACTGCAACGTTTGACGAAGGTTATTGTTTTGGAGGCAGGAGTGTATCAATTCACGCTGTGCATCACGAAAAACTCTACTGCAGAGATTACGCAACTATCCTTTTTGATACGGATACTTGCTCTTTCTAGTTGAGAAATTAATAAAAAATATTTAAAACTAAAATGGTACAAACAATATAATTTAAGCCTCAATGTATGCCAACAAACACAAAATTTTTGGTAATCTCAGTAAAAAAAAATATTCAACATAGTTTACTTACTAATATAATTTGAACGCTCGTCAAAGTTACACCGAGGAAGATTTTTGCTTTCACGGACAAAACCTGAGCGCCTACTCCAATGGCTTATGTGGCATTAAGACCTACTCGGGGCGCACTTCCGATTATTATGAAAAGCTAACACAATCAACAACCCTAAAATAGTGCATTCGAAACTGAGGCGTGTATCCCGCGCATCGAGGCAACTATTTGGCTTTTACCTTACAAAAACCCGACAACAACCGTTGGGGGGCAGTAGCCCACCAGACACTACATTCGTCTAGTTGGAGGATTCTGCCTTTGCGATGGTGGATGAGGGACTTCACACCCTGTTCCTCTAATATATCATTTACTGCACCGGTACGAATACCAAGCGTCAAGTTATGTTTTAATGTTATAGTTATGTTGTTTTATTTAATTATAATTTCATTAATATAATATCTTTTAATTTTTAAATGTCACCGTACTCGTTTTTGAGTAAAGTCAAGTCACATGTCACAGCTGACACAAACTTTTGATTTTTTATTGGTATGGTTTTTGATATAACCTCAATTCTGCATAATACATATATTTAAGGAGAGGACACATAGTTACCTTTTTTCCAACCTCGGAGTTTGGATCATTCACGCCTTGACAGTTAAAATCGAAGTCCGTGTAAAAAATATATAGAGTTGCCTGGAAAATACAAAAAGGTTACATTTAAATTTTATTAATACGTTTACATAATTATGTATTCATACTATGTATTGGTGAATATATGTAGCTTAAATGCTTATTATTAGTGTAAGTGACAGACATCACGTAAGAATAAAACAAAAAACGAGTGTGCCTTAGACTCTTAGACCACACAACTGAAGTAAAGCTTCTCCTTGTGCAGAATATTGCTAGCTCTGCATTGTGTCTTACTTATAACTGGCTATTAGAGAAATAAAAAAAGAAAATGTGTGCTCTCTTGCTCCGTTTTCATCGTCCGATCACACTTTTTGTGACGTTTTAGTCACGCATTCACCAGCTTACTCTTTCTTATGTAATGGCTATTAAAATGTACTATTTTTCACTAGGATGGAAAAAGATTAGGACTTAATAAATAATTAATTATAAATTGGAACTTCGATGCATTCCTAACAATATTACTAGCTGTTGTCTTATCATGATTTATCCTCCACGCCGATTACATGAAGGCTATAAATGTTTTCCTAAATCTTCCACTTTCAAATAAAGCATACAATGTATTACTAAAATAGACATATGTATATATCCTGGATTATATAATGGTATTTGATACTTACCTCGTAGAACAAGTATAAACTGATAACAATTTGGAAAATGTTGTATATTTTGATTACATTCGTTAAATTGAAAGGTTTTCTATACTTCATATACCGAGGACCCAACGTTGTGCAGAAGTATAAATAGCCTGCTAAAATTAGGAGCAGGTTTTGCGGTTTTCCCACCAGGAACCAATTTTTTGTTACAGGCGCTGAAAAAAAATTCTGTGTGTCAGGTCCGACGAACGACTGGAGTTTACTTCTTCAGATTGATTGTCCGAATAGGCACAAAAAAGGCTTACTACGTTTATGAAAAAGATTAATACCATATCAAATTGTAAATAAACAAATCAAATAACGCCATCTATCGATTGATCGATGCCGTTTTTAGAAAACGTCGTCTATTACCGATAGATGACGTAGGAGAAACTTAATATTCACGCCTCAAAAGTGAAAGGCAAAAAAAACGTAACGAGGTCATTCGTTCAATAGATTTTACATCTCATATTTTTTTCATACCGGGGGCCTTATGTAAAATCGATTCTTAAAGAGTAAACTCCAAAAAATCCGACATCAATTTGCATCGATATTTTCAGTATCTATACTGACTACTCGTCAGATCTTAGTTAAATTTTAATTGAACAAGACAATTATTACTAGCTTTCGAAAAAAATTAAATTAAATATTAAAAAAAAACCCTACAAAAACTTCAGTTCCCTTTAAAAGGTAAAAAATAATGAAAGAATCTTAAAGTACCTAAATATGCACGAGCAGTAATAATCCTAAAAAAATACACCGCGTTGAGGAACCGCTTCTACTTATTTATTACCTACTATTTATTTTTCCATTAGTATCACATGCAAGTTAGGTTAGCTTAGACTATTTGTAACTGAATTGTTAGTTTTGGATTTTATTTTATTTTCAAGTTTTTAGTTTTGATGAGTAGTTTTTAGATTAGTATTAAATGTACCTTCACTGTCTAATAAACTGTATTTTACCAATAAAGCCCCTTCATTAGATTCCCATATTGAGGTATTTATGGAAAATATTTAATCCGCCATTTTGTGCCGGCGACAATCTTGGATTTTTCATAGTAAGCTCTATTCTACCAATCAAGCCATTTGGTACAACTCCCACCATGCGAAACCCCATGGTTATGGAGATATCCATGGTTAAAATTTTACTTCCGATAAGTTCCGATAAGCTCGTACCGCTTTTTTTCTTGAAATTTCGTATACTTATGTATTTTTACTCGCTGATCACGAATATGATAGTTAAAATTGGCGCAAATGTCATTTTTAAGGTCAAAACTTGAAAAAATTGTTAAAAAAATTATTTTTTAAAATTTAAAGAATAATTTAATAATATTCATTTTGAAACGCTATACACCAGACATACCTAAACGACATATTATTCACATATTACACCCATACAGTACACGTACCCACAAGATAAATAAAAAATAAATAAAAAAACCTAACCTAACCTACATGACACGCAACACCTTTCAACTAAATCAAAGTTCATCGAAATCGGTACATACAGTCAAAAGTTCTGATCTAACATAAAAGACCTAATCTAACCTAACGTAGTATTGAAAAAAACAATTAACAAAAATCCAAAAAAAGAAAAATTTAAAATTAAAAAAAAAAACCATTAAAAATATTTGTGTTTGCTCGTAAACGTTAAAAAAACCGACTTCAATTACATCGACAAGTAATACTACGTAATAAGACCAAAAAACAGTTAAGTAAATACGCGTTATCAAAGATTACTCAAAAATCAGTGATCAGATCTCGATCAAATTTAAACAAAACTACATGACAAGTATTAGATTTTGATTAAAGTAACAATCATCAAAATCGATAAACCCAGTGAAAAGTTATGCGGTTTAATACAACGTAGGTCGACGAAAAAGTAGTCAAGTAAATACGCATTATTAGATATTTTTGTAAAATTACTTGTCAGATCTCAATTAAATTTAAATGGGACCACATGACACGCTACACCTTTCAATTAAAATTTTGTTCATCGAAATCGGTACACCCAGTCAAAAGTTCTGAGCTAACATACATAAAAAATACAACCGAATCGAGAACCTCTTTTTTTTTTTGGAAGTCGGTTAAAAACAAAATCTAACCTAACCGAAAACAATAAAAAAATGGTATAAAAACACAAAAACAAATAATTGTGTTTGCTCGCAAACGAAAAAAAACCGACTTCAATTACATCGACAAATAATACAACGTAAGTAGACGAAAAAATAGTCAAGTAAATACGCGCTATTATTCAAAAAGTACTGATCAGTGATTAAAACAAGAATCATCAAAATTATTTATAAAGAAAGCTACCCTAGCGCCTAGTGGATAATACAGCGCACTACGTTGCATCCTTGGATTGATTCTATACTGAAGTAGTTTTAACATAGCCCCATAGATGGCGTTGGCGTAGCGAAGCGCTCATAAATACATATCATCAATGATTACTCAATTACTCAAAAAGTACTAATTATATCTCGATCAAATTTAAATAAAACCACATGATAAGTATTAGCTTTTGATTTATAAAAGAAACATCAAACTCGGTGCACTCAGTAAAAAGTTATGAGATATAATACAAAAAACAGTCAAGTAAATACGCGTTATCAAAGATTACTTATAAAAGAAGACATTAGATCTCGATCAAATTTAAATAAGATTACATTACAAGCATAAGGTTTCGAATAAAGTAAGAATTATCAAAATCGATAAACCCAGTAAAAAGTTATGCGGATTATTACAACGTAGGTCGACGAAAAAGTTGTCAATTAAATACGCATTATTAGATATATCTCTAAAAGTACTTGTCAGATCTCAATTAAATTTAAATGGGACCACATGACACGCAAAACCTTTCAGTTAAAACAAAACTCTTCGAAATCCGTCCACCCAGTCAAAAGTTCTGAGCTAACATACATAAAAAAAAACCTCCTCCTTTTTTGGAAGTCGGTTAAAAATTCAAAAAAAAGTAAAAAATCAAAACAAAACCTTACCTGAACTAGTATTGAAAAAAACTAAACAAAAAGTAACATAAACACACTTTGAAGCTCGCTTTGAAGACTCCAACCTTCCCGCGGTGACGATCGTTTTTCCCATTTTTCTCGAAAAAAAAAAAATATTTTAGACAAAAAATGTAGGTATAATAAGACATAAAACTTGCATTTTTTGATAATTTACAACTTCTATGGTAAATATTTTTCACTAAGATCAATATTTATTGAGATAGCGTAGAAAAACCTGTGAGAAATGAGTTTTTTATAATATTTTTCGAGTTTTGATTTGGAAAATGACATTTGCGCCAATTTTAACTAATCGTAATCAGCGAGTCGAAATACATAAGTATACGAAATTTCAAGAAAAAAAGCGGTACGGGCTTATCGGAACTTCACCCGTAATGTCTTTTGTATGTAAATTGATTACGAAATTGACGTATTACATTAATCAACTTGGAATATTAATGACTAGCCGACCCGTGCCCACTTCATTGGGCGTTAATTATTTTTGTGATGTAAATAATATACTTACATATACATACTTAAGTTTTCATCTCGCTCACATAAAACTACCACCCCCCGTTTCAGCCCCAAAAAGGGTTGATTTCTAAAAATACATTATTAGTACACCTCCACACCATCTATAGAGCATACATTTTGAATTTCAAGTCTCTTACTTCGAAAACATAGGACTTTCATACAAACTTCCAACCCCCGTTTAACCCCCTTAGGGGTGGAATATCGTAAAACCCGTTCTTAGCTGACCTCTACTCGGCAAAAGGAATATTCCTACCAAAATTCAAGTCTCTACGCCTTATGGTTCCAGAGATATCGTGATGAGTCAATGGGTGGGTAACTCTTTTATATATATAGATTAGTTGATCTTATGACTTTTTTGAATTTAATAATCACACAATGAGATACCTACAATCAATTATATACTGTAGTAGGATGTGACAATTTTCACCTCTGGAACGCAAAATCAAAACATTTACAATTACATTGTATAAAATACGTGTTCTTTTAATTTTGATTTAAAAATATTCATATTTATATTATTTGGTAAATTATTATATCTGCTGTGTGGCTACGGCATAGAATTTAGCCTCCCCCTCTCTTCCCGTGGGTGTCGTAAGAGGCGACTAAGGGATAACATAGTTTCACTACCACCTTGGAACTTAAAAAGCCGACCGATGGCGGGATAACCATCCAACTGCTGGCTTTGAAGTACACAGGCCGAAGACGGGCAGCAGCGTCTTCGGTGCGACAAAGCCAGCCCTGCGGTCACCAACCCGCCTGCCCAGCGTGGTGACTATGGGTAAAACACATGAGTTCACGCCATTATTGGCGCGAACTTGTGGAGGCCTATGTCCAGCAGTGGACTGCGATAGGCTGAAATGATGATGATGAAATGATATTATATCGCTGCACTCCCTCCAACAATATTGTTCTCTCACCACACTTTGTACGTACAATAGCTAGCTTTAAAATATCTTTGTTTCTTAAATTGCGTTTATACATAGTTATTTTTTTATCAATTTTGTTGCTGAAGTGTATTGAATTGTTGTTAATAGTAATATTAGTATGCAGGTATTATAATAAGTGTATATATAATTGAGTGAAAATTAGCAATTTTGTTTCTTGATACAATTTATTGGTCGAGGTAAAGTAGTGATAGCAAAACAGTTTAACGAAGTATTTCTAAATGTAACGGTACATATTAAGTTTGGCGTAGCGGCGCACCCCCAGACTTCCATTAAACATTCTATGTTAGATTTAACTAAGGTATTATAAATTATCAATCGTACTTTATTTGGAATGCAGTTTGAGACTTTTCTCAATGCTTCCAGCATAGGTACTAGTTTGGTTCTAACATTTTATGTGTCATTTCCAAATCATCTTATCATCTATCCACAAACCTAGATATTTCTTTTTTGCTGAGCGTTGTATGATCTTATTGTCAACTAGCTGCTGTGCCCGCGACTTCATCCGCGTGGAATTTAACAAAAAAGTTATTGTTCAGTTCGCAGTTATAAAAAAAAAAATATCTAAAATACAAGTAGACTAAGTTACACCTTTATACATCAGCTATCTGCCAGTGAAAGTCTTGTCAAAATCGGTCCAGCCGTTTCAGAGATTGGCTGGAACAAACAGACAGACAGACAAAAATTGTAAAAAAAAATGTTATTTTAGTATATGTACCGTGTATAGATCCATGTACATTTAGTAAAAAGCGGTTATTTTAATATTACAAACAGACATTTCACTTTTATTTCTTTGTATAGATTATAAGGGATGTGAAAGTAGGTACATTATTCGAACGAAGTTCCTTATCGCGCGTTGCGAAAGGGGACTAGACGGAAAAAATTAAGACCAAAAGTTGTAACGACAGTTTTGACGTGCGGCGTGCGCGTGTTTCTCTGTCTCTCTCGCTCTCTCTCATAGAAAGCAAGCCATTTATTTTCGTTTCGTCTTTCTATTTCGCATTGAACAGTGTGGTGTCGTAACAATTAATAGAACTGGTAAAGTTATCTATTATATATTATATTACCCGTGACGGAGAAAATAAGGAGCAGAAGGTTAGCGTGGTATGGGCATGTAATGAGGAGGGATGAAAGCTATATTGGTAAAAGAATGTTAGGGATGAATGTCGAAGGACGAGGAGCGATCGGCAGGCCAAGAAAGCGATGGATGGATTGTGTGAGTGAGGACATGAGAGAGAAAGGAGTATGCGCTGAAGTTACGAATAATAGAGACGAATGGAAGAGGAGAACATGTTGTGCCGACCCTAAATAAATAGGATAAGAGCAGGGAGATGATGGTAAAGTTATCTATTTTTACAACTTGCTTCCTATTTTGTAAGTATGATTCAAACATTTTGAAATCTCTGCCCGTGATACCGATATTAACCAATTTCAACAATAGATTACAATGACTTACGGTTACTTAATGTATAGATTAATGTATTTGCTATATATTTAACAGGTAATTTATTTTCATTTGAATATGTAAATAAAATTTGACCGTTTGACGTAAAGGCATTAATTGTTATCGTGACTGATATTGACACTACGTGCTACGAAATATTTTAAATCTTATACTATTAAACGAGCAATTCTTGTATACATATATCTTAAATCTATATATATAAAAATCAATGCCACTTTTCGTTGTAATTTTATAACTCAAGAACGGGCTCACATATCCGAACCAAATATTTAGGCTTTGTTCGGACTATTTAGTAGATGGTTTATGTGAAGTTTGCACAAAATCAGTCGAGCGGTTCTTCATTTATCACATTTTTTGCAACAAAGGAGGATCATTTTGTTAATGGGGATTTTAACTTTTTTCAGAGTTGACAGTACAAGCATGTTGTAATGTCATTCATTTCTGTCATTTCATTTTGGACGTGCTTCGATTAAAGCAAATTAAGACAAAGAACCCAGGGATATAGTGCATCACAAAAATAATTAACGCCAAACGAAGTGGGCACGGGACGGCTAGTATATATATAGAATCTGAATCTTGGAATCGGCTCCAAAGATTTTCGTGAAATTTGGTATTTCGGGGGCGATAAATTGATCTAGCTAGGATTTATTTTTAGAAAATGTCTTTTTAATCTGTTTTAGGCAATGAAAAAATAGCTACAATATGATTAGAATACGAAGGTAAATTTCGCAATTGTCAATAAAGTTGTAATAGCTCAGGTAGGAAATCGGTCACTCGGGATCACTCGATAAGACCATTGTTCAAATCCGTCTCCAACCTATTATTTTTTTCCTTTTTTATTTTAACTTGATTTTTATTTAAATAAAAATAAAATATAAAAGTACCGAGAAAAAAAATACTGACTACCGAGCTAGGCTCGGTCACCCAGGTACTCAATATTAACTATCATAACGTAATCGTTTTAACCGACTTTAAAAAAGGAGACTATTATCAATTTGACTGTATTTTAATGTGTCTTCATAACTTTTGCTGTGTGTACCGATTTTGATTACTCTTTTTTAATCAAAAGCTGGTGCTTGTCGTTTGGTTCCATTTAAATTTGATCGAGAACTGCTATAGCTCGGGAGGCAGCGCATATCTAGTTGGGTAAGTCATTTTATACCGGCTGAAAATCATAACAATAATAGTTTTTACCTGACACATAACAGCTCCAAACGTCAGCTGCTCCGATAGCGGTGGAGCTAAAGGAGACAGCATGAGAAAGTAATTGAAAAAAATATGCACCAATGAATTTTATACCGAGCGAAAATATATTATATTATTGTTTCAATCGCATACTTTAAAAAAATAATCGTCAGCTGTATTGATGAAGGTGGGTTATATGTCAGTCACGTGCATGAACCTCATTGAAAATTTGACAAAAAAATAATTTTATACCTTATGTAATTTATACATCTAAATGTTACGTTGCGTTGGGAGATACGCAAAGGGTGGTGCCATGATAAGGAAAACAGGATCTGATTACGGCATCCTAGAGAAATCGAGGGGAACATTCGAATTTTGTAGTGGTGATTAGTGCTTTTTTTAATTTTTTTCGTCTACTTCCGTTGTATTACTAGTCTTTGTAATTGAAGCCGGTTTTTTTTTATGTTTGCTAGCAAACACAATTATTGTTTTAGTCCAGTCAGAGTAAGTTCTGTAAGTACAGAACTTCTGAAAAATATCTCAACCTAACTGTAAGGAGTTAACTCGTCTCCTTTATAATGTAGTCTGCTGAACGGCGGATTCAATCCATATTATGTACCTAATACTATAATATTGTACAGCACAACACGGCACAGAAAAACAATTTTTTTTTCTTCTTCAAATCGTATCAAAATCGGTTTCATGGTTTAGAAGAAAAAACCAGAAAACGTGACGATTGATGCGGTACACACACACACATACACACAGACACATATAGCAGTACAAACATGAAACAATATAGGTACATTGAAAGTTTTTATTAAAAACTAGCTGCTGTGCCCGCGACTTCGTCCGCGTGGGATTAATCAAAAAAGTTATTGTTCAGTTCGCAGACTTGTAACAAAAAGAAACTAAAATAAAAGTAGCCTAAGTTACGCCTTATTACATCATCTATCTGCCAGTGAAAGTCCCGTCAAAATCGGTCCAGCCGTTTCTGAAATTAGCCGGAACAAACAGACAGACAGACAGACAGACAAAAATTGTAAAAAATGTTATTTTGGTATATGTACCGTGTATACATCCATATGCATTTAGTAAAAAGCGTTTATTTTAATATTAAAAACAGACACTCTAATTTTATTTATTAGTATAGATATAGATACATTAAAAGATAAAGCGTATTATTCGATGCAGGATTACATAGTTGATAAAGATGTGTGGACTGACGCTGACATTTATATATTATTTTTAAAATAGTAACTGCGGAGTTTCTTGCAGATTCTTCTCTGCACAATCCACAGTCCGAATTGGGGATAACTTTACTTTTTATAATAATTTAAAATAATTATCACTTTAAAATTTTTTTGTAAAATGGCAATTCGAAAGTGCTTGTTAAGCCTATTTAAATAAAGTGATTTTTTATTTGATTTGAAGTGAATAAATTAAAATTTTGTTACTAAAATATTACTCACAGGCCAAATCTTCTGTTAGGTAAGTATACACATCATATACGGTATGTGTCAAGCTCGCCATTTTGAACACGAGTGACTATGTGGATTTCCGCGCTACAATTGTAATTTTCACTCTATCGGTTAAAACAGGCTGTAACTTAACCTTATATTGACCTTTTTTATATACATAATATTTAGTGTGTTAGAGTTCCGTTGATTTTATTTATTTTCCTTACTAGTTGTAAGATTAGTCAAAATGTATTATCTTTATTTTTATATGAACAACTAAAGTAAATATAATTATTTATTAATTAACATTGAAAATAAAATACCTTACAGAAATGTAACACCACACATAAATCAAGGTTGCGCTAAATAATAACAATAAATTAAAACCACACAAAGTTTAAAAAAATGAAACCAACTGCTGACTTTGTTGTTTGTTGAGTTTTTTCGCCGACGCGGTGTGAGAGTGTCATTCGATTAGTGTCTCACGTAAGCAAATTTTTCAACATTAAACTTTTTGGTCTATTTCAATCAATTTCCTAGCTATTTGTGAGTGACTTGCTAATATCCGTACTAAACCCCTGCGGGAGCCTTCAGCCGCTTTAATTGGAGGGTCCCGGATCTGCAGCCAACAGGATCCCTCCAGCGACAGGCTGGCCTCGGCGAAAAGGCCAGACTTCTCCTGCATGGGGACTATACAGACCCGACGACGCCGTGTCTAACAGGACCGGGTTCCCATCCCGACCCGGGCCGACGGGGCGTTACTGGAGGCGCATTAAGTAGCGCCTCCTACGCACCCCCATTCGTCGCCCGCAGGTGGAAGCCATGTCGGCGGCCTCTCACCCGCTCGTCGCCTTCCAGGACTCGTTGTCACTGAGCATCGCGGTGATGGCGCTTGGGAGCGACAGGTCCCCTCCGAGGACCGACTTCAGACCCCTACGCAGTGCCGCCCATCTCGGGCAAACCTCGACTTGCTAATATAAGTTGGGCAAATTATAGTGATTAACCCTTTCATATTATTGTAGCCTTTTTATAACCTATTCTATCATAATTGGAGGTCACTTGAAAATGAAATTCGTGGTTCATAGTACCTCTGGTATGATGCTAGTTTTTCCGCGGAACAACGTAATGAAACAGGTAAATAATAAAATTTAAACTTTGTTTTAGGATGATAAACTATAAACGGAAAACCGAACGGGCAAGGTTTCGATTGACCTTTTGCAGCGGGCAGCTGATGCTGTTATTAAAAACGGTCGTAAGCTTAAGATCGTAGCTCGGGAA
Organism: Melitaea athalia; assembly: GCA_905220545.2. Lineage (NCBI taxonomy): Eukaryota > Metazoa > Arthropoda > Insecta > Lepidoptera > Nymphalidae > Melitaea > Melitaea athalia. The sequence goes on from HG992180.1 coordinate 2,254,951, forward strand.
CTAGAGATTTATAGATAGAAATATACAGATATGTCATATGACATTATTTCGCTACGTCAAATAGTTGAAGATTGGTATAAAACCAACTGTGGTTTACTATTCTAGACAGGTGTTCAACCACGACCAGGAGAAAACATTGGACTTATCATTGGTTCTTTATCATTGGTTGGTATCATTGGTTCAGGTACAACTAGCACATTTTCCCCTGAAGCATTCAAACCCTTACCTAAAGCACCACCAAAATCATATCTACCAACTAAGCGACGATTAAGCAATACTGACAGATACGCCGGTAAAGAACACTTTGGCTGAAGAAAGGAGGAAAGAGCAATAGTAAAATGATGGAAAAGGAAATTAAAAAAGAATGGAATGAAATATTCTGATATAATTAAAATATAAAATTATATAATTATTTATTTATTCAATCACATTAAGAGTAATTCGACGCAATCCGTGATGAGCTTAGTTTTGACCGTTTACATTATTATTCGTATTTTTTTTCTGTGGTTCATTACTTTTGGTATTTGAAGCCTTAATATAACTATTATAATAAAATTGACCAAACATATTTGTAAATATAACAGCGTAGAAACATGTAAGAATTTTCAAAGCGATAGGATAAGAACAAGGGTAAAATAAACTGCGAACAGAGTGTGCACCGATTATTGCGAACTGGACCTGAAATAAGAAATATCATTATAAGATAAAATAAAAAAATGAGATAGAGTTGGTATTTACTAATTACGATATTTACTCTTAAATGTTTTACTTTAAAATTTCGCAAATTATAATTTTATCCTTTTCATTTCTGATTCTCGATTTATGATATCTCGATAACCATGGTGTTCCGCAGGGTGGGAGTGTACCGGAGGGTAACCCACTCCCCCCCTCCGCCCGCTCCCCCAAACCCCATAAATCGACGCTCAGTAATCTAGAGACTAGCCGTAAAAAAATACAAAATATTGTACTGTTATAGAACATGCTACAATCATATTATGAACATAGCGTAGCATTCTTGTTGACAAGGTTAAATAGAGTAAGATTCGAGACCTTCCAGACCTTACTTATTTTCTGAGTATATTTCTTTAATAAAAAAAAAAAACGACTTTTACGACGAAGGGTTCTGTACCATTGACTAGGTAAATAACAGTATGTACACAAATCTCATATTGTAATCATTATAATCACGTATGTTGTAATAGAGCCCCCCCCCTCTTATTCTATTTTTATTTTTATTTTATTATTTACTAGCCGACCCGTGCCCACTTCGTTGGGCGTTATAATCCATTTCACATAAGAAGGGTACGGTGAAATTTGATATGTTCCAATACACTCTCACTATTTTCAGCAAATCAGATAAATATAAATGTTTTAAAATCACCAATTAATTTCTAAGGCAAATAATAATGCTTGATTAGATTGAATTGTTGACACGGCACGTCAGAGGGCGCAGGTTCAAATCCTGCTGGGTCGAAAATTTTGATAATTTTTATCTTTTTCCTTTTATCTTGTCACTTCTGAATAGTGTAGCTTTCTGTTAGCGAAAGAATTTTCATGATCGGATCAGTATTTGCGAAGATTACCCCGTATATACAAACAAAGTTATAAACTTTACCTCTTTATAATATTAGTATAGATTACTAAAGTAAATATACAATTAAGTATTTTGTGAATATTGCAAGTGCCTACCTGTTACCATTTATTGATATCGAGCAAAAATAGGCAAAAAATGGAATTTTTTGTATGGGAGCCCCCCTTAAATATTTACTTTATTTTGTTTTTAGTATTTGTTATTATAGCGGCAACAGAAATACATAATTTGTGACAATTTCAACTATCTAGCTATCGTGGTTCTTGAGATACAGCATGGTGACAGACAGACGGACGGACAGACAGCGAAGTCTTAGTATTAGCGTCCCGTTTTTACCCTTTGGGTTTGGAACCCTAAAAATACAGTCGAATTGAGAACCTTCTCCGTTTTTGAAGGTCAGATAATAAATAAGTACGGTGTGGTGGGGTCTGGGTCTTGGTCTTTAATTATGTATAATACTTACCAATTGTAACATAGTTAAATATTTTTTCCACCACAGATACTTCTTGTAGTCATCTCCGAGACCGGCTAAAAGATAGTATGTGTACATAACAGCATGAACCAAGCAGTTGATGTATCCAACTATTATACCTTGACCACCTGTTGACATTAAAATAAATTGAAGAACAAAAACCTTTACTGAACATAAGAAAAATTAAACGAAAACATTAAGATTGAAGCAACTATCGTTTTGAAACGGTTTTATTTAGCTTGACCTGTTTGTGACTTTGTGTGTTTGGGTCAAATTTAATAATTGGAATTTTACCCCCTTCCTGATGACAGATTGATCTGATATTTGTTACACACTCTTAATCTTGATGACAAGACAACATAATATAATATTCCTTATGATTGTAAATCCAAGATGGCCGCCGATACAAAATGGCGGATCACATATTACTTCACAACAACCTCAATATGGGTATTAAATGAAAGGGACTGATTGGTAGAATAGAGTTCACTATGAAACATCCAAGATCGCCGCCATCACAAAATGGCAGATTACATTTTTTCCACAAATACCTCAACATGGGTATCAAATAAAAGGGCTTGATTGGTAGAATAGAGCTCACCATAAAACATCCAAGATGGCCGCCGCCACAAAATGGCGGATCACATATTTTCAACACATACCTCAATAAGGGTATCGAATGTAAGGGCTTGATTGGTAGAATACAGTTTATTAGACAGTGTAGGTATATTTATTACTAATCTAAAAACCGTTTAACGAAGACTTTCTTTAACTTAGAATCGGGACCCAAGCATGGGTCTCCCACCCAAGTCAAGATTTTATATCGTGTCGAGGACTGTATGGCGTTGGGGTAGCTTAAAATGATACGTCATTAGCGGTACACTACACAAGTTAAGGTAAAAGGTTAAAACATTCACAGTTCTTGAACTGTGAATGAGAAGTATCAACTAACAATAAAACTAAAAACTTAAAAATAAAATAAACTAAAAATGTTTTTATTATTATATGTTTATATTATTTATGTACTAAAAGCTAAAAAATAATTCGGTAAGTCCTGGATACCAGATCTCACCAATCTTCTCATGAATCTGGGGTATTGATCAGACAACTATAAAATTATTATTATTGAAATAAACTCTAGCTGCCTTGATCACCACAGGAATACAACACTACCTGAAAGCAGTAATATTTAGCTGTTATCTTCTGTAAGGTAGAGGTACTTCCCCAGTCGGGGTGCTTCATATTTTAAGCAAAATATTTCCTGCTGTGTACCACTGTACATTTTATAAATTATTCGACCAAGTCTTCCGTAATTTTAATTTAAATCTACTAAATGAAACAGCATAACGCTGGGTTTTTATATTTCCTTGGGAGGATCGGGGGTGGGGTTGATAACGCGCTTATGATGGTAAATGTGGTCCGTACGCTTCTTTGCCGACCTAGTCGTATTATCGTATATAAAAAATTAAATTTGTATAAACTACCTGGTGTGTATGTTACAGCGAGCCATGTAACGAGCGGCATCAATGTGTGGTGATGAAGATGAAGACGAGTGATCTGTCTATTCGACTTTCGAAGCACGAAGAATACTGTGTCCAAGAGATCTATTATTTTTACCATTAAATACAGCCAACCCAAGGAAGCTACCTGAAACATCAAAATGAATGTATGTTCGTCAACCTAATTCGGAGTAGCAAGTTTAATTTTACAATTTTATCTTAATTATTGATCTAGTAGAGGTCGGTGATTTTTCTTCTAATTAGCCTTGGTAGCTTAAGGATTTGGTGAAATAATAAACATTTAATGATTAAGATAAATCTCTACTAGGTACAGATCTCTTCTCCTATATGGGATCACTTCCCTTCTCCTTCTTCACTCTTCGATATCCTTAATAAACATTCAGACCAGAAACAAATTTATATAAAACAAAAGCAGTAAAACCAGCACATGGTCGGACTTTGTCACGACATTTTCGCATTATCTGATTTGGGTCTCTTTATAATATATTTATAATATCTTTATAAGAATGTATTTAATAAAGTATTATCTATTGCAATAAATACTCCTAACCAAAGATAGTCCATTGTTTCAATCTGGAGTTTACTTCTTAAGAAACGTTATAAGGAGAGCGATGCAATAAAAATATGGTGATTGGATTCGTGTAAAAAGATGAAATAGCATCGACGCTGAGAATGAAACTTTACAGCTTTTTCAGCTGTCAAGATATAGGATTAATACTATTAATGCTATTAGTGTATTAATAGCATTTACTGCACCGGTACGGATATCAAGCGTCAAGTTATGTTTTCATTTTATAGTTTTATTTAATTATAATTTCATTAATTTATAAGGAGTAAATTCAAGTCTTATTATGTCACAGCTGACACAAACTTTTTATTTTTTGTAATGGTATTTGATATAACCTTAATTCTGCATATATATAATTATGTGGAGAGAACAAATAGTTACCTTTTTTCCAATCTCTGAGTTTGGATCATTGACGCCTTGACAGTAAAAATTGAAGTCCGTAAAAAAAATGTGTAAAGTTCCCTGGAAGGTACAAAATGCGTACATTTGAATGTTATTAATAGATTAACACAATTATTTATTCAAGCTATTTATTGTTAAGTATAGCTTAAATGCTTATTATTATTAGTGTAGGTGACAGACACCACGTCAGAATAGAACAAACAAGTGCGATTCGGACTCGTGCACGAAGGGTTCCGTACCATTGACTAGGTAAACAAAAGTGGGTACATACATTGATTTTAATATCGGGCAAAAAGCTGCAAAAAATCACTTTCGTTATATGAGAGCCCACCCTAGTAAATTTTTTTATATAAATTTTATTATTTATTATTAATTAAAGTAAAAATACTATTAAGTATTTTGTGAATATTTCAAGTGGCTACATCATACCATTTATTGATATCGAGCAAAAATAGTCAAAATGACTTTTTTTGTATGGGAGCCCCCTTAAATATTTATTTTATTTTAATTTTATTCTTTATTATTAAAGTAAAAATACAACTGAGTATTTTGTGAATATTTCAAGTGCCTACCTGTTGCCATTATTGATATCGAGAAGAAAAGGGCAAGAAAATCGCGTTTGTTGTACGGGAGGACCCCTTAAATATATTTTTTTTTTTTAGTATTTGTTGTTATATCGGCAACAGAAATACATAATTTGCGCAAATTTCAACTGTCTAGCTATCGCCGTTATTGACATACAGCCTGGTGACAGACGGACGGACGGACTGATGGACGGGTGGACGGACGGACGAACGGACAGCGAAGACTTACTAATAGGGTCCCGTTTTTACCCTTTGGGTACGGAACCCTAAAACGATTGTGCTTTAGACCACACGACTAAAGTAAAACTTCTGCAAAATAGGCCTGCACTGTGTCATAGATATACGAAACGTAACTCACTATGAAAGAAGGAGAAAAAGAAAACGTGTGCTCACACGTCTCTCTCTCTTGCTCCATTCACCTCATCTGATCACACTTTTTGTAACGCTTTGGTCACGCATTCACCCCTACTATGTCTTATGTAATAGCTATTAAAATGCACTATTTTCCACTACGATGGAGAAAGATTGGGGCTTAATAATAATTAATTATAAATTGGACCTTCGACACATTCCTTACAAAATCACTAGCTGTTATGTGATTAATTTATCCTCTACGCCGATATTAAATTACATGAAGATAATATAAATGGTTTCCTGAACCTTACACCATTTTCAAATGAAGCATACAATGGGTTACTAAAATGGACATAGATATACCTATATGCTATATTATATAATGGTATTTAATACCTACCTCGTAGAATAAGTATAAACTGATAAGAATTTGGAAAATGTTGTATATTTTGATGACATTTTTTAAATTGTAAGGTTTTCTATCCTTCATATACCGGGGACCCCACGTATTGCAGAAGTATAAATAGCCTGCTAAAATTAGGAGTAGGTTTTGCAGTTTTCCTACCAGGAACCAATTTTTTGTTACAGGGGCTGAAAAAAAATCAATGAATGAGATATTTCTAACACATTTTGACTTAAATCTAAATCAAAATTTCGTCCAATCAATAGATACTTGTGAATGGTCTCAAATAAAAAGAACTGACTTCAATTTACATTGGCATGTTCAGTAACTTTAATACACTTCATTAGAGAACTAAAAAACTGCTCGTCAGATCTCAGGTACTATCTTTTGAAAAAAGAAAGAATCGCCACAATCGGTACACCTAGTAAAAATGTATGAGGTAACACATACAAAATATGAAATAATATTAAAAATCATTTTTTACCCGACTGCCAAGGAAGGGTTATGTTTTTCGCGCGTATCTTGTATGTATGTATGTATGTAATATTCTTAATTACCTCATTTCTCTAGAACCGCTGAACGGATTTGCATAATTGAGATATCGTTAGATTTGTCTTAGCAGCCCAAGTGTTCTTAGATAGGTGACATTAAAAAAAAAACAAACATGGCGGCTGTGCGAAGCCATTGTAGTTAATGAAGAAATAATTTTTTTTTAGAATACTATAGTATGGGTATCAAATTAAAGGGCTCAATACAAGGATTTCAAAAATGTATATTATGATTATTATTACCGTAATAATAAGAGAAATACAATAAGAAAGTTTAAAAAATGTTGACTTTGCTCTTTCCGTTTTTTACGCAGGCGGGTTTTTTGTTTTCTTTTAATTATATTACTTGTTTTTAAGTGTGGTTTTTTTTTGACGGAGTAGACATCCGTTAAGAACGGGTTCTACGAAATTCCACCATTAAGGGGGTAAAACGGGGTTGGAAGTTTGTATGAAAGTCATATGTTTTTGAAGCAAGAGAATTAAAATTCGAAATGTATGCTCTATAGAAGGTGTTGAGGTGTACTAATGATGTATTTTGAGAAATCAACCCCCTTTTGGGGTTAAAACAGGGGATGGTAGTTTGTATGAAAGTCCAATGAAAAATAATATCTATCGATTTCATTTATTCCAAAAATTCGTCTATATATAGTTTTTTTTTTAATCTTTCTTTTTTTTGTTCCTTTCATTAGGTATTTAGCTTTATTGAATATAATAAAAAAATATTTCGAAATAACTAAATATTTATTACGTTTATCATTAAATTATTTACATCAATAAAATCGATTCTATAACTTTAACAATGAAGTTCACTGGTAAGGTAGGCAAAGCGCTTTCAATGCTCCTTGCGTTGCAGGCAAACTTGGTTACAGTTAACACTTATCATCTATGCATCGGGTAGTACGCTCGAATGTCACCGTAGTGATATAAAAATATGTTTTCGTAAACAATAACTTAGACATGACGTAAATAAATATACTTATGACTACTTTGAAGAAAATTATCAAATAAAACATTTTCACACAAATAAAATAACGCTGCAACGCACATATTATTTAAATACTCATGTCAATGATTAAAACTAAATATTAAGTAATTAGTAACTATGACAGCACATTAACTTAGTAGCATGCATTTTAAAACTTTGAATTAATTTCTATTACAAAGTTTGCATTTAATTATATGTACATAATATTATAATGAATTTTAAAGGGTTCTTTCAGGGTTCTTTTATCACAAGAATCAGATGTTTGTCAACTTCCTCGAAGCACAGGGTCTTCTCTTGATGGAATTATTTTTCAAGAAGAATCCTCAAATACGGCGGACATAGCAGAACTCTATTACTGTGACGAAGAACGAGATAAATTTTATCATAGCGGATAAAAGGCCTGTTCAGAGATGTCTCAGTGGTTAATAGGTTTAACACCGGCAGCGACCAAAAAGAGCGGGCTTGTTTGATGAAATTAATCTACTCTGCAACCTAAGCTGCCCCAAATACTATGTGGCTCCTAGCAGTTCCAACTGGAACTTCAAAATCGATTCGATTTGCTGGAAGCCACTAGCGACGTAGACAAGATGACCGACAACGTAGTTAACGGTGTGTACACGGGGTCGCAGACACTTTCTGTCGACGAAGTCAAGAAGTGAGAAGAAGAAGTCAGAAGCAGTTTAAACTTTCTCTCGAAGCCTTGGACCGGATGCGGCGGAGGCGCAAGATGCTGCTTAAAGCAGCTAAGCCAGAACAGAGGGCTAAGCGTTTTAGGTATTCTAGCCCACTGCAACGTTTAATTAGACTACTTGATTCTAAGATCCGTTGTCATCTTAATTTCTCACATAGCACTATCGATTGCCCCGAATTATATACTCTTACAAGTCATACTACTGTTGACTTCATATTGGTATGAAAAAAATTCAATATTCGAATTCCAAATAAAAATAAATCAAATTCAAATTCAAAATAATATATTCAAAATAAATGCACTTTTTTACAACTTTTACACGATGTAAAGTGATACACTGTATATCTATATTATCTATAAAAAAGTTACTATTAAAAATATCTTTTTACAAGGCAACGCATTACGCAATCGAATAAATTAAATAACATTGGTCACTTTATCGCGGCAAACGCCTTAATATATCGTTTAATAATCTAACTAAACTGTTATAAATTTAATTTTATTGATACCCTAACGTTTTGATTGTGTTAATTTGCAAATAGAAGTTACTGATATGCTTTAGTAATGTCTTTTGTATGTAAATTAATTACGAAATTAGTTCGATGTTGTTTCTATTGACGTATTACATTAATTAACTCAGAATATGAATGATTAGTTGATTTTATGACTTTTTCAATTTAATAATATACAAAAAAAAAAAAATGCGTGCGTACAAAGTACACATATCAGAAGTGAAACTTCTTTGGCAAACTAGTTAAAAAAAACGAATTAAAAAACCAATTTAAAAGACAAAAAAAAACTAAGTGAAAAAACAAAAAGCCAACGTCGCGGTGGTCGCGGTGTTCCCATGCGGTCACCCATCAATGTACCTACTGAACGTCAGCTGCCGCGTTACCGGTAGCTAAAATTTTACCCCTCATGCGCCTAAAGAAGTTTCACTTCAAAAATTACTTATCGGAAGCCTTTATGACCTAGCCCAAAACATATTGACTTAACACATACGTTACAATTAAATGAACGAAAACTTAGTGTAATTTATACTATAAGAACGAAAATAATAAGAGGTTGTCCACAAATAAGCTGATCTTTATTTACAAGGGGCGGGCACGACCTGTGGATTTTATTTTGGGATGAGACTCCGCGTAATAATTGTACTCCGTTAGGTTGTTCACAACTTAAAACCGTAAAGTTTAACGCTTTTAGATTCAGAGATGATAGCTATAAAAAATTCAAGCCCAGCTTACATATTATGTAATATAAGGCAATCAAATCAATTAATAGTGACAGTTATCAAAAAGACGATTTAGTTTTGGAACGAAGTTTCTTATATAAAAAAAAGCGTAAGATCTTACGCTTTTATTTAACGGCTCCACAACGCCCGACAAGGAACTTTGTTCCAAAAAAAATATTTTTTTTTTCTGAAAATCGTGTCGAAATTGGTTTCATGGTTTAGAAGAATAAAACGCAAAATTGCGACTATTGACGATACCTAACTAGCATACTGGTGAATGGTGATATAAATAAATACCTAACCCTATTTATTAAGTAGGTACTTTTTTATTATATGTTACTTTTGTAAATAAATCGTTACTCACAGGCCAAATCTTCTGTTAGGTAAGTATACACATCATATACGGTATGTGTCAAGCTCGCCATTTTGAACACGAGTGACTATGCGGATTTTCGCAGTACAATTGTAATTTTCACTCGATCGGTTAAAAAATATTGTACCTAAACTTTAAATTGACATTTATTTTTTAATATAATTAGTATGTTAGAGTTCCGTTAATTTTATTTATGTTCCGTACTAGTTATAAACTTAGTCAAAATGTACCTATTATTTTTATTTACATATAAAAATCTAAAGTAAATATAATTGTATAGGAAAAACATTAGTTATATTTTTATTTATTAACATTGAAAATAGAATAACTTACAGAAACGTAACACCACTCATAAACTATGGTTGCGCTAAATTATAATCCCACCAAAAACATAAATGTGAAATATGACAGCCAAGTTCATTAATAAGAATATGTTCTTTGTGGACTTCGCCGAAAAAAGTATTGAGATCTAAATGAGCGCCAAGTAGAAGAAGAAGGTAACGTTAAAAAAAAGTCAAACATGGCGGCTGTGCGGGCGTGCTGTGTATGTCCGATTCGCACGGACTAAAACCTCTGGGATGTTCATTCGCTTGCCTGGGGCGGGATCACGGGTACGCTAAACACTTCCGCGATACCGTAGGCGTTGCCTGTCACCATAAGCGACCTCCGAGAAGCTCCCTCGAACACTAAGGTTGCTTCCCTCCTCGGGATCATGCAATGCGGACGATAGATCCCCGGTCCCTGGTCCGGCGTTACGGCGGCGCGGCGGGTGGGCCAGATAGGCCTTGCGTCGCCGACCGCGCCTTCCGCGACGAGCCGGGAGCAAGTTCGGGTCCTGTTTCCGCTCCCGCTCAGCCGCTGCCTTCCGTAGCATTACGGCGCTGCAGAAGCTCTCCTCACTGCCGACCATGGCCACAATCAAGGCTGGCAGTGAGAGATCCGCCCCGATGACTGCCGATAAGGCGCTGCGCTCCACACTCCCCGCTGGGCAGGCCACGCACGTGTGCTCGGCCATGTCCTCGGTTCCGGCGCTGCAAAGGTGACATCCCGAAGTCGACTCCCTCCCCAACAATCAGCACAACCAGCGACCGAATGTTTATGGTACTGTCATATACAGCATATTTCGTATTGTAATCGTGCGTTTAACACGATTTTAAACCGTGATAAAAACACGGTTTTAACTGCGAGTCAATCGCGATCACTTGTCTCAAGTTTGACAACACAATACTTAAAAATTTTAACTTAAAATCTATACTAATATTATAAAGAGGTAAAGTTTATAACTTTGTTTGTATATACGGGGTAATCTTCGCAAATACTGATCCGATCATGAAAATTCTTTCGCTAACAGAAAGCTACACTATTCAGGAGTGACAAGATAAAAGGAAAAAGATAAAAATTATCAAAATTTTCGACCCAGCAGGATTTGAACCTGCGCCCTCTGACGTGCCGTGTCAACAATTCAATCTAATCAAGCATTATTATTTGCCTTAGAAATTAATTGGTGATTTTAAAACATTTATATTTATCTGATTTGCTGAAAATAGTGAGAGTGTATTGGAACATATCAAATTTCACCGTACCCTTCTTATGTGAAATGGATTATAACGCCCAACGAAGTGGGCACGGGTCGGCTAGTTAATAATATATTAATATGAAGGTAAATAAAAAATACGAAAAAATAACTGCTAATAAAAAATTTAATGGACGTTTGTAAAATTGTACCGTTTGAACTTTAGCTTTTGGGGGCGCCAGCGTATTAAAGATGGTAATATTATACAATTGTCCCGGCTTAAATGTTATTTTTAAATATAATTACAATATACAAAGTATTTGCATTATAACCGTGACTTTGTCAAAAAAAAAAATGATAACAAAATATTTTTTTTTAAATTAATTTAAATAAACCAGTAAATAAATCTTTAGCAAGCAACGCTATGTCATATTATAATTTATGTATGCGATATCTTACTTTTATTTGTAACTAGCTGCCCGGACAGACTTCGTTCTGTCTGTAGTTTATTTAGTTCTTTTTTTTTATACAAACCTTCCGTGAAATTTAAGGAACATATGAAAAAAAAATTAGCCGAATTGGTCGAGCCATTCTCGAGTTATGCGCTTAGCAACATTCATTTTTATTATATAGAAGATTTATATTTTTTGTTTTATGTATCTTACTAAATAATAAAACATAATTAAATTAAGTAAATATAATATAATTGTGTTTGCTCTCAAACGAAAAGAACATCGTCTTCAACTACATAGACAAGTACCGAATATAACGTAATAAGACGAAAATAGGAAATTGTCAAGTAAATACGCGCTATTAAAGATTACTCAAAAAGTTGTATTTAATCAGATCTCGGTCTAATTTATACAAGACTACATGACAAGTGTTAGCTTTCGATTAAAGTAAGAGTCATCAAAATCGGTACACCGAGTAAAAAGTTATGCGGTATAATACAACGTAGGTCGATGAAAAAGTAGTCAAGTAATTAATATGCATTATTAGATATAACTAATAAGTAATAACTACTATAACTCTTAGAGTACTTGTCAGATCCCAATTAAATTTAAATGGGACCACTTAAATAGACCTTTCAATTAAAACAAAATTTAAAAGGACTTGCTCCCGGAGTGGCTGGACAGCTGGTGGAGGATGGCCGTCAACGTTGGGAAGACGGCCGCTCTACTTACCGGCGGATCCAGGCCGCTGCGCCAGCTCAAACTCCGAGGTCAGGACGTAGAGTGGAAGACCTCAGTGAGGTATCTGGGGTGCCACATCGACCGGAGGCTGTGCATGGTTCCCACGGTGAACCGTGCGGTGAACCACGCAGTGGCAGCCCGGTCGAAGCTCCACTCCGTCTTCACATCCAGACTGACCCTCAGAACCAAACTGATGGTCTACGGTGCCTACGTCCGCTCGCGCCTGACGTATGCGGCCCAGGCCTGCTACGTGCTCTGCTCGGCGTCCCAGGCCAGAAGATTGCAAGTCCAGCAGAACCGCTGCCTGCGCTTGATTACAGCAGCTCCGTGGTATGTCAGAAACGACGTGCTTCATCGAGACACCAGGACGCCTACCGTGGAGGAGTATGTGCGTCGCCTCGCACGCGCTATGTTCGCTCGAGCGGACAAAGGCGCGTGCGTACACCTCCACGGGATTGCCCCGCTACATGGGAGACCGCCAGAAGGGTGTCCTCTACCTCGCGAGCTCCTGCAGGCACCACCGAGCCGACCCAACGCGGACAGCGGTGGCGACGATCTGGACGACGTGGGGGAGGACAATCCAACGCCAACCTAAGTGAAAGACCACCCGATAGGAAACGACCTGACGATGGGACTACCACTTGACCAGACGTGGACCCCAAAGGCTACAGGCCCTGGTCCATTATAACGGGCCAAAATAATTTGACCCCGGAAGCAACATGCCCCGGTGATGAAAGCCCGGGTAAAGAGGGTAACCTCAAGGCCCGTACCCGGTCAGGCCCTCGGGTCTGCCAGGACGATCCACTGCTGTAAAACAAAATTGATCGAAATCGGTCCACCCAGTCAAAAGTTCTGAGTTAACAACTTAATATACATTAAAAAAAATACGGTCGACTTGAGAACCTCCTCCTTTTTTGAAGTCGGTTAAAAACGAACTATTATTTCTCTATAAGTCTATACCATTACGCAGTAGGTAATAATTAATTAACTATTGAGACCAGAAACCAGACTTTTCATGATAGTAATAATAATAATATTCTTTATTCAAGTGACCAGCGACTCATTATGGTTAGTAAACAAACATTTCTTACATACTATGTTTTGCATAGTGGGAAATCCCTAGCTAGACTTTTGCCTAAACTTTTGTTAAACTTAACTTTCTGAGGTAGGACAAACCAGGAAATATACAAAAAAATTATTTAAAATTATTTAAAAAAAGATGAAAAAATATGTTCCTACAACTTTAAAGGTTGTGGTAAGAAGTGGTGTATACTCATTTAAAAAAGCTAGTTTTAGAATGAAATTATCACATTATCACACGAAATTATAATTATAACGATGGAATCTTACGATTCTATCGTCATAATTAACTGTTTTGTGTACATTTATAATTTGATCTCAATTATTATCTTTATAACGTTATAAAGGAAAAAAAAGTGTGTGTGACAGCTCTGACGCACGTCTGGAGTTTACTTCTTCAAATCGATTGTCTAAATATGCACAAAAAAGACTTTATAGTCTAAGAAAAAGATTAATACCATATCAAATTTTCAAATCTATACATATAATAAAATGGTAGAAAAGTCAAAACTGTACATTGAATATTTTTTTAAAAGAATACTTGGGGTGTGATCTACAATCGATACCGAAGCCAAAAATATAGTTTTTAGAATTTTTGTCTGTTTGTCTGTTTGTCTGTATGTATGTCCGGGATAAACTCAAAAAGTACTGCATGAATTTACTTCAAATTTGGCACGAATATTGTTAAGAAGTCGGGTCAGAACATAGGCTATATATTATCACACTATCACCTACGGGGAACGAGCAGTCAACCTTTATTTCTTCAAATGTATGTCCGGGATAAACTCAAAAAGTACTGCATGGATTTACTTCAAATTTGGCACGAATATTATTAAGAAGTCGGGTCAGAATATAGGCTACATATTATCACGCTATCACCAACGGGGAACGAGCAGTGAACGCACGCAGACGACGTCGCGAGCAGCAGCTAGTGGTAAATAAATGAATCAACGCCATCTATCGATGGCATAATTACACAACGTACTATAATTTTAGCAGTATGAAATAATTAAAACACAAAATAATATAATTATTTATTTATTCGAATTCGACGCACAATCCGTGATGAGCTTTGTTTTGACCGTTTACATTCTTCTTCCTATTTTCTTTCGGTGGACCGGTGGTCCATTACTTTTAGTATTTGTAGCCTTAATATAACTATTATAATAAAATTGACTGAACATGTTTATAAATATACCAGCGTATAAACATGTAAGAATTTTCAAAGCGATAGGATAAGAGCAAGGGTAAAATAAACTGCGAACAGAGTGCACCAATTATTGCGAACTGGACCTGAAATAAGAAACATAATTATAAGATAAAATAAAAAATTGCGTGCGTACAAAGTACACATGTCAGAAGTGTAACTTCTTTGACAAACTAATTGAAAAAGTAGGCGGTAACATAATTAAAAAACGAATTGAAAAAAAAAAACAAAAAACCAACGTCATGCGGTGTTCCCAGGCAGTCACCCATCTAAGTACTGACTGTCCCTGACGCCCCTGTCGTCCCTGTCGACCGCTATCGCGGCGCTCAAATTTTACCCCTCATGCGCCTAAAGAAGTTTCACTTCAAAAATATTCGAAATCGATTCAAAAATACAGACGAATTGAGAACCTACTCCTTTTTGGAAGTCAGTAAAAAATATTAAGTAAGTATGGGGCTGTCCATTAATCACAATAATTATGTTTTTAATTATGTCTCGATCATCGGCGTAGGGTAGCTCGTCTGTCGGTGTTCTACAGAATATATTTCGGTGAGTGTGCGAAGGAATTGCACGATCTAATTCCCCCAACAACCTTCCGCCATCGGGACACTAGGCGCGGTCGATCGTTCCATCCTTATGTCATCGATATGCCACCTACGCGCACAAAACGCTTTGGCACTACTTTCCTAATGCGCACAGCTAAGGAATGGAACTCGTTGCCCGCGTCTGTGTTTCCCGAACGATACAATCTAGGTGCCTTCAAGGCCAGAGTGAATAGGCTCTTATCAGGCAGGCATGCTCCACCTTCGACCGCATCGTCACTTAACATCAGGTGAGATTGCGGTCAAATGCCTGTCTATTTGTAATAAAAAAAAATGTTTTTAAAAAATTTTTAACCCCTACCTCCCCCTAGGTGAATTGTGGTGAGGTTTAAGACTACCCCACCCGGCACCCCCCACCAAAAATCACATGTATTTTTAGTACCTACTAATAATTTCAAAATTTTTATAATATTACTAGCGGACCCGGCGAACTTCGTACTGCCTAACAGTCGATTCTTTTCCCGGAACTCCTCCATTGACACTTAAACTTTATGGTATGGTATTAAAGTTTAAATTGACTTAAGTATTTATTACGAACTGAATTTTTATGGGAATATAGAAAAGTGTAGTAGACTTTTTCAGGGATTTTTTTTCAATTTTTCTCTCCGTAAGAACCATTCTTGTACTTCAAGGAATATTATAAAAAAAGAATTAGCGAAATCGGTTCAGCTGCTATCGAGATTTGCGCTTAGCAACACATTCAGCGACTCATTTTTATATATAGAGAAGAAGAGATATAGAGATAGAGATTTTTAAATACAGGTATAAAGAATAATCTAATTTGTTCTAATTTAAATCTAATTTTCGGTTTAGAAATCACCCGTTTGACGAAAAAATAAATACACGTGATATCTTACTATACCCCACTCCCCCCTTGTGATATTTCGTGATTTTTGCCGAACCCTTCTCCCCTAGTATTAAACTAAGTTGTGGTAGGGCTTACTTTTGGACTATAATTATATCTAATACTTACCAATTGTAACATAGTTAAATATTTTTTCCACCACAGATACTTTTTGTACTCATCTCCTAGACCGGCTAAAAGATAGTATGTGTACATAACAGCATGAACAAAGCAGTTGATTTGTCCAACTATAACACTTTGACCACCTGTTGAGAACAAAAATAAATAAATTGAAGAACAAAAAAACCTCTGAACATAAGACGAAAAAACGAAAACATTAAAATTAGAGAAAAATATAGTATAAATCATAGTGATCACTTCCACTCACAGTTTTTGTAATATGAATCAAAACTATAAAGATCAAGAGCCGTTGCCGGCCAGATATTCGTTATTTCATGAAGGCTGAAAGTTTATCAGCGTATGCTTCAAACATAGGTAAAAGCATCGGAATGAATTTATGAAGTTTGACTTATTGTGGCTTTGGCAGATACCAGTTATCAAAGGCGTAAAAAGTGACAACTAATTTTCGTCTTTTTGTAGGTTGGTAGCATCCGCTGAGAAACTTTCAGCGCTATTCTTATATAAAAAGTAAGATTGGTCAAAAGTACCTGGTGTGTATGTTGCAACGAGCCACGCAATTAGCGTCATCAATATGTGGTGGTAAAGATGAAGCTTAGTTATCTGTCTATTAGACTTTCGAAGCACGAAGAGCACTGTGTCCAAGAAATCTATGACTTTCACAATTAAATACAGCCAAGCTGCGAAAGCTATCTGTAACATGAAAATAAATGTATGTTCCTAAATCTAATCCAGATAACCGAGTTTGCTATTACAGTTTTAGGCTAAGCTTTAGAATAGAGGAAATCAATTTAGGGGGTTTGGGGGAAGAAGCGGGAGAGGGTGGGTGGGTTACCCTCTGGTACCACTCCCACGCTGCTGAACCCCATCATTCATATCATTCATAGAACCACATCAGTCATAAAATTTACAACTTATGAAATCTTATACTATTAAACGAGCAATTCTTGTATATATATATATATATATATATATATATATATATATTTTCTGAATCTCGGAATCGGCTCCAACGATTTTCGTGAAATTTAGTATTTAGGGGTTTTCGGGGGCGAAAAATTGATCTAGCTAGGATTCATTTTTAGAAAATGTCGTTTTATTCCTGTTTTTAGGCACTGAAAAAAATGGTTAAAATATCGTTAGAATAGGAAGGTTAATTTCGCAGTTGTCATTAATGTTTTAATGGCTCAGGTGGGAAATCGAACGGTCGAGATTGACCGAGAAAACCATGGTTCAAATCTCAGTCTCCAGATTAAATTCTTTTTTTTTTTTTTAATTTCACTCGTGATTTTTTAATAAATAAAAATAAAATTAAATAAAAATAAAATATAAAATACCGAGAAAAAAACAAAATAAAAAAATAAATAAAATAAAAATAAAAATACCGAGCTAGGCTCGGTCACCCAGGTACTAATATATGAAGAGAGATATAATAATAATTGTGTTTGCTCGCAAACGAAAAAAATAATAATTAAAAACCGACTTCATTTACATCGACAAGTAAATACAACGTAATAAGACCAAAATCAGTCAAATAAATACGCGTTATCAAAGATTTCTCAAAAAGTAGTAATTAGATTTCGATCAAATTTAAACAAGACTACATGACAAGTATTAGCTTTTGATTAAAGTACGAATCATCAAAATCGATAAATCCAGTGAAAAGTTATGCGGTATAATACAACGTAGGTCTACGAAAAAGCAGTCAAGTAAATACGCATTATTAGATATAACTGTAAAAGTACTTGTCAGATCTCAATTAAATTTAAATGGAACCACATGACATGCAACACCTTTCAATTAAAACAAAATTTATAGAAATCGGTTCACCCAGCCAAAAGTTCTGAGTTAACATACATAAAAAATAAAAAGAAAGTACAACCGAATTGAGAACCTCCTCCTTTTTTGGAAGTCGGTTAGAAATATCGTGATTGAATTCTTGTTATACCACAAAACAGTATTGACGCTGAGAATGACGCTTCATGGCGCTTTCTGCTGTGAAGATATAGGAGTAATAATACTATTACTGCTTCTGGTGGTATAATAGCATTTACTGCATGTACCGGTACGAATACCAATCGTCAAGTTATGTTTTAATGTTATAGTTTTATTATTTTATTTTATTATAATTTCATTAATTTAATATAACATTTCAATACTAACGGTCCGTTGGACCGACGATCTTCGTAAGATTGCCGGTGTAGGCTGGATGAGGATTGCGGAAAACCGGGATGTCTGGCGCGAACTTGGGGAGGCCTATGTCCAGCAGTGGACTGCAATAGGCTGAACTGATGATGATGATGACTGATGACACATACATTTTAATGTTTAAATGTCACCGTACTCGTCAATGAATAATATCAAGTCAGATGTTACAGCTGACACAAACTTTTTATTTTTGGGAATGGTATTTGATATATCCTCAATTCTGCTTATACACTTAAGTCTTCTATTTCACGATGAAGTTTTGACTTTGCTTGTTGTTAACCGTGCACATACACATTGTGTTAGTGTGTCACGATCGCAACAGATGTCTGACAAGATGTCTGCACAAAGTACCGTCAGCAAGGCAATATCTTATAATATATAATATGTTTAATAATATAATATATAATTAATATATAAATGTAACATAGCACATAACATATAAAGCAATATAACGCGTTTCTGATTTCTTTGCTAACGCTCCTTCAGTTTTACACACACAAAACGCGCCTGTCGGTACACGTCACTACTACAATCAAGGCAAAAACTTCATCGTGAAATAGAAGAACTATATACATGGAGAGGACAAATAGTTACCCTTTTTCCAACCACTGAGTTTGGATCATTCACGCCTTGACAGTAAAAATTGAAGTCCGTGAAAAAAATATATAGAGTTCCCTGGAAGGTACAAAATGTTTACATTTAATATTATTATAATTTTTTTTAAATATTTTAACTATATTATATTCAAGCTATTTATTGGTAAGTATAGCTTAAATGATTATTATTAGTGTGACACCACGTGACCTTTAGACCACACGACTGAAGTAAAATTTATACACAATATGCTTGTACTGTGTCTGAGATATACCTACGAAACGTAACTGGCTATGAGAGAAAGAGAGAAAGAAAATGTGTGCTCATACGTCTCTCCCTTGCTTCGTTCGCCTCGTCCGAACACACTTTTCGTAACGCTCTAATCACGCATTCACCAGCTTACTCCACAAGTCAAGCGTGCGTAAAAAAGTTTTACTTTAAAAAATTAAGAAAAGGTATTACGTTTCTTATGTAATAGCTATTAAAACACACTATTCTTCAAAACGGTGGAGAAAGAATGGGGCTTGATAAATAATTAATTATTAATGACGCCGCGTTGGCGCAGCGGTCACAGCACTGGATTGCGATTGGCTGTTTCGCGGGCGGTTGTGGATTTGATCCCCGGACACGACAACATTTGTATTGGCCATACAGATGTTTGTCGTGGTCTGGGTGTTTGTGCAGTCCTTGTGGGTCTCCCCACCGTGCCTCGGAGAGCACGTTAAGCCGTCGGTCCCGGTTGTTATCATGTACACCTGATAGCGATCGTTACTCATAGTAGGGAATATGTCCATCAACCCGCATTGAAGCAGCGTGGTGGATTAAGCTCCGAACCTTCTCTTACATGGGGAAGAGGCCTATGCCCAACAGTGGGATATTACAGGCTGAATCGTAAATAATTAATTATAAATTGCGTCTTCGATGCATTCCTTATATTATTACCTACTTGCTGTTGTTATGTGCTTATTTTATCCTTTACGCAAATATTAAATTACATGAAGATAATAATTTTCTGAAACTTCCACCATTTTCAAATGAAGCATACAATGAGTTACTAATATGGACATACATATGTACGCTGGATTATATAATGGTATTTGATACCTACCTCGTAGAACAAGTATAAACTGATAAGAATTTGGAAAATGTTGTATATTTTGATGACATTTTTTAAATTGTAAGGTTGTCTATTCTGCATATACCGGGGACCCAACGTAGTGCAGAAGTATAAATAGCCTGCTAAAATTAGGAGTAGGTTTTGTAGTTGTCCTACCAGGAACCAATTTTTCGTTACAGGCGCTGAAATAAAAAAAAAATCAATTAATTTAATATTTCTATCACATTTTGACTTGAATCTAAATCAAAATCCCGTCCAATAAATAGATACTTGTGTATCTTCTTGGTCTCAAAAAAAAAATTCAAATCATTCAATGTATATCGACATGTTCAGTAACTATACTGGCTGCTCGTCAGATCTCAGGTAAATTTAAATTGAACACGACAAGTACTAGCTTTTGAATAAAGAAAGAGTTATCAAAATCGGTACACAAAACACAATCGGATTGAAAACATCCACATTTTTATGGTCAAAGATTGTAGTGTCCCTTGGCGTCTTATTACATCGGGGATAAGTGTGCTACTGAATATAATTATCTCCGATGTTAACGCAGAGCATCAATGGGAGTTTCGGCTACCTTTCTAACCACAGGAACACAATACCTCATGAGAGCAGTACTACTTAGCTGTGATCTTCTGTAAGGTCCAGATACTTCATCAGTCGAGCAGCTACAGATCCTGAGCAAGATATTTCCTACTTAATAAATGAAATGAGATGAAATTTATATCGTATTATTTTATTTTTTCAGTTGAATGTTCAATCTATTTGTAATTCTTATAGTGTACAAAGGTCTTATACGTATAACATAAGTATAGTAGAACTCAAACAAGAACCCTGCAAGAGTACTGCAAATTTTACGATAAAATATTAAAACATAATTATGTCTATCTGATAAATATTATTTGTTTTTTATTTATTACACCTATTTTATTAAATTATTTACATCAATCAAATTAATTCTATAACGTTAACAATGAAGTTATTCTAAATTTTTTTAATCCAAAATACGCCACTATCCGAATATATTGGATATATCGACACCTGATATGAAGAACATTGTATCTCGTTTTGTTAAGTTTTCAGGAGAGTGTTTTACAATTTTGTTGCATTTAAAAAGTGACCAAGTGATGTTAAATAAAGCCATTATCCGTAATGAAGTAAATTGTTCTACTTGTTCTTGTAGTAGATATGAACTTGACAACCTTGTGGTACATCAAACGGAAAGCTGTTTTTGTGCAAGTTACAATGAATATGATTACGATTTTTATTAGTTTAAGTTATAGTTGAATGTGTTTGCTATTTATTTTACAGTTAATTTTCATTGTAATATGTAAATAAAAATTGACGAATTATGCGATGCAGGATTACATAGATGATACAGATGTGTGGACTTAGTGACGCTGTATTTCATGCAAGATAATTTTGTAGACAGTTTGTATATATATTATTTTCAAAAGAGTACTGCGGAGTTTCTTGCTGATTCTTCTCTGCACAATCTACATTCCGAATCGGTTGTAGCTTCACTTTTAAAACTAATAATCGCTTTAAATTTTGAATTTATAAAATGGCGATTCAAAAGTTATTCTAAAGCCTGTTTTGATTAGTTATTTTTGATTTAATTTGAATAAAGTAACACTTTTTCATCATCATCATTATCACCATCACCATCACATCAGCCTATTACAGCCCACTGCTGGACATAAACCCCCCAAGTCCGCGCACAAAAACGGAGCGAACTCATGTGTTTTGCCCATAGTCACCACGCTAGGCAGGCGGGTTGGTGACCGCAGGGCTGGCTTTGTCGCACCGAAGACGCTGTTGCCCGTCTTCGGCCTGTGTATTAGAAAGCCAGCAGTTGGATGGCTATCCCACCATCGGTCGGCTTTTTAAGTTTCAAGATGGTAGTGGAACTATGTTATCCCTTAGTCGCCTCTTACGACACCCACGGGAAGAGAGGGGGTGGCTATATTCTTAACTGCCATAACCACAGAGCATACTTAAAATATAACACTTTTATTAAGTACTATTTATATGCTACTTTTGTTAATAAAACATTACTCACAGGCCAAATCTTCTGTTAGGTAAGTATACACATCATATACGGCATGCGTCAAGCTCGCCATTTTGAACACGAGTGACTATGTGGATTTACGCATAGCATATTAACATGTAGGTGAATAAAAATTACGAAAAAATAACAACAAATAAATTAATAAATAATTGTTTCTATTACAAAGTAATATAATGGTAATATTATACAATTTTATTCAATACTACAATTTCAGGCAAAAAATGTTGTTTTTAAATTCTTTTATGCAAAGTAGTTGTATTATACCTGCGACATCAATTTTAAAAAAATACACGTTTTTTTCCTTTATTCACTGGTTGCAAATTATATTTTTTAATAAACCAGTCAATAAATCTTTACCAAGCAACGTTATGACATTATCATAAAATTAAATAATAAATAAATAAATGACATAAAATACTAAAAATAAATGATAACTATATAGATATATCCGTGTGAATAATTCGCACTGAAAAGTATAATAATTATCAGTTTACAAAATTACACCGTTGCGCGACTGCGCCTGTAATGGGCCCTAGGCCATGCTAATCTTCTCTGTATCGCCAATTTTAGTATGTACCTACTGCCGAAGCGAGAAAAAGTATTTATACGTGAGTTGAACAAAAAATTTACCGACCGTCAATCATGTTGACATTGTTTCAAAATTTAAGCCGTCATATTGATAATTTTAATAAGTAATTAATTTACAAAATCAAAAACAATAATAATTTTTTTAGTTATTGATGCCGGTAGAGCAAGCAATTATTTATAAAATGATATATAATTTATGTGGAGTAACTGTGCGGTTTTTTATAAAAAGGGAGGCAAAGATTAAGATGTTATGACCTTAGCGTATTAATATACTTATAATTATGATAAAACTAGCTTCTGCGCGCGACTTCGTCTCGGCGTGGACTCCGCTCCTATTGGTCTTAGCGTAATGATACATAGCCTATAGCCTTCCTCGATAAATGGGCTATCTAACACTGAAAGAATTTTTCAAATCGGCCCAGTAGTTCCAGAGATTACCGCGTTCAAACAAACAAACAAACAACCAAACAAACAAACAACCAAACAAACAAACTGATCAGCTTTATATATTCGTATAGATAAAGATATTGCAAAAAATTGATCTTTATTGGTTGTTAAACATAACTTTAGTCTTGTCTAAGTTCATACCGAGACCGACTCGTCGGGAGGACTCGTTTAGGCCGACCAGCATTTGACCTAGCTCATCCAACGTCTCCGCAAAGATGACGATATCATCGGCAAACGAAGGTGAGAGATGTATTCGCCGTTGAAGTTGATGCCTCGTTCCCCCCAATCCAAGGTCTTAAAGACATCCTCGTCCAAGTCGCGTGCAGAAGCTAGTTTGTTTTATTTTTGTTATAAGAAATTATGGAAGAGTTGTTCGGTATTATTTTTCTGGTGCTTAGTAATTATCATGGTATTATTTATAAAATAAACGGTAAGTAAATAAAACAATGTTAGAATAGTTTAACCTCATGTAGTAGTGTCAGTTTTAAACTAGAGTAAGCTGCCTTCGGTCGTTTTTGATGTAAAAAAAAACTTCATTATTCCAATACTGAAAGATGAGCATGTAAATTGATTCCTACAAGAATGTAAAAAAAAAATTGCGTGCGTATAAAGTACACATGTCAGAAGTCACTTCTGTGGCAAACTAATTAAAAAAAACTAATTAAATAAAAACGAATTTAAAATACAAAAAAAGACTAATTGAAAAAAAAAAAACAAAACAAAAAGCCAACGTCACGCGGTGTTTCCAGGCGGTCACCCATCTAAGTACTGACCATCCCTGATGCTGCTGCGTACCGGTAGGTCGCTCAAATTTTACCCCTCACTCGCCTCAAGAAGTTCCACTTCAAAAACCATAATTCAAATCGATTTTTTGGTTATAATTGTTTAAAATTTAAATTTTATTTATTCAAATATTTATATGGTTGAGTTTGTTAGGGTATAAGTTTATCAGTAAATAATGCTGTGAATCATTTATTTTTATGAAAAAACACGAGTAACATATGGGAGACGCAAAGAAATAATTCATTATGGATGTTGTCAAAATATTTGTCGGAGAGTCAACGCAGATAGTTATTAATGTCGGTACCTGCGTTGTTATTGATAATCATCTACCCTCAATAATTCTATTATTTGAGTTATTCCGACGTGTATGTCGGTACCTGCGCTATTGTCGACATTCATCTACCCTCTATTATTCGAGTCATTCTGCCTAAAAGACTGATGCAACCGCAGCTAGGGCAGTCTTGGCTCTGGCGTGGCACGGTGCACTTGTGTATCCTGCTAGTAGCTTAACCTCGACTCTTCTAATAGTTAGTTTGTGTACACGAATTACATGTTACTGATTGGGCAACTCGACCGGTGGAGGCGAGTGCCAATGCGCATTGTAAGGCGGCGCCGCCGTAAACCTACACTCGGGTCACAAGTCCCGGGCACTGCGTCGAGTTGTCCCTCTGCCACGCGATAGACGGTACCCGCTCGGTGAGTCTATTGAATACTAAGTAATTAGTCTCCACCCGTTAACTAATTTGTGTTAAATTACATTGTTAATTAAATTAGTCCGGTCATCCTTCCTCCTCACTTCTGCTCTGCGACATATTTATTTTGTTCAAATGTTTTAATTATTATTTCATGCACATAACAATTAAATTTATTTTTTATTCATTACATTTACAAATTAAACATGTAAGTGCAAATATAAAATGTGAATTAGTTATATGTACGAAGTATTTAATAAAATATTGGAGTCATTCCACGTCAAACCAACAAGGCACTCAACCTGACCCTTTCAGATTTGGCTGAAACTGTATTTATTTATACTCTCTAACATCCTGAACTCAAATATAGTTTTCAAAAAATTTAATTCCTGATAGTTTTTTAGTTATAAATTTTTAAAAATCACAAAATCCGCGTTTTTTGACGTGCACTAAAATATGAAATCTTCAATAACTTTGGTTCTATAAGAAATAGAGAGCTGAATTATAGCTCATTTTAAAGAGGGTTTCATGGGCTTTAATGTGCTATCCAACTAGAACACATTAATGTACAAAATATTTTTTGAGTGAAACTCAAAAAACGATTTTTGAGAGTTTTCAAGTAACATACATTTAAAAAAATAGAATCGAACTGAGAACCTTCTCCTTTTTTGGAAGTCGGTTAAAAATAAATAAAAATCTTTGTATTTCATTTCCAAAGTTATGTTTTATATAGCCTACGTATCAGAGCCAGGCTATTAGCACTGAAAATTTTGTGAAAGGTACTTCAGTGATGTATTTTTAATATATCTCCCGATCCCATCATGGTCCCACTCTGAAATTTTTATGGTGTACTTACAAAGATATACATAAAAACATATATAAATTTGAAAAAAATTAAAAAACACCAACACAAAGATTTTTCAAAAACGATTTTTGAGTTTTACTCAAAAAATATTTTGTACATTAATGTTTTCAAGTTGGGTATCACATTAAAGCCCATCAAACCCTCTTTAAAGTGAGCTATTACTCAGCTCTCTAGCACTAAAATAACCAAAGTTATTGCAAATTTCATATTTTAGTCCACGTCAAAAAACGCGGATTTTGTGATTTTTAAAAATTTATAACTAAAAAGCTATCGGGGATTAAATTTTTTTGAAAACTATATTTGAGTTCAGGATGTTAGAGAGTATAAATAAATAAAGTTTCAGCCAAATCTGAAAGGGTCAGGTTTTTGAACATTTTTTTATTGGTTGATTTGACATGGAATGTCTCATTGATATTAGTCTCTTGCAGTATTAGCCCAAGAGTCAGAGACGGCTAGACCTTCGTCATTTTATAAAGGCTGAAAGTTTCTCAGCGCATGCTCCCAAACACAGGTAGAAGCAATGGCTAAATATGAACCAAAGTCGTATAAAATGACATTGATGAAAAACACGTCATTTCTATTTTGTTCGAAGTAATTGTAGAAATAACATCAATCATTGCCAGACTTTTGCATAGTGTTAACCCCTAGCCAGACTTCTCTACACTTTGTAACTTAACTTACTGAGGTAGGGCACATCAAGAAATATTCAAAAAATAATTCAAAAAAAAAAACAAGAAAACAGTAAAATTCCTAAAAGTAAAAAGTTGGTGCAAGGTGTCGTGGAACAGCTAGTTTTAGAATAAAATTACCAAATTTATGGGAATCATTCACTTATAATAATGTGTGAATGATTCCCACGAATCGTAATAACTGCTTTGTATACATTTATAATTTTATCTCAGTTATTATCTCACTAACGTTATAAACTACAAACTAGCCCGTTGGTGCAGTTTGTAGAGGTCCTGCTCAGCGGGTTGCGAGTTCGATTCCCGCCTGAATCTGGGTGTAATATTTGTATATTTATATATGTATTATTTCCATGTATCTTTACAAAGGAAGGATATTTGGAGTATCAGTCGGCTCTTACAAGTTACATGTAACACAAGCATTAAGTTGCTTGCCTTAGGAACAGACGACTGTGTGTGAATGTTATATTTAAAAAAAAATGGTAAAACAATGCAACCGCTATTTTATCCTTACAAAAAAATACTCCGTACTATAATTTTAACAGAATGAGATATTAAAAATACAAAAAAATATAATTATTTATTTTTTAAGAGTTATTCGACGCAATCCGTGATGAGTGTTAGTTTTGACCGTTTACATTCTTCTTCGTATTTTCGGTTGTCCATTACTTTTGGTATTTGTAGCTTTAATATAACTATTATAATAAAATTGACCGAACAAGTTTATAAATAGAAGAGCGTAAAAACATGTAAGAATTTTAAAAATGATAGGATAAGAACAAGGGTAAAATAAACTGTGAACAGAGTGTGCACCGAGTATTGCGAACTGGACCTGAAAAGAAACATGATTATAAAATAAAATAGAAAAATCAGATATATATATTTTACTTTAAAATTTCGCAAATTACAATTTTATCCTTTTCATTTCTAATTCTCGATTTATGTTCGGTGTTAGTAAGAACACTGTTTATTTTACTTTAAGTAAAATAACTCATATTATTAATAAAGCTTTAGAATTGTAAAAGGATTTATAATAATCTTAATAACAAGTAGTCCAGTCGACAAGACCTAAATGGTCGAAAATAGAGATAGGTACTGCTCTTAAAATTATGTGTGATAGCTCATTGGATACGGAATGACGTCTAGAAAAATGTTCTTAAAGCATGTATTATCACATAAAAATTTGAAAAACTTATAAACAATTAAAAGATGGAAATAATGGCCTTAGTTTTTTTGCCAATTATTTCATAAACTATTAATATTTAAGAAATTTCAAAAAAGAGGAGGAAATTTTCAATAAACAATTCTGAGTCTCTCTCTCTCCATCTCCATTATTTATAATTTAAATTTAATGCTGAAAGTGGGTTGCGCGCGCGGCGTAAAAAGCGAGTCGTACGACACATTGATTAATTTACTTAGGCATGAATAAGTTTGAAAAAATTATGGTTTATTTGAACACTATAAATACTTAGTTCTCGTTGGAAATTTTACTTAAAGTTAATTTTTTAACAAGTTAAATGATTGTTAACTAACAAAATTTTCTCGAAATTACGTCTCAATTGTAAATAAAATAAAAAATAAATGTTTAAGTAATTGTCGTAATAAAATTTCGTTTCTTAGAGCCTTTCTTATATACATAATAAACAAGATCACGGCATAAAAGTTAAAAAAATATTCATACTTTGTTTATAATAATTTTATTGAATTTGGTCTATAATTATGTATAATACTTACCAATTGTAAAATAGTTAAATATTTTTTCCACCACAGATACTTCTTGTAGTCGTCTCCTAATCCAGCTAAAAGATAGTATGTGTACATAACAGCATGAACCAAGCTGTTGATGTATCCAACTATTACAGCTTGACCACCTGTTGACATTAAAATAAATTGAAGGACAAAAAACCTTTACTGAAGATAAGACGAAGAAAACGAAAACATTAAGATTGAAGAATCTATCGTTTTTGTAATATGAATCAAATTGCAAATAGATCTCTCACCGTATGCTTCAAACATAGGTAAAGACACTGGAATTAATATGAAATTTGACTTATAGTGGCTTTAGCAGATACCAGTTGTCTATAATCTAAGGCGTACAAAATGAAAACTAACTTTCATCTTCTACCTATGTTAGTAGCATCCGATGAGACACTTTTAGCATTTATAAAATGACGAAGCTCTGACCGTCTCTAACTCTTGGGTTAGTACTGAAATAGTAGGAAATACGTGGGGAATCCTTGATGGATGCCCTCTGGCGCGGAGGCACCGGTGGGTGTGACAGACTCTTAATGACTAAAAAACCATTCACCTCCAACGCCCGGGTGCACGGCGTTGGGGGTCAGGGCCACCTGACTTCCAACGCCGGATCACACTGAATAACCGAGAAAAGCTCCAGTGAGCAAAGCACGACCCGAACGAAAACGAACGATACTACCCCACGGGTCCACCGGACTGCACCAACAACCGAGCTAAAAGCTCCAGGGAGTCAGCACAGCCCGGCGCTCACACACCAGGTCTGCCGGATTGCACCAGCAACCGAGCAAAGATCCAGGTAGCCAGTACAGCCCGGCCGGCATACCGCGCTTTCACGCTACAGAGCGAGCGAGGTGCAGGTGGATTCGCCTGCATCGGTCCTCTATTGCGCTCGTAGGCTCGCACTCTGATAAAACCAGAGTAGTATCCGGAGCGCCCCCTCAACATCGCCCCCCCCGGTTCCCATACTGAAATAGCCTATCCAATCTATACTATAACAAAATAAGTTAAGTATTAAAAATCAGCTTGCAGAATGCTTCATATCAAAACATAAGAGAAGGTTAGGAGCTTAATCCACCATGATGTTCCACTGTAGATTGGTAGATACCAGTAATAGCGATTATGTTATCAGGTGTTATTTATTTATTTATTTTATTTATACTTTATTGTACATCACAACTGCAAATATCATTTACAGACTGTGAAGTACAATGGGCGGACTTATGGCTATTTAGCCATTTCTTCCAGACAACCCAGGTGTTAATGATAAAAATGAGATCGATTGCTGTATAAGTTCTTCGAGGCTTGGTAAAGAGTACCACAAAGAACAAAAACCCACAAAAAATTAATAATTGTACAACTGAAAATATCTACTGTGCGCGGGAAGCGAACCCATGATCATCAGTTGTTTAACACGTTATTTTGCAAAAGTAGTAGGTCAAAAACTAAATAAATAACAAATGCCAAATATTTGGTTTTTAACCGACTTCCAAAAAAAGAGGAGGTTCTCAATTCGACTGTATTTTTTTTTAAATGTATGTTAGCTCAGAACTTTTGACTGGGTGGACCGATTTCGATCAATTTTATTTTATATGAAAGGTTTTACGTGTCACGTGGTCCCATTTAAATTTAATTGAGATCTGACAAGTACTTTTAGAGTTAAATCTAATAATGCGTATTTACTTGACTACTTTTTCGTCGACCTACGTTGTATTATACCGCATAACTTTTTACTCGGTGTACCGATTTTGATGATTCTTACTTTATTTGAAAGTTAATACTTGTGATATAGTCTTGTTTAAATTATATCGAGATCTGATTACAACTTTTTGAGTAATCTTTAATAGCGCGTATTTACTTGACTATTTTTTTGTCTTATTACGTTGTATTATTTGTCGATGTAATTGAAGTCGGTTTTTTTTTTCGTTTGCGAGCAAACACAATTATGCTAAATCAAAAACATCTTAAACTCTTTTAAAATTTATAATTTTAAATTATCCCTAAGCTATCCTTTGATAACCCAGTGTTATGCTCTTTCATTTAGTAGATTTAAACTAAAATTATAGAAGGCTTGGTTGAATAATTTACAGACTGTACACACAGCAGGGAATTTTTTTTCTCAAAATATGAAACACCCCAACTGGGGAAGTACCTCAACTTTACAGAAAATCATAACTAAATATTACTGCTTTCAGGTAGTGTTGTGTTTCTATGGTGAGTAAGGTGGCTATTAGAGCTCCTTGGGAGGATCAATTGTAGTGTCGGTGATACGCTTACGATGCTAAATATGTGGCCCGTACGCTTCTTTGTCGTATTATCGTATATAAAAAGTAAAATTGGTCTAAGCTACCTGGTGTGTATTTTGTAACAAGCCACGTAAGGAGCGGCATCATTGTGTGGTGATGAAGATGAAGCTGAGTTATCTGTCTATTCGACTTTCGAAGCACGAAGAATACTGTGTCCAAGAGATCTATGACTTTCACCATAAAAAACACCCAAACTGAGGAAGCTATCTGAAACATCAAAATGAATTTATGTTCCTCAGTCTAATTCAGTAAACCAAGTTTGATTTTACAGTTTTATCTTAATTATTGATCCAGTAGAGGTTGGTGATTATTCTCCTAATTATAAGCTTTGGTAGTTTAAGACTCTGCCGCAATAATAAGCTGCCCTACATAAACCCGAAGACATATAATGATAAAGATAAATCTCTGCTAGGTAAAGGTCTCTTCTCTTGTACGGGAAAATATGCGAACAAAATTCACCACGCTTCTTCTTCATTCTTCGATATCCAAGGTAAACATCAACACCAGATACAAATTTATATAAAACAAATGCAGCAGAACCAACACAGGGTCGGTCATTGTCATGATATTTTCTCAATATGTGATTTGGGTTTGTTTATACCGGGTGAGGAAAAAGTATGGAACCCCAGAAAATTCGGAAAACCGCACGGGTTAGTCGTAAAACAAAGGTTGTACCCAAGGGAACTTTTAACGAGAAATCCAACGGTGACCTCTGATTTGACCTTAAACCTCATTTTCAAGAATATTTCAAGGTTAAACTAATTTTTTTAACTCTTGAACTCCTGTTTAAAAAAGTGAAGTTATTATACAGGAATCGAAAAGAACGAACAATTTTACGTCCAAATAGGTACGTATTTAGAAGTGAGGTTAACGTAACCCCTGAAGGTCAAATAGAGGTCAAGGTTAAAATCTCGCTAGTTTAGTGGTAAAACAAAAACAAAGGTCCTAACCTAGGGTTTGACCTTTGTTTCACGACACGGTTTTCTGAATTTTCCGGGGTTTTCATACTTTTTCCTCATCCGGTATATAAGGTAGTATTTAATTAGTATTATCTATGGCAATAAATACTCATGACAAAAGATCGTCCATTTGTTTAAATCAAATTTGGATTTTACTTCTTAAGAAACAATATAAGGAGAGCGATGTAAAAAAAATATGGTGATTGAATTCGTGTAAAACAACGAAACACCAGTGACGCTTCACGGTGCTTTCAGCTGTGAAGAGCTGCAAGTGGTATATAGCATTTACTGCACCGGTACGAATACCAAGCGTCAAGTTATGTTTTTATTTTATAGTTAGGTATATTATTTTAATCTAACTTCATAAATTAAATATTACATTTTAATTTTTTAATATCACCGTACTCGTTTATAGGGAGTAAAGTCAGGGCACATATCACAGCTGACACAAACTTTTTTTTTGGAATGGTATTTGATATAACCTCAATTCTGCGTGTACATAATTATATATGGAGAGCACAAATAGTTACCTTTTTTCCAACCACTGAGTTTGGATCATTCAAGCCGTGACAGTAAAAATTGAAGTCCGTAAAAAAAACGTACAAAGTTCCCTGGAAGATAAAAAATGGTTACATTTAAATTTTATTAATACCTTAACATAATTATGTATTCCAGCTCTTCATTGGTGAGTATAGCTTAAATTACTTAAACGTAACAAACTGACTATGAAAGTAAGAGAGAAAAAAAATTAGTGCTCACGCGTCTCTCTTTTGTAACACTTTAGTCCCGCATTCACCAGCTTACTCTGTCTTATGTATGAGATATTAAAATGCACTATTTTCCACTAAGATGGAGAAAGATTAGGTCTTAATAAATAATTCATTATAAATTAGATATTCGAACCATTCCTAACAATATACACATCACATATAATAACAACTTTGTGAGAAAAATTTCTAGTGTCGCTCTTCCTGCTTTTCTTGCTTCTGTGCATAGTATCAAGGGACTATGTTCTGACATTTTAAAATCAAATTCAGTCGAAATTACAGATGCTACAGATGCAATAGAAAATTGGAAGTTAAGGTGTCCTAATGGCGATATCCCGAAGGATGTTACAAAACAAAAACTTTGGGATATGCCAATAGTTCACAATACTCATATAAATTTGACGCTAAATCTTACAAGTGACAAAAACCGTGCCAGGCTTCTAGCTTTATCAAATAAAGAGTCAGGTCACTGGTTACACGCAATGCCGTCAAAAAACCTTGGGACACTTTTAGACAATGAAAGTTTTAGAATTGCTGTCGGTCTCCGGTTGGGAACTCCACTGTGCTTTGAACACAGATGTCCGTGCGGAAAGGAGGTTGATTCTTTCGGACTACACGGCCTTTCCTGCAACAAGAGTTCAGGTAGGTTTTCCCGCCACGGTTCCCTAAATGATACCATAAAAAGAGCTCTTGCCACCATAGACGTTCCTGCTCTTATCAAGCCTACTGGAATTAGTCGCGATGATGGCAAGAGACCTGATGGATTGACGTTGGTTCCCTGGGAAAGGGGACGGGCGCTTTTGTGGGACGCAACCTGCGTTGACACACTTGCTCCGTCTCATGTCAGGGAAACGGCCTTAAAAGCGGGAGCCGCGGCGGAGAAAGCTGAATCGACTAAACGGCACAAGTATTCGTCACTAATTCCAAATTACATCTTTGTGCCGTTTGCAGTCGAAACACTTGGACCTTGGAGTAGCAGTGCTAAAAAATTCTTAATTGAGATAACTCCTCGCCTTATTGCCTCCACTGGTGACAAGAGGGCTGGTGCATTTTTTGCCCAGAGAATCGGCATAGCGATTCAACGGGGAAATGCTGCCAGCATTCTTGGCACAATTCCACGCGGACATGATTTGTATCAAAACTATCTGTAAATATTTATTTCTTAAGTTTTGACTTGTAAATATGTCCAAAATATATTGTAATCCCTAATAAAATAAAAAAAAAATAAAAAAAATAACAACTAGCTGTTGTTATTATATGTGATTAATTTATTATCTACGCCAATGATGAGCAACCTGCGGCCCGCGGGCCGCTTGTGGCCCGTTAAACATGTTTATGTGGTAAAACAGTGCCTCTCATTAAAATTCTTAAGTAAATTCGTTTTTCTGTTTTTTTCTTCTTTGTTTTTATGTTGCATTACAAATCTATATATATATAAAAGAGATTTCCACCCATTGACTCATCACGATATCTCTGGAACCATAAGGCGTAGAGGCTTGAAATTTGGTAGGAATATTACTTTCGTCGAGTAGAGGTCAGCTAAGAACGGGTTTTACGAAATTCCAAAAAAAGTGGGGTTGAGGGGGTTAATAACATATATGGCAAAATAACGTTTGCGGGTTCAGCTAGTTGTATATAAAATCTTTACTTTTTAAATTTTATATTTTTTTATTGGATATTGATTACAAATAAAGTTTCGTTAATTATTAATAAGAGTTAATGTATGTGTGGCCTGCCAAAAAAAATTATAAATTTAAATTGGCCCATTGATTAAAAAGGTTGATCGCCCTAATTTATTGGTCTACGCCGATTATTTACATGAAGTTAATAATGATTTCTTGAACCTTCCACTTTCAAATGAAGCATGGGCTACTAATATGAACATACATACATATAATTATACGCTGGATTATATAATAGTATTTGATACCTACCTCGTAGAACAAGTACAAACTGATAAGAATTTGGAAAATGTTGTATATTTTGATTACATTCTTTAAATTGTAAGGTTGTCTATCCTTCATATACCGGGGACCCAACTTTGTGCAGAAGTATAAATAGCCTGCTAAAATCAGGAGTAGGTTTTAGGGTTTTCCAACCAGGAACCAATTTTTTGTTACAGGCGCTGAAAAAAAAATCAATGAATTAGATATTTCTAACATATTTTGAGTTAAATATCAATCGGAATCCCGTCCAATCAACAGATAAGAGATAAAACCTTCGTATAAGAATCTTCGAAGTATAAGGAACTTCGTTCCAAAAATCCGCGGTGATATAATATGATAACCCACATTAACCGTTTTTTATGGTTCCGCACCAAAATACAATGTGTTCTTTTTCTGAACGGTAGATTCAATCCATATTATGCATTAATGTAATATTGTACAGCACAACACGAGACAGAAAAACAAACACATATAACTTTTTTTGAAAATCGTATCAAAATCGGTTTCGTTGTTTAGAAGAAAAAAAGAGAAAACGCGACGATTGATGCGGTACACACACACAAACACAGCAGTACAAACAATTTATTTTACAATTGTCTCCACATAAATTTTAAGTGTTTATTAAAAAGAAATTAAAAGAGGTTTCTCTAGTTTGGAGATTCTTGCAGATTCTTCTCTGCACAATTCACAGTAGTAACACTATTTAGTAAGTACTATTTATATGCTATTTTTTTTACAAAACTTTACTCACAGGCCAAATCTTCTGTTAGGTAAGTATACACATCATATACGGTATGCGTCAAGCTCGCCATTTTGACCACGAGTGACTATGCAGATTTTCGCAATACAATTGTAATTTTCACTCGATCGGTTAAAGCAGATTGTAATTAATAGTAGGAGATCCGAACCTAAGTCGATCTTAACCGAGCTGATAATAGAATAAAACATACTTTAAAATAAATTTTGTATATTAGATAATATATTAAAAATGGGTTCGATCACGATCGATCACGATTCAGCCTGTAATATCCCACTGTTGGGCATAGGCCTCTTCCCCATGTAGGAGAAGGAGCGGAGCTTAATCCGCCACGCTGCTCCAATGCGGGTTGGCGGATAAAAAATGGATTGCCTAAACAAAATTCTGGACTGACTATTTTTAATTATTTAAAAAAAATATTTAATTGAAAATTGCAACATCAAGATAATAAGAAAATTTAATTAAACTTGATAGTATGAAACGTATAGAATGTGCATTTGTTGGGTTGCATATTATTTAGCTGGACGAACTACTGGGTTATCAGGTATGTAGATGCCAGGTATCTTCTACATTTTATACGTTTCATTCTATCAAGTCAAATTATTATTTTTTCGTATTATCTTGATGTTGCAATTATCAATAAAAAAAAATTTTTTTTAAAAGTAATTAAAAACAGTCAGTCCAGGATATTTTAGGCAACCCGTTTTCAATATATTATCTAATATACTAAATTTATTATAATGTATGTTTCATTCTATTATCAGCTCGGTGAAGATCGATTTAAGTTCGGATCTTAGACTAGAAACCTTAAATTGACATTTTATTTTTTAAATATATAATGTATTAGAGTTCCGTTGATTTTATTTGTTCCCTACTAGTTGTAAACTTACATTAGTCAAATTGTATTATGTTTATTTTCATATAACCAGCTAAAGTAAATATAATTATTTAAGGAAAACGTTATGTACTTGTATTTTATTTATATATTAACATTGAATAGAATACCTTATACAAATGTAATGTAATACAACATATTAATCGCGTTTGCACTAATTTAAACCACACTAAGGGCCTATGCAAACCACGTTTTTTAAACGCGCCGTCGACGCGCGTTTTAAAAGCGCGCTTCGACGGCGCGTTTTTATCCTACAGAGCAGTTTATTGGCGTTTGTATCGATACACACGCGCGTTTGCATCGCGTTTGTATCGCGTTTGCATCGCGTGACACGCGCATTTGCATCGCGTCTGTATCAGTACATTCGGCACATACGCGCGTTAACGGCGCGTTTTAAAAACGCGCGTCGACGGCGCGCTTTTATTATACAGGTGTGCAAAAGTCTACAGGCTGCGTCTAACTCGCGTGTGTATCGCGTTTGTATCGCTACAAACGCGCGTCGACGGCGCGTTTAAAAAACGTGGTTTGCATAGGCTCTAAGTTTAACAAAATGAAATCATAATGTCAATTTTAATAATAATATTTTCACTTGAACAAAAAATTATTTCTATATTTTATAAATTAAAATAATAACTATTATTACAAAAATATGATTTTAGTTGCCCAAAGGGATATTACATTCGAGGGAGCGCAATTTTATAATAAACTAGCTGTGCCCCGCGGTTTCACCTGCGTTGATTTGAGGGAAAAAAATGATCTTTTTTTCAATACTATAAGATTTAATTAGCTTGATATATTTTCCTTAGTTTAGACTGAATAAATTTCTGAACGCACGCATAAATATTTGACCAAAGAGTATATTATAACCACTACGTTTTATATTTGACAACCAATATATATTATGTCAATCCGTTTTCATTACTGACAGTATTATACATTTTTAAAATGTAAAATACGCCACTATCCGTATATTGTGGATATATGTTGTCGATTCGAAACCTTTATTTAAATAAGTTTTTTAATTTTATCGGAGAGTTTACCATATCGACGGGATGAACATTAAATGTTTGACAGTTACGAAACACGAACATAGTTCCATAAAAATTTTCATTCCCACCTTTCAACCCCTTACACCCTTTTATTCGCATTAAAAAGTAGCCTATGTCCTTTCTCAGACTCTAGACTATCTGTATACCAAATTTTATTTAAATCTGTTCAGTAGTTTTGGCGTGATTGCGCGACAGACAGACAGACGGACAGACAGACAGACAGACAGAGATACTTTCGCATTTATAATATAAGTATGGATTACCACGTCTACTGAAAGATGTTAGCTCAGTTAATGAATTTAAATCTTTGCTTTCACAATATATTCTCAAAGAAACCATATAAAATATTCATTAACTGAGCACTAGTATTTATAGGACGACGTTATGTATTTTTTACTTTTGTTATAATATTATGTTGTTCTCATATAAGTGACATTGTATTTTTGAGAATAAAGTTCTTTAACCGTAACCGTATGTTGCTGTTTATATACATTTTTTTTTTTTTTTTTTTGTTAATAGGTGTATACTACATTTGAATAAATATATTATGCTTATTACATGACAAATTCAAATGACTATTTGGAATATCTCACAATTTATATTACGTACTTTTGCAGTCACTATTTAACAAAAATTATAAAAAAAAAACGAATTTTGATGAAATCCTTTTTTAAGAATACACCCCAAAGGTTACCAGAGCCCTGATGCTACGACCAATATAGCATCAGGGCAGGGCAGGGCATCATAGCGGATATACCTGTGTTTGCTCGCAAACGAAAAAAAAAAACCGCTTTCAATTACACCGACAAGTAATACGTAAGCCGACGACAAAAATTAACAAACGCACTAGTTGTCACTACGATTTTTGAGGGTTCCCCTTAATTTCTCTGGCATTCCATCATCCGATCCTGGTTTCCTTATCATGGTACCTAAGTTGGGATATCTCCTTTCCAACAAAAAAAAAAGAATTATCAAAATCGGTTCATAAACGACGAAGTTATCCCCGAACATACATCTATACTCATACTCAATAATAATATTATAAAGAGGTAAAGTTTATAACTTTGTTTGTATATACGGGGTAATCTTCGCAAATACTGATCCGATCATGAAAATTCTTTCGCTAACAGAAAGCTAACTGAACTGCAAAATCGATTCAATTCACTAGAAACAACTAGCGACGTGGACGAGATGACGTGGTGTAGACTGTGTGTACACGGGGTCGCCGACACTTTCCGACGACGAAGTCAACGAAGCAGTCAGAACTTTCTCAAGAAGTCTTGGATCTGAAGCGGCAGAGGCGCGAAATGCTCGCTGCTCCTGCAGCTTCGCCAAAACAGAGGGCTCTTTGAGGGCTCTCCAAGACGATACGGAAACTTACTAATACGAGATACGAGAATATATATATTACAAAACAATAGGTATATATATTTTACATTAAATAGACGTTTGCAAAATCGTACGTTTTGAACTTTAGCTTTCGGGCGCGTCAGCGTATTAAAGATGGTAATATTATTCAGTTGTCCAGGCTTAAATGTTATTTTTAAATTCTATCATACAAAGTAATTGCATACCGTAGTTGATTATACTTTAATTATTTTTTCTTTAGTGACAGGCTGAAAATTATTAAAGTAAAACTTCTTTAGGCGTAGGTATCTATGAGGGGTAAAATTTGAACGACCGGTAACGCGGCAGCGTCTTGACGATCAGTACTTGGCCTGCTTTTTTCTTCAAATTTTTTTTTTGTATTTTAAATTCGTATTTTCAAATTAGTTTTTTTTACTGTTAATTTCCATTTAATATATTTATTATTTTAATGGTAATTCTTTAGACTAAGACCCGTCGATTTATGGGGTTTTGGTGGGAGATGCAGGTTTGGGGGGGGGGGGACTACCTCCTAGTACCACTCCCACGTTGTAAAACCCCATAGTTATGGAGATATCTATGGTTAAAGTTTTACTCACTTTTCTCTCTTTTAAGGTTACTCATGCTCCGTTCCGCAGCTATTTTACAAGCTTTTATTTAACTTGCAATGTATGTATGTATGTATGTATGTATGTAAATTTAATGAATGTTTGTTCGGGTGAAATCTTGCAACTCAATTTTGAAGCAGATATCTTCAACCAATTGAGCTGAAATTTTGTATACAGGTTCAATTTGGATGACAATGCATGGTTTGTATGTATGCATGTATGTATGTATGTTTGTTCGGGTGAAATCTTGCAACTCAATTTTGAAGCAACCAATTGAGCTGAAATTTTGTATACAGGTTCAATTTGGATGACAATGCATGGTTTGTATACATATATGCATGTATGTATGTATGTATGTTTGTTCGGGTGAAATCTTGCAACTCAATTTTGAAGCAACCAATTGAGCTGAAATTTTGTATGCAGGTTCAATTTGGATGACAATGCATGGTTAACTTTGTGACGTCATTCTAAATCCAATATGGCAGCATATCCAAGAGTGCGGACTAGTTATTTTTAGTGCACTTGTACAATATGGGTATCAAATGAAAGGGCTTGCTAAGAATAATTCGAATAAAGTGACGTGATAACCGACTAAAAAGTCAAAAATAAATTAAATGTAAAAAACCTTTTTAAAAAACAAGCTTTTATTTGAATGCACTAAAACGAAAAAAATAAATTTTTACTTTAAAACTTTTACTATCTACTTATAAAGTCAATACACATAATCTATATGATATAAAAGCTTGTCGCGAGATTTGCTTGTAAACAAGTAAATTAAATAAATAGATGTGATTGATTTTAACTATTAAAATTTTCAAACTAAGGAAATACGAGTACTCATATCTCGCGACAAGCTTTTATATCATATAGATTATGTGTAATGACTTTATAAGTAGATAGTAAAAGTTTTAAAGTAAAAATTTATTTTTTTCGTTTTAGTGCATTCAAATAAATGCTTGTTTTTTAAAAAGGTTTTTTACATTTAATTTATTCATCTATACTAATATTATAACGACGTAAACTTTATAACTTTGTTTGTATATACGGGGTAATCTTCGCAAATACTGATCCGATCATGAAAATTATTTCACTAACAGAAAGCTGCACTATTCAGGAGTAACATAGGCTATATTTTATTGTAATTGAAGAAAAAATTCAGTAAATAAGAACAATAATAAAATATAATATCAGAATGGTAAGTAAACTAAAGCCATCTATCGCTGTAAGAAAACTATTTATTAGTCTGTCGACGTTATTTAGTCTTATTTTAGTCTATCGACGACGAAGTTTTCTCGCTTTTTGATAGATGGCGTTGGAGCAACATATTATTTATTAAAGTGCTATAAAATTTGTTCTTTAAAGTATGTTATTTGGTTCTGTAATTTAAAATAATAAATACACGATATTATTACGATTTTATTCATCGCTGTAGGCGTCCGCTGCGTCTATACGACTGGATGCCGCTGCCGCGCGGCTCACTCACGCGGTGGGCTCCCTACGTTTGTGATAATTAACGCCCAACGAAGTGGGCACGGGTCGGCTAGTATATAATTTTTTCACATGTCCCTTAACTTCACTTTTACTTTAAAACTTAATAGTTTCTTACATAATTTTAATGTTTTTACGCGTTATTTTAATAAACTATACAACTGATGTTTAACGACTGAAAGATAGAAGCTTTTAAATAAAATGGCGCGAAACTGCGTTTCGTTCAAAAGCAATGTACCTAAGCACAAATTATGCATTATTTTTGCTTAAATATCTGTAAAAGGCAAACTACAGCCTTATTTCATGTTATGTTTTTTACTTAAATATATTTTATTTTTACTTATTTACTGTCATATACGAATATTATAGCAAAAGTCGTGAAAAACAAACGACAAATAAAAACGAACAAAGCGAATCTACACCAAAGACCATCATACGAATCAAAGATATCAACCGATTTTCATTGAACATATTATTTAGTAATGTGCACGTGATGCGCTTTTATTCGAGACCCCACTCGATTACATTTGCAGACATTCGGTTATTCTTCCCCACTTTCACCCCCACAAGTTTTAATGAATCAACCGATTTTCATCAAACATGTCTAAAAACACTCGCCCGTAACTCACCTTTCATACAAAAATAAAAACTAAATTGAAATCGCTTCATCCGTTCGCGAGCTAACAGACAGACAGACAGACAGACACATGAAACTTATAACACCACTCCTTTTACGTCGGGGGTTAAAAATACAAAATATTATAGGTAATAATTTTTTTATTTCATAAAATTATTATTATTGAGCTATTCGACGTACAATCCGCGATGAGCTTAGTTTTGACCGTTTACATTCGTCTTCGTATTTTCTTTCGGTGGTCCATTACTTTTGGTATTTGTAGCCTTAATATAACTATTATAATAAAATTGACTGAACATTTTTATAAATATAACAGCGTAGAAACATGTAAGAATTTTCAAAGCGATAGGATAAGAACAAGGGTAAAATAAACTGCGAACAGAGTGTGCACCGATTATTGCGAACTGGACCTGAAATAAGAAACAATTATAAGATAAAATAATGAAATGAGATATAGTATTCACTAATTACGATATTTACTCTTATATGTCTTACTTTAAAATTTCGCAAATGACAATTTTATCCTTTTCATTTCTAATTCTCGATTTATAAACGGGTGCTAGTAAGAAAACTGTTTATCTATACATATAATAAAATGGTA
Organism: Melitaea athalia; assembly: GCA_905220545.2. NCBI lineage: Eukaryota > Metazoa > Arthropoda > Insecta > Lepidoptera > Nymphalidae > Melitaea > Melitaea athalia. The sequence goes on from HG992180.1 coordinate 2,296,431, forward strand.
GGAAAGTCAATGTATGTCCGGGATAAACTCAAAAAGTACTGCATGGATTAACTTCAAATTTGGCACGAATATTATTAAGAAGTCGGGTCAGAACATAGGCTACATATTATCACGCTATCACCTACGGGGAACGAGCAGTGAACACACGCAGACGAAGTCGCGGGCAGCAGCTAGTTTTACTTAAAGGTAAAAAAAAAAACGATTTAAAATCGAAAATATTTCGCATTTGACATTCAAATCAGTCTAAAAAATTACATAGAGATATGTGTATATAGTGTTCTGTAATAAAACATGCTACAATCATATTATGAGCATAACGTAGCATTCTTGTTGACAAGGTTAAGTAGAGTAAGATTCAAGGCCTTCCAGACCTTTCCAGACCTTGTATCTTACTCTAGATTCTGATTATAATTCTTAATAATGGTGTTTGCGTGCAATGAAAAAAAATCTAGCGCACGAAGAGTTCCGTACCATTGAATAGGTAAACAACAGTAGGTACATTGGTTTTAATATCGGCCAAAAAGCGTCAAAAAATAACTTTTGTTGTATGAGAGCCCACCCTAATAATAAAATTATAATTTTATTATTTATTATGAAACTAAATATACAATTAAGTAGTTTGTGAATATTTCAAATGCCTACCTCTTACCATTTATTGATATCGAGCAAAAATAGGCAAAAATGACGTTTTTTTTTGTATGGGAGACCCCCTTAAATATTTATTTTATTTTAATTTTATAATTTTTTATTAAAGTAAAAATACAACCGAGTATTTTGTGAACATTTCAAGTGGCTACCTGTTGCCATTATTGATATCGAGCAAAAAAGGGCAAGAAAATCGCGTTTGTTGTATGGGAGCCCCCCTTAAATATTTATTTTATTTTGTTTTTAGTATGTGTTGTTATAGCGGCACCAGAAATACATAATTTGTGAAAATTTCACCTGTCTAGCTATCGCTGTTCTTTAGATACAGCCTGGTGACAGACGGACGGACAGATGGACGGACGGACAGCGAAGTCTTAGTAATAGGGTCCCTTTTTTACCCTTTGGGTACGGAACCCTAAAAAACCGACTTTAATTATATCAACATGTAATACAAAATAGGTAGACGAAAAAATAGTCAAGTAAATACGCGTTACCAAAGAATACTCAAAAAGTAGTAAACAGATCTCGGTCAAATTTAAATGGGTCTACAAGATAAACATCAGCTTTCGAATAAAATATCAAAATCGGTATACCCAGTAAAAGTTATGAGTTCGACGAAAAAAGAGTCAATTAAATACGCCTGATTAGATATAACACAAAGTACTTGTCAGATCGCGATTAAATTTAAATAGAACCACATGATTGACCATGATGATGACCAAATTTCGACGAAAAAAAAGTGTGTGTGTACTTATGCACGCACGTAAGAAGTTCTACTTCATTGGCTAGCTAACTTCACCTTCCTAACTTCTTCTTCGTTGACTAGCTAACTTCAGGGTGTCAGATTCTTTGGAAAAAAAAAGACAAATCACAAAAACGCTGAATAATGCCATCTCGTAACGCAGCAAACAGTCTTCGCTGAACTAGTCCTTTGAAATAAAACCAACATTGCGCGATTCTTGTTGCTTAACTATATGTCACTTTGAGTGCATATTTTTTAGGGTTCCGTACCCAAAGCATAAAAACGGGACCCTATTACTATGACATCTCTGTCCGTCCGTACGTCCGTAAATATTTAAGGGGGGCGATAATTTTTTTTTTATTAGTCTAAAACGCCATCTATCAGAAATTAGGAAAACTTCGTCAATAGACTAATAATATTATAGTTTTCTAATAGCGGCATAGATGGTGTCACAATTATATAAATATTTTACGGAATAAATATTTTACAGAAAATTTACTTATATTTAGTTTTGTCAATGGTACCCTTCGTGCCCAAGTCCGACTCGCACTTGGCCGATTTATTTAATAATAGTTTTAGGAAATGAATTTGACATTCGATTTTTATAATTCCTCACACAATTAATTAATACATCTAATCGTTACATATTTTCATATAATCATGACGTGTAATAATAATAACGATATTTAACAACCATCACACATCCATCACACACACCACAGTACAACCATCACAGTTACAATTAATAAGTAAAGCAATAACAATATTATAAACTATACTATACTAGCTGACCTGGCGAACTTCGTACCGCCTTTTTTTTCTTAAATATAATAATTACATATACCAAAATAAAATATAGCCTATCTTTCAAGTTGGATCAAACTGCACACGGTGTGCAAATTTGATTAAAATCGGTTAAGTGGTTTAGGAGTCCATTGAGGACAAACATTGTGACACGAGATTTATATATACAATTAAGATAAGTATAAATAGCAATCACTATTTTTATCAATCAATCACTATCACTACATATTATAAAACAGTCTCTTCCTGCTGTCTTCCTGTCTGTATATATGCTTAGATCTTTAAAACTACGCAACGGACTTTGATGCGGTTTTCTTCAGTAAATAGAGTAATTCCAGAGAAAGGTTTATATGTATAATACATGCATAATATAGTAGAGGAACACCACTTTCTGTGGTCTGTGAGGAACACTGATAGTTTTAAAGTTTTCTAATGTGATGTCGTTAATAAACACATTGCAATATTTATTATTACGCTCCTATTGGTCTTAGCGTGATGATACATAGCCTATAGCCTTCCTCGATAAATGGGCTATCTAACACTGAAAGAATTTTTCAAATCGGCCCAGTAGTTCCAGAGACTCTTCTCAACTCTTCAGCTTTATATATTAGTATAGATTTAGTATCAGCATTGCACCCGTGCGAAGCCGGAGCGGGCCGCTAGTTATGGATAATTTACAATCAGTTCAAATTTACAATAAATTATATTATGTAAATAATAAATACACTAATACTATCTAGTCAAGTATTTCCCTTTCACAGATGGTTTTTTAATAACTATTTATTTTATAATTTAGGAAATAAAATGAGAAATATGTTACCGGTTTGGAGGCTGGTATATTTCTGATTCTCACACAGTATTTTATTACATTAATGTCTCTTATCTATGTTTTGTCTCCCGGAGTTATTTCTATGAGCTGCCCGGTGGCAATGCAAAGTTGGCGGAACAGCACGTGTACTAATCTAACACGGAGGTCTGGGGTGCATAACTATCTTTTCTAATAATAGTTTTAGTAAATAAAGATGTTTAATTCTCATAAATTACTTTATGATGTAAGTAAATAATACATATCTGCAACTAGCCTCAAATTTTACAAACGTACTCAAAATAATTTATGTGAAATCAGTTTTTATAACTTATAATCACAGTAAATTATCTTTAAATGAATATTAATTGTTAATAAATATCAGTCATGGCGATATATTAGGTATTTGAAATTATACTTTTTTGGCTAGCTAACTATACGTTTATTCGTTGACTAGCTAACTTCATGTCGTGTCATATTTTTTTCGTGACGGTGTGTGCGCGCGTCGTAAAAATTTACTCTCATCATTTTTCCCTAATGTGCCAAAAGAAGTATAACTTCAAAAATATTAGGTATTCGAAATCGATTCAAAAATACAGATGAATTGAAAACCTTCTCCTTTTTGGAAGTCAGTTGAAAATATTAAGTAGGTATGTGTATTAAAGTAAAGTGTGGTGGCGCTTGGAATTTTGGACTATAATTATATAAAATACTTACCAATTGTAGCAAGGTTAAATATTTTTTCCACCACAGATACTTTTTGTACTCATCTCCTAGACTGGCTAAAAGATAGTATGTGTACATAACAGCATGAACAAAGCAGTTGATTTGTCCAACTATAGCACTTTGACCACCTGTTGAGAATAAAAGAACATAAATTGAATAACAAAAAACCTTTACTGAACATAAGACGAAATAAAAATTAAATTAAAAATTAAAAAACAAAACCGACACCATAACCTGAGTTCCCTTAAAAAGTAAAAAATAATGAAAGAAACTCAATCTTAAGGTACCTAAGCATGTACGAGTATTAATAATTCTAATAAAAATACATCACGTTGGGGGACCACTCCTACTTATTCATTACCTACTATTTATTTTTTTCACTATTATCACATGCAAGTTAGGTTAGTTTAGACTATTTACTTATTACTACTGACTTATTTTTTAGGTTTGGAACGGTCCCCCAATATGCTTAATCCACCATGATGTTCCACTTTGGGTTATCAGATAATTTTCACGTTATTTATTATAGATATTCTGCTAGTACTTTACGTCATGTGTTAACGATAACAAATAAGATGAATTGCTATACCTACAATATGTTCTTCGAGGCTTGGTAAGGAGATCAAAAAAGAAAAACACCGACCAAACGTTAATAATTGTATAAATGAAAATATCTGTTGTGAGCGGGAATCGAAACCATAACTATATTGTTTAAGCTAACGCGATCACTTTTCATAAGTATTTAAATTTATAATTGTTCAGGTCCTTACCACGTCCATATAGTCTTCCCGTGATCATGGCGATTGAAACATTGCCAAAATATAGAAACGTCAACAGAAGAATAAACGTGGTAAGCACCCGAACAAATATAAATTTAAATTTAATCGAAACAATGATCATCGATTTTTGTAACACATTATTTTCCAAAAGTAATAGGCCAAAACCTGAATAATTAACAATTGTCAAATATTTGATTTTGCAAAATCAAAAACATCAAACTCTTCGAAAATTTAGAATGTTAATTTATTCCTAAACGATTTTTTAAAATTGCAGTATTATGCGGTTTATTTAATAGATAGGTAACTGAGGTAGGACACAGCAGCAAATATTCAGCTAAAAATCAGGCAGCTCGACTGGATTAGTATCTCAACCTTACAAAAGATCACAGCTAAATAATACTGTTTTCAAGCTGTGTTGTGTTCCAGTTGGTGAGTTAGATGACCAGCGCTCTTGAGGGGAATTGGGGATAGGGTTGGCAACACGCTTGCGATGCTTCTGGTGTTGCGGACGTCTATAATTTACGGTAATCGTTTACCATCAGGTGAGCCGTTCGCTTGTTTGCTGACCTAGTAATTTGAAAAAAAAATTAAACTGATTTAAACTAAAATTACGGTAAGCTTGGTCGAATTATTAATAGACCGTACAAAGGTACACACAGGAGGAAATATCTTTCTCAAAATATGGAACAGCCCGACTGGGGATGTACCTCAACTTTACAGAAGATAACAGCTAAATATTACTGCTTTCAGCTAGTGTTGTGTTCCTATGGTGAGGAAGGTGGCTAGAGCTCCTTGAGAGTATCGAGGGTAGGGTCGGCAAATGCGCTCAGGATGGTAAATTTGCCGACCTAGTCGTATATAAAACATAAGATTGGTCAAAAGTACCTGGTGTGTATGTTGCAACGAGCCACGCAATGAACGGCATCATTGTGTGGTGATGAAGATGAAGCTGAGTTATCTGTCTATTAGACTTTCGAAGCACGAAGAATACTGTGTCCGAGAGATCTATAACTTTCATCATTAAATACAGCCAAGCCAAGAAAGCTGTCTGTAACATCAAAATAAATGTATGTTCCTAAATCTAATTCAGAGAACCGTGTTTGCTATTACCTACAGTTTTAGGCTAAGCTTTAGGTAATAGGGGTAGCAGGAGATAGAGCAGCAGTGAGCGTAGGACCAGGATAACGTACTACGCAATTTGTAGGACAATATTACTGCTACCCATATAACCTACCACAATCGAGCGTTTTCGTAGAGCAATTTTTTTTCGTCTCATCAAAATGAAGCTACTTCCGGAAAATTAGCTTGATAGTAATCAAGTGAAAAAAATGTACTAGGGATCTCTGACTAATAGCATTTACTGCACCGACCGGTACGAATACCAGCGTCAAGTTATGTTTTAATTTTATAGTTATATTATACTATTTAATTTTAATTTTATTAATTTAATAATAGATTTTAATTTTTAAATATCACCGTACTCGTTTATGAGTAAAGTCAAGTCACATGTCACAGCTGACACAATTTTTTTTATTTTTTTTTGGAATGGTATTTAATATAACCTCAATTCTGCATTTACACATACTTATATAATTATGGAGAGGACAAGTAGTTAGTTACCTTTTTTCCAACCACTGAGTTTGGATCATTCGTGCCTTGACAGTAAAAATTGAAGTCCGTGAAAAAAATATATTGAGTTGTCTGAAAGGTACAAAATGTTTACATTTATATTTATTATTTAAATTTTTTGACGCATTTTTTTATATTTTAATTATATGTATATTCAAGCTATTTAGATATTATTGGTAAGTATAGCTAAAATGCTTATTATTAGTGTAAGTGCCACCATATAAGAATAAAACAAAAAACGAATGTGAAATTTTCTACACAATAGGTTTGCACTTTATCTGAGATATACGAAACGTAACTGACTATGCGAGAAAGAGAGAAAGAAAATGTGTGCTCGCACGTCTCTCCTTTGCTTCGTTCGCCTCGTCCGAACACACTTTTCGTAACGCTCTAATCACGCATTCACCAGCTTCTCCACAAGTCAAGCGTGAGTAAAAAAGTTTCACTGCAAAAGATTAAGAAAAGGTATTACGTTTCCTATATGTTTCTCACTACGATGGAGAAAGATTGGGGGCTTGATAAGTAATTAATTATAGATTGCGGCTTTGATGCATTCCTTATACATTCAGTCAAAAAGTATCGGGAATGGATTATTTGTTTTTGATTCCAAATTCAAATATATTTTTTTTGTTGTTGTTAGATTGGTACAACTGTTTTCCATTTTGGCGCGGAGTTTGAGTTACATCTGTTATTTATAATAAATTCAGTGCTGTTTTTAGTTATATCATAGCTAGTGTGTATTGCGAGTTTCATAATGGACAAAAATATCGAACAAAGAGTTTGTTGGAAGATTTGCCTCGCTCTGGAAGGCCATCAACGTCTGCAACTGAAATTAACATCAAAAAGAAACAGTGACTGAAAATCCTCATTCAACTTTGAGAGAGATAGCCGCCGAACTTTCTGTATCTCACGAGTCGATCCGTACCATTTTAAATAAGTTTCACTTGGGTATGAAACATGTTGCGGCTCGGCTAGTCGCAAAAGACATGAATTTTCTCCAAAAACTCAATCGGCATGAGAGTCGCTGAGGATATGCTAGGACGAGTCAATTCCGACTCAACATTCATGAAACGCAATGTTACTGGTGACGAGACGTTAGTTTACGAGTTTGACATGCAAACTAGTCAACAAGCTTCGGAGAAGCGCCTTACAACTGAACCGAAACCGAAAAAAACACGCAAAACTCGTTCAAAAGTGAAATCTGTTCAACCGTTTGAAGATCATCAGCTCTTTTCTAGTTGATGAGGGGATCTGACTAAGAAAGTTTCCTTATGTTCTATCGATTCGAAATTTAGACCGTGTTACTTTAATGATATTGAAAGTATATGGTAAGGTAGGTAGGTAGGGCATACCCTCATAACCTGATCAGCCGTTTGAAGATCATCAACTCTTTCAATAGACCTCAGACCAATAGGAGCGGAGTCCACGCTGACGAAGTCGCGCGCAGAAGCTAGTCTTTAATATAACGCTAAGTGAGAAAAACAAGTGTAGTTGTAGATTGCAACAAAAGAATTTACTCCGAAAAATTCCCAAAATCTACACAACTGTCAACGTCGTCTGCTCTCATGTGTGACCCCAACGCCGCGTATCGCACACCGAGCTCGCCACGCGCAGCATTACGTAGAGCTTAGACCTTAGACTATGCATGAAACTTAAGATTGCTCGTATCTAAATGTAAATAATTAATTAGCTGTTGTTGGAAAAATATTGTATAAAGTTTAGCGGTCCCCCGGCGCGACGCGACGACGCTAATTAAATATATTTGAACTTAGGTATGTAATATATGTGACGATAATAATTATAATAGGCTTAAAATATTATTTGTTAGTTTTGAGATTTTATTTTTTTGTGTCGGAGGGTTTTTAATATGTTTAATTTTACTTTTATTTTAAATACTATCAGAATAAGAAATAAAATATTTATTATTATCATATCCAAATTGCGATCCAGCGGGGTTCGAACCCACACCCCCCGACATACCGTGTCCCAGCAGTGTAGCCAATTAAGCTATGGAACGATGTACGGCAGGATCGAAATTTTTGATATGATTTTATTAAGTTTTTAAGCAACCGTGGTGTCATCTATAGCGAGTCCTGTACAGCACCCAACTATTCAAGGTTTCATAATATTACAATGAATGCTTTGACAAGAGACGACACCATGCTATTTTTAATTCATATTATTTTCATTTTTGTGTTTTCCACACATGAGGAAATTATAAAATATTTGTTATTATCATATCATAATTTTTAATAAATATTTAATAATTTCCTCATGTGTGGGAAACAAATATATTTAAAAGTAAAATCAAAATATAATAATAAAATCAAAATATATTTTTTTACCATTTGTTTTCGGAAATTAATTTATTCAAGTGATTTCTCTTTTAGGCAATTACTAGCTGTGCCCCGCGGCTTCACCCGCGTTGCTTTGAGGAAAAAAATACCCTTGCTCCTTCATAAAGCATAACCTTTCTCTTTAAATAGGCTATCCACCTCAGAGGAATTTTTCAATTCGAATCAGTAGTTCTTGAGATTAGCGCGTTCAAACAAACAAACCAACTTTCAGGTTTATAATCCATACTAATATTATAAATGCGAAAGTAACTCGCCGCGTTGGCGCAGCGGTCACAGCACTGGTTTGTGGCCGTTGCGCTGGCGGTTGCGGGTTCGATCCCCACACACGACAACATAATATGTCCATACAGATGCTTGCCGTGGTCTGGGTATTTGTGCATTCCTTGTGGGTCTCCCCACCGTGCCTTGGAGAGCACGTTAAGCCATCGGTCGCGGTTGTTATCATGTCCACCTGATAGCGATCATTACTCATAGCATAGATTAGTACAGATTAAGATATATCAAACATATCTTTTACACTTTCGCGATGAAAATATTAATATATAATATTGACTTTGACTGGATTGACAGAATCAATCGAAAACTTTATTTAAATACGTTCTTTAATTTTAGGGCAGATTTAACCATATCCACGGGATAAACAATAAATGTTTGACAGTTACGAAACACGAACATTATACATACTTCCATACAAATTTTCATTCCCACTTTGCAACACCTTACACCCTTTTCTCATTAAAAAGTAGCCTATGTCCTTTCTCAGGCTCTAGACTATCTGTATACCAAATTTCATTTAAATCTGTTCAGTAGTTTTGGCGTGATTGCGCGACAGACAGACAGACAGAGTTACTTTCGCATTTATAATATTAGTATGGACTTATTTATTTCAGGAAAATATTTTCTGGTTTCCAAGCACACGATAACTTATAGCAACGCAGGTAACCCCAGTTTCTATAGGTTGAGGCGACGACATTTGTACTCATAACATCACTTTTTGTGAACGAAACTATAGCACGATTTAATTCGACGCCACCGCCGTCTAGTTAGCAAACAGGAAACATTTTTTATATGGTAAAAAATTATAACTCATCTAAGTTATGACTTTACATGATCTTAACATAAAATAAATGGCTGTGTGTGCGCAGCGTGCGTAAAAAAATCTAGCTAGTTCCACATCTCCCTTAAGCTTTTATGCGACATGAAAATAATATTTAAGACGCAATAATTACACCAATAAATACCGAACAAAAATATTAACAGTCAATGATTATTTTGTACTAAATCTATTACTATTTATTCTGTACTGTAAAAGAATAAGCATGTCTTATGATTATTATATAGGTATTATGGCATGCTTAATTTTTCTCTTTTTTCGCTATTTGGCTCAAATTGCATACAGAAATAGCGTGCCGTTTTCGAGTTTAAATTTTTAACCGACTTCCAAAAAAGGAGGAGGTTCTCAATTCGACTGTATGTTTTTTTTTTTTTTAATGTATGTTAGCTCAGAACTTTTGACTGGGTGGACCGATTTCGATCAATCTTGTTTTAACTGAAAGGTGTTGCATGTCATGTGGTCCCATTTTAATTTAATTGAGATCTGACAAGTACTTTTAGAGTTATATCTAATAATGCGTCTTTACTTGACTACTTTTTCGTCGACCTACGTTATATTATACCGCATAACTTTTTACTCGGTGTACCGATTTCGATGATTCTTACTTTAATCGAAAGCTAATACTTGTTTTGTAGTCTTGTTTAAATTAGATCGAAAACTGACTACAACTTTTTGAGTAATCTTTAATAGCGCGTATTTACTTGACTATTTTTTCGTCTTATTACGTTGTATTACTTGTCGATGTAATTGAAGTCGGTATTTTTTCGTTTGCGAGCAAACACAATTATGTTATAAATCTATGCAGTTCTTTTTGAGTTCTGTTTGTTAAACAGATTTTTTTTAACTGTCTTGCTCATCTTTGAAACGAATTAACGATACCTAAAATTTTTAAGAAGAAAATGCACAACTCCATCTATGACTTTTAAAAATAACAATTAACCTCGCCAACATGATCAAATTTAAATTATTTATATCCAAAAAGGGATTGATGATGATGTTTTTGGAATCTCATAGAAGGCGCTGCTTTAAATTTGTCTTGAACTACTGATATTCATTTAATTACGTTTATCGGCCTAAATTACTTATACTGCGTTATTTTTTATAGTGTGAAGCTAGCTTGTAGCATGGCATAATAACAACAACATTCAAATATGCGTCGTTAGATTACACGTTGTTACAGAATGCGTTGAGTAATAAAAGTTCACTGCTCGTTCTCCGTAGGTGATAGCGTGATAATATGTAGCCTATATGTTGATGCGACTTCTTAATAATATTCGTGCCAAATTTGAAGTGAATACATGCAGTACTTTTTGAGTTTATCTCGGACATATATTTGAACAAATAAAGGTTCACTGCTCAATCCCCGTGGGTGATAGCGTGATAATATGTAGCCTATATGTTGACGCGACTTCTTAATAATATTCGTGCCAAATTTGAAGTGAATCCATGCAGTACTTTTTGAGTTTATCCCGGACATATATTTAAAGAAATAAAGTTTCACTGCTCGTTCCCCGTAGGTGATAGCGTGATAATATGTAGCCTATGTTTTGACCCGACTTCTTAGTAATATTCATGCCAAATTTGAAGTAAATCCATTCAGTACTTTTTGAGTTTATCCCGGACATACGTTTGAAGAAATAAAGGTTCACTGCTCGTTCCCCGTAGGTGATAGCGTGATAATATATAGCCTATGTTCTGACCCGACTTCTTAATAATATTCGTGCCAAATTTGAAGTAAATCCATGCAGTACTTTTTGAGTTTATCCCGGACATACATACAGACAAACAGACAAACAGACAAACAGATAAACAGACAAACAGACAAAAATTCTAAAAACTATATTTTTGGCTTCGGTATCGATTGTAGATCACACCCCAAGTATTCTTTTAAAAAAATATTCAATGTACAGTTTTGACTTTCCTACCATTTTATTATATGTATAGATTATTCATTTCAATTCGTAAAACAATGAGCGTGTGAGGCGTGCACTTTTGGATTTTTCAGAGTAGTATTATTACCTACTAGCTGTTGTTATGTGATTAATTTATCCTTTATCCGAGATATTAAATTGCATGAAGATAATATAAATGATTTCCTGAACCTTCCACCATTTTCAAATGAAGCATATAATGCGTTACTAATATAGACATACATATATACGCTGGATTATATAACGGTATTTGATACCTACCTCGTAGAAAAAGTATAAACTGATAAGAATTTGGAAAATGTTATATATTTTGATGACATTTTTTAAATTGTAAGGTCGTCTATTCTGCATATACCAGGGACCCAGCGTAGTGCAGAAGTATAAATAGCCTGCTAAAATTAGGAGTAAGTTTTGTAGTTTTCCTACAAGGAACCAATTTTTCGTTACAGGCGCTGAAATAAAAAAAATCAATGAATTAGATATTTCTAACACATTTTGACTTAAATCTAAATCAAAATTCTGTCCAATCGATATATTCGTGTACGGCCTCAAACAAAAAAAAAACTTGAGAGGTGTCAAGGGACACCCGGATAGAACGAAGTTCCTAATATAATTTTTTTTTAAGTTATAATAATATTTTTTTTATTACTAACAAATCTTACACTATTAAACGAGCAATTCTTGTATATACAGTGTCCCGTAAATGATGGATAATCCTGAACGTGCGTGTGTGGAGAGAAAGGTGGGTAACAAAACCAAAAAAATTTTTTTTTTATCTCAAACAGTTCGCGGTCTGCGCCATTTTTTGTAAAAGTTAGAAAAATCCCAGTTTTTCTCACATTTGTGGGCACCACGTCCGCTATTTGAGACCTAGATCGGATTTTTTTTTCATTAAAGTGTTCCCTAATAATGCTGTTCCTTAATTATGTTTCAAAAAACTCAACTACTATGAATAGTAGTTTACAAGAAGTCGCTAAACTTAAATTTTAATTTTGAAATTTACTTAACTGCAAAGTTTGAGCACCTGTGGTGTAAAAAAAATGTATCGGAGTTGTCGCGGCCAACTATTTAAAAAAATAGCCTACTTCATAAGGATTCTAAAATAGTACCATACTATCTACTTTATATCGTAAAATTATTGAGCTATAGCCATTAATATGTAAAAATAGGCATTTCATCAAAAAATTGCAAAATTATTTGCAGATATTTTTTTTGAGTTTTTATTAAGTAAATAGAGCTGTTGACCCTAAAAATTAGATTTTACCACTTACTCGGCTTATTCAGATGAATTCTAAACTATGTGAGAGAGGCAAACAGTGCTTGAGACATTTTTCTGAAAAATGTTTGATCTTCGATTCTTATTAACATTTCTCTGCAGAAAACCATTCGTGCTCGGCAGTTGTGTTGTTGCAGCGTTTGTACACGTGTGAGGTGATACGGATGAAATCCAATTTTTTTTACAATGAAAAAAAGAGATAAAAAAAGTTTTTTTGGTTTTCTTACCCACCTTTCCCTCCACACACGCACGGTCAGGATTATCCATTCTTTACGGGACACCCTGTATATATATATATTCTGAATCTCGGAATCGGCTCCAACGATTTTCGTGAAATTTAGTATGCAGGGCATTTCGGGGGCGAAAAATTGATCTAGCTAGGATTCATTTAAAAAAAAATGTCGTTTTTTCCCTGTTCTTAGGCAATGAAAAAATATCATTAGAATACGAAGCTTAATTTCACCATTATTAATATAGTTGTAATAGCGTAATTAGGAAAGCGACGGATGTCAAATCGTTTTGACCCGGGTTCGAATCTCAGTCTCCAGATTATTTTTTTTCTTTTTTTTTTTTAATTTCACTCGTGATTTATTATTTAAATAAAATTAAAATATAAAAATACCGAAAAAAAAAAACAAAAAATAAAATAAAAATACCGAGCTGGGCTCGGTCACCCAGGTACTATAATGTAATATAAACTATACCAGTAGGCTCAATTTTAGTAATAATTGGCTTGTGGTAAATGAAGTAGGAAACATATGTTTGGGATTCTATTTTATTTAAATGTCTTGAAAAAACTGCATCTATGGTAGGTAGTATTATATTTTTTTGTTGATTCTGCTGGATTATTGTTTATTCTTTAATCAAATTCTTCCTCTAGAAACTTTGGCAATGGTTTTGATTTTTCATTACTGACGTTGATATTAAAATCACCGGCCAAAATGAGTGGAAGTTTATCTAAGGATTCATTATTGTTATTATTTTTTTATGTACAAAAAACCTGTATACACTCAACAAAAATAATCGTCGCGACATCACACTGTTCAATGCGGAATAGAAAAACGAAAATAACTGGGATGCTTTCTATGAGAGAGAGAAAGGGAGACAGACAGAGAAACACGCGCATGCCGCACGGCTTAGAACTATAGCAAAAACTGTCGTTACAACTTTTGGTCTTAATTTTTTCCGTCCAGCCCTCTTTCGCAACGCGCGATAAGGAACTTCGTTCCAAAAAAAATAATCAAATCATTCAATTTATATCTACGTGCTCAGTAACTACACTGACTGCTCGTAAGGTCTCAGCTAAATTTAAATTGAACACGATAAGTGCTTTTGAATAAAGAAAGAGTCATCAAAATCGGTACACTAAAAACACAATCGGATTGAAAACCGCCTTTTTTGATGTTCGCTAAAAATCATAACTATGAGTATTGGTAATTAGCAATTAAGAAATTTGTTTATTTATGTAAATATGTATGTTTATGATGCGATTATTTACAGATTCTAGTTAATTTTAATGCGTAAGGTATCTGTTCTATTATCTTTTCTGTAAATTAGAATATATTTTAAGCCGAAAAGCCTTGATACTACTAGTAAATTATAAATCCTAGTGTAATAAATAAGCCGGATTTAGGATTATTTTTTAGGGTTCCATACCCAAAGGGTTAAAACGGAACCCTAAAAAATAATCTTAAACATATACTATGAACAAAATAAAATAAATAGGTATTTAAGGGGGGCTACCATAAAAAAACGCCATTTTCTGCCTATTTTTGCTCTATATCAATAAATGGTAACAGGTAGGCACTTGAAATATTCACAAAATACTTAGTTGTATATTTATTAAAACAAAAAGAAAATTTCGTGAGTACAAACTACACATGTCAGAAGTGAAACTTCCATAGCAAACTAATTAAAAAAAAAACTAGTTCAAAAAAAGAATTAATTCAAAAAACCAATTTAAAATACAAAAAAAAATTGTTGAAAAAAAATCAAAAAGCCAACGTCACGCGGTGTTGTGTGAATTTTGTTTTATATAATTATATTTTTATACTCAAATTAACGCATGTGAAACCGCGGGGAACAGCTAGTCTTTTATATATTATTAAAAAAATTAACTAATTGTTGAGTTATAGAAAAAAGTAATTTTCAATTTCAACAAATGTCCTTACTTTACTGAAATACGTTGTAAAATCTCCCTTTTAAAAAGCCTTATCAAAGGTTTTTGATAATTTATTTAAGTTTTCATGATTTTTATTAAATTAAGTTTAATGTGTTTGATATTTATTTCACAGTAAATTTTCATTTGAATATGTAAATAAAATTTGACGAATTATGCTATGCGGGATTACATCTATACTAATATAATAAAGCTGAAGAGTTTGCTTGTTTCTTTGTTTGTTTGAACGCGCTAATCTCAGGATCTATTTATTATTTTATTTGATTGGGAAACAAACAGCAGAAACAATAAAATTATATCACAAAAATATTAAAAGTACATAAGCCAGCAAAGTTTCCACTACTATTTAATGCAGTAAGTTATTACTTAACAACATAAACTTAAACTTATTACAAACTAAAAAAACTTCTATTCTTAACTTTTATCGCTTAATTTTATTCATTTTTAATTACTTAAACTTTTATTACTTTAACTTTCATTTTTATCTTTTATTACTTAAAACTAAAATTAATCTTTTTCTTTCAATAAATATTTGTACCTGTTGAACCCACTGCTGAACAAGTCGACGTCATTATACTTGTTGTCATAGACACTGCACGATCTTGCGAGAAATGAGTTGCCACAATACTTTGTCCTGGAAAAAGAGGTGGAGAAAGTTGCCCGGGAACGTGTGCAATAACTGGGGCATCTAAACGATACCCTACTTAGGAGGTACTGAGAGTCTACCAAGCAATTAATTAATTTGTAGAGAAAAAGCTGATCTCTGTGTTCTCTACGATTTTCAAGAGAAGTAAACCTAGTAGAAGAATCATAGCTAAATTTGAGTTTTAACCTTTTAATGAATTTATTCTGTATTCCTTCAATTTTGTCTATATATATCTTATATTGAGGATTCCAAACCGTAGATGCGTATTCTAAATTTGATCTAACATATGCATTATAAAGTAGAATTAGGGTTTGAGCATCTCTAAAAACTGTCCCTTGCCTAAATATAAATCCCAGCATTTGATACGACTTGGTTGTTATTCGGTCTATATGTTTGTCAAAAATGAGCTTACTATCCAACTGAACTCCAAGATCTCTCACCTCAGTTACTCTTTTCAAACTGGTATTAGAGATTGAGTAATTATACAAAATGTTTTGTCTTTTTCTTGAAAATGTAATTGTACAGCACTTTTCTAAGTTTAGATACAAGCTGTTCAATCTACAATATTGTTCAAGTCTATTTAAGTCATCCTGCAAGTCAGCACAATCTTTTTTATTCTTTATGATTTTGAAAATTTTGGTATCATCCGCATATAATATTAAATTTGAATTTAAAAAGCATCTATCAATGTCATTAACAAATATATTAAATAGTAGAGGTCCCAGATGTGAGCCCTGTGGAACTCCAGAAGTAATTGGAACAAACGAAGAGGTGTAACCTTTAATCGCCACAGCCTGAGACCGATCACGCAGATAGGATGTTAGCCACCTAAGTAAATTCCCATGTATACCGACATGTTCAAGCTTCTCTATTAGAAGGCTATGTGAAATTTTATCAAAAGCTTTTGCGTAATCAGTATATATAACATCAACCTGGTGTCCTGAGTCCATTGCATTAAGTACAATATCTAAAAACTCGCAAAGATTAGTTTCAGTAGATCGCCTATTGATAAACCCGTGCTGGTTACTCATTAACAAGGGTCTTAACACGGGGTATATCATGTCATATACAATTTTCTCAAAAAGCTTTGGTATAGAGGATAATTTAGAGATTCCACGATAGTTTCTTACATTTCTCTTATCAAGACCTTTATGAATCGGAGTTATCAAAGATTTCTTCCACTCTATAGGTATACAACCTGTATTTAAGGACTTTCTAAATAAAATAGTTAAGGGTATGCTTAAAGTTTTACTACATTGCTTTAAGAACATAGGATGAATAGAATCTGGCCCACTCCCCTTGCATACATCTAATTTAGCTAAGTATGATTGTACTTTGTTCCCTGATATATCCAAAGATGAAATTATTGTATTTGAGTTATAATCTTTTGTATCAAGTGAGAGTGATGTATTCGGTTCAAATACAGAGTGGAAAAAGCAATTGAACATGTCGGTAATTGTTTGTCCATCTGAGCCAGATTGCTGATCCAAGTACATGGTATCTGGTATACCAATGTGTTCTTTTTTAGATTTAATAAATGACCAAAATTGTTTTGAATTGATTTTTATATTTCTTTCTACTCGCTCTAAATAATTATTGTAACAGGATTTTTCTAAATTTTTTATTTGTGCTCTAATTTCTGAGAACATCTCATAATCACCAAGTCTTCCATACGTTTTCCACTTTTTATGCCATTTTAATTTCACATTTACGAGTCTAATCAACCGACGGGAATACCAAACGGGATACCCAGTCTCTGTGGCTAATTTAGATGGTATATATCTATCAATTACGTCGTTTACGATACTATAGAACGTATCAACAGCTTCAGTAATATCTTTGTCATCTAGTTCAGCTCTCCAGTTAATTTCTGATAATTGTGTGTTTATAATGCTGTAATCTGCTTTATTATATTTACGGATTATGTATCGATTAAGGCTAAGATTTCTTTCTATGCAATGAATATTTATCTCTACACTAAGTGAGGGATGATGACTATCTTCTGGCTCAGATAAAGGCAAGGTCCGAGATACAAGGCACTTCAAGTCGGATAGAACAAGATCCAACAATCTATTATTACTATTAAAAACACAATTATATTGCTGTAAGTTGGTAAAGCTCATAAATGAGGAAAGTTGGTAAGTAAGAATGCTCTGAGAAATATCCTGTAATGCAAGACTACTATCGTTGTTTAGTATTAACCATGTTGCATTTGGAATATTAAAATCACCCATTATAATGATATTATGAAGCGGAAAATCTAAACGTAAATCCGAGATATATTCAAACAATTTTAATTGAGAATTTGATTGCCCACAATTATGAGGAAAATAACAGCATATCACAATGATAGATCTGTTCTGTGCACCTGTTAACATTTTAAGCTCAACGTTAATTATTGTAATATTTGCATCATTAATATCGGGAGTTTGAGGAATGTTACGCATGTCTACAATAATATCTCTACGTACCGCTATAAGAGTACCTCCCCCCAAGCTCAAATTAAAGCGTCGGTAGTCACGGTCCGTGCGATAGACTTCATACCTGGTATCAAATAATTCCTCGTTAAAGAACCCAGGCATAAGCCACGTTTCAGTCAAGCAAATAATATCATAGTTATTATTTAACACATTAGAGTAGAAATCTTTTGTTTTTGTCCGCAATCCACGAACATTTTGATAAAAAATACTTAATAACATAATGAAAATAAACTTAATACTAAACATTCATCAATAACTTCAAGCCTAAAAACCACCATAACTTTCAAAAAATATATGTGGCAACCCATTTGTACTCTTGATATTTGCAACAACGTATCCCGAGAAAAAACAATAAAATTTAGTTGAGAAAAAATAATATTATTTTTTAAATGTAACTTCTTAACAACCACTTCAAAGCTAGAAAATACTGTAACTCCGAACAAACATAATACATGACCCATGACTTTAATTTTTAACATACAAATCAACAAATATTGAGAAAAGGTAATAGTTTTTAATTTTAAATACTTAATAACAATTTCAAAGCTTGAAACCACTGTAACTTCTAACAAAAATACAAGGCTCTTGATTCTAATTTTTTGTAACATCCATGACAACACAAGTTGATAAAAAGTAATCATTTTTAATTTTAAATACTTAATAACAATTTCAAAGCTTGAAACCACTGTAACTTCTAAGAAAAACACACGGCTCTCGATTCTAATTTTTAACATCCATGACAACACAAGTTGATAAAAAGTAATCATTTTTAATTTCAAATACTTAATAACAATTTCAAAGCTCGAGACCACTGTAACCTCTAACAAAAATACAAGGCTCTTGATTCTAATTTTTAACATCCATGACAACACAAGTTGATAAAAAGTAATCATTTTTAATTTCAAATACTTAATAACAATTTCAAAGCTCGAGACCACTGTAACCTCTAACAAAAATACAAGGCTCTTGATTCTAATTTTTAACATCCATGACAACACAAGTTGATAAAAAGTAGTCATTTTTAATTTTAAATACTTACTAATGGTCTAAGATCCGGAATATAACAAAATCTTCCCTCATCTGTTAATTAAATGAAACAATTTTTTATAGGCTTATTTCAATATTGTGAATTTATAAAAAAAACCTCTGCCACCCTACGCCTGCTACAATTGGTAATACTTAATTAGTTAATCAGTATTTTTTTACGATCTTTTCCCTCTCATGTTAATTACATGTAGTAAGCTAAAACCGGCAATATTTTATATTATATACCTTACTGTAGTAGGCACCCATCTCTATGATTGCTATACTTACCTGCAGCCAGGTCAGAAAAGGTAGATAAATGTAGATTATTTCCCTCACATGTTAATTAAAAAATCCAAGTACAATAATAAACGGCGGCGAATTCTAAACATAATAATGTTTGGCTGCCGTATTAAAAGCTGATGCAGCCAAAGATAAATAGTAAAAAGAAAAAATTTATGATGACTATGGGAGCTCATTGCGAAGAGAGAGACAGAATAATACTAATTCCTTCAACGAAAAGAGACAGCGTAAAATTCATGCGCGCGCATCGCAGGCTCATTTAAACATACTAGAAAATTCGAAATTTCGAAATTTTCGAAATCTCTAGTACATTTTTTTCACCTGATTAGTATCAAGCTAATTTTCCGGGAGTAGATTCATTTTGATGAGACGAACAAAAAATTCCTCTACGAAAACTCTCGATTGTGGTAGGTAATAAAGTTAGCAGGAGATAGAGTTAGTATATAGAGTAAATATTTATATAATTTAATGGTAATATTGTCCTACAAATTGCGTGGCACGTTATCCCGGGCCTACGGTCACTGCTGCTCTATCTCCTGCTAACTCTATTACCTACCACAATCGAGAGTTTTCGTAGAGGAATTTTTTGTTCGTCTCATCAAAATGAAGCAAGTCCCGGAAAATTAGCTTGATTCTAATCAGGTGAACAAAATGTACTAGGGATCCCGGACTAAAATAATTGATTTTCGCCTTACAATTATTTCCAACAAAATTTGATTTCACTAATTTTCTGTTTGTAATATGTTTATAATAATGGTATGTATAATAATAAATGAAACAAATATTTTTGTTTGTTTTAAAAAAATAATTAATTTCACCGTATCAGAATTATAATTAAAGAACTATATAAAAAAAATTAATAATCGAACCGTCAAGAAAATTTCACAGCTTACTGTGGTAACTCAAAAGCATATAATAAATTTTAATATTGCACATTATTCCGTAAATTAAAAAAAAAATCTTAAAAATTTGGAGGAAGTATAAGAAAGATAAATCAAAAAAATTGTTTTTTGATTTATCTTTCTTATACTTACTCCAATTCTCATCTTCTCTCTCTCTCTCTCTATTCTAGTATACATTTTTCTTAAATTTTCGAAATTTCGAATTCGCGAATTTTCTAGTATGTTTAATGTGATGCGCGCGCATGAATTTTACGCTGTCTGTTTTCGTTGAAGGAATTAGTATTATTCTGTCTCACTCTTCGCAATGAGCTCCCATAGTCATCGTAAATTGTATCTTTTTACTATTTATCTTTGGCTGCACCAGCTTTTAATACGGCAGCCAAACATTATTATGTTTAGAATTCGACGCCGTTTATTATTGCACTTGGATTTTTTAATTAACATGTGAGGGTAATAATCTACATTTATCTACCTTTTCTGACCTGGCTGCAAGTAAGTATAGCAATCATAGAGATGGGTGCCTACTACAGTAAGGTATATAATATAATATATTGCCGGTTTTAGCTTATTACATGTAATTAACATGAGAGGGAAGAGATCATAAAAAAATACTGATTAACTAAGTAAGTATTATCAATTGTAGCAGGCGTAGGGTGGCAGAAGTTGTTTATATAACTTCACAATGTTGAAATCAGCCTATAAAAAATTGTTTCATCTAATTAACAGATGAGGGAATATTTAGCTATCTCGGATATTAGACCATATTTATCTTTGGCTGCATCAGCTTTTAATACGGCAGCCAAATATTATTATGTTTAGAATTCGCAGCCGTTTATTAGTGTACTTGAATTTTTTAATTAACATGTGAGGGTAATAATCTACATTTATCTACCTTTTCTGACCTGGCTGCAGGTAAGTATAGCAATCATAGAGATGGGTGCCTACTACAGTAAGGTATATAATATAAAATATTGCCGGTTTTAGCTTACGATATGTAATTAACATGAGAGGGAAAAGATCATAAAAAAATACTGATTAACTAATTAAGTATTATCAATTGTAGCAGGCGTAGGGTGGCAGAGGTTTTTTTTATAAATTCACAATATTGAAATCTGCCTATAAAAAATTGTTTCATCTAATTAACAGATGAGGGAAGATTTACCTTTTCGGATCTTAGACCATAACAATTTCAAAGATAAAAAGTATTGCAACTTCTAACAAGAACACATGGCACTTCATATCCATTTTTAACACCCGTGACAACAAATATTTAGAAAAATTAATAATTTTTAATAGTATATACTTTATTACAGTTTCAAAACTAGAAACTACCACAACTCTTAACAAAAACACATGATACTTCATTTCCACTTTTAGCATCTGTGAAAACAAATATTGAGAAAAAATAATAATTTTTAATTGTAAATACTTAATGACTTTCCCAATTCCAGAAACTACTAAAACTCTTAATAAAGATACATGGAACTTAGATTCTATTTTTATTTTTAACATCCGTGACAGCAAATGCTGAGGAAAAATAGTTATTTTTAATTGTAAATAATTAATAAAAATTCCAAAACAAGAAACTACTGCAATTCTTAATAAAAACACACAGGACCTAATTATTACTTTTAATATAAGCACAGACGGATCCTGAGAACAAGCAACAACATTCAACTGCGAATATTTAATATAAACCCTATAGTAAGTAATTATTCCAACTCTCAACAAAAATACATGGGTCCTCATTCGGATTCTCAACAACTGCGATAGTAAACCCCAAGAAAAAGTAAAAGCAGCCAGCTGCATCCACACTAATAAATTCAACACTAAGTACCTATCAACTATAAATTCAGCAGTGAGTTCAACATTAAAAAGAACATACTTTCTAAATTCTAATAATAAACATAGTGTGAAGACTATATCATGTTTATAATGAACATCAATACAAAATAAATAACAAACGAAATTAACACTTATGAAATTTTTTTTAAACAGTCCTTTGATGTAATGTGAATAACCGGAGAATCATTCTTCTGTCGAACCATTATTGTACAGTTACGAACCCAGCAATAGTTGTAGCCCTTTTGTTTTGCTAAACGTTTCGCCTCATTAAAAAGTGCCCTATTATCAGTAGATAGATGATCGTTAAAATATATTATATTTTGCCTTCCACTGAAGCCTATATCACAAGCCTTTAAATTTTTCAATTTGCGAAGAGATGTTAAAAAATCGTCCTTCTTATAACGAGAGTGCATTTTTAATATTATAGGCTTGGGTCTACCGTCACTGGAATCATTTTTTGTGGCGATTCGGGTTATGAAATCTATATCGGTATCTGGAGATAGCGGAAAATTAGCTTTTTCAGCCAAAGCTTTTATCAGTTGTATAAGATTTTCGCCATTTTTTTGGGGAACACCGTTAATTTGGATGTTTGAGCGACGAACCCACTGCTCACTTCTGGTTTGACTTTCTTTTATATCCTGAAAGGTCATTTTTAATTCATTCACTTTAGATTCCAGATTGTCTATTTTAGAAATTTCCAAATCAAAGTACTCAATTTTTTTAATAACAGAATTGATCGAAGCTTCCATATCAGTAATCCTCTCAGACCACTGTTTAACTGTCTGGGTTATATTTTTAAATTCGTTTGCAACATATGTTTTAAAGGATTCAATCGTCGAGTTAAGATTGTTGAATTTTTCATCAAACATTAATAACAAGGATTTCGCATCATTAGAAAGATTATTAGATGACTTACAAAGAGGACACTTCCATTTAGCCTTATTCATCGGTAACATTTTCTTAAAGTCTGCTTCAAGTAGTCCCACGCATTGGAAGTGAGACGTTCTATTACAAGAAGCACATTTAATACAGTCTTCCACCCTTAAAACTTCTGAGCAGAATTTGCAATCCATTTCGATAACTGCAAGTGGCGGGTATATACAAAATCCTTTGTTCCAAAGAATAAGCGTCTTACTGTTCAATAGTGTCGCGTCAATTGCGACACATCGAAGCACTGCTACAAGTCTTATGAATGTTAAGTTTTTAATTCATATAAAACAGTCTTATGAATGTTAACTTTTAAATTCATATAAAACAGTCATGCAACAACAGGATATAGAACGATTACAAATAACCTCAAAAGTTTCTATGCAGCTCATAAGTCTCAGACACAACAAAAACAATTACACAAAAACTACGACTTTATTAACACATTAAACACTCGGAAACTAAAGTTAGTAAACACTAAACGTTTAATTATTCACTTTCGATATTAAAAACTATTATTAAACAGCGCTGTAAAAATATCACGTCCGAACCGCGCCAGTGTTGCCAGACCGATATGACTACTGGTCCGATTTGAAAAATTCTTTCAGTGTTAGATAGCCCATTTATCGAGGAAGGCTATAGGCTATATATCATCACGCTAAGACCAATAGGTGCGTAGCATCAATGAAGAATGTTTCAAAATCGGGTTTTTTTTTCTTTTGAGAGCTTCCGCTGCGTAAACGGTTAAAGTTTCGCACAAATCATGTATGACAGAATTGGTCCTGTTCCACGGGGACGAAGTCGCGCGCAGAAGCTAGTAGATGATAAAGATGTACGATTACATCTATACTATAATATAATAAAGCTGAAGAGTTTGTTTGTTTGTTTCTTTGTTTGTTTGTTTGTTTGAACGCGCTAATCTTAGGATCTACTGGTCCGATTTGAAAAATTCTTTCAGTGTTAGATAGCCCATTTATCGAGGAAGGCTATAGGCTATGTGTCATCACGCTAAGACCAATAGGAGCGGAGTCCACGCCGACGAAGTCGCGCGCAGAAGCTAGTAGATGATAAAGATGATAGAGATGTATGATATAAAGATGTATGACTTAGTGACGCTGTATTTCATGCAAGATATCACTAATTTTGTACACATTTTACATATTATTTTCAAAAGAGTACTGCGGAGTTTCTTGCCGATTCTTCTCTGCAGAATCTACATGCCGAATCGGTGGTAGCTTCACTTTAAAAAATAATAATCGCTTTAAATTTTGAATTAGTTAAACGGCGATTCGAAAGTGCTTTTGAAGCCTGTTTGAATAAAGTTATTTTTGATTTGATTTGATTTATGGTCTAAGATCCGAGAAGGTAAATCTTCCCTCATCTGTTAATTAGATGAAACAATTTTTTATAGGCTTATTCCAATATTGTGAATTTATAAAAACAACCTCTGCCACCATAAATAAGCCTGCTGCAATTTTTTTTTTGTCTTTTCCCTCTCATGTTAATTACATGTAGTAAACTAAAACCGTTAATATTTTACATTATATACCTGACTGTAGTAGGCAGCGATCTCTATGATTGCTACACTTACCTGCAGCCAGGTCAGTAACCTCAGTCAGCAGTAACCTGGCTGCAGGTAAGTATAGCAATCATAGAGATGGGTGCCTACTATAGTCAGGTATATAATGTAAAATATTGACGGTTTTAGCTTACTACATGTAATTAACATGAGAGGGAAAAGATTTTTTAGACGAAAAAAAAATTAAGTATTATTATTTGCAGCAGTCTTATGGTGGCAGAGGTCGTTTTTATAAATTCACAATATTGAAATCAGCCTATAAAAAATTGTTTCATCTAATTAATAGATGAGGGAAGATTTTGTTATATTCCGGATCTTAGACCATTAAATGAAGTAACACTTTTTGTTAAGTACTATATTTTATATGCTAATTTTGTTAATAAAATATTACTCACAGGCCAAATCTTCTGTTAGGTAAGTATACACATCATATACAGTATGCGTCAAGCTCGCCATTTTGAACACGAGTGACTGTGGATTTACGCGCTGCAATTGTAATTTTCACTCGATGCGATGGGTTGAAACAGATTGTAACTAAACCTAAAATTGCCCTTTTCCTTGAATATATAGCGTGTTAGAGTTCCGTTGATTTTATTTTCCTTACTAGTTGCAAACTTAGTCAAAATTATGTTAATTTTTTTATAAACAACTAAAGTAAATATAATTATTTAAGGAAAACATTCGTTGTATTTTATTTGCTTACTAGCCGACCCGCGCCCACTTCGTTAGGCGTTAATAATTATACTATGTGATGCAATTATGTTGTGTAGCTCTTAGTACTGTTTTATTAGGTTCATTGTTTAGAATTTGACGTATAAAATCGTAATAATATCGTGTATTTATTATCCCACCAAAAACATAAATGTGAAAAATGACAGCCAAGTTCAATAATAAGAATATGTTGTTTGTGGACTTCGCCGAAAAAAGTATTGAGATCTAAATGAGCGCCAAGTTCTACAGAAAATATTAAATTAAGCTAAAGATTTCACTTTGCCAGTTTTCACTAATAATTCATCTTTTATTTGGCTAATAGCTTTTTAATGTTGTTTTTAGGTAAAAACTAGCCAAGTCAAATCTTTAGCTTAATTTAATATTTTCTGTAGAACTTGGCGCTCATTTAGATCTCAATACTTTTTTCGGCGAAGTCCACAAACAACATATTCTTATTATTGAACTTGGCTGTCATTTTTCACATTTATGTTTTTGGTGGGATATCATTCTTTTTGTAGAGATATTTATTTGAAATTTATTCTTTTTTCTTGGTCATTCTGTTAACGGATTCGATGTCGGAGACCAACCGGATCCTCAGATATCGATTTTGAAACCAATCGGTCAAATAACTAAAAAGTTCAAGATGGCGGCTACTTTTTCTCATTCTGTTATCAGATTCGTTTTGTGAGACCAATCATGTCCCCAGATATCGATTTTGAAAGCAATCGGATGAATAATTACAAGTTTTTTGTATGGGGACACTCTTTATTTTTTGAGTTCATTTTATTTTTATACTTGTTTTATATAGCAAATGTATCGATTCATATTTTGTGCAAGTTTCAAATATCCACTTATAACGGTTCAGACGCTACAATTAAAAAACTTTTTTTTTGTATGGGGACCCCCTCTATTTTTTAACTATCTTTTATTTTCAGATTTTTTCCTGCGCTTACATGTAATTACCTAGCTAGATGCCAAATTTCGACTTCCTAGGTCATCTGGAAGTGGGTTAGGTTTTTGATGAGTCAGTCAGTGGAAAATTTGCGACTTTTGAACCTTCATATTTTCGTAACCGTTTCAACTAGGTTAATGAAATTTGGGGTTCTAGTTGTCCTTACGGATATAAATAAATATATGCAATTTGATCTGTTTCTGTCGAATAGATTTTGAGTTATGGAGGGGTCAAAAGTCGCTCGAAATGGTTCGTGTAAATATACAAACGGCGCTGAGTCGCCAGTTCTTTTGCTTGAACTTGGCTTGACACGCTGCCGCATGTCTCGATTTTAAATTACAGCACCATATAACATACTTTATAAATAAAATGTTGCTCCAACGCCATCTATCAAAAAGCGAAAAAACTTCGTCGTCGATTGAATAAAATAAGAGTAAATAAAATAAATTGACTAATAAATAGCGATAGATGGCGTTCGTTTCTTTGTCATTTTGATAATATATTTTAATATTTTTCTTTTTTACTGAATTTTTTTGTACAATTACAATAAAATATAGCCTATGTCACTCCTGAATAGTGTAGCTTTTTGTTAGTGAAAGAATTTTCATGATCGGATCAGTATTTGCGAAGATTACCCCCGATATACAAACAAAGTTATAAACTTTTCCTCTTTATAATATTAGTATAGATTAACATTGAAAATAAAATACCTTATAGAAATATAACATTCCATATAAATCACGGTTGCGCTAAATAATAACAATAAATTAAAACCACACATAGTTTAATAAAATTGAAATTAAATCATAATGTCATTTTTTATAATAGATAAAGATTATTCTTTACATTTGAACGGAAAATGATTTGTAAATTTTGTAAATTAAAAGATTTTTGTAATGTTGGTGTTATTTTACATTCTTTTTCGTAGAAAGAAAGAGAATGTAATTTCTCTTCATCTAGATGTATAGTACATTTGAATAAATATCTCATGCTTATATGATAAATTCAAATGACTATTTGGAATATCTCAAAATTTATAATACGTATTAACTTTTACAGTCAGTATTTAACAAAAGTCATAAAATGAAACTAATTTTGAAAATTAAATTTATTATAGAGATGTAAAGTAAAATTTAAAAAAAAATGCTTATTCATAACATTAATTAGAGCTCTTAGAGCGCTTAAGGTAGTTAGGTACCAGAAACTTTAAGTTACCAGACGGTAACTTAACACGTTCACAGTCCTATGAGCCCACTGTGGGCTCACGTCATGCGTATAGCTCCAAGTCCGTGAGCCCACATTGGGCTCACACCTATTGAGTGGTTTGTTCAGAATTTTTTTTCGCGGACGTACAAGTTAGGCCGTTTACAGTTTCAGGACTTGTGACCAAGGTATTTTCTGTGTCAAAACAATAGATAATTTTCTAAAAGGAAATCTATAAGAGGTGCATTGAAACAGGAAGCAAAAAATTAGACCCAGTTATTATTTATTCAGATTTTTATTAATGGAAGTAACAATTTCAAATAATTTACTTATGGGAAGTTACAAAACTCGAATGGCAATATCCTTTCTTACAGTGTTTATATTGCTGATAGATTCGTCGTATAATATCTTCATCGAATACGTAGCCAGACTTTTTTGTACGGCACTTCTAAACGCTCAGTGAAATAAACTAGTAGAAACAATAAAACAGTCTATTATCTCATTTTTACTGAACTACCCTCAAATTGTTTTATTGTAATTACATTCACAAGTCCGTGGCTCACGTAATTTCAAGCTCACAAGTCCGCAAGCCCACATTGGGCTCACAAATGAAAATAGGAAAATTCGGAAAAATTTTAAGAAAATACAACTTATCATATGATTTGTTATATAAGTACTTGTAAACATCGTGTAAATTAGTCACTAACTGTTTGGACTTATGGAATAGTTTTGTAACATTGTATGGGGACTGTGAAAGTGTAAAACCGATTTCATGTCTTTTTTGAAGGGCGTTTTTTAGGAAAAGAAAAATTAATAGTTTTTAGTATTTAGGATTTTTTCATTAAAATATTAAAGATACAAAAAAATGGAAAATTTTAATAGTTTATTATCTATGCAAATAAATAAAATTGGAGTGTCTGTTTGTAACGAAAAACCGCTTTTTCGCTTCAGCCTGTAATATCCCACTGTTGAGAATAGGCCTCTTTCTCCATGTAGGAGAAGGATCAGAGCTTAATCCATCACGCGACTCCAATGCGGGTTGGCGAATCTATTCCCTACTATGAGTAAGCCGCCCGTAGTCACCTATGCCTGCGAAACTTGGACGTAAACGCAGAGAGATGAGCGAAGACTAGCAATATTTGAAAGAAAAGTGCTGCGACGAATATTCGGAACCGTAAAAGATGCCAATGGGACATATCGACATCTTATGAACCATGAAATAGACGCGCGTATAAAAGGTGAGAATATTGTCAGATATTGCATGTCTCAAAGACTGAGGTGGGCAGGCCACTTAGAAAGAATGCCGGAAACCAGGGCATAAAAAATAATATCTGAGTGGACACCACAGCAGAAGAGACCGAGAGGAAGACCCAGGAAATGATGGATGGACTACATAGAGGAGGATCTGAGGACGATGTGCAAGTTTACGAACTTTAGGAGGGAAACCGGAGATCGTGACAAGTGGAAGAAAATCGTGGAAGAAGCCAAGACTCACAAAGGGTTGTAGCGCCACTGAAAGTAAGAAGTAAGCTATACATAATGGCACAGAAAATCAGAGCATATTTATACCTAATTATTGCTTAATAACTTTTGTTATTATTTTTTGAAGAAAAAAAAATAGCTTCAACCACATTAATTCGTTCATTTCTCGAAAAAAACGTATTTTCGTCCATAGAAATATATTATATTAAGCGCATGAGTTAGCTGAATATGTTTAAATTGATAAACGAAAACGTTAAATTGAATATGTAATAAAAATAAAAGAATAAATTTTCTCATAATAAAACAACTATGTGAATTTAAAAAATACAATGGAGACATAATTTTTTTAAGGCGATGTTAAAGCACAAGACGTGATAATTTCGATAAAACAAATGATAAAAAAAAACAATGTGAAACATCTTCCTGCTAAAAATACAATTACGAGAAGTTATTTTTTGCACAAGAGATTATTAATCTATACAAATAAATAAAATTGAAGTGTCTGTTTGTAATATTAAAACAAACGCTTTTTACTAAATGCATATGGATTTGTACACGGTATATATACAAAAATAACATTGTATACAATTTTCGTCTGTCTGTCTGTTTGTTCCGGCTAATCTCTGAAACGGCTGGACCGTTTTTGACGGAACTTTCACTGGCAGATAGCTGATGCACTAAGGAGTAACTTAGGCTACTTTTATTTTCGTTATTTTTTTTTAATTTTATAATTGCGAACTGAACAATATATATTTTTTAATTCCAGGCAGTTATTAATATTATTGATCGAAGTTACCATCTCGGAAGAAAAAGCTCATGGGTGGCCCCGGTGATTTTGGCTCTGAATGTTATCTGAAATAGAAAATTCTTGATAATTCTTAATGTATAGACATATCATTCTGGTCGGAACTACTGAAGGAAAATTGAATGGATAAATAACAAAATGGCAGAATAAAAAAAAAGTTATTTTATTTTAGCAAAGAAGGGGTTGTAAAATAAAAAGTTCGGGGTGAAAAAAGTTCTCGGTAGTTCCGACGAGAACTATATGTGTAATCTGTATAGAGTAGCCTGTTAAAATTTGAGAGCAATCGGTTTGGTAGCAAAATAAGTTTGCACCTGGGCCGACCAGAAAAACACTATTGTGAGAAAAACGCGTTTAAAATTCAACAACAGATTTTAAGAAGCAAGATCGTACATACTCACGTTAATCATCTGTGTCTTGAGTTGTCTCAGTACCCATAGTAACTTTCTTTGGTGCTCTTATTTTTTTCGGTATTACCCCTTTCTTCGGCATAACTTCTTTTACTTCTTTACAATTTTTCTTCGTATTGACGTCACAACGTCTAATAAACCGATGAACGCCGGCTGCATGCATTAGAAAAGAATGACTCATTGTCCCGTCACGCTCATTGTGCCGTTACGCTCATTGTATGCTTGCACCGCATCTATCTCTTTTCCATTCGATAAGCCTATGCGTCCGAGGAGATGTTGTGTTATGACGTTGTCACGTTAAACTATCGTCCGTAAACCAACTTTACAGACAACCAATTTTTTTATTTGTTTTTCTATAGCACTTTCAATTGGTAATCGTGTTTTTAACTCATTACAATTCCGGAAATATTTCGAATTTTGTCTAAAATTTTCTCAGTATATTCTCAAGACATTGCACTTTATATGAATCACGCCAAAAATTGATTTTTAAAGTGAAACTCTTAAAATCTTAAAGTCTTAAACTTTTTCGTCTGTGTGTTGCAAAATTTCACGTTTACTGTGGTTTCATAAAACCACACAGGTTTTTTTTAACCCTATTACTCAACTCAAATCATAATATTTTTTTCTGTATCTGAATTATTTAGTTCTGTGATTAACTTCTTGAAACAGTATTTACATTCCAAAGAAGTAAATAAGTTATTAACAAAGATAAATTAAAAATAGAGATACCTAATATAACGCCTTGTGGAACATCAGCAATGTAGTCTACCGAATGATAAAGAAGCATTTGTAAGCCAATGTTTTTATTGTGTACGTTTTAAGCCAAGACAAAAAAGAAGAAAACGAAAGTAAAGGGGACAAACTACTTATTATAATCATAAGCTGCAAAACGGAGAGTTTTTATTCCTGAAAAGCGATTTCTACCAGACAACTGAAGGTGATTTATAAGTTGTTATTGTAAGTACCACAAACTTACAGATATCAATAATCAATCAATGATCACAGCTAAATAATAATGTTTTCAAGCAGTGTTGTATTCCTGTGGTGAGTAAGGTGTCCAGAGCTTGTGGGGAGTGGAGGGGGGGGGGATAGAAGGTAGGTTCGGTAACGCACTTGCGATATTTCTGGTATATAATTATATTGTCATCAGTCTGTGGAACACCGCAAGACATCGACCGCCTTGCCCGTCCTCGCCGCAAGTATGTTTATGGTACCGTCATAAACATAATATATTAAAAATGCCCAAATCGGCCTAGAAAAAAACGCATAAATCGATGTACATAAAAATAGTACATATACTATACTAATTTTTTCGATTTTCTGCAGTGAAATTTCTTTAGGCGCATGAGGGGTAAAACTTGAGCGACCGGTAACGCAGCAGCGTCAACGGTCAGTACTTGGATGGGTGACCGCTTCTTTTTTTCAACTAGTTTTTTTTTTGTATTTTAAATTCGTTTTTTTTTTTGGAGTTTACTCCTTAAGAATCGATTTTCATATAAGGGCCCCGATATTAAAAAAATATGAGGTGTAAAATCTGTTGAATGAATAACCGCGTTACGTTTTTTGTAGCCTTTTCAACGCCATAGGGCATAGATGGCTTTAACTTTGTAACGTCATTCTAAATCCAATACGACGGCATATCCAAGAGTACGGACTAGTTATTTTTAGTGCACTTCTACAATATGGGTATCAAATGAAAGGGCTTGCCAAGAATAATTCGAATAAAGTGGCGTGATAACCGACTAAAAAGTCAAAACTAAATTAAAAGTAAAAAACCTTATTAAAAAAGCTTTTATTTGAATGCGCTAAAACGAAAAAAATAAATTTTAACTTTAAAACTTTTACTATTTACTTATAATAAGTCATTACACATAATCTATACTAGCTGACCTGGCGAACTTCGTACCGCTTTATTTATTTTTTTCTTAAATATAATAATTACCTATATCAAAATAAAATATAGCCTATCTTTCAAGTTGGCTCAAACTGCACACGGTGTGCAAATTTCATTAAAATCGGTTAAGTGGTTTAGGAGTCCATTGAGGACAAACATTGTGACACGAGATTTATATATATTAAGATTATATAAAAGCTTGTCTACTACTATTATACAAAGTAGTTGCATTATACCCGCCCCGCGATTTCAGTAAAAAAAAAATGATTAATCAACTTTTTTTTTCTTTATTGACTGGTTGAAAATTATTTTTTATAACCAGTAAATAAATCTTTAGCAAGCATCGTTCCGTCGTTATCATAAAATTAAATAACAAATAAATACATGAGATAAAATACTGAAAATATATATTGTTACGTGTTAGGGTTCCAATGATTTGGAGAGAAAGACCTGCTGACTCTTTAGAGACTTTATTCACTAGCACTAGGTCCAACACAAAGCACTAGGTCCAAACACTAAGCACTAAGTACAAACACTAAGCACTAGGTACAAACACTAAGCACTAGGTACAAACACTAAGCACTAGGTACACACACTAAGCACTAACGATGTTCGAGGTCGTAGCCAATATCGTAGGTTTCCGCTGGTATCACTCTTGATCACTAGTCTTCACTTCGAAGTCGCTTCGTCGTTAGCTCAAAAACTGAACTGAACCCACTCGGCCACCCGTGGCCTATTTATACCAGCCGAGTCTACTCCCAGACCATTCTGGAATGTTCGCGCGTGTACTCGGTTTTCGAGTCTATTCCTCTATATAGCTCCTCTAGCTCTAGCCCCATCTAGTATTGAGTGGAGGTTTCACGTTGTTGATTTGTACAGCACACAAAGTGGTTCCACCGCTCCACGCTAGATGGCGCAAGCTCCTTTACTTTGTGTATTCGTAACAATATGAATAAAATACTGCACAAAATGCACCTTTATTTTATTGACAAATAGAATTACAATTCATGACAACAAAAATATTACTGTAACAATACAATTATTATAACTTACTAGCGACCCGCTCCGGCTTCGCACGGGTGCAATGCTAATATAAAATATAAAATATAAAATAAATATTTGCAATCTAAGCGCAAAAAATGTGTATATTTACGACATCACATTAGAAAACTCTAAAACTATCAGTGTTCCTCTACTATCTTATGCATGTATTATACATATAAACCTTTCTCTGGAATCACTCTATTTACTAAAGAAAACCGCATCAAAATCCGTTGCATAGTTTTAAAGATCTAAACATACATAGGGTCAGACAGACAGCGGGAAGAGACTTTGTTTTATAATATGTAGTGATTAATTATGTGATATCTTTTATTTCTTCAACTGAGGTAGGGCACAGCAGGAAATTTCGTGCTCAAAATATGGAGCAGCCCGACTGGGGTAGTACCTCGACCTTACAGAAGACCACAGCTAAATAATACTGTTTTCAAGCAGTATTGTGTTCCTGTTGGTGAGTAAGGTGACCGAGCTCCTGGGGGGAGGGGGGGGATTGGCGATAGGGTCGGCAACGCGCTTGCGATGCTTCTGGTGTTGCAGGCGTCTATAGGCTACGGTCTTACCATCAGGTGAGCCGTATGCTTGTTTGCCAACCTAGTTACATTAAAAAAAAATTCTAATTTATATTCTTTGTTTTATTTATTTTAATAAATAAATTAAATACGTATATAACTATTATTCGTCTATACTATAGTACGCAGTAGGTAGTAAAACAGAAGATAACTGCAGTGACATATTTATGTCAATAATTTAGTGATAACAAACATAAAGACGAGACTACTGTATTAAACGTTGACGACCTAAAGTGACTTCTGCCGTGTGTTGTTGTTTTTGCTTTATTAATAATTAATTATGTTATATTTTTGTAATAACAAATTATGGAAAAGTTATTATTTATTATTTTTCTGTTGTTTAGTAATTGTCTTGGTATGATTTACAAATTAAACGGTAAGTAAATAAAATATGTTTTAAAATATTGTATTAATTATGTAGGTAAAAAATAAATCCAAAATGTTGATTTTTTTAATCGACTTAAAAAAAGGAGGAGGTTACTCATTTCGACCGTATATAATTATATATATATTTTTATGTATGTGCGGGGATAGCTTCGTCGTTTATGAACGATTTTGATAATTCTTTTTTTGTTGGAAAGGAAATATCCCAAGGGTGGTACCGCAATAAGGAATTCAGGATCTGACGAAGGAATCCCAGAGAAATCGAAGGGAACCCTCGAAAATCATAGTGATGACTAGTCCATTTGTTAGTTTTTTTTCGTCTACTTAAGTTATATTACTTGTCGATGTAATTGAAGTCGGTTTTTTTCGTTTCCTAGCAAACATAGTTACTAGGTATATCATAAACAAGTGTTTAATAATTAAATCACTTTTATACAAATGAACATAGTAATGTTCATTTCTATAAAAGTGAATTAATGTATATGATAACAATCGGGACCGACAGCTTAGCGTGCTCTCCGAGGCACGATGGGGAGACCCACAAGGACTGCACAAACACCACGACCACGGCAAACATCTGCATGGCCAGTACAAATGTTTGTCATGAGAGGGGATCGATCCCGAAATAGCCAACGCAACAGCCACAAACCAGTGCTGTGACCCTTGCGCCAACGCGTTGTCATTTTTAACCGACTTCAAAAAAAGTAGAAGATTCTCAAATCGACTGTATTTTTTTCTCATAAATTTTGACCATGTGGACCGATTTCTATAATTTTTTTAATGGAAAACCTGGTGCTTGTCATATGGTCCCATTTGAATTTGATTGAGATCTGATGAGTGCTTTTTTAGTAATCTTTGATAACGCGTTGATTTTTGCATCTA
Source organism: Melitaea athalia (assembly GCA_905220545.2). Classification (NCBI taxonomy): domain Eukaryota; kingdom Metazoa; phylum Arthropoda; class Insecta; order Lepidoptera; family Nymphalidae; genus Melitaea; species Melitaea athalia. The sequence goes on from HG992180.1 coordinate 2,331,471, forward strand.
CGTACGTTGTATTACTTGTCGATGTAATCAAAGTCGTTTCTTTTTGTTTGCAAGCAAACACGATTATAGAACCTAAAATTATATTTGTTTCAATAAATGAATTATAGTTAAAAGTGAAGCTAGCACCGATTCAGAATCTAAATTCTGCAGAGAAGAATGGGAAAGCAACTCAGCTCAGTTACTCTTTTAAAAAAAAACATTTATTTTATTCTAAAATTAGTCATATCTTGCATGAAACATAACGCCAACAAATCCACACATCCTTACTGGTGATGTTAACAATTCCAGATTCCATGTATTCAAAAATGCCACCAGTCTTTCATCTAGATGATTATGATAATTGTCTGATAAAACCCAAGGGTGTTTACTGTACAGCTAATGTCGATATAGTATCTGACAGTTCAAGTGAAATTTTGGCCATGATTCGAGTAAGTACATACACGCATACGTATACGCATTCAGTCTCTAATATCCCACTATTGGTCATAGGCCTCTTTCTCTGTGTAGGAAAAGAATTGGAGCTTAATCCACCACGCTGCTACACTGCGGGATGGTGGATATAATCTCTATTATGAGTAATGATCGCTATCATGCATTCATGATAATAACCGGGACCGATAGCTTAACGTGCTCTTCGAGGCATGGTGAAGAAACCAACAAGGACAGACATCCAAACCGGAAAATTTTCTTTGTACAAATATCCATCACGAGCGGGAATCGAACCCGCAAACCGTCAATGTTTGCTACTCGCATCACTACACTAGAGTGGTTGTTACAGTACATACACACACGTTCATGTCTAATAAATTAGATATCAATACATATTATAAAACAAAGTCGTTTCCCGCTGTCTGTCTATCCCTATGTATGCTTATATCTTTAAAACTACGCAACGGATTTTGATGCGGTTTTTTTAATAGATGGAGTGATTCACAAGGAAAGTTTATATGTATAATACATGCATAATACAGTAGAGGAACACTGATAGTATGATGGTGGGATGGGACACTAGTTCATAATATAAAACGTAGCGACTAGTGAGGTCAATAACTTTTCGACTAGTCCGTTGGCGCAGTTTGCAGTGGCCCTGCTTTCTGCTCCGCGGCTTGTGGGTTCGATTCCTGCCTGAGTCTGGGTGTAAAATTTGTATTAATATATTTGTTATTGATTATTTAGATGTATACTTACCAAAAAAAAAAATACGCCACGCCCCATAAGGAACTTCGTTCCAAAAATAAAAGAAAGATGGTAGATCGATATGGTAATAAGTAAACTTATTTCAATCTACCCAAAAATAAGGTTGCTCAATACATCTTGCGCTGCGATTGTATATACATACATAATATATGTATATATTACACCAATAAATACGTTTAATCTTACTTATATTCTTAAATTCATAAGTCTTTCTTTGCTTCGTAGCTAAGGAAACAATTTAGTCATATAATATTAAAATAAACAATTCGTTATAAATATAGCATTTAAACCAAGTATAATTAATTATCACCTTCATTGAACTTGTTACATTTTTTGACTTCTAGCAAACAAGGTCAAGCTAAAGTGCTACATTTCCTTACACAATGATTATGCACAAAATTCGTGGTATTGATTAATTTACGTATTATAATGTAAATTAATTTGAATGAAACGTTAAAAATTTGTAAGCACTTTTTCTTATTAGGTACATACACGTTTCTGAATTTATATACTATTTATGTATTAAAAATTAATAATGTTTTTGAAGTGAAACTTCTTTAGGCGCATGGGGGGTAAAATTTGAGCGACCGGTAACACGGCAGCGTCATGACGTTTAGTACTTGGATGGGTGACCGTCTGGGAACACCGCGTAACGTTGGATTTTGTTTTTTTTTCAATTAGTTTGTTTATGTATTTTAAATTCGTTTTTTTTTATTTTATTTTTTATTCAATTTGCCACTTTCACATCTGTACTTTGTACGCACGCACTTTTTTTCTTATTTCATTAAATTGACTGAGCATAGTGGACGTTGGTTACATTTTAATTCTATTGATAGAAAAAGTGAAAATATTGCACGTTTCGAACGAGTAGTACCTACCTATGCAAGAAAACGTGAACATATTGTATTTTTTGAACGAGTAGTATCTATGCACTAAATAAGTAAATAATATATCTAATTTTATAATTATATAATTTTGTTTTCATTTCTTTCATTACAGAATTATTCCGACTACGGGAGAAAACACTTCAATCATTCACAGCTGCGTTACGGTATTTGTGTGACGCACACATGTAAATATTTGTATGACGACAATAGAACACATGACATAAAACTGATACTTGAGGAATGCCTAAATGATACCCTTTTAGAGAATTATCAGTTAAAATGCAGAATAAGTGAACCAATTTATTGTAATAGTAACGAAACAAACGTATATGAAGATACAGGAGATGTTGTGATGGCAGCATTTTTAATAATATTACTTGTTATAAATTGTATTTCTACTCTGTATGATTTTCTATACTTCAAAAGACACAAAGTTCAAGGTATTCCATGTATTTTATTATATTTCAAAACTTTATTGAGAAATGATAAACTTTACGATGAGAAAAGAAGGCTTTAATGCTTAGTGGCAATCATTATTAGTCAACCTTTAGATGAAAAAGAAATCATCAACACTATCAATTAACTTTAAACTTAAATTGTTATTCATTCTTTATAATACTTTATCGATGCTATTTATTTGTTAATATCCTTATGTCCATATAATTTGTTGTAACAAACGTAACTCTCTCTCTCTTTCTATTTTTACCAACTTAGACCTCCCTCTCAACTTACGTTCGCCTCGCCCGATCACACTTTTCACAACGCTCTCGTCACGCATTCTTTTTACTCCCCAAATCAAGCGTTCGTAAAAAAGTTATACTTCAAAAACTTTGACCTCGTAGTAAATATTAGTATTTGTAAATTTTATTCTTGACTCATCTACTCTTGTTCCATTTTTAGGTAACAAATATGTACTTTGTTTTTCAATGCTACGTAATTACTCAAAATTGACGACATCTTATAAAGGATTAAATCTAAGGGAAGAAAGATTGAAATCATTGCATGGGTTGAGGTAAATACTACATATTATTTTTTTTGAAATAAAGTTCACGTGTATTTTATTCTTTATCAATACTTTTACCTGCCTGGAATATTTCTTTTCCGTTATATTTATAACACAAACGCTCTTGTGTAGTGATGCGAGTAGGCGCCTAAGCACCGACGGTTTGCGGGTTAGATTCCGTTCGGGATGGATATTTGTATTTGTACAAATATTTCTCTTCGCTTTGGATGTCTGTCCTTGTGCCCCCGTCCCGGTTGTTATCATAAATATCTGATAGCGATCGTTACACATAGTAGGGAACATATCCTCCAACCCGCAGTGGAGCAGCGTAGTGGATTAAGCTCCAATCCTTTTCCTACATAGTGAAAGAGGCCTATGCCCAACAGTGGGATGTTACAGACTGAAGTCGTTATATTTATGTTCTGTTGAGAATGTGTTTATTGACAGGAGGGGTAAAGGCAATCCGCTTGCGAGGCTAATGATGTTTCAAGCGATCATAAAGTACAGTAAACGCTTACTATCATTATAATTATCATAATAATTATTATTATAATTATTATCACTCATATTGTAAGACTGTTTACCGCCCAAGTGGTATAATAAAAAAGAATATTAAAAAGTGTTTACGCTAAATTTGATAAAATATACCTATTGTGATTTTATGTTTCATACGGTATGGCAACGGTATCCATCCTGTGGCAATGTTTCGATCACGATCACGATACAGCCTGTAATATCCCACTGTTAGGCATAGGCCTCTTCTCCATGTAGGAGAAGGATCAAAGCTTAATCCACCACACTGCTCCAATGCGGGTTGGCGGATATATTCCCTACTATGAGTAACGATTGCTATCAGGTGTACATGATAACAACCGGGACCGACGGCTTAACGTGCTCTCCGAGGCACGGTGGAAATAACCCACAAGGACTGCACAAACACCCAGACCACGGCAAACATCTGTATGGCCAATACAAATGTTGTCGTGTGCGGGAATCGAACCCGCAACCGCCCGCGCAACAGCCAATCGCAATCCATAGTGCTGTAACCGCTGCGCCAACGCGGCGTGGCAATGTTTATTTACAAAATATTTAGCATAAGTATTCTATTGGGGATAATATTGATTCCAAAGTAATAATATATTGAAACAAGGAGGGTTTTGAATTTATTTAAATTTTGTTTTCATAATTCTTATCGCCAGCCATTGCGGGTTCGACCTCGCTCAGGTTAATATTTGTATTGTTACAAATATTTTTTTTTGTTCTGAGTGCACGTTCTTATGGGCTTTCATTTATTCATTTATACTTTATTGTATATCACAACTACAAATATCATTTACAGACTGTGAAGTACAATGGGCGGACTTATGGCTATTTAGCCATTTCTTCCAGACAACCCAAATATATATTTCCTACTATGAGTAACGATTGCTATCAGGTGTACATGATAACAACCGGGACCGACGGCTTAACGTGCTCTCCGAGGCACGGTGGGGAGACCCACAAGGACTGCACGAACACCCAGACCACGGCAAACATCTGTATGGCCGATACAAATGTTGTCGTGTGCGGGGATCGAACCCGCAACCGCTCGCGCAACAGCCAATCGTAATCCATTGCTGTGACCGCTGCGCCAACGCGGCGTCGGCGGCTTTCTTATTGTAACTCGAAGATCACCGATCATTTTCCGATTCAACAAGCTGATTCATATCTCTTTTTTTCTATTTTACAGAACACTGACAATGATGGGTGTTATTTTCTGTCATTCGCTTCTACCATTTGCACTTGCTCCGGAAAATCCTCATTTTGTTGAAATGGTATTTTTCTGACATTTTTTTAAATTTTTTAATACCAAAACTTTAAGATGCTTATATTAATCGATATCTCTATACTTATTAATTTGTCCTTCTTACCGTTACCTACAAAGAGTATATAACCACTACGTTTTAAGAGACGGGAGTCCCATACAAATAGCGTAAAATCTAATAAGTATGAAATGGAAGCGAAAAGCCTTGCCAATATGAAGCCGCAAACGTCATCTTTATGACATACGTAGATGTATATTATGTCTGCTTTGTAGATGTCGATGTTTTTTCAAACTTAGACGGGTTCAAAATTCGCTCCCGTTTCATACAATCGTTTTTTTACCTTGAAGTTGCACCAGGCTGGTTACCTATATAATAATCGAGTATAAATAGCAGTTTTAGAAATAAATGTACCTGATACATTTTACTACTTATTAACTATTTACTACTAACCTTTCATAGATGGAATGAAATGATAAAACTGGTCAAGATTAGAGTTACTATTCATGACTAGTTTTTATGCACTTGGTATTTCAAGTTCAAAGGAAAATGCTTCTGTTCCTTATCGGCAATTTTCGGAAAATTCTCGTAATAATTGTATTCTCTATAGGTATACGACAATATCTTATACTTCCTGTTCTTAAACGGAATGATCGTCGTTCAAACTTTCTTTATCATCTCCGGCTGCCTGTTGGCGTACAAACTTGAGTTATATTCTGAGAGCCACGTGATAAAATGGACGTTGATACCAAGAGGCATAATTTCAACATGGATAAAGTAAGTGAAAATATATATTTTTTATTGAAGACTGCTCAGCAATAGGTCGTTCACAGGCGTATTTAGTTCAGTAAACAGTACTATTGCTGCATTTTTTATAACTTAACATCAATTTATGTATGGTGATATTATTAAAATTATATGCAACTTTCTTCTCCTTAAATTACCATCTTCTTACAAAGTTCGGCGATCATTTTGGCAACTTGTAGCCTTGATACCGCGGCTCTGAATAACGAACGGGTGACGTATGCAACTTTAGGTTATTAAAATAAACGTAACGGTATGAGTCGTAACTTACGTCTTGTATGAGTCTATGATGTCTGATGTCTTGAAGTATAAGCTGGTAGTCCTCATTGGTCATACTATGTAAACAAAAGGGTAACGTGATTCCTGTATATCTTTTTTTCTTCTCTTATGTATATAACCAACTATCTTCATTCCAGCCTTAGATTCCCAGTGTTCGTTGTTTTTCGTAACCACATACGCTGGCCACTGTGTCGTTTGTTTACGATATGCTAAATTATGTCAGTTTAGAGGTACCAACTGACAAGCATGGCTCTTTGGATTCCCTACTGAGTGACCTTGAGCTATATTATGTGATACATAGTTTGTAACTATATTTAAAAGCTTAAGCGTCGTAATATAATAGATAAGTAATAATTTCTAGGTTGACACCTTCATATGCTATAGTTCTGGCACTAACTTGCACTTGGCTGAGACATGCAGGTTCAGGACCTTTTTGGGAGGTAATTGAACACCATGCCGTTCACTTGAACATCGCAATTTGACAACTGAGCTGACTGAGACAAGTAACTGAATAATATGTTACAGTTGGCAGTTACGAAAGAAGTCAAAGATTGCCGCATGAATGGCTGGACGAATTTGTTATATATAAATAACTATTTAGACAACACACAATGTATGGTGCAATCATGGTAATTAATAAGTTTTTAAGTTTCATAGTCATATATCATAGGTCTTTACGTCTATTACAGACGATTCAAACAGTGCCTGAAGAGCATTTTCTCTGATGGCTGTACAAGCCGATACGGGAGCGGCAGACTCTACCACACACCGAACAGGGAAAAGATGCGCTAGTGTCATAATTGTCGCTGTTTTGATGTTTTTTGATTCTCCTGTTCGATAAGAGTCATATAAGTACTTTCATAATATAAAGGGGACTTTCGGGACAACTCGTCGTCCTCGTACTGTCGTCTGAGAAGTTGTCCCATGACCGATGTCAGCAACATCGTCAAAGTATCTAAAATCTCAAAATAGTAATCACGCTAAGTAATGTTTAAATGAATGCGTTAAGTTTGTGCAATGAGATAAGTAAACTTTAAAATTAAATAAAGTCGAATTTAGGGAAATTGTTGATTAAATGTATTTATACGATAAATCCTTCTCCTACATGGGGAAAGAGGCTTATGCCCAACAGTGGGATATTACAGGCTAATGCGTATACGATAAAACTACTTTTTTTATTGTAAATTCTCATACACACATGTGAGAAATACCATCAGTTAAGAAACTGATAGTGAATCAATATGGTACATTTTGATTAAACAAACAATTAACATATCAATATTTTATATTAATTTTAATTTTAGTTTGTATGTTAATGTCTTAGGTACCTCGGAGCTATTATGCAAATGTATATCCTTGGGTATATGGCATGTGTCCTTACTAAAAGTGACAGAAGAAGAAAAATGCTATTAATATTACTATTCGTAATCGGTGTTGTAACACCAGCTGCTCATACTTATTTTCAAGATCTAGATGCCGTGCTTATGGTTACACCAGAGTAAGTGAATAATTTATTATTAAATTTTATTTATTTAGATTAGGTTAGTACGTATAGCCCAAGGAAAGAAAGAAAGAAAGAAAACTTTTTTATTAGCCTTTTTGGTTTACAATTTATAAAAACAAATAGAAAAAAGTAAAAAATTAATTAAAAAATATAATTATGATAATAATAGAACATAAAAGGTTACAATTAACAAAAGGATGGCAAACACAAAATAATAAAAAAGCAAAAAGAAAGAAAAGGCCAACTAGGTTTCTGCCTCAGCCATGTTTTTGACAGCGAGAATTTGCTGCCAAAACGCTGAAAAACTAAAAAAAAACGCTGTTATTCTGACAGAACCTATTCCAGTGACGAAGACGTTTACAGTAAGTATGATACAAAATTATAAACAAACAATGATAATAACAAAGTTTATACAGAAGTAAGAAGCAGAAAGTCGCAACAGATACTTATATTTGTCTATAGTCTACATGAGTGAACGAGATAAGAAGAAAAAAGTAAATAAATAGGTTAATAAAAATAATTAAATATATAGGTACTTAAAATAAAAATGCATAAAGGAGAAAAAAAATTAAAAAAAAAAATTAAGAAAAGAAGTTGAATATAAGAACTTAAAACAATTAAATGTCCATATAAATAAACTTGTACAAGTTTGGAGCACTATTCATTAAACAAATAAAATTTCAAATAAAAAAGATGGCAAATATGGTTCGCCCGTCCGCCCCGGGGGCGCGAGAGCGCTTTCCCTAGTGCCGAGGCCTCGGTCCGCGGGAGTACAGGCCGTCGCCAACCCTGGTCTTTGCTGACTTACGTTGGCAGTGCCCGGGTGTACGGGGCAGCCTAAGCGCCAGGCAGAGGACGGTCGACTCAGGGGGGGGGGGGGATTTGGCCGACCAACAAATCTGCCCGGGTTGATGCGCGCGGTGCCTCCGCGCGCCACCTATAAGGGAAGAGTCCGTAAGGGCAACGCCGCCGCCGGAGTTTGCAGAGGAATTTGGACTCCTGCGACTCCGGCACGGGCGACGGAGGTGGGCACCGCTGGTTTTTAGTGGGTAGTCTGGCATTGCACCACCGCCGGGAGCCCCACACTCCCGCTGCCCAGCTCGGCGGCGGGGTATCATTTTTTTCACGGAGTTTTTCTACACTGTAATGATGATTTTAATTGAAATAAAAGAGGAAACGCTTTTTAACTTTTTTTATATTGTGAAACTTTTATTCTATCGCCCAAAAATTTTCGTTCATCTATCGCATGTCATGTATTTGTGTGTTTTTATCTGTGTATTAATGTAAATATTTTTATTCACTAAGGCTTCACTTGCACCGTGATTTCATAAAACCACACAATTCTATTTTTATTTCAGAACTGCAAGGACTTTTGAACACAATCCAACATTCAACAATGTTTATAAAAGAGGACATACTAATTTAGTTAACTTTGTAGTGGGTTTAGCACTAGGTTCATTCATATACCGATTGCAAGTTGATAAAATTGATGTGCACAGATTTAAGGTAAGTGAAATTTGAAATACAGCCATATATCATTATAATATCACCTGATAGCGATCGCTACTCATAGTAGGGAATATATCCGCCAACCCACATTGAAGCAGCGTGGTGGATTAAGCTCCGAATCTTCTCCTAAATGGGGAAGAGGCCTATGCCCAACAATGGGATATTACAGGCCGAATCGTGATACATTATAATACAAAATTTACCATACAGCCTGTAATATCTCACTGCTGGGTCTAGGCATTTTTCTACATAATAGAAAAGGGTATTAATGATAATTATTATTTACATTACGAATGAATTTTTACATTTTTGTCGATGATAATGAAATTTAGTATATCCAAAAGTAATATTTTTATTGTCTAACGAAAATGACACTCGTACGAATTATTTTCATTTTCTAGAGTAAATGTTCACCAAAATATTATGATTGGACAAAACAAAAAAAAAAAAATTGCAAATTCGTATAAACAACAAAAAAGTATAACTTATAGACATCAGTCTTTCTGTCATTTTTTTTTTTTTTTTTTTTTTTATGTTACTAGGTTGGCAAACAAGCGTACGGCTCACCAGATGGTAAGACCGTAGCCTATAGACGCCTGCAACGCCAGAAGCATCGCAAGCGCGTTGCCGACCCTATCCCCAATCCCCCCAGGAGCTCATTTTTACTTTGTCTACCACAACGAAATTACTACTTACTGTTTATTTATTTAAGACACTTAATAATATAGTATTAATTATCTTTTAGTATTTAAGTATTTCTAAAATCTACATAGCACAGAAATATATATTTTTTTCTATTGTTTCTAGTTTATCCTCGTATCTACTTTAAATAGTTTGGTGACCATACTACAGTGCTACATTAAAATACTTCTAATGTATGAAAAATAGAACATTTTATCGAATCAACATAATTTAATGTTCAGCATACACGTTTGATAAAACCTAGTTGTTTATAAGTTTTGTTAGTTTTATTTTCTACTAGCTGACCCGGCGAACTTCGTACCGCCCAACAGTCGATTCTTTATCTCGGAACCCCTCCACTAACACTTAAACTTTATGGTATGGTATTAAAGTTCAATTTGACTTTTAAGAATTATGAAACTTTTGTATGGGAATATAGATAATTGTTGTTTTTAGACTTTTTCAGGGAAATTTTTAAATTTTTCTCTCCGTTAGAACCATCCTCGTACTTCAAGAAATATTATAAAAAAAGAATTATATAAAAAAAAAAATTAGCGAAATCGGTTCAGCCGCTCTCGAGATTTGCGCTTAGCAACACATTCAGCGATTCATTTTTATATACATATATAGAGAAGAGAGAGATATGTTCTGTCATCAGTAAATTATGGTCCACATACCTTCTGTTTTATAATGTTGACTAGTATTTAATTTTCTTTAAAGTATTTTTTTTATTCTTTTCTTTTTTAGGGACTTTTGTCAACACGGACATGTCAGCCCCATCATACCCTAATACGATGTACACCACATATTAAATGAATGTGAAAAATTCGAAACGGAGAGAGAATCATTGATGAAACAGTTGATATGAATATATTTGGTATGGGTTATTTTTATCTGTTATAACAGAACCTCTGTCTGATGCAGCAAATTTGTTAGCTAATATGGTCATCATCAATGATTCTTTCTTTAAAGTAATTGGAAATAATATTTAAGTCTAAAATTTTGTACTTATAAGAAGATCACGACTAAATAATACTGCTCTTAGTCGTTTTGTGTTGCTGTGGTGGGTAAGGTTACCAGAGCTCTCCTGCTTCCTGGGGAGAGTCGGTGGTAAGGTCGGCAACGCGTTTGCGATACTTCAGGTGTTGCAGTCGTTTAAAAACTACTGTAACCACTTACAATCAGGTAGTTTAGTGTAAATTTTCTAATTTCAGAGGTTTCGATTCCTACTTCTGCTAACATTCCCAGGAATCCTAATGTCCATGTTTATTGGCGGTGTATTTTACATGGATGGGTCTCAAGCGTCTACATTGGCTAAAGCGATATATGCGGGAACTATCAAGCCGTTGTATGGTATCATTATTGCAACAGTTATTCTTGGATGTGTTTTCAAAATCGACAGTAAGTATGATTTTTTATGATGGTATCAACTTTTGGTAGTCTATTTGTTAAAACCTAAAATTTGAAGCAGCGTATTTGAATGTAGCATTTCATTCAATTCTAGTGAATCTACTTATTTCTACAAAATAGAAGTTATATAATTATATAGTAAATATATTATATACAAATTATCATTATTATCTTATATTTTATCACTTTTTGTTATTATTATAATATTTGGCTCAAAATCTTTACACAAATAAAACTTTCAATTATGCACTTGAAATGTTATCAATCATCGCCTATTGTGTTACAGTTTTTATAAATAGTAAACTAATAAGTCCTGTAGTTTATATTGGAATTTTTGGAGCCTTTTAAAATTTTTAAGCATTAACACAATTTTGCGTTATTGCATTTTTACGCTGTTAGAATCTATAAGTATGTTTCGTAGTAGTAGTAGTAGTAGGCGTTTTCTGAACGTGTTTAAAAATTAGTTTATAGCCTTCCTCGGTTAATGAACAATCAAACATAAAAAGATTTTTTAATTCGAACCAGTAGTTCCTGAGATTAGCGAATTTAAACAAACTAACATAGAAACAACTGAGGTAGGGCACAGCAGAAAATTTCCTGCTCAAAATATGGAGCAGCCCGACTGGGGTAGTACCTCGACCTTACAGAAGACCACAGCTAAATAATACTGTTTTCAAGCAGTATTGTGTTCCTGTTGGTGAGTAAGGTGACCAGAGCTCCTAGGGGGATTGGGGATAGGGTCGGCAACGCGCTTGCGATGCTTCTGGTGTTGCAGGCGTCTATAGGCTACGGTCTTACCATCAGGTGAGCCGTACGCTTGTTCGCCAACCTAGTTACATTAAAAAAAAAAAAAAAAAAAAACAAACAAACTTTACAGCTTTTTAATATTGGTACCTATAGATAATGCAGGTCGTGTTCGTGTATACAACTAGGTCGGCAAACAATCGTACATAATTATCACCTAATGGTAAGCGATTACCGCCTTTAGACGCCTGCTTAACAGAAACATCGCAAGCTCGTTGCAGACCCTACCCCCAATCCCCCCCAAGAGCTCTGGTCACCTTACATTTTTTTTGATTGAAAGCAATATTATTTAGCTGTGATCTTCTGTAAGGTCGAGGTACTTCGAGATAGGGCTGCTCCAGATTATTTCCTGCTATGCCCTACCTCAGTTGACGTGTTGTGGATGTTTTGTAATTTGTTATAACGTTCTACAATTTTTGAGATTTTTGTAATAGTAATTGCTTAGTTAATGTAAAAAAATCTATAAATTTTTTCACTTCTATTATTATCTTCATATTAGTATAAGTATACCTAAATAGTTGTATCCTTTCAGATGTGTATCGAGTAGTTCTGGAATGGAACGGATGGAAAATTCCATCAAAACTGTCATATTGTGCGTTCCTTTTACATTTCATGTTAATCAGAATAGCGACTGGAATGCGCAAAACGCTACTTCCATTGAATTACTATCATATGGTAAGGACATTTTATAGTTTATTAGAGTAATAAGCTTACAAGATGCCTCTAGTACTTTTATGATGCATTGGGAATTTGGGAATATTGGGATATAATGTGCGACAAAAAATCATGTTACTTTTGGATAAAGTGGCGTCGATTTTTGATTATAAATAAATATACCGCCGCGTTAGCGCAGCGATTACAGCACTGGTTTGTGCCTGTTGCGCTGGCGGTTGCGGGTTCGATCCCCCCTCACGACAGACGTTTGTATTGGCCATACAGATGTTTTCCGTGGTCTAGGTGATTTGTGCAGTCCTTGTGGGTCTCCCCACTAGTTCTAATAAAAAATCGCTTGTGGTAGTATAATACATGTTTAACAAAAGGCATGGGCACTTAGAGCCCGAAGATGTAAATATTAAATAATAAAAAAAACAGATTAAGATGTAAAAGAGCGAACTGTTTCACTTAACTAGTAACTGTGTTAATTGTACTTTTTGTGTTTATTAAAAAGAATTTCTTCCCGTAGCTTGTTTTGGACTCTTAGTGGGTTTAACCATTTTTTTTTAAATACATAATGAACTTTTAAGTGCCCATGCCTTCTTTTATTAAGATACATTTTTATTTGTCAAACATTCGGGCGTATTGGTTTTAACATTGCATGCTTCAAATTACGAACTAAAGCTATCTCTAATTTGATGTTGAGTCCAGAACTGACCGTGATATGGGTATATAGGCTGATTATTAGGTATATACGATGGTTTTACCAATATTCACTTTAACCTAGTGTTTGTAGTACGACTTCTATAGCCTACAATATTTTAAAGCCTAGAATAGAATAGAGGTACTAAATAATGTCTCGTGATGATGTTAAGTTTTCCTTAAAAGATTTATCTCGAAGCTTGAGGAAGATGAAATTTAGGCTAATTACATTTCACGGAATGGGTGAAAAGAATGTTTGGCATTTCCGATTTTGATTTGTTTGTTGTTAATGACACGTATTTTATTATTTCTGTTTCTAAGATTAATTATGACCATTAAAATACTTAAAATGATAATAATATTAATCATTTATTTGCAAGAACATATATGTATAACAGTAACATAACAGTATTGTAGTATGTGATATTGTATATATATAGATATATATATATATAGAATATCACATACTACATATATAACTACGTTTATATATATGTATATATATATATTAATTTTTTTTACAGATTGAAGTAACTATCACTTTTGTAACGATGTCTTTTGTAGCGGCAATACCATTTTGGATACTAATAGACGCACCACTAACAGAATTTTTGAGACTTTGTTTGAAGCTTACAAACAAAGAAAAAGAGGCTGACAATATAGACGATGGCGAAGATAATGTTATTTGTTTAAATAAAAGGAATGATATCTCAGTTGACGACAATGAAGATGTTAATACTTAATCATTTGAAGTTTAAAATTTGAATGATCGTGAAAAAGAGTGAGTATGAGGATTAGGAAGAAAAAACAGAACTGAATAAAACAATACACCAATGTTTCAGTTCAGACCGATATGGAGAATATAAACACAGTAACAAACCTTTGAATTAAAAAAGAGATTCTCAAAGCAACTGTATTTTTTTCAATCTCATTTTTTTAGTTACTTCCAAAAACTTTTTGAGCTATCCCTAATATAATGCTCATTTTAACTGACTATTTTTCGGCTGCCTGCGTTGTATATTATTTACTTGTCGATGTAAATTAAAGTAGATTTTTTTTAGACCCAATAGAATCTATACTAATATATAAAGCTGAAGAGTTTGTTTGTTTGTTTGTTTGTTTGTTTGAACGCGGTAATCTCTGGAACTACTGGGCCGATTTGAAAAATTCTTTCAGTGTTAGATAGCCCATTTATCGAGGAAGGCTATAGGCTATGTATCATCACGCTAAGACCAATAGGAGCGGAGTCCACGCCGACGAAGTCGCGCGCAGAAGCTAGTTTTAGAATATAAGTGTCCCAAAATTTTTGTTAAACTGTTTAGTTTGATATATAAATAGGTATAGTAATAAGAAAACATTAATTTTGTAATCGTTTAATTAATTTTTCCTTAAAAATATAACAAGTCTTCACGGTGATATTACAATGAACATTTAGACGGCATACATCGATTTTATCCTTAACGAGAAATTGTACTTTTATTGCATCATTGCATTTAATATTTACATGCATAGTTTTACATCACAATAAAATACACATGACTCATAATATTAAATACGTTCAGATTTTTTTTATACAACTAGTCAGCAAACAGTCGTAAGGCTCTTCTATGATGGTAAGCATACACTTGCAACACCAGATACATCTCAAACACGTTGCCGACCCTACCCCCGACCCTTTGCAGTAGCTCTGGTCATCTTTCTCACCACATGATCACAACACTGCTTGAAAGCAGTGTATATTATTTAGCTGTGATCTTCTGTAAGGTCGAGGTACTTCCCCAGTCAGGCTGCTCACGATTTTGAGCAGGATATTTCCTGCTGTGGGCTCGTTCAGATGCTGTGTGCTAACTCAGTAATTTAATACACGTGTCAGAGAATTAACTTTATGCTCGAGTACACGCGCACTTATGTCGTCTACACATTTATTTGTGTAAAACAATTTAAAAGCGCTATAACGCTTGAATGAATAATTACTTCACGGTCTTTAGTTTGAATTGTTTTCAATAAGAGTATCAATACACAAACAATGTTGTTTATTGTACTACTTATATAATTATATACATACACGACTAATATGTTTTATATATTTTTTCATATCTTCACTTATGCTTTTTTCTGCTAAATGGATTCGCGGTTTTTTTTTGAATAATAAGTACCACTTGAATATAATTTCTTTCGCTTGAGGAAATTAAAATAAGTGATACACATCACTAAACTGTAACTCTAATCGTATTAAAAATGATATCTATGTAAATTCTACACAATATGAGTTTGGTTTATGAAGTTCCTATCACGTACTAGAAGCTTAAAACTATTAATATTATAATAGTTAAAGATAGTTCTTTATACACATTAACATAATTTTGAGATAACTATTATTGAATCTGATCAGCAACATTCATTGTTGATCGCAACCTTCGCACTACGAATACTTAAATTATTCTATAAAACATATTTTAAAGCTAAATTAAAAACACCTTTAAAATATATACAAACTGACGATAGAGTTTCTTAGTGTATGCTCATGTTGTAAAATTTCTTTTGTAAATGCATGATGTTAAAAAAATGTTTGCTTACCACATTTTTAAAGTAAATTTTATGACAGCAAAAAGTCTAAAAATTTAATTTTAAGTATATCAAATTTAACATATTGCAATTTAACGAATCGAAAAATTTATGATAAAAAGTGTGTGTTTCAGCTCCGACGCACGACTGGAGTTTACTTCTTCAGATCGACTGTCCAAATAGGCACAAAAAAGGCTTACTAGTTTAAGAAAAAGATTAATACCATATCAAATAGTAATAAAACGAATCAAATAACGCCATCTATCGATAGATGGCGCACAAAAACGTAACGAGGTCATTCGTTCAGTAAATTTTACTCCTCGTATTTTTTTCATACCGGGGCCTTTTATAAAAATCGATTCTTAAGGAGTAAACTCCAATAAACTCCAAAAATCTTAACATTGATACTATCGTAAATAAACATTACTTATACAGTTCACAATCAGTCACCTTACTTACAGTTACTTAAAATGTACATTAAAATCACAATAAAAATTAAATTATTTGAGCACGCTATGAACATATAACGCTAGCATTCCTTTGCCTTGCCATTTGCTACTATACCGTTCGTATGCGATTTTTCTATATACTTTTCTTTTGAGTCAGTCTTAACGTAGCTCCTGTAGTAAAAGTTTCCGAACATATAGAGAAACAGGCCGGCGTTGAGAGACAAGAGGAAGTTAATTCCTTTCGGGTAATTGCATTCACAGAACATAACTTTGAAGTTATGGTAGAATATAATCACGAATTGAATCTGAAAAAAACACACAAAATTATATAGTGATAAGTTTTTTAATTTAATAAATAATTATTATTAACTTATCAACAAAAATATTTATCTAGATTAGATAACAAAGTTAAATTAAGAAAGTAAATTAAATAAATATATCAACGAATGCTGTCGGTACGTCTCTTCAGGTTTCTAACTGTCTGAATTTTCATCTATTAATCTAAAGACCTGCTTTTCTTATCGATAATGTCTTTAAACTGTATAAAGTCTGAATCGTGAATGGACAGGTCAGAGAAACAAAAGTTAATATTTATTAATTAGTTTAGCTAATAATGTAACAAACTAATATACATAATATACAGGTTTCGATAAAGTACTGTACAGTCATTTGGAGGTACGTGATTGCACTTCTGTGATAGTCCAAGGCTACTGAGTTGCGTCACAAAGCTTAAGATGTCGTCTTCAAATATTTGTTAAACAGAATCTTCGATACTTCAAATCTAAGGTTTTTTATTATTATTATATTTCACAACATCCACGGGCTCTTAGTTCGCCGTTCTGTACACGCATAAAGCGCTGCACGCTTTTGTGTGTACTTAGATTATATGTTAAAATAAGGATTTTTATGTATTGTTTTTTCCTAAAATAAATAAATAAATAATAATTTGTACTACATACAATATTTGTTTTATTATCGGCATGTGTTTTTACAATAATTTTACTACAGAGCAGCAGTTCTAAGACTGTCTGGAATTGCTTAGATGGTCCTGATAGCTTGTTGGGTCAATGTTTTTAATACAAAGTTCTATAACTCTAGTAATAATAAACGCTATTAGCATCTATAAAAAGTTATATACACTCTAATTAAAAAAGCCGCAAACGGTTATTAATTTAAATAAATAACATGAATAAGTTAATAATTTTGTAAACAATGAACGAGAGAATAATTATTCATTGATATGATTACACAACGTTTAACGTGATTGACGCTTAGGTATACTAATAATATAGCAACATAGTCGTAATAAATTAAATTTTTTATTATATAATATAATTAATTAATGGTAATTATTTGTACTCGTAGAATCTATACTAATATAATAAAGCCGAAGAGTTTGTTTGTTTGATTGTTTGTTTGTTTGAACGCGCTAATCTTAAGATCTACTGGTCCGATTTGAAAAATTCTTTCAGTGTTAGATAGCCCATTTATCGAGGAAGGCTATAGGCTATGTGTCATCACGCTAAGACCAATAGGAGCGGAGTCCACGCCGACGAAGTCGCGCGCAGAAGCTAGTCATTAATAAAATACCGCTCTCTTCTCACAAAATAGAATCATGTGACGATCATATAAAATTTTGATTGAAAGATATAAAAATAATATGATTATAAAGTTTGATAGGTATATATTTCAAATATTTATAGTGCGAAAGTTTATTCAAATGGTTTTTTTGAATTTACTGTAATAGAACTGAATTTACTGTATTATAACTCTGTATATGGACAACTGAAGATTTAGAGTAACACGTGGCTATTTTTTAGCCCTATATTTCCACGGGATCATAAATAACGTGGGAGAGACATATATTATCATAAATATATATAAATAAATAAAGATCTTATAACATACACACACGGTCGTCTGTTCCTATGGTAAGCAACTTAATGCTTGTATTACAGGTAACAGCCGACTGTAAACTATAACTTTTTTTTTATAAATATAATATGTACATAGAAATAATACATATATAAATACAAATATTACACCCAGACTTAGGCGGGAATCGAACCCGCAACCCGCGGAACAGAAAGCACGGGCTAGTCAAATAACCTACCAACTGCATAGTAGTGAGGTGTTTCTTCCACCAAATGTACTTCTGGTACTGAGGACCGAGGCCGGAGATCAAGTAGTACGTGTACATGATGATGTGGATGAAAGAATTGATAACTCCAAGGAGAGTTCCGTGACCACCTGGAAAATAATTGTTAGTAAATAATTTGTTTGTTTAGACTTCATTGAAATTTAAGGTGTTTATATCAAATGTGTTGTATAAGTGATTTCTGCAGATATCCTAGTTGGAAAAAAATAATATCAAATCAGAAAACATAATATTAAAAAAGTGTGTGTGTGTCAGCTCCGACGCACGACTGGAGTTTACTCCTTCAGATCGACTGTCTAAATAGGCACAAAAAAGACTTACTAGTCTAAGAAAAACATTAATACCATATCAAATAGTAAATAAACTATACTCTTGATATTTTTTTTCATACCAGGGGCCTTATATGAATATGGATTCTTAAGGAGTAAACTCCAAAACTCTATATATTTAGGATGTCCGACTCCTAATTACGTTCCCTTAAATGGGGCATTCTGTACGTTTTATAACACCTATCGTGTTATCACGTTCCGCGTGAAGTAAAATTTCTACTATTTTTAGTTAGTTTTTCAATTTCTACTATTAGTTACACTTCCTTTATATTTATTTATTTATTTATTCATATGTCTTGTTCAAAAACCGACCGCAGCGCTATGGTGTGTGTGCTGTGTCGGCGGCGTTTATACAAATATTTATTTCTGGTCTGGTTGTTAGTCCTTGTGTCTTGTTGTCTCCCCGCCGTGACTCGGAGAACACGTTAAGCCGTCGGTCCCGGTTGTTATCATCTCACATCTGATAACGATCGTTACTCATAGCAGGAAATATATCCGTCAACCAGCATTTGAGCATCGTGGTGGATTAATCCTTCTCCTATATGGGTAATGAGGCCTATGCCCAGCAGTGGCATATTACAGGCTAAAGCTTGTTCAAAAAATACTTTTTACACTCATGTTAAAATATACCTATCTATTTTTAAAACACGTGTATCAAAAGTACTCGTCTTAATTCAATAATTAAATTTAAGTAATTATTTTAGTTTTACATTCTTTTTAAACTAGTGATTTTTTTTTATTCTCTGAAAAAAATAAGGATGAAACAACGGCGGCTAAAATGTAAATATAATTTGATATTAATTATAGGCACATATATACATCATAATATTTTTTTTGTTTAAGATATATTTTTGTTTTTCATTATTTTTTCTCACCTGGTAAGAATTTAACGCCGATCCACGCGCAAATAGGCATCATCGTGTGATGATAGAGGTGTAAAAATGAAATCTGCCTGTTCTTCTTCCTTAGGACAAAGAAGATCGTATCCAGCAGTTCAACAATCTTCGCAAAGAAGTACCACCATACCGCTGACGCCATCTATAAGAAAATATAAATCCTTAATAATAAAAAGAACTAAACAATAAAACCCCTTGTTTTGACCTATCCCATAATTCCCCCCAGGAGCTCTGGTCACCTTAATCACCAACAGGAACACAACAATGCTTGAAAATAGTATTATTTAGCTGTGACCTCCTGTAAGGTCAAGGTACTACCCCAGTCTCCATATTTTGCCGCTATTTTGCCGTTGCGCTCCATATTTTGAGCAGCAAAAAAAATTGTCCGGTTTCCGGATAAATTGCCTACTATGACTAACGATCGCTATCAGGTGAGGCATAGTCCCCACCAGACCCACAAGGTCAAACAATTAGCACAGTTAGTATACAATACTTACTCGTCGAGCTTTAGGGTCATCTGAGTAGTCAACCGGTTGACAGGAGTAGTTGTAATCATTCCACCAGCCGGAAACCAAACCCTGGAAATTGTAAAAATGTTATGAGTTTTAATATTACAGTACAATACATTCCCTAGTAATACCGAGAGTTTTTTTCCTCCGGCTTTTTTTTCTCTCGTCCTACTCTAGGGACATTATGTTATTTATTGTAATATACTAAATATAAAAAGCTGAAGAGTTTGTTTGTTTGTTTGTTTGTTTGTACGCGGTCATCTCTGGAACTACTGGGCCGATTTGAAAAATTCTTTCAGTGTTAAATAGCCTATTTATCGAGGAAGTCATCACGCTAAGATATCATCACGCTAAGACCAATAGGAGCGGAGTCCACGCCGACGAAGTCTCGCGCAGAAGCTAGTATTTAATAAAGCCGAGGTTTAAGTAGGAAGGTAATGTCTACCGAGACATTAGTAACTTAATATTTTGACTAAGTAAAGATTGCTTATAACACTGGGTACATTACGTAAGTTTGTCATGTACCTAATGTTAAGATATAAATTTTTATTTTTATTTTATTGTTTGATTTTTTGCTACCTTAACTTTTTGTTATTATTGTTTAGTTTTTTTTTTTTTACTTTCGTTAAGTGTGTGTATCACCTTATGGCGAAAGTGTTTCCATTTTCATTTTAATTTTCAATAGAATAAGAACATGAACGTACGTAGTCGAAACTATTGTCAATGAACTCACCTCATGTACAAGAAATATGCTGAACAGTATTTGTATAACGTTGTATATAACGATGGTGTTCTTCAAGGAGTATGGCTTTCTGTCCCTCATGTACCGAGGGCCGACAGAAGTGCAGAAGTACAGGTAAGAGATGAGGATAGTGATCAGTGGACCAGGTCCTGACATCAGCCACCAGTTCTCTGTTCTGGGATCTGAAATAGAAGATCAATGTTTAATGTAGGTTGTTATTAAAGTGAAACTTCTTTAGGCGCATGGGGGGTAAAATTTAAGCGACCGCAGCAACGCGTCACGCGGTCAGTACTTGGATGGGTGACCGCCTCGGAACACCGCGTGACGTTGGCTTTTTGTTATTTTTTTTTCAATTAGTTTTTTTTTGTATTTTAAATTCGTTTTTTTAATTATTATTTTTTTTTGGAATTAGTTTGTCAAAGAAGTTTCGCTTCTAATATGTGTACACGCATGGTTTGCCGTCCGTTCCCAAGAGACTAACCACTCGTGGGGCTACTGATCCTTCTGAACCTTCTGCTCGAGTTCACTTTACTTGCACACACGCACACACACACACATACACACACACACACACACACACACCCACACACATTCTAACACTTCAAGATATATCGCTAATACTGACACTGTTAGGTTTAATTTAAGTTTAAATTCAGTTAGTAATGTAACAGTTCTATTTGTGTTATTTGTAAATTTTAAGCTGGGATTTCTATGACTTGACTGTTATTCCCAGTGTCATCAATATAGTTATTTTCTCCCAATTTCACTTACTAATTAAATATATTGTATTGTAATTCAATTTATCATTAATTAAACATAATTTTACTTATTACCTTCTTAAGCCGCACTATGTCTGGTAATTGTTTCTGTTATTGAATCCCACGACACAGGCATTGCCTAGTGTGGGAATCATTGTTTCTTATATGTAAGGTGAATCTGTACAGTTAAATAAACTATTTTGATTTTTTTTGATTTTGATTTTTTTAATGTAAGGATTAATGTTTATTTAATATGTTTTTGTATCTAAAACTTTAAAATCTTGAGTAACAATATGTATGTTGCATTTGTTACATGGCTTTTATTTAAGATTCTGTAATCCTTAACTAAGATACTCGTAGGCTGCTATAAAATTTATCGATAGAAAGGTAAATGATCTTTAACCAAGATATACTACAAAATTAAATATCAAGGATTAGCTTATTAATACTCATAAATTCAAACTCGAATAAAATTGAAGTGTGCATTATTTATTCTACCGATAATTTTATTCTGTTGAGAGAACTTAGGAAAAGACTACATGGTCTGTACCTAAGGATAAGAGTCTCATGTCTGAAGTCTATAAACATACGATGCTCAAGTCAAGTCAAGTCAAAGTCTAGGATACTGAAAATTTGCTTGGTCTAATTTTTAGCTTAGTAGCGATTAAACCAGTGACAGCCAGGTCTATATGACCGTTACACCTACACATCCTCAAACTAAAGAACATTCGCTTGAATTATACGCTTAATTTTTTATAGAATACTAGCTGACCCGGAGTACTTCGTACCGCCTAACAGTGGATTCTTTAATTTTTTATTTATTTTTAATACTTATCTTTTTCGAAACCCCTCCACTAAAACTTAAACTTTATAGTATGGTATTAAAGTTCAAATTGACTTATAAGTATTATTACGAATCTTTTGTATGAGAATATAGAAAATTGTTGTTTTTAGACTTTTTCAGGGATTTTTTTTAAAATTTTCTCTCCGTAAGAACCATCTTCGTACTTCAAGGAATATTATAAAAAAAGAATTAGCGAAATCGGTTCAGCCGCTCTCGAGATTTGCGCTTAGCAACACATTCAGCGATTCATTTTTATATAATTATATAGAGATAATGTATGTTAAATGTTTGGGAAGAAAATTGCTTCTCCTTAATACAGATAGCTCAGCTACCTAGCGAGGAGAAGTACCTACTTTTATAAAAAAAAATTTAAAAAAATTAACCCAGTAGGTATATAATTTCAAATATAGCTATGTTCGTCATACTCAAAGGATCACCGTCCATCATCCTCATTTTAATTACTCCAAAATTGAAAAATTAAAATTTAAAATATTCATTTTAATCTTACATACTAAAATTAATGAATTAACTTCCTTATTTTAATTTATTTTATTGTACTATTATCATCTTTTATTATACTATTATCGCGGTTAGTTACTTAAGATTTATTATAAAAATGGTGCAAAATAAATATTTAATAAACTTTTTTTGTTACTACATTTTTTGTAACTTTTATAAAAAGTTAAAGAACAAGTAAAGAAATACGTCAACTGAGATAATTTATTGTGATGCAAAAAATTGATATTAAAAACTCGATTAAAATAAGTAATGCTATGCAATCGGCGTATACGCAATACTTCAGTATTATTATGTTATACTTGTTGTGTGTAAATATTTCACGCAGCAATGGAACAGAAAGCAACTGTGCCAAACTGTGCCAATGGTAAACTTGAAGAAAATTTGAAAATATGTTGTTTTCAGAAGTAGCACAGATTACACTGATCGACAAAACTGACCTTAATGAAAGTTAAATGTAATTGAATGGGTTATTTTGTATCTACAACTAATCTGCATTTTTAGAAAATTTCGATCACCCTCAGTTTTTTTGCAACAGCAATTAATCTTTTTTTAAGTAAAAATGGTCAAAAAATGTTTCAAATGAAGAAAAAATAACTTATATTTGCGTTTATTTAGGATTTTCGGGAATATTTAGCGTCAGGTACATCCCTTTTGAGTGTCCAGTAGTAGTCAGCTATCATGTTCGGACTCCACTTGCCTTGGTACCTTTTTTCCATGTTGGATATGTCCTGATGGAACCGCTAACCGTGTTCGTCGCTAACGGCTCCCAAATTTTGAGGAAAACAAATCCAATGCGAGTTTAAAAAGTGAAACTTGAGAGACATATTGCATCCCATGTGATTGTAAGCCACTAAGAGGTTGTTGACTAACTCTTCATAGTTTTCGGCCCTGTGGTTTCCAAGAAAATAACAAACAATATTTCGAAAACTTGTCCATGCGGATATTTCGATCGGATTAAGTTTTTGTTCAAACTCTTTATCAGCCAGTAGGTCTCTTTTATTTGTGGCCCTACAAATATTCCTTCTTTTATTTCAAAAGTCGGATCGGAGTCTGAGCTCTCGAATACATTTTCTTCGGTCACGACATCCGTGTTTACTGGACGCTGATGAACAGGTAATTCATCACTGTGTGGGATAGGTCTTTGAGCAGATTGCAGATTTGGATAGTTCACAGAGTGCCTAGATTTGTGATCAATACCTTTTATAGAAGTTTGGCAGAAATAACAATCTGATACATGGTCTTTCGGTTCGGCCCATATCATTGGAACTGCGAACGGCATATGACGAGATCCTTTAGCCCATGATGTTAACAAAGTGACACACTGTGCACAGCAAACACTAGGAATCCAGGTTTTGTGCAAATTTCGCGCCGGAAAACCAAAATAGTTAAAATAACCGTTTTTAACTAATGGTGTTAAACTACGACGTTGACTTTTACCAGTAAGTTGACCGCAAATATAACAGAAGTTATCAGAATGGTTTACACACACTCTAGGCATATCTTCTTACTATGATGTATAACACTAATCTAAAAAAAACTGTTTTAATTTCAATATTTTTTCGTTAATTTATTCGGAAACACACGTCGGTAAGCAAAATTCGCGTAATCGAGTAAGTCGATATTTTGTGAAAACTGAAGGTGATTGAACAAAACTAAGTATGGGGTTTATATGAGGGTAGGTAGTAGTGTTTGAAAATATGACTTGATTTCATTTAACAAATTTACTGTTTATCAGTGTTATTAATTAATAGTAGAGCTTAGACTAAGAAGTTAGTAGAATATTACGACTATATGGTCTAAGATCCGGAATATAACAAAATCTTCCCTCATCTGTTAATAAGATGAAACAATTTTTTATAGGCTGATTTCAATATTGTGAATTTATAAAAACAACCTCTGCCACCATAAGCCTGCTGCAAATAATAACACTTAAAAAAAATTTTTTTTTTCTTCTAAAAATCTTTTCCCTCTCATGTTAATTACACGTAGTAAGCTAAAACCGTTAATATTTTACATTATATACCTGACTATAGTAGGTACCCATCTCTATGATTGCTATACTTACCTGCAGCCAGGTTACTCTGACTGAGGTTACTGACCTGGCTGCAGATAAGTGTAGCAATCATAGAGATGGCTGCCTACTACAGTCAGGTATATAATGTAAAATATTAACGGTTTTAGCTTACTACATGTAATTAACATGAGAGGGAAAAGCTAAAAAAAAAAAAAATTGCAGCAGGCTTATGGTGGCAGAGGTTGTTTTTATAAACTCACAATATTTAAATAAGCCTATAAAAAATTGTTTCATCTAATTAACAGATGAAGGAAGATTTACCTTCTCGGATCTTAGACCAATACTGCATTTCACCTAGGATGGGTACGGTGACACATGTCAAATTAACTCTATAGTGATAATGATTCGATTATCGAGTACACTTACGGTTAACCTTTAATTGATTATAAATCAAATACTTTTAACTGGTTATTAAGAAAATATTTTCGTATTCTCGCAAACAGACAACCAACTCAAGGGCTTGACTGTTTAAAATGGTCTACTTCGTTCTTTTCATGCTCTAATGCAAATTGGCAGATATATTCCCTACTATGAGTAACGATCGCTATCAGGTGTACCTACATGATAATAACCAGGACCGACGGCTTAACGTGCTCTCCGAGACACTGCGAAGGACTGCACAAATACCCAGGTCAATACAAATATTTGTCGGGGATCGAACCCACAACCGCCAGCGCTACAGCAAACCAGTGCTGTGACCGTTGCGCCAACGCGTCGGAAAATCGAGTAATTTCACAAGAGGCGTTTACTTTACAACAATATATATATATATATACTTATATATATATATATATATATATATATATATATATATATATATATATATATATATATATACACATCTATACTAATATAATAAAGCTGAAGAGTTTGTTTGTTTGATTGTTTGTTTGTTTGTTTGAACGCGCTAATCTCAGGATCTACTGGTCCGATTTGAAAAATTCTTTCAGTGTTGGATAGCACATTTATCGAGGAAGGCTATAGGCTATATATCATCACGCTAAGACCAATAGGAGCGGAGTCCACGCCGACAAAGTCGCGCGCAGAAGCTAGTAGGTAAGTGTATAATTAATCAATCAAACGTAACAAGCTACGTTTAACAATTAATTAAGTCTGTGACCGATATCATAAAACTGTCATGTTGGCCATAATTGAGTCATGTTTAAAATATTCATATTATTAACATTGCACGTAATATCTATTAATTTTGTATGTCAATGTTATTTCTGTTTACATTGCAGGTCATATTATGATTGTTTTGTTTGTTGTTAATTGTTTTAATAAAAAAATAATTGTTTGTAATATAATAATATATTTGGCTAATGGAAAGACAATAATTGTGCAACTACATCCGTCCGTGTGCGAGCAACAGCTCGTAAACGGAAACCGACTTCAATTACATCGACAAGTGATACAACGTAGGTAGACGAAAAAAAGTCAAGTAAATACGCGTTATCAAAAATATTCAAAAAGTTACCATTAGATCTCGATTAGATTTAAATGAAACCACAAGACAAGTATGAGCTTTCGATCAAAATAAGAATCATCAAAATCGGTATACCCAGTACAAAGTTATGCAATATAATACAACGTAGGTCGTTAACAACGTAGGTACATTATTAGATATAAGTCTAAAAGTACATATATGTTAGATCTCAATTAAATTTCAATCAAAAAATATTAAATTAAAAAAGGTACATAAAAAAAAACAATCGAATTGAGAACCTCCTCCTTTTTCGGAAGTCGATTAAATAATATAAGGTGGTTTCACTAATCTATACATATAATAAAATGGTAGAAAAGTCAAAACTGTACATTGAATATTTTTTTAAAAGAATACGTGTGGTGTGATCTACAATCGATACCGAAGCCAAAAATATAGTTTTTAGAATTTTTGTCTGTTTGTCTGTTTGTCTGTTTGTCTGTATGTATGTCCGGGATAAACTCAAAAAGTACTGCATGGATATACTTCAAATTTGGCACGAATATTGTTAAGAAGTCGGGTCAGAACATAGGCTATATATTATCACGCTATCACCTACGGGGAACGAGCAGTGAACCTTTATTTATTCAAATGTATGTCCGGGATAAACTCAAAAAGTACTGCATGGATTTACTTCAAATTTGGCACGAATATTATTAAGAAGTCGGGTCAGAACATAGGCTACATATTATCACGCTATCACCTACAGGGAACGAGCAGTGAACGCACGCAGACGACGTCGCGGGCAGCAGCTAGTGTCACATAAAATGGTTATAATGGTCTAAGATCCGAGAAACTAAATCTTCCCTCATCTGTTAATTAGATGAAAAAAAATTTTATAGTCTGATTTCAATATTGTGAATTTATAAAAACAGCCTCTGCCACCATAAGCCAGCTGCAATTTTTTTTTATCCTCAGTCAGTAACCTCAGTCAGCAGTAACCTGGCTGCAGGTAAGTATAGCAATCATAGAGATGGGTGCTGACTACAGTCAGGTATATAATGTAAAATATTGACGGTTTTAGCTTACTACATGTAACTAACATGAGAGGGAAAAGATAAAAAAAATGTTTTTAGTATTATTATTTGCAGCAGGGTTATAGTGGCAGAGGTTGTTTTTATAAATTCACAATATTGAAATCAGCCTATAAAAAATTGTTTCATCTAATATTCTAATTAACAGATGAGGGAATATTTTGTTACATCCCGGATCTTAGACCATAATTTATGAATTGTAATAAACATTTATGTACAAGTATATATATCAATGTTTTGTGTATGTGTGTGTATTTATAAAAATTCTATATATATATATATAAATCTTATATCGCGATTTTTGTCCTGGCTATTCTTTGAAACCAATTGTCTTGATTAGTAATTTAATTTTTTCCAACTTAAAATATAGGCTATATTTTATTTCGATTAACGACCGCGATATTTTTATTGCAAAATTAAAAAAAAAATTGTATTAGGAAGTTCGCCAGGTAAGCTAGTAAAATGCAACATTCTTATATCTAAATCCTAGATCACCTATCCAATGTTGCAACATAAGGTTGCCAGGAAAACTGATCTGGTTAATTGAGGTAGGGCGGGCACAGCAGGAAATATTATTCTCAAAATCTGGAGCAGCCCGACTGGGAAGTACCTCGACCTTACAGAAGATCACAGCTAAATTGTATTGCTTTCAAGCAGTGTTGTGTTCCTGTTGTGCGTAAGGTGACCTGAGCAGCTCCTGGGAGGGCTTTGGGGTAGGGTCGACAACGCGCTTGCGATGCTTCTGGGTTACAGGCGTTTATAGGCTACGGTATTTGAATCAGGTGAGACGTACGCTTGTTTGCCAACCCAGTTGTGTAAATAAATAAATGAAAAAAAAAAAAACAGAAAAAAATACTGTTTTGGCATTAAAACTACCTCATGCGCATCTCTTCTTGTTGTTGCTGACTAAATCTGTTTTCGTATACAATAAAAATAATTTAAACAGTTAAGTACGTGTTTGGGTTATCATACTGAAGTCTGAAATGAAGTTTAATTTATTATTGTTAACATGTTAATAACAAAAAAAAACAAAAACAATAGCGATAAATGTAAATAAAAATGGGTATTTGATAATACTGTATCTTGTAGAAAATAAAAGAATTATAATAAGATAATTATTAAAAAAAATAAAAAAATATATAAATATAGATTGTATTATAAAATAAAAATATTAATTTATAATACACGACACTTATAGGTAGGGATCCCTAGTACATTTTTTTCACCTGATCAGTAACAAGCTAATTTTTTGGGAGTGGCTACATTTTGATGAGGCGAACAAAAAATTTCTCTTCGAAAACTCTCGATTGTGGTAGCTAACAGAGATAGCAGGAGGTAGAGCAGCAGTGAGCGTAGGACCGGGATAACGTACCACGCAATTTGGAGGACATTATTACTTTTAAATTATATAGATAATCACTAACTAAAAGAAAAAAAAATCAGCGGTTAGTAATAATTTTTGATGACCTTACGAGGTCATCAAGTTGATGACCTCGTAAGGTCATCAAAAATTAAATTTTTTTCTGATTTTTTTTTTTGCTGTTAGTTAGTTAATATCTATATAATTTGATGGTAATATTGTCCTCCAAATTGCGTGGTACGTTATCCCGGTCCTACGCTCACTGCTGCTCTACCTCCTGCTATCTCTGTTAGCTACCACAATCGAGAGTTTTCGAAGAGGAATTTTTTTTCGCCTCATCAAAATGTAGCCACTCCCAAAAAATTAGCTTGATACTGATCAGGTGAAAAAAATGTACTAGGGATCCCTACCTATTACTAAATAAAGTTAACAAAAATAAAAAGCATTCATTCAATTCATTGTAAATATTTTCGAAAATAAATATTAATTTAAAAAAAAACTATTTAGTCTTTAATTTGATGAATTTTTCGAGTTTGATTTACTTATAAATTTATTTATAAAATATTGATTAATTTATTTTAGTTACAGTGCAGAAATGATATTTAATTCAACTGTACATTAGAAGGTATATATGGAAATTATGCTTTGTTGCAACAACACTTCTACGACAAACCTTTACACTTATTTAAAAGATTTCAACACATTCAATCAATTTCATGTTAAGGCTCCGTCATTTGACAAAAGTAGGCATTTAACGTCTACCCCGTCCCCCTTGGACACACGTCGCGCGAACTCGTTGCTGTTGAACTCAGTCCGTGACCTGAAAGCGTCAGTGGCTGTAAAGCGAACTAATTTGATTTGACTTTAAAATAGAAATGCATTTATTATGATCATTTTATAAAGTAGTGATAAATATGTAATACTTTCGTAAATAAATGAAATAAGTAAATGATTTCAGGGTTATTTATTATAAAGACTGTTGGACATAAATAGAATAAGCTATATAAAATAAAACAAATTACATATTAAATCTATACAAATAAAATTGAAGTGTCTGTTTGTAATATTGTAATACCCGCTTTTAAGTAAATTACATATATAATATACATGGTGCAAATACCAAAATAACATTTTTTATAATTTGTCTGTCTGTCTGTTCCGGCTAATCTCTGAAACGGCTGGATCGTTTTTGACAGGACTTTCATTGGCAGATAGTTGCTGATGTAATAAGGAGTAACGTAGGCTACTTTTATTTTAGATTTTTTATTATTATTTTATAACTGCGAACTGAACAATAATTATTTTGTTAAATTCCACGCGGACGAAGTCGCGGGCATAGGTAGTTTAAAATAATTTTTATTCAATAAAACGTATCTCAATAAATTCCACAATACAATTACAATATTTAAAAAAACTAGTTGAAAAAAAAAGCGGTCACCCATCCAAGTACTGACCGTCGTGACGCTGCCGCGTTACCGGTCGCTCTTTTATCTTAACTAACTTATATCTCCCTCAACTTCCGTTCGCCACGACCGATCACACTTTTCGTAACGCTCTCGTCACGCATTAACCTGCTTACTCCCCAATTTAAGCGCGCCTAAAGAAGTTTCACTTCAAAAAAACTAGTTGAAAAAAAAAGCGTCACGCATCCAAGTACTGACCGTCGTGACGGTGCCGCGTTACCGGTCGCTCAAATTTTACCCCTCATGCGCCTAAAAAAGTTTCACTTCAAAAAAACTAGTTGAAAAAAAAAGCGGTCACCCATCTAAGTACTGACCGTCATGAAATTTTATTTGGCTTTAAAATAGAAATGCATTTATAATGATCATTTTTTATAGTAGTGATAAAATAATAATACTTTCGTAAATAAATAAAATAAGTAAAGGATTTCAGGGTTATTTAGTATAAATACTGTTGGACATAAATGGAATAAGAGCTATTAAATGAAACAAATTACATATTAAATTTAAAATAATTATTATTAAATAAAATTTATCTGTATACAGTAGGCAGTATTAGCTCTCCGATGTTGATGAATTTTAAAATTGCTAATTTGCTACATCGCCATAGGCGTAAAAATGTAACAGACACACTTATACTTTTGAATTTTGTACCTAATTGTATTAACTCGAAATAAAAATATAATTTAAATTATTCATTTTGAGCTGTGTAACATACGAATGTAAAGTTTGTCATGAAGCGCTGCTTAGTACTAGTGGTCTAAGATCCGAATCTAAATCGATCTTCACCGAGCTGATAATATAATGAAACATACTTTATAATAAATTTAGTATATATATATTAGATAATATATTAAAAATGGGTTACCTCTATTTTGAAAACTCTATTTTGTTGCTATGTATTATTATTATAATCTATATAATAAAAAAGAATGTTGCTAAGCGCACAACTCGAGAATGGCTCGACCGATTCGGCTAATTTATTTTTGTATGTTCCTTAAAAATTCCACAGTAGGTTTTTATATTTAATAATTCTTATTTTAATAATTTTAATGAAATTTAATTTTAATTAAATTTTATCTTTACTAACATATCTCACTCTCAACTTCCGTTCGGCTCAACCGATCACACTTTTCGTAACGCTCTCGTAACGCACCTGCTTACTCCCCAAGTTAAGCGCGCCTATAGAAGTTAAACTTCAAAAAAAGTAGTTGAAAAAAAAGCGGTCACCCATCCAAGAACTGACCATCGTGACGCTGCCGCGTTTCCGGTCGATCAAATTTTATTTTAACCAAAATATCTCCCGCTCAACTTCCATTCGCCTCTACCGATCACACTTTTCGTAACGCTCTCGTCACGCCTGCTTACTCTCCAAGTTAAGTGCGCCTAAAGAAGTTTCACTTTAAAAAAAACTAGTTGGAAAAAAAAAGCGGTCACCCATCCAAGTACTGACGCTACAATGAGCGTAACGCTACAAATAGCGTAACGATACAATAGCGTAACGCTACAATGAGCGCAACGATACAAATAGCGTAATGCTACAATGAGCGTAACGCTACAAATAGCGTAACGCTACAACAAATAGCGTAATGCTACAATGATCGTAAAGCAACAATGATCGTAACGCTACAATGAGCTTAATGCTACAATGAGCGTAACGCTACAATGAGCGTAACGCTACAATGAGCGTAACGCTACAATTAGCGTAACGATACAATGAGCGTAACGATACAAATAACGTAACTCTACAATGAGTGTAACGCTACAAATAGCGTAACTACAAATATCGTAACGCTACAATGAGCGTAACGCTACAAATAGCGTAACGCTACTATGAGCGTAACGATATAAATAGCGTAACGCTACAATGAGCGTAACGCTACAATGTGACATCCTTTTTCATGCAAGTCGCTGCGCGGCGCGCCCTTCCCTGTCGTTTTTCCGTTGCATGTGGTTTGAAATTACAACGATTCTAAAGAAGTTTCACTTCAAAAATCTAATTGAAAAAAAAAGAGGTCACCCATCCAAGTACTCGTCGTGACACTGACGCGTTACCGGTCGCTCAGATTTTACCCCTCATGCGCCTAAAGAAGTTTCACTTCAAAAATGTTAATTTGGTGTAATATGTACCGTGTATATATACATACATATGAATTTAGTTAAAAGCCGTAATATTACAAACAGACACTCCATTTTTATTAATTTTTATATAGATAAATAATGTTTACAAAAACTTAAACAGCAACAAAATAATTATATTAAACTAGCGGACCCGGCAGACGTTGTCCTGCCCGGAAAACAGCTACCAAATTTGATTGCTTACATACCGATAGCAGCGCCACCTATCGGGTCAAATTGAGATAAAAAATTCCCTATCTCTCGAGTTGGACCAAATTACAGATGCTTACGAAATGTGATAAAAATTGGTTCAGTACTTTCGGAGTTACATACTGATAGCAGCGCCACCTACCGGGTCCAATTGAGATAAAAACTACCCTATCTCTCAAGTTAGACCTAATTACAGAAGCTTACAAAATTTGATACAAATTGGTTCAGTAGTTTCGGAGTTACATACCTATAGCAGCGCCACCTACCGGGTCCAATTGAGAAAAAAGTACCCTATCTCCCAAGTTGGACCAAATTACAGATGCTTACAAAATTTGATACAAATTGGTTCAGTAGTTTCGGAGTTACATACCGATAGCAGCGCCACCTACCGGGTCCAATTGAGATAAAAACTACCCTATCTCTCAAGTTGGACCAAACTACAGAAGCTTACAAAATTTGATACAAATTGGTTCAGTAGTTTCGGAGTTTGATACCTATAGCAGCGCCACCTACCGGGTACAATTGAGATAAAAAGTATCCTATGTCCGTTTCCTGGTTCTAAGCTACCTTGCTACCAATTTTCAGCCAAATCGCTTCAGCCGTTCTTGAGTTATAAATAGTGTAACTAACACGATTACACGACTTTCTTTTATATAATATATAA
The DNA here is from genome assembly GCA_905220545.2 of Melitaea athalia. Classification (NCBI taxonomy): domain Eukaryota; kingdom Metazoa; phylum Arthropoda; class Insecta; order Lepidoptera; family Nymphalidae; genus Melitaea; species Melitaea athalia. The sequence continues at coordinate 2,364,879 of HG992180.1, forward strand.
ATTTAAAATAAATAGCGAATTTCAATTTTATTACTACTGTGGGCAGTAGGTGTATGGATACTGAATGCATACTACGTAATATTAAAAATACAAAAGACGGAACGCTTTTTTGAAAAATTTTGCACACGTCTTGCCTCTGTAACGTCCAACGGGACAGTGTGAGTGCCGCGAGAGCGCCCAGCGCTTCGAAAATCATTTGAATAATCGATTTAAAAAAATAGATGTAATAAAAAAAAAAAAACGCGCTGCCACGCCTTACAGTTATATATGTACTTTATTTTGGTAAGTTACTCATAATATCAAATCAGTTATTTTAAAAATAAAACCCAATAATAGTAGATAAAATGACCCGAAAAGAGGTAACTTTGTGAATTTATTCTATCGAGCCAAATTTATCGAATCATGTTTCCAACGTTCTTGTGACCTAGAATATACCCTCAACAATACCAATTAAATTTATCAGATTACAATTTCACTGTTTACTATTTGAAAAATGAATGACTAGAAACGTGTTTTGCACGAACCACGCGCCACCCGACCTTAATATTTTTTTATTGAAAACTTCTAATAACAGTTCATTAAAGTTTAACAGTAGCATGTTGAAATGGTATTTGGCCGATTATGACATCTTTGTATACCACTCAGCCCTTTTTATAACAATAATTGACTACGCCAAGGGCATTATATAAAAAATTTCTTTTTAATATAACGTCACGTTTTATATAGTACTAACGTAATATCTAATAGCAACAGTTAATTGCACGGTGTTCCGTGGTCCGGACCAACAACTATGGCGCTTACAATAACGAATATCGGAAACGTCTTGCTTCTTGGAAACGTCTTCTCAGTGATAAATAGACGACAGCAGAGAATTATTTATTAGTAGAGCTAACGAGAACGATAAGGTCCAACATCGGAGGGTTCAGAAATAAAACAAAACTTAAGCTCAGGTCACTACTCACTACTAACATCTGTGAAGGTTATTGTCTAATACTAATGCTATGAGTGAAGGCTAACAATGTTTGAACGGTAGTGGTTCATTGACCTATCACTACAATCTCAACCCGTAAACATTTAGAATTTCCCTTAAGAGCGTGCATAAGGCGAGCAAAAAATCAGATTTCACCCGCGCGCCCGATGAAACAAAATATACACAAAGCCTCGTGTCAGAGTGCGATAGACGATATAGTTTTGAGCGCATTACGAATGTAAAAAACGACAAATATGTTATTTTGTATATAATTCCGAAACTAAAAGTAATTACATTAAATGCCTAAGCATAGCCTTTACTCATATTTAAATGTAATTAATTATCAAATTTTTGTCTTAATGGTCATAACCATATCGAGTATAAATAGAAAAAATATAAAAATTAGAGGTTACTTCGTGATTATATTTTATCGAGGAAATTTCCTTATTTTATGTTTTTGATAAAGGTCAACCCTTGCAAATATCACGTAGTTTGTCATATATTTTTATTTTAAGATTTGGTCTGGAACTTTTCATGTCAAAACAAATAGACGATGGTAATTTTGCATTATGCGCACTCTTAATGAAATCTGATTTTTGATGAGTACCAAAGTCGTAGCAATCCACTTCGAATTACAAAGAAAAGTTCTTTAATCTGTAACAGTCACAGACAGTGCATTGGAATAAATCCTCAAAGCAAAATATCTTTTAAGAACAGTCGATGCATCATCTCAATGCATAATAGTAGACCTACAACGAAGGTTGCGATTAGTTCGTATCATTATCACGTTTCCACATACCAGTACATAACGATATCGTCGTGAATACAAACTATGTGATTACATATTACCCATAAAACACATGTATAAATGGTACTGACCTGAGTAATCATTTTATTGCAGAAGATTTTTTCACTATACGATAAAAGAGTCCTTGAAGTCCCTTTAGAGACAGCATTTTTGGGAAAAGATTAGATGTTCTCCCAATATAGGATTTAATTCAACTGTGATTTGGTAACCTCTTGGTAAGAGTAATATTAAAAATATAATAATCACTCATAATATTACAATTACGAAAGTAACTCTGTCTATATGTTACGCTTTCACGCCTAACCCACTGATCCAATATTTATGAAATTTGAGAAATAGGTATTTAAGATAGACTAATAGACTGTATAATATTGAAAGGACAACATTTTTAATGCGAATAAAAGACTTGAAAGGTATGTAGGTATATTCGTCATTATCGCAGATGAATCTATGAATGTATAGCTTGTATAGCTATTTAGGTACTTGAAAAGAAGACTGTGGGTATTTTAATAAGTATTCAAAATAATAAAAATGCTGCTCAAAGTAACAGTTCCACGCCGATGAAGTCGCGGGCAAAAGCTAGTAATGTAATAAAATAAAACAATAAGTATAATATTATGGGCTCATTATAACGGTCGAGACTGAGGGATGTACTAACGTGTTCTTCGTTGTAACTTGTACAGTGAGAAGATTCAGACAAAAAAAAATTAAAACTAGAAGTTAATATTTGTAGGATAGTGATTATACACAAGACGAAGTTCAAATAATGATAAAGGAAAGGATTCAACTAGTGGATAATTGGGGGAAATACTAGCAAGAGATACGTGTTAAATCTGTTCACAATATTATTGCAAACAAAAGAAACAAAATAGCGGTACAAGAAACAGCTGACTCACTAATCAGAACTTCGTATTATTTATCGACAGCGAGCGTGGCATTTAGTTAAGCCTATTTATAATTACAAAGTAGAGTTACAATGCACATATAAACAAATATAAAAGATAATTTGACGGCATTGTAAGACTGGCTAATTCACGGTAATCTATAGGTTATAGCACACAGTTATTTTTATTTAATTCCTTGGGTACAATTGAAAAATACACCAGATTTTGAAAATAAAACAAAAACAAGAAGGAAATGCACGTAGGTAACCTATTTTTTTACCTGAACGAACGTAGGCATTATTTTAATGACCATTAATAAGTATGTATATGTCGGGGAATCAATACAGATAGTTATTAATGTCGGTACCTGCGATATTCACCTACCCTACATCATTTTATTATTCGAGTCATTCTGTCATGCATAAAACGAACGGTGCAACCGCGGCTCAGGCAGTCTTGGCTCTGGCTTGGCGCGGTGCACTTGTGTATCCTGCTAGTAGCTTAACCTCGACTCTTCTAATAGTTAGTTTGTGTACACGAATTAATTGTTACTGATTGGGCAACTCGACCGGTGGTGGTGAGTGCCAATGCGCATTGTTAGGCGGCGCCGCCGTAAACCAACACTCGGGTCACAAGTCCCGGGCACTGCGTCGAGTTGCCTCTCTGCCACGCGATAGACGGTACCCGCTCGGTGAGTCCATTGAATACTAAGTAGTGTAATTATCTTGTTTTAAATTACATTGTGAATTAACCAGGCCATCCGTCATCCTCTCCTCACTTCTGATTCCTACATCAGAAGTGGGATACTGTTCTCGTGCCCACTAAGAGTGTTACTAGTGAGTAATTTATTTCACGATGCCACGAGAATCGCGTTCGCGTAGTCCCGTGTAGATCGAAGCGCAAGTCGAGTCGTCATCATTTAAACCGATTTAGTAGTAATAGTAACCTGTCTCTTCATAAACTTTTACTTACTATGACTGAGGAATAGACTAAGCTCAAAGTTAAAAAAAAAAAAAATTAATATCGCGAGCGTAGTCGTGTACTTAAAGTTAATTCGGAGTTTGGGTTTCTTTGTTTAAGTTCTATTTTTAGCAAGTGTGCAAGGTAGTTGCAAGATTTGGTGATGAAAATATCGATGTACTGTATTTTACTGTATTTTAGTTCTTTTCGGTCGTTCTGTTTTATTCTTACCGGTGTACAAGTGGTTTTTGTTCAGTGTTCGATTACGTAATTCGAGTTACCGGTTATTTGTTGAATTTAGTTTTATTGTGATACGTAAGGTAGTTGTGTAGTGATTAATTTTGCTAATAGATTTTGCGATTCAGTTTTTGTTTCGATTCAGTCACAATGTCAGACCGTAAGCGTAATTGTAGTGCGAGCCGTCGCGGTGGTCGCAGCGACAGTCGTTTAAGGAAGATGCCAGAAGGTCATGTACCAATTGAGTTTATAGATGACGATCATAAGGGTGAACATTTTAGTGTTGTGACAGAAAACTGATGTAAGCACTCTAAAGACTGTAGTGTGTAGTCATCAAGAGGATGATACACTGTGATGAATGTGTGATCCAGGAGGGATACACTTTGACGTGATCCAAGAGGGATACACGTAGATTGTGGAGCAATTGTAATTGCTGGTTGGAAGGGTGGCTTACATAGTTGTTAGTGTTGTAGAAAATGAGTTTGGTTATTGAGGGTTTGACGTTGGTACATGACTCTGGACATTTATATTTGCGTTAAGTTTTTGTGGTTACCCACTTGTTTGTGATAAAGTGTTAATATCGTCTTAGCTTGAGTATTTCAGATTACCCTCTGTAACGGATATTTTTGTCTTAACGTCTACTATTTTACACGATGTTTTAACTAATATTATTTGTCGAAGTACCCAAAGAGCGTAAAATTAGAGACTTCATCTTCCGAATAGTTAATATTAATTTTCTGATTAGTCAGTCACCATTTTTATCATCTATTGGTGGGATTGTTGTAATTTGCAAGTGAATAAGCAGTTATTGTTTAATTACGTAGTTTCAATTACGTGTCGTATAAGTGATTACTGTAATAATAATTAATTCGATATAGTTAAAAGTGTGTATCGTGAACTATAGATTAGAAGTGAGAAATGATTGTTTCATTGAGGGTTTTAGTCTTTTTCTACCTTTGATTGATTTATTTAAACTGTTTAAAAGTTGTTTTAGTTGTTCTGTTTAAGAACGTTTAAATTATAGAGTTAATTGATAACACCTAATTGGTACAATCGTAAACCTGTTACAACTGCAATAGTTGTAGGTAGGTAACCTCAGATTAATAATTTTGTTTATGAGTAGGTATGTAACTATTAAAAATTCTTACTATATTCTGTCCATTCGTTTGTTTTCTGTTAACAGTTCAAGAAAGTTTGAAATTGAAAAATTGAAAAGTTTGTAATTTGATTTGAAATAATAATCGATTTTGTATATAAGAAGAATTTTCAATCGACTCAATGAAATATTTTTAGTTTAAGAATATTAATTATTCCCTTGGATACTAGTTATTTTAGTTAATTACGTAGCTAGTTTGTTAAATAAATAAGTAGACAGGTATGTCATTTTCTAAGTATATTTACTCATACCTCTTGATGTAGAATTGATTTAGACTTTGTTAACCACGCGTTTTAAAGTTAAATGTCACTAACGCGTGGGCAGTTACATTTTAAGGCAGTCGTTGTAGGTAACTGTTAAAAGTCTTGATACGAGTATGTTTCCATCTGTTCTAATAATTATTGTGTAACTTTGGGAAGCAAGGGTTGTAAATGGAGCTATATGATTTCGCTACTTCCTTCATAGGGACAGTTAGACTTTTTAATATCCTATTGGCGATTTTGTTCTGTTACAAAATGAGGACCGTCATCAAACGAAACTTGATCCGAAATATTGAGGCCCTTTTCGCGTATTAGAAGTTCTCGAAGGTAATCGGTATACCCTTAAAGCTTAAATTGTCAACGTACCTACAAATTTGCTCACGAAAAGTTAAGAGAAATGCCAGCACGTCATGTACCAGACGATATTGATGTAATTTATGATCTTGTTGATAATGATGATGTTCAAGTTTAAGTAGAGGGAGAGACTCGAGTGAACGACTCTATCGACCGTAATGTGTTCAAACGTACCAGTGTAGTTATTTAGTAGTCGTAGCCCTGTAGAAGGTGTCTCTTGGGGCAACCCAAGAGTTCATGGGTGCGCGGTGTGCGTTTAACTCTGGCGGAGGTCGTGGTGTTTGATACCGTAGCGTGTAGTCACAAGAGGTGACTGACACGGGTGATCCATTCGATGGATATGTGTACTGAGGTGTATGTGACTGACACATGTACTGTGATTGCTCTTCGTCTAAAGAGCCGTGGTGTTAGAGGTCTTTACTCGAGGACTTTGCAAGCTTGGTTGTAACTTGTTGTAGAAGTAAACGTGCGTGTATAGTTTTGGTTGTGATGACGTCGATGGTACATGGCTGTGGTATTTGTGTAAAGTGATTAGTTATAATTGGTTTAACGACATTTATGATTCAGATTAAAGTTCTTGAAACATTTAAAATAGTTGTCTGGTAATAGAACCTATAGGTATGTTCACGTCTTCACGATCATTTACGAAAGATTCCTCTTACTTATGTACGTTGTTAGATTTTTTTAAATGTTGATGAGTAAATAGAGCACATACTATGGCTATTTGGTCGTATCACATGAGGTGATGACGATATGTATTGGTCGTATCATAAGAGGTGATGACGATATGTGTTGGTCGTATCACAAGAGGTGATGACGATATAGGTGGTAATAGTAGTTGTCGTTTGTTGAGCGTTGTATGTGATCTTAATGTGTCAATAATAAAACTTTATTTTTTTTAATTACGGCTAGAGGAACCTTTCGTCTGTGAAGGGATAAGATCGATTGGTAGTTTTTTTAAATTAAAGATTGACTGATGAAGCAAAGAATGTAATTTCACGTTAAGGACAGGTAGGCCGAGACTCTAAAGATGCTTTAAATTTGATCGTCTTGTTTACATTCACACGAGGGCGTGTGCTATCAGGATGGTCGTGACTTGCCCTTTATTACTTATATAGTTTATTAATTGAGGTGAAACAGGTTCACACTGACCTATACTGGCCTATTCTGATAATAATTAGTTAATTCTTCGGTCTAATGGCTTTCAGTTGTGCCAACAAAGAGCATTGTCGATTTTGCTAATAAGTAATCACATATGATACTATGACTGTCAACTGATACTATGACTGCCAACTGATACTATGACTGTCAACTGTGATACTATATACTATGTCTGCCCTCTCATACTGACTCGGAACTAACGACGGTACTTAAGAGATGAATAGTAAATTGAGTGAAAAAAAAAGTGAGGTGGTTAAACATTTGATGGACAAACAATCCGGGCTAGTAAGGTCTCTCCTGCTGTTCTGGGAGACGATCCATGTTACGCTGTAGGGGTCTCGCCTGCTTTAGTGGGCGATGATTCCGACCAGCCTGTTTTACATTAGTATGGTCTCTTCTGCTGTTGTGGGAGACGATCCATGATTCACTGTAGGGGTCTCGCCTGCTTTTAGTGGGCGACGACTCAGACCAGACTTTTTGTAATGATGAGTGTAACGCTGTAGTAGTCTCGCCTGCTTTTTTAGTGGGCGACGACTCAGACCAGACTGTTTGTAATGATGAGTGTAACGCTGTAGGAGTCTCGCCTGCTTTTAGTGGGCGACGACTCAGACCAGACTGTTTGTGATGATGAGTGATGCGCTGCAGGAATCTCACCTGTTTGAACTATAGGGGTTTTTATATTTTAAACCTAGATCCTATCTACCTATCCTAGATACTTACCATATTGATATGACTGTAATGATTATGATGATAACCATATTAAATGTGACTGGTGTGACTGAGTGACTTACTAACTGAAACCAATTGTTTCTAGTCCAAAGGGTCAGTGTGTACCGGACCAGATATTAAGATGTTGAATAGATTTTTGTCAGGATAGTCGAGCGATATTTTGTTTTTTTGATTAAAAATACCTAAGGTTGTAATAAATAGCGCGCGAGGACGCGCGCACGTCAGAATGGCCGTGTCGGGGAATCAATACAGATAGTTATTAATGTCGGTACCTGCGATATTCACCTACCCTACATCATTTTATTATTCGAGTCATTCTGTCATGCATAAAACGAACGGTGCAACCGCGGCTCAGGCAGTCTTGGCTCTGGCTTGGCGCGGTGCACTTGTGTATCCTGCTAGTAGCTTAACCTCGACTCTTCTAATAGTTAGTTTGTGTACACGAATTAATTGTTACTGATTGGGCAACTCGACCGGTGGTGGTGAGTGCCAATGCGCATTGTTAGGCGGCGCCGCCGTAAACCAACACTCGGGTCACAAGTCCCGGGCACTGCGTCGAGTTGCCTCTCTGCCACGCGATAGACGGTACCCGCTCGGTGAGTCCATTGAATACTAAGTAGTGTAATTATCTTGTTTTAAATTACATTGTGAATTAACCAGGCCATCCGTCATCCTCTCCTCACTTCTGATTCCTACATATATAATTATGATAAATTAACAAAAAACATACCTACTAACTTTTTGTTTTGTTTTTATACAAGTTTTTTCTTTCGTTCGAGTTTTACGACCTAGTTAAATATTCAAGTGGGGCACACCTGGAAATATCTTGCTCGAAATATGGAGCAGCTTGACTGGAGAAGTACCTTAATATTACCGAAGATCACAGCCTAGTACTGCTTTCAAGTAGTGTCGTGTCCAGTAGCCCAGTCGAATTAGCTCAAAAACGTGCTGAGATTTACAAAAATTGGAAGCAGCAATTTTCCTTCGGAATTCGTTGGGGGAGGTCACTGGTAGTCTAAATTCAAAAACTAGGGCTACCAGACTTGTTGCTTTATCCGCCATCTTGATTTAAACGGTTATGTTTTGACTCTTGAATAACTCGTTTATTTTCAATTTTACACAAATAGTAATTACAAAAGTTGTTTAAAATTAAATTTCCTACAATTTTGGTTCTTATCAATTTTTTTGTAGGATCGATATTTTTCGATTTATACCTGACAAGAGTTGGGGGTGAACCTAGGTATTGTATTGTCGTATTATCGTATAATATTGAAAATTGCTGCTTCCAATTTTTGTAAATCTAAAATACTAATTCGACTGGGCTATAGTGGTAAATAAGGTGACAGAGCTCTGGGAAGCGTCGGGAGTTAACGCGCTTGCAATGCTCTTCTGTTACAGGCGTCTGGGTTACGCTAACTGCTAAACATCAAGTGGGTGGTGCTTGTTTGCCAACCTTATCGTAATAAAAGAACCCTGCAAATATTTTTTTTTAATATCTTCAATGATGTAATGTACTGAACTTGTAAAACTTTTATTACGAGTACAAAATTTTTGCTTCAAATTTTCTATAAAAAATTAAAACCACGTAACAACTTTTATTACAAAGGAAGAGTAAATTGTTAAAAAGATAAACATCTCTATATTTCTGAAGACTTAAATTTAAAAAGGTTCACGTACTTTATTATAAAATGAAAAAAAATTAGTATAAAATAAATACGCAACATTTTATTTATCGAGTTATACAAAAACTATAGTTTTATTTTATTTTTTTAATTTATTAAGATCTGTCGTAAAAACTTTATAGGTTAAAGAGCAAGGAAGCTATAAAATCTATACGTAGGTGATATTTTGGATTTTTTTTTATGTAACTAGGTTGGCAAACAAGCGTACGGCTCACCTGATGGTAAGACCGTAGGTAGCCTATAGACGCCTGCAACACCAGAAGCATCGCAAGCGCGTTGCCGACCTTATCCCCAATCCCCCCAGGAGCTCTGGTCACCTTACTCACCAACAGGAACACAATAATGCTTGAAAACAGTATTATTTAGCTGTGGTCTTCTGTAAGGTCGAGGTACTACCCCAGTCGGGCTGCTCCATATTTTGAGCAGGAAATTTCCTACTGTGCCCTACCTCAGTTATAAATTGAAGTCAGGTCAGTTAGTCAGGATAAATTGAATTACTGAATTCTAAGAGATTTAATAGACATACGAGTAATAGAGATCGTTACTCAAAGTAAGGATTAAGGAATATATCCGGCAAAACGCATTGGATTGGAGCACCGTGGTGGACTAAGTTCTGATCCTTCTCCTACATGGGAAAAAAGGAAATTTCTGCGGGATATTACAGGCTGAAGCGTAAGAGATTTAATAGAAGCGAGTATATATTTTTTTGTATCTTTATCAGTTTCATTGTTCAGAAACTTCCGCAAAAAGCCTCCACACTTCTCTGTCACATTATTGTATCTATTGGTCTAAGATCCGGAATATAACAAAATCTTCCCTCATCTGTTAATTAAATGAAACAATTTTTTATAGGTTTATTTCAATGTCGTGAATTTATAAAAAAAACCTCTGCCACCCTACGCCTGCTACAATTGATAATACTTAATTAGTTAATCAGTATTTTTTTATGATCTTTTCCCTCTCATGTTAATTACATGTAGTAAGCTAAAACCGTTAATATTTTACATTATATACCTGACTGTAGTAGGCACCCATCTCTATGATTGCTATACTTACCTGCAGCCAGGTCAGAAAAGGTAGATAAATGTAGATTATTACCCTCACATGTTAATTAAAAAATCCAAGTACAATAATAAACGGCGGCGAATTCTAAACATAATAATGTTTGGCTGCCGTATTAAAAGCTGATGCAGCCAAAGATAAATAGTAAAAAGAAAAAATTTATGATGACTATGGGAGCTCATTGCGAAGAGTAAGACAGAATAATACTAATTCCTTCAACGAAAAGAGACAGCGTAAAATTCATGCGCGCGCATCACAGGCTCATTGAAACATACTAGAAAATTCGAAATTTCGAAATTTTCGAAATCCCTAGTATTTTTTTCACCTGATTAGTATCAAGCTAATTTTCCGGGAGTAGATTCATTTTGATGAGACGAACAAAGGAGGATTTTTTTGTCTTTATCTTTCTTATACTTACTCCAATTCTCATCTTCTCTCTCTCTATTCTAGTATACATTTTTCTTCAATTTTCGAAATTTCGAATTCGCGAATTTTCTAGTATGTTTAATTATTTTTAGTATGCCTGTGATGCGCGCGCATGAATTTTACGCTGTCTCTTTTCGTTGAAGGAATTAGTATTATTCTGTCTGTTTCTGTGGTCTGTGTTCTGTCTCATTCTTCGCAATGAGCTCCCATACTCATCGTAAATTGTATCTTTTTACTATTTATCTTTGGCTGCACCAGCTTTTAATACGGCAGCCAAACATTATTATGTTTAGAATTCGACGCCGTTTATTATTGCACTTGGATTTTTTAATTAACATGTGAGGGTAATAATCTACATTTATCTACCTTTTCTGACCTGGCTGCAGGTAAGTATAGCAATCATAGATATGGGTGCCTACTACAGTCAGGTATATAATGTAAAATATTAACGGTTTTAGCTTACTACATGTAATTAACATGAGAGGGAAAAGATCATTAAAAAATACTGATGAACTAATTAAGTATTATTAATTGTAGCAGGCTTAGGGTGGCAGAAGTTGTTTTTATAAATTCACAATATTGAAATCAACCTATAAAAAATTGTTTCATCTAATTAACAGATGAGGGAATATTTAGCTATCTCGAATCTTAGACCATATTTATCTTTGGCTGCATCAGCTGTTAATACGGCAGCCAAACATTATTATGTTTAGAATTCGCCGCCGTTTATTATTGTACTTGAATTTTTTAATTAACATGTGAGGGTAATAATCTACATTTATCTACCTTTTCTGACCTGGCTGCAGGTAAGTATAGCAATCATAGAGATGGGTGCCTACTACAGTCAGGTATATAATGTAAAATATTAACGGTTTTAGCTTACTACATGTAATTAACATGAGAGGGAAAAGATCATAAAAAAATACTGATTAACTAATTAAGTATTATCAATTGTAGCAGGCGTAGGGTGGCAGAGGTTTTTTTTATAAATTCACAATATTGAAATCTGCCTATAAAAAATTGTTTCATCTAATTAACAGATGAGGGAAGATTTACCTTCTCGGATCTTAGACCATATGTTAAACAATTATTGTATAAGCCAAAGATATATTTCGTAACGTTATCTGTGCATAATTTTGATCTTTTTCGTAAAACTTAAACGAGTTAATGATTTTTGTCAAAACTTAGTATTGAAAAATGTAAGCATATTTAGGTATAAGCTCTGAAATTACAAATTGGTCTAGACTTTAGAATTTGAATTTAATTTTGATTGGGATAGCTACGCTTCAGCCTATAATATCCCACTGCTGGGCATAGGCCTCTTTCCTAATGTAGGAGAAGGACCAGAGTTGAATCCACCACGCTGCTCCAATGCGGGTCGGCGGATCCGAATGCGGATATATTTAACTTCTCAACTCTCAATGTATCAAAAAATATATGAAGTTATTAACTTAACCAACTTTAAAAATGATGAGAGATGACACTCGATAAAGGCGTCGAAATGTTTAAATTATTAAATGTATTTACACATATTTACAGCTGTGCAGTTCAAGTTTAATTGTTAGTACTTTTTGTTTTATGTAATTTTTTTACCAGTTTTTATTTTAATATGTTAATTAAATTAGCGTAATTAAAATAATACGATTCAAAATTGTAGTTTCATATCATTACTAGCTTCTGCGCGCGACTTCGTCGGCGTGGACTCCGCTCCTATTGGTCTTAGCGTGATGATATATAGCCTATAGCCTTCCTCTATAAATGCACTATCTAACACTGAAAGAATTTTTCAAATCGGACCAGCAGATCCTGAGATTAGCGCGTTCAAACAAACAAACAAACAAACAAACAATCAAACAAACAAACTCTTCAGCTTTATTATATTAGTATAGATTTTATACAAATGTTTTACGCACAGAGTTTCCAAATAGCATGGTTGCATATTGTTTATTTAACAAATAAACAACGATCTAAGCCTTAGAATTAAATTAAAAAACCCGCGGTTTCACTTGCATGAAACCAGGAGAAACATTGTATCTTTGTAATACAGTAATAGGTACCTCAGTTTACGCGACCTCACTTTGCGCGATTTCGTTATAACGCGGTTTTTAAAATTCGCGTACTACTAACTCGTCTCGCTACCATGACCTACCCTACAACCTGTCATCTCAGTCAGTGTCGTTACAGTCTGTCGTGTCGTGTGTGTCGTGTGTGTGTCGGGGGTCCGAAAACACAATCCACACAATACAAAAGCACAAACGCCCAAACCATGACAAATATCTGTATATAAATGTTTGTCATGAGCGGGGATCGAACCCGCAACCGCTAGTGCAACAGCCAGTGCTGTGACCGCTGCGCCAACGCGTCCTCAAAGGCGAGTACATGGCAAACGCACCACTACTGTTACACTAGAGCGGTTGTCTATGGTTATAATATATGTATTATAACTGCTGTCAAACTGGGTTGTCTGGAAGAAATGGCTAACTAGCCATAAGTCCGCCCATTGTACTTCACAGTCTATAAATGCCTTTAAATGTGTTTAATGTTTAAAATGTAGTTGTGGTGTACAATAAAGTATAAATAAATAAATAAATAAAATAATTTACTTTACATAAATATCATAAACAAAATCTTAATTCATACTGAACCACTAAACTAATTATTAAACTTGTTATTGAGGTTAATGACATTAAAGAGAATAATTGAAAACGTAAATCACGAGAAAAAGAAATTAACAATTACGAAACCGACATTAAATGTTGCAAACTAATTAGTTGTGGGAAAAATACAACAATTTAACAGCTATTGTTACCAAGAAAATTAATATTTATGATTTGGTGTAACGAAAACATGTTTCATCATACTATGATACTAATTAAAATATATTCGAAATATAAAATTGATACAAACGAACAACCTTACACACAGGAAATAAAATAATTTTAGACATTCCTGCCGGGCTAGCATGCGTACAACGAGATAATCTCTTGACGAGAGAGATAGATAATGTCTACATCGAGTATTTTCTCGATTACCCTAGCATGCGCAATACGAGAGACATAATTCTCTTCCGAAGACAAAACGGAAAGGAAACGCCATGGTATACAAAATATATTATAATAATATTTATAATTTTAATATATTTCGTTTATCGTAGTCTTTCTAATATTGACAACGAGTAGTTTATCTTCTTAAAACGTCAAAATCACGTCACAATTCGACAAAACTACGATAACTAAAATTTCTTGTTATCTCTTCAATTGTCGTGACGAGAAGAGTATCACGTGCACGCATGCTAGCTACTGTAGACATAAAGAGATAATACGAGAAAAGGGGTAGACAAACTTTTGTCGTGGCGCGCATGCTAGCCCGGCTGTAGACATAAATGTGAACTTGTTATTCTTGAGCGACGAAAAACAATAAGAGTGACGCGATCTAATCTGACAAAATACGCGACAAAATACGACAAATACTGGATATACTGTTCGACAAAATACGACGAATATGCGACGATCCTTTTCACGACAACGTGGGCTAGTAAAACATTGTAAACATTTAAACATAGAGTGGGTGTAAACTTGATTATGTAGAAAACAATGATCAGTCTTCAGTAAATTATAGAGACATTAATTTTGATTTATTGGAGATGTTGAAAACTTAGCCTTAGGTCAAGTTACCAGTTTTGTTTACTCTCATTTACATATATTTTTTGAATCAACTCTAATAATAGACACATTTTTTGTACGTCGATGATAGTTTTTGTCGTTGTGATATACTCGTATGAAAATTTATTATGAATCAGTGTTTACGGTGAATGATAATATTAATACAAATAAAATTATATAAAGACCAACCACGGTTCTCAAAATCAATATTTCGTAGTCGCTAAGATACGCGCTTTAATTATAAGACAATGTAAAAAGAACCGAAAGAAGCCGTATGGCATAGGCTAGGCCCTAGGCTATACTTAAAATAACCATAAACTATTCCTTATTTTTTTTTAATGGGACGCTATTATACGTCTGTCATACGTCTGAATAAATCAAAATTAAAAATTTTACAAAAATCATTTAAATCAGAAAAGATTTTAATATCAATAAATCTATCTTGTGGTTTATCGAAGATAATGATAAAACGTCAAAAAAAAAAAACAATTTTTGTTTCACCACTATATTCATCTAAGAATCGAAGAATAATAAATATCATTGGCGTGAGCGAGTTGGTTTTTCCATGGATGGTATAAAAGGTGACAGGTCTTATTGTTCTCTTAAGATCTCGAACGTTTGAATAAACTAGTTAGTTGAGTTTGTCAATGACGCCATTGATCAATTTGATCAAGAATGTAAGATCAATGAACCATCTCCAGTCACCATAATTATAACAGTTTGAACAATATCATGATCATAATTATGATTTATATGACATACCTATGTATATCAAATAACTTTCATTTGTATTAAATTTCATTTGTAGGTACCGTATTAAACTAAAATTCTTTATTAATAATCTAATTTTATATTATGTGGTTATTATTATCAATCATATACATGAAATTATCGTGCAAAAATATGCCGAGGACATTATATTCCATCGTACGTACAATTCTCACACTTCTTAAGAAACACATTGTCAACGACTACTCTTTGGTCACAACAGTAAGAGATCGCTAGCAACGTGCACTGTTCAAAGACCTTGATCTTCAAGCACTGAAGAATTTCAGTTAAAATAAAAATCATTTATTTTTTATTATTAAATTATTTATAGGTAAAGTGAAGGTACAACTGATTCGTAATGTTCAACCTTACAGAAGATCACAGCTAAATAATACTGCTTTCAAGCAGTGTTGTGTTCCTGTTGGTGAGTAAGGTGTCCAGAGCTCATAGGGATTGGGGATAGGGTTGCCAATCTAGTTGTATATGATAAAATAAATCGGCCAAGTGCGAGTCGGACTCGCGCACGAAGGGTTCCGTACCATTGACTAAACTAAATATAAGTAAATTTTCTGTAAAATATTTATTTAATTGTAACGCCATCTATGATGCTATTAGAAAACTATTATATTATTATTAGTCTATTGACGAAGTTTTCCTAATTTCTGATAGATGGCGTTTTAGACTAATAAAAAAACAAAAATAATTATCGCCCCCCTTAAATGTTTATTTTATTTTGTTTTTAGTATTTTTTGTTATAGCGGCAACAGAAATACATAATTTGTGAAAATTTCAACTGTCTAGCTATCGCCGTTCTTGAGATACAGCCTGGAGACAGACGGACGGACGGACGGACGGACGGACGGACGAACGGATGGACAGCGAAGTCTTAGTAATAGGGTCCCGTTTTTACCCTTTGGGTACGGAACCCTAAAAAAAGGATGTTCTGATGAGAAGAATAGCAAGAAAATCCGCATTTACTCCTTTAAAAAAACTGTCCATTATTATACATTTAGTCATGTCTTGTATGAAATGTATTGCCACTAAGCCTCTTTATCATTAATATAATCTTGCACTGAAAAACAAGCTTTAGGTATTAAATTTTAAGTATAAACTTTTAAGTATAAACTTTAAGTTTATTTTCTGGGAATTGTAAAATCGTTAAGGCATAATTTCTCAAACTCAGCCATTACTAATACATGTTCATTCATTATTTTACTCAATGATAGAATATCGCGAATTTGTATTATACAGTAGTGAGTTTTATTAGTAAATTCTGATTTATATTTTATACATAATATTAATAGGTAATTTTAAAATATTTAAATATTATATTTTACTTACCACTATTCCTCTCCATGAACCTCCTATATGAATCCACGATAGACATATTGTATGATTGTACAGCACCTGCAAAAAGACATTTAGAAAAATTACAAATTTTATAATTTTAAACTAGTAGAATGAATTAGCCTTAAGAAGCATTACAATTTGATGTATTTTTGTAATTTAGATTTATACAAGGATATTTGTTATACTAACGTGATAATTTATGTATGGATGTTTGAATGGTGTGTATGTATTTATTTATATGCGTGCATGTATATAATTATGTATATGTATAATATATTGAATTTATCAAACACGATTATTATTCATCCGTTGAATCTTCATACTGTACACTTTCTATCCGTCACTAGGTACTATATTGTGTCCTGTGCCCAAATATTATCTAGATGAAATCGCTCTTCAACGATAAGATTGCCTTGTACATCTTTATTTTTATTTACTAAGGTATTTTGGTGTACAATAAAGAATATATAAATAAATGAATAATCAAAATTTCTTCATGTACAAACTAATGTAATATTTCTTACAAGATATGAAAATACTTGGTTAAGACACGAATCGTTTGCACGATATCGAATTTCACATATTACATACATACATTGATATAATCACGCCTCTTTCCCATAGGGGTAGGCAGAGACCACTTCTTTCCACTTTTAACTATGAAATTAGGAGTTCGCTTGAGTTGATTGTTATTTAAACATAAATTTCTCGCAACTACACATACATATACGAGTGTGATATTTAAAAACAATATACACTCGTGTTTTCGGTAAACACTTAAAAATGAAAAGGACACAAGGTCTTACGTTCGAGTGGAAGTCTTACAACGAGGACGTAAAAACGGCCCACTTTCAAATTTTTTAACGGAAGCATCTAAAATGGCAATTATCAACATTGATTGCCAAACATATTTAATATAATATGGTCTCATTACATCAAGGGTATTGTACAGGTGTACTTTTAAATTTAGCAATAAAATAATTATAATAAACATTCTTGTTATTAAATTACATTTTAATGTTTTTACCGCAAGTACATCAATGCTTGAGTGAAAAGTTATTAACTTAATAAAAAGTGACAAAATGAAATGCAATTCAACTGAGAACCTTCTTTTTTTCATGTCGATTAAAATTAGTCCACGTTACCCTAGCTATGCTACAAACATGTTATGCGACTAGAATAGGTGTAAACAGTTATTACACCTTAAAAGTCATAAAAGTATGACAATTACAAGCTCCACTGTGGATTGCCGGATATGCATATATAATGATAAACTCAAAATAAAATATAAAAAAAAATCTTTATTCAAGAGGCTTCAAAAGCACCTTCGAAGATGACGATCTTACAAAGTAAAATTTAAATTAATATCGTAAAAAGTGCAACTACCACCGATTCGGAAAGTAGATTCTGCAGAGAAGAATTTATAAGACTGTCTTTTCATATAAAATTGGTAATGTCTTCCATGAAATACAACGTCACTAAATTCACACATCTTTATCACTTAAGTAATCCTGTACCTAATAATAAGCTTTAGCTAATTATTTTTAAATTTGTTCTCAGTACAGTCAGTACCTACAGTAGTTTAAATTGGTAATATAATACAAGTCC
Organism: Melitaea athalia; assembly: GCA_905220545.2. Taxonomy (NCBI): domain Eukaryota; kingdom Metazoa; phylum Arthropoda; class Insecta; order Lepidoptera; family Nymphalidae; genus Melitaea; species Melitaea athalia. Next base: position 2,382,956 of record HG992180.1, read on the forward strand.
GAAATAGTCAATAGGACACCACGAATTTCGCAATCATTTGTTTTACTTTTACTCATTACTTATACTAGCTTGTGCGCGCGACTTCGTCCCCGTGGAATAGGACCACCCGATTTTGAAACATTCTTCATTAGTGCTACGCTCCTATTGGTCTTAACGTGATGATATATAGCCTATAGCCTTCCTCGATAAATGGGCTATCTAACACTGAAAGAATTTTTCAAATCGGTCCAGTAGATCCTGAGATTAGCGCGTTCAAACAAACAAACAAACAAACAAACAAACTCTTCAGCTTTATTATATTAGTATAGATTAGAAATGAAAACAAAATGTCAAGATGGATAACTGATCATTGACAACATACCGGTCTTATTACGTATCGGTAAATTATTCAAGAAAAATCAAGAGGTATAGCTTTAGATGATAATGATCCATATATGCTCATCCTGACTGTTTAATATTAATTAGAATTCTTAGTTCAAGCATATATACGTTACACATCCACAGTTATTACACTTTACCGATTACGATTACATTTTACCGGAGATCAATATAATAACTAAGCATTTAAATTTATAACAGAAGTAAAAATGAAAACTCTAGAAATATTAATAATATTTTTTCTAATATGATGACGAGTTCTTATGAATAATTTATAGATTTTTTTTTTGTATCGCAAAATATTTGTCAATAAAATAAACATGACATGACATTTTTTTACATCGAAATAAAGATGGCCAAAAGAATAGGATTTTTATGAAGAGTTAACTTCAATATTAAATTTTTGGTGAACTTTTTTACCAATTCTTAAAAACTAGAATCTATATTCCGAAGTGGAAGCTTCACGTTAAATAAATATAATTACTTACTTAAGAATATTATTTACTTTATCAATGGACCAAAAAACTCAGCCTACTAGAATCAAGAGATTTTTGATTTTGATTTAAAGTATTGCGGATCATTTAAATAGTCTTAAAATGTTCCAAAAATATAAATCAGTTACAAACTGATACTCCGATAGCATAGTGCAGTAATGACTATGATAATCACACGTTGACTTGTATGTATAAAGTACATAAAACCATCGAAATCATAAATGTAACCAATGTCAGCTTATTAATATTAAAAAATAAAATTAACGATTAAAATAATATTAAAAGTCAAATACACTCAATTAATTGTGTTATAAATAGGCACAAAAAGACATTTTATCTTTCAAAAAAATAAAAACCAATAGCATAATCTTATCTTATACTATTAAACGAGCAATTCTTGTGTATATATATTTTCTGAATCTCGGAATCGGCTCCAACGATTTTCGTAAAATTTAGTATGCAGGGGATTTCTGGGGCGAAAAATTGATCTAGCTAGGATTCATTTAAAAAAAAAATGTCGTTTTATCATTAAACATTTCCCCCATTACACTTGTCATACTATTATCAAGTACCTACATTTATATATTTACTAGCTGTACTCCGCAGTTTGATACGCGTTAATTTGAGGAAAAATTAGGCTACCTCAGTAAATGGGCTATCCAACACAAAAAGAAATTTTGAATCCGAACCAGTAGGTCCTGAGATTTACGTGCTTACAACAAACTTGACACTGTATTATGTTTACTTACTGGATTCCAATCGGTTGTCAAATTTTAAAAATAAATATGCGGAGATTTGGAATACATATCAATTAGTTTTTTAGGTATCCGCATATCCGTAAGTCTTCGATATGATGAATCAATAATATTATAGATTCATCGCAAACGAGCAGACACGGTGAACTTTGTACCTACCTATGTAGCTTGATTTTTTTTCCGTAAACATATCGGTTTTTTAATTGACTTCAAGAAACGGAGGAAGTTCTCAATTCGACCGTATTTTTTTTACGTGTGTTAGTTACCTCATAACTTTTTACCGATTGTACCAATTTCGATTATGCTTTTTTCATTCCAAATGCTGGTGCTTGTCGTATGTTCCCATTTAAATTTGATCGGGATTTGACGAGTACTTTTTGACTTGTCCCAAATTATATATTTATTATTTTACTAGCGACCGGCTCCGGCTTCGCACGGGTGCAATGCTGATACTAAATATAAAATAAATATTTGCAATCTAAGCGCAAAAAATGTGTTTATTTACGACATCACATTAGAAAACTTTAAAACTATCAGTGTTCCCCTACTATATTATCTTATACTACTAAACGAGCAATTCTTGTATAATTATATTTATATATAGAATCTGAATCTCGGAATCGGCTCCAACGATTTTCGTGAAATTCAGTATACAGGGGATTTCGGGGGCGAAAAATTGATCTAGCTAGGATTCATTTTTAGAAAATTTAGTTTTATCCCTGTTTTTAGGCAATGAAAAAATGGCTAAAATATCGTTTTCGCAATTGTCATTAAACAGAAAACTGACAGAAAGACAGCGGGAAGAGACTTTGTTTTATAATATGTAGTGATAGTGATTGCATATTTAATTGATCATTATATATTTATTTGACAGCCTACGTTGATGATGTTCTTATTTTATCACTTGTCGATGTAATGTGAGATTTTTTTTACCAACCTCTTTTTCTTTTTCATTAATTTTTTTTTATGTTATAGCCAGTATGTATTGTTTAATACTTCAGTATAAAAGTATAGTTAAAAATAATAGGTACACTGAATTCATATTTTTTTCCTAAACAAGCAATTATTAAAAAAATTGTCGTGCAAACTCACACATCTTTATCATCGATATGATATTCTAAAGTAAATAAACGTGTTGAAGACATTTTGGTAACTCCGTCCTTAATATGACGATTTAAGGAATGTTTGTTTAGTGGGCGGATGAAGGCGCAGAAACATTAACTATAAAAATATGTTAATAATTTGAGAAGAACCGGAACTCGACGCTTGAAACCACATCAACCTTAGAGTACGTATATGGAAATTGATTATTTTAATCAATACTTAATATTATAAAGCTGAAGAGTTTGTTTGTTTGAACGCGCTAATCTCAGGATCTACTGGTCCGATTTGAAAAATTCTTTCAGTGTTAGATAGCCCATTTATCGAGGGAGGCTATAGGCTATTAATCAACACGCTAAGATAAATAGGAGCGTAGCTCCAGTGAAGAATGTTTCAAAGGCGGGTTTTTTTTCCTTTTGAGAGCTTCCGTTGCGTAAACGGTTAAAGTTTCGCACAAATCATGTATGACAGAATTGATCCTAATTCACGCGGACGAAGTCGCGCGCAGAAGCTAGTTAAGAATAAAAGATTCAAATTCAAAATTCAAATTCAAAATCATTTATTTCGTCATAAGGTGCATGTCACACACTTAACGAACGTCAAAAAATAAAATAATATCATTTATATAAACTAAACAAAAATAACAAAAGTTAAGGCAGCAGCAAAAAATCAAACAATAAAAAATAAAATTTATATCTTAACACTAGGTACATTACAAGCTTACGTAATGTACCCAGTGTTATAAGCAGCCTTAACTTAGTCAAAATATTAAGTTATAATGATATCTATACTAATATAATAAAGCTGAAGAGTTTGTTTGTTTGTTTGTTTGTTTGAACGCGCCAATCTCAGGATCTACTGGACCGATTTGAAAAATTCTTTCAATGATAGATAGCCCATTTATTGAGGAAGGCTATAGGCTATATATCATCACGCTAAGACCAATAGCAGCGTAGCACCAATGAAGAATGTTTCAAAATCGGGTTTTTTTGAGAGCTTCCGCTGCGTAAACGGTTAAAGTTTCGCACAAATCATGTATGACAGAATTGGTCCTATTCCACGGGGACGAAGTCGCGCGCAGAAGCTAGTTAAGAATAAAAGATATCGTAAGATAAAATAATAACACCTGTATCTTTGATAGGGAAATTTAACTTTTTAATAGGCTATATCGTGTTATAATTATAGTCTGTATACTAAACCTACAAGTTATTCGTAAAAAAATTTACACAGATTTACTAATATAGATTACTAATAGTATTAAAAGCATAACAATTTTCATATTTCAAAAATAAAAATGAATCGAAATATGTACGGCCATAATTTCCAAACGACTGCACCAAATCGGATTTTTTTGTGTTGGTCACAGTCACGGCAAGGTCCCATATAGCAAAAAAAAAAAAATTAAAAAAAAATATTCACGAAAAAAAAACAATCAAGACGAAGTTTACAGGCTCAGCTAATTTAAAATATTGTTAAGTTAGAAATTAAAAAAAAAGCCGACGTATTATTTTAAAAAAAATTAAATAAAAATTACACACTAATATACTTACGAGTCAAAAAAGTCAAGGTCAATTATCGAATGACGAGTGTCTACTCAAAGCACTGTCAACTACAATGAGGTCACAAGCCGACTACTCTCAAACGATGCCCTTACATTAAATGAAAGCAACTTTGATCGATTACGAAAAAAAATTCATAATTATCCTTCAGATGCGTAATAATGTATTTTAACGTACATTTTTACGCAATGTACAATTACAAAGAATACCACAATTTATCTAATGACTACATAGTATTTATGACATAACATTGTTCAAATCGACTTCTATACAGAACAACCGGTATGGACAATATTTCGCTATCTAATACTTAAAGAGAAATTAATTATGCTATTAAGGTAATTTTAAACTGGTATATTTATATTTAATGATGACATTGTTGAGGTCGACAGGTATATTTAAATTTTATACAGGAAAGTATGTTTGTCTGTAATCGACAAACTGAAAGTACTGAACCGATTTAATTATTTCACGATATTAAAGGGAGAAGTCACGAAAGACGCCTAGTCTATACTTAAGAGAAACTATTATCCTGCCTAGTCAATATATATCTATCTATATATAAAAGAGATTTCCACCCATATATTGACTCATCACGATATCTCTTGAACCATAAGGCGTAGAGACTTGAAATTTGGTAGGAATATTCCTTTCGCCGAGTAGAGGTCAGCTAAGAACGTATGTTACGAAATTTCACCCACAAGAGAGGGTTGCGGGGGTTAATATCATATATAGCAAAATAACGTTTGCGAGGTCAGCTAGTATATATATAAAAATCTTGTGTCCGCGGGGTTTTGTCCCACTCCTGTCGAAGTCCAGTTAATTTAACGCGACGGAAGATACAGGTATATGGAGGTTTTAAGTGTTTAAAAAAATTATATAATGAAGAATCAAATGACTGGCCATTTTGACCTGCGCAATGTACAAAATGTAGTTTATGTATAATTATAATCTATACTTCTATACCTACTTATATTAGAAAGAGGTAAAGTTTCTCTCTTTGTTTGTTTGTAGGGGGTAATCTTTGCAAATACTGATCCAATCGTGAAAATTTTTTCACTAACAGAAAACTACACTATTCAGGAGTGATATAGGCTATATTTTATTGTTATTGAACAAAAAATTCAGTGAAAAAGAATATCTAGTAAATGTAAATCAAGTCGGCGAAATACGAGCAAGATGAAAACTTTACTATATATTTGCATCACAAAAATAATAATTAACGCACAACGAAGTGCACTAGTCGGCTAGTGTATAATAATAACACAAAATAAACCCAGAAGACAATTATATTATGATAGAATAAAATTTGGAATCAAATATATTTTGTACTAGCTTCTGCGCGCGACTTCGTCGGCGTGGACTCCGCTTCTATTGGTCTTAGCGTGATGATACATAGCCTATAGCCTTCCTCGATAAATGGGCTATCTAACACCGAAAGAATTTTTCAAATCGCCCCAGTAGTTCCAGAGATTACCGCGTTCAAACAAACAAACAAACAAACAACCAAACAAACAAACTCTTCAGCTTTATATATGTAGGCTACCTACGCTGTTTTTGATATTTACCTACCCTCAATCATTCTATTATTCGAGTCGTTCTGACGTGTATGTCAGTACCTGTGATTATTCGAGTCATTCTGTCGTCGGCTAAGGCATTCTTGGCTCTGGCGTGGTGCGGTGCACTTGTGTATTCTGCTAGTAGCTTAACCTCGACTCTTCTAATAGTTAGTTTGTGTACACGAATTAATTGTTACTTATTTAGTTAGACAGCGTGGGCAGCTCGAGCAGTGGATGGGGAGCGTTTGATACGTATCTTTGGAGGGCCCTCCTTAACCCTACACTTGGGTCGCAAGTCCCAGGCACTGACTCTGAGCTGTCCCTCTGCCACGCGATAGATTCGGCGCCCGCTCGGTGAGTACATTGAATACTAAGTAACTATTTTGTGTTCAATTACATTGCTAATTAACTATTCTGGCCATCCGTCATCCTCTCCTCACTTCTGATTCCTACATCAGAAGTGGGATGCAACCTTAACGACCCACATCGCGAAAGCCGTGCGCCGAACAATAAGCAGTGTGCAATTAAGTTGCAATATTTCGTGGTGATAAGTAGGTACATCGATATTTTAGTTCTTTTCGGTCGTTCTGTTGTGTTCTTATCGGTGTACAAGGGTTTTATTCAGCGTTATTTGTTGAATTTAATTTTATAGTTAATGATTTTTGCTAATAGATTTTGCGATTCTGTTTTTATTTCGATTCAGTTACAATATTAGATTGTGAGTGTGATTGTAGTGCAAGCTTGCAGCGCGTTCTAGGTCCAGATCTAGCGAAAGGCAAAGCGTATCGAACCGATTCGTTGCGTACTATCCGAGTTTTTAAGAGTGAATACTCATTTTTCATATTTCGCGACAAGGTCCACCCTCACTTTAATGACTCTCTTCGCTTACGGTATCGAAGCTATTTTTCGGAAACTAGAACTGTTTCCATAGGATAGTTTTAAATAATTGTAATTTGTAGTATTCTGAACTCAGTTCAAAGTTAAAATATTAAATGCTGCAAGCGTAGTTGTAGTATTTAGGTTACTAATTTTCTGATTTAGTCAGTGACCATTTTTATCATCTATTGGCGGGATTCTTGTAATTTGCAAGTGAATAAGCAGTTATTGTTTAATTACGTAGTTTTAATTATTACGTGACGTATAAGTGATTACTGTGATAATAATAATTAATTTGATATAGTTAAAAGTGTGTATCGTGAACTATAGATTTGAAGTGAGAAATGAGTGTTTCTTTGAGGGTTTTAGTCTTTTTCTACCTTTGATGGATTTATTTAAACTGTTTAAAAGTTGTTTTAGTTGTTCTGTTTAAGAACGTTTAAATTACAGAGAGTTAATTGATAACACCTTGGTACAATCGTAAACCTATTACAACAATAGTTATAGGTAGGTCACCTAAGATTAATAATTTTGTTTATGAGTAGGTAACTATTGAAAATTCTTACTATATTCGTTTGTTTTCTTTTAACAGTTCAAGAAAATTTGAAATTAGTGACTCCCTCACACGTTACCAATTTGATTTGAAATCGATTTTAGTTAAGAAGAAATTTCAATCGATTTAATGAAATATTTTTAGTTAAAAAAAAAATTAATTGTTCCGTTATTAGTTATTTTAGTTAATTACGTAGCTAGTTTGTTAAATAAATAAGTAGACAGGTGTGTGATTTTCTAACTTGATTTCGACTTTATTAACCACGCGTTTTAAAGTTAAATGACACTAACGCGTGAGTAGTACATTTTAAGGCCGTCGTTGTAGGTAACTGTTGAAATTCTTATGTTTCCATCTATGCTAAAAATTGGTGAGTAACTTTGCGAAGCAAGGGTTGTAAATGGAACTGTATGATTTCGATAATTCCTTCATAGAGACAGCTAGGCTTTTTAATATCTTTGGCGATTTTGTTCTGTTACAAAATGAGGAGCGTAATCAAACGAAACTTGATCCGAAATATTGAGGCCCTTTTCACGTAATAAAAGTTCTCGAAGGTAATCGGTATACCCTTAAAGCTTAAATTGTCAACGTACCTACAAATTTGCTCACGAAAGGTTAAGAAAAATGCCAGCACGTCATGTACCAGACGATATTGATGTAATTTATGATCTTGTTGATAATGATGATGTTCAAGTTTAAGTAGAGGGAGAAACTCGATTGATCAACTCTATCGACTGTAATGTGTTCAACCGTACCAGTCTAGTTATTTAGTAGTCGTAGCCCTGTAGAAGGTGTCTCTTTGGGCAACCCAAGAGTTCATGGGTTTGCGTTGTGCTTTTAACTCTGACCGTAGCGTGTAGTCACGAGAGGTGACTGACACGGGTGATCCATTCGATTGATATGCGTACTGAGATGTATGTGACTGACACATGTACTGTGATTACTCTTCGCCTAGAGAGCCGTGGTGTTAGAAGTCTTTACTCGAGGTTTTCGCAAGCTTGTTGTCGAAGTAGAATAGGTCTATAGTTTTGGCTGTGATGATTTTGATGGTACATGGCTGTGGTATTTGAGTGAAGTGATTAGTTATAATTGGTTTAATGACAATATTATGATTCAGATTATTGTAAAGTTCTTGAAACAAACTAAGTTTTGAGCGTAGAGTTTGTCTACTTTCCCCTTTTACGTAGAGTTTGACTGAGTATAAAGTACTGTTGTGGCCTTTCTTCTACTCCAGGTTAACCATCACACAAGGGCGTGTGCTAGCAGGATGGTCGTGACTTGTCCTTTGTTACTTATATAGTTTATTAATTGAGGTGAAACCGGTCCACACTGACCTATACTGGTCTATTCTGGTAATAATTAGTTAATTCTTGGTTTTAATGGCTTTCAGTTATGCCAAAGAGCACTGTCGATTTTGGATAATAAGCAATCCCAGAATAATTCAGATACTATGACTGCCAACTCTGATACTATGACTGCTACATCTGATACTATTTGTAACAACTATGATACTGTCTGGCAACTCGTATTTTGTGCGATCTGAACCTGTCAACATTATGATACAAGCTGATGTTTACAGAACTAACGACAGTACTTAAGAGATGAATGGTAAAATGAAAAACAAAGAGACAATTGATTTCAGTAAATGAGATAACTTTAAGAAACAAAGGTGGCAAATAAAACTACGAGTATGTAATAAGTACTAAGTGATTAGTAGAACCGATTTAGTAGTAGTAGTACTACTAACTTGTGTAACTTTTGCCTGGTAAGACTGAGGAAGAGACTAAGTTCTATAATGTTTTCGACCTACGAACAATCATCATGACTATTTGACTTGACTTGATCTCATGACTCTTACACGATGTAGAAATTCACGCTGAACTAGACAGAGCTGATTAGTAGGTGAGAACGCTTTTTGGTTTGCATTGGTCGAAAGGACAGTGCCATCCGGGCCATACCGTGCGCGGTTGGTCGAAGGGATGCACCCGTCCGGGCCATACTGTTGTTTGCGCTGGTCGAAAGGACAGTGCCATCCGGGCCATACCGTGCGCGGTTGGTTGAAGGGATGCACCCGTCCGGGCCATGCTGTTGGTTTGCGCTGGTTGAGGGGACAGTGTCATCCGGGCCATACCGTGCGCGGTTGGTTGAAGGGATACACTCGTCCGGGCCATGCTGTTGGTTTGAGTTGGTCGAAGGGACAGTGTCATCCGGGCCATACCGTGCGCGGTTGGTTGAAGGGATACACCCGTCCGGGCCATACTGTTGGTTTGTGCTGGTCGAAGGGACAGTGTCATCCGGGCTATACCGTGCGCGGTTAGTTGAAGGGATACACCCGTCCGGGCCATACTGTTGGTTTGTGCTGGTCGAAGGGACAGTGCCATCCGGGCTATACCGTGCGCGGTTAGTTGAAAGGATGCACCCGTCCGGGCCATACTGTTGGTTTGTGCTGGTTGAAGGGACAGTGCCATCCGGGCTATACCGTGCGCGGTTAGTTGAAGGGATGCACCCGTCCGGGCCATACTGTTGGTTTAGGTTGGTCGAAAGGACAGTGTCGTCCGGGTCATACCGTCCGCGGTTGGCTGTGAGGACACACCCGTCCGGTCCAACTTGCTTGTTTGTTGTTGAGAGAACTAACTGAAGACCAGACTGTTTGTAATGATGAGTGATGCGCTGCTGGAATCTCACCTTCTATAGTGGGTGACGATTTAGACCAGCAGGTTTGAATTGTAGGGGTTTTCCTATTGTAAAACTAGACTAGTGTTACTTACCATATTGATATGACTGTAATGATGATGATGTTAACCATATTCAGACTGGTGTGACTGAGTGACTTACTAACTGAAACCAATTATTTCTAGTCGGAATGTCCAGCTTGGACGGAATCAGATATTAAAATGTTGGATAGATTTTTGTCAGGATAGTCGAGCGATATTTTGTTTTTGCTTACAAATACCTAAGATTTTAATAAATAGCGCGCGAGGACGCGCGCACATCAGGACGGCCGTGTAGGCTACCTACGCTGTTTTTGATATTTACCTACCCTCAATCATTCTATTATTCGAGTCGTTCTGACGTCGGCTAAGGCATTCTTGGCTCTGGCGTGGTGCGGTGCACTTGTGTATTCTGCTAGTAGCTTAACCTCGACTCTTCTAATAGTTAGTTTGTGTACACGAATTAATTGTTACTTATTTAGTTAGACAGCGTGGGCAGCTCGAGCAGTGGATGGGGAGCGTTTGATACGTATCTTTGGAGGGCCCTCCTTAACCCTACACTTGGGTCGCAAGTCCCAGGCACTGACTCTGAGCTGTCCCTCTGCCACGCGATAGATTCGGCGCCCGCTCGGTGAGTACATTGAATACTAAGTAACTATTTTGTGTTCAATTACATTGCTAATTAACTATTCTGGCCATCCGTCATCCTCTCCTCACTTCTGATTCCTACATATATTAGTATCGATTTGTTTCAAGCGATTCCAATTAAAATACTATACACAATATTTAACGACTTGTCATAACCGTAAAACTATTCTATCGATTATTTACTTTGTAAACATATTTAACTTATTCTTAGTAAAAGATATATGTTTAACAAATTAGTACCTTTTAGAATTCACACATAAAAACGGATATCTTCCCGTTAATGTGCGAAGCAGAGTTTTTTATATGTTATGCAGGGGTTTTTGAAATAGGCTGAAATAATCAACATTACTTCAGCCTGTTTCAGTCCACTTCTGGAGCCTGGATATAGGCCTGCTCAAGTACGCGCCAAACTTCAAAGTAAATAGGAAAATAAATATATTATAAATACCACATATTTATATGTAAAATTAAGATCGTGTGTAAATAAGTATAAAGTAAATACATTTAGGGATCTGTTGTGGCGTATTAAAGTGAGAAATGTCTCACCTGGGCATATCGATGACGTCACCAAAGTTTGAAAATAAAATGTTTTACGTGTAGTTCGAATAAAAAAAAGTTATAAGTACATATTTATTTTGTATCAACAAAAAAAAAATCAATTCAAAGTTATTTGAAATTTCAATGAACATATGCGTAAAATTTGCGTCACATTTTTCTTAATTTCACCTTTATCTGTAGACGAGTGCTGTATTTCAAAATTTGAATTTGGAAATTTGCAGTCTTTTTTTTTAATTTTACCTTTATTTGTAGACGAGTGCTGTATTTCAAAATTTGAATTTGGAAATTTGCATTCTATTTTTTTTTAAATTTCCGGGTGGTGTTGATGTTATGGGTTGAGGTTTAAGTTACAAGAGTTGCCTACAAGGTTATTTGATTAAACAATATGTTGCGCAAAAGGCGGACTTAAAGCCTTACAGCCTTATATACCAGTCAACCTTAATACTTACAAAATCAAAAAAGAAAAACAGCGTTGAGTTAGGTAATTGGGACAACATTAGCGCTAGGGTTATGAGTTATGACTATGACATTTCGTCACGCATTTCGTAACGTTGTTGTTAGGTGATATCCTAACTAGACGCTATCCTTCGTTCGCTTTCCTAGCAATGCAAGTTAATACAACATATCATAACCAATACTTCAGATTTCGTAACTACGCAACAAATAACGATAAGTTATGTGTTATGAATATTTTATATTACTATAATTTATGTTGTGTGGTTACGGAAGTAAGGAATATAGCCAACCCTCTCAATGAGATTGCGGACAACTATCCAACTGCTGGCTTTCAAATACACAGGTCGAAGACTGCAGCAGCCTCTTCGATGCGACAAAGCCAGCCCTGCGTTGATCCACCGCGAGTTCACACCATAATTTCTGGCATATACATAGTAAAGTTTCCATCTCGCTTGCTTTTCGCTGACTTGACTTACATATACTAATATTTTTTACTGAAGTTTTGGTTCAATAATAATAAAATATACCCTATATCACTTCAGAATAGTGTAACTTTATGTTAGTGAAAGAATTTTCATGATCGGATCAATATTTGCGAAGATTACCCCCTAGAAACAAACAAAGTTGAAAACTTTACCTCTTTATAATATCAGTATAGATTCTTATGAGAAAAATTAGGAAAATAGTGCAAACAATGGGAAACTACTACTTAAACTTCACATGTTTGTTTAACACTACTCGCGCCTCGCGTTTGACATCCGTCTCGCGATTGACAGTGTGCACGTCTCATGTTTGACAGTACGCGCGTTGTAGTTTACGAGTTATTTTACATTTATTCCACTTACAATTGAATATTCATCTATAGATATATTATAATGGTCTAAGATCCGGAATATAACAAAATCTTCCCTCATCTGTTAATTAGATGAAACAATTTTTTATAGGCTGATTTCAATATTGTGAATTTATAAAAACAACCTCTGCCACCATAAGCCTGCTGCAAATAATAATACTTAAAAAAAAAAAAATTTTTTTTTCTTCTAAAAAATCTTTTCCCTCTCATGTTAATTACATGTAGTAAGCTAAAACCGTCAATATTTTACATTATATACCTGACTATAGTAGGCACCCATCTCTATGATTGCTATACTTACCTGCAGGCTGCAGCCAGGTTACTCTGACTGAGGTTACTGACCTGGCTGCAGGTAAGTGTAGCAATCATAGCGATGGCTGCCTACCACAGTCAGGTATATAATGTAAAATATTAACGGTTTTAGCTTACTACATGTAATTAACATGAGAGGGAAAAGATTTAAAAAAAAAAAATTGCAGCAGGCTTATGGTGGCAGAGGTTGTTTTTATAAATTCACAATATTGAAATAAGCCTATAAAAAATTGTTTCATCTAATTAACAGATGAGGGAAGATTTACCTTCTCGGATCTTAGACCATAATAAAATGATAGGAAAGTCATGTATGTCCGGGATAAACTCAAAAGGTACTGCATGGATTTACTTCAAATTTGGCACGAATATTATTAAGAAGTCGGGTCAGAATATAGGCTAAATATTATCACGCTATCAGCTACGGGGAACGAGCAGTGAACGCACGCAGGCGACGGCAGCAGCTAGTAGTAAATAGCATAAGAAATTTAACCTTGAAAAGGTTATTCGAACTCAATTTTTAACAAATTCGACTAGCCCGCTGCCGCGCTGGCGCAGTTTGTAGTGACCCTGCTTTCTGCTCCGGGGGTTGTAGCTTCGATTCCCACCCCGAGTCTGGGTGTAATATATATTTATTTATATATGTTGTATTTATATGACTGTTTATAAAAAAAAATGTAGCTATACCAGTCGGCTGTTACCTATACTTAACGTTGCTTAATTTAGGAACAGACGACGACGATGTGTGTGTGTTGTAGATATTTATTTATTTATTTATAAAAAAACTAATCATTTTCTTAATTTTATACATAATATATTAATGTCGTAAAATGTTTTTAAATTTATTATAAACGTTTTTCATAACGACCTTACATCGTATGATATATATAATAATTATGTGAATAATATTAGAATTATTTATAAAATATTAGCAAATCTTGAATAATTTTTTTATACTATAACTGCATTCAATGTATGTACAAGTGTTTCGCAAAGGTCGCTAATTAGGTATTCTATAATTAGACTATGTACTTATTTCTATCATGCTATATAATTGAGGCAACTGCACTGATTTATAGTTGTTACTATTTCGAGTTGTAGGATTTAATAGCTTACACCTTGCTAGCAGCTTCGGTCCCAAGCTAAAAAGGTATTGAATATTGACTACATACATACATACATACATATAATCACGCCTCTTTTCCGTAGGGGTAGGCAGAGACCACTTATTTCCACTTGCTACTATCCTTACATACTTGTTTCGTTTAGTCCACTTTCATTATTCCTTTCATACATGCTCTTCGGTTTACGGGTACGGGTTTACGGGTACTCTTGACCTGACCTTTTTCCAGGACGTCCCTGATTTGGTCTTGAAACGTCCGCCTAGGTCTACACCTTCCAACACTTCCATTCACACTCGCCTTGTACACTTTTTTCGTCAATCGTTCTTCATTCATTATATCGACATGGCCAAACCATCTCAATATACCTTTCTCAATTTTTGTCACTACATCGTCTTTCAGACCACATATTGACTAAAACGGTAAATATTGACTAAAAAGGTATTGTATATTGATGACACAGATAAACTCGTAGGTACGTACGTAATCTAAAGGTATATTTAATACCTTAGAACAGGGTTTCTTAACCTTTTTCTAGTGATGGACCCCTTTAAAAATTTCAGAGTCCACGGACCCTTTCAAAAAAGAAAAAAAGAAAAAAACCACAACGATGCTTTACTTCAATCACCTTTTATTGTTTGCGATCAAACTTTACATATAAATAACTAGTGTGACGGTTGCTGCTGCTTATGCTGAATTAGAATATCAAATTGAGGAGCTGTTTTTGATTACGCGCAAAGTGAAAATATTTACTCACAACATAAGTAGGCTTGCCATGGACCCCCAGCTTTCATAGCACGGACCCCTTAGGGGTCCATGGACCACAGGTTAAGAAACCCTGCCTTAGAATAATAACGCGTTATTATTCTAAGTTTAATACGTAAAGCAAAAACTTTGTACCCCTTTTTACGAAAATTATGCCGACGGAGGAGTATGAAATTTAGCACACTTATAGAAGGAGTAGGTACTGAATGATAATAAATTTTTTAATTATGCATAAAAATACATTATACCAATAATAATAATAATAAAACATTACACACACTACCGTGTATTTGGCACTACGTGAAGTTAGCTAGCCATGAATGAAGTATAACTTCTTACGTGCGTACACAAGTACCTACACTTTTTTATAATATATTTTAATCTAACTTACTTTTTTGTTTTTAAGTAAAGGTACATTAAAATCACATTATATATTACAGAATAATTAAGAGTTAATTTTTACTAATGGCTAATGTCTCAAGTAAATGTTAACAATAACTCAATTCACACGCGATTATTGCACAAAAATTGTACAACAACAAAGTTGAATGGAAAACAGCATTAACAATTGACAAGATAATGTCAATTTTCCACCGAGCTACGGTTTTTTTTTAAAGATAAAATTGTAAAATGTAGCAATATTTGACAACGTCTATTGTTCGATACAAGTCTATAACTGTTCGTTTAATTACAATATTACAATGTATGTAGATTTTTATCAGGTTTAAATTTTGTAACAGCGGAATTATCGTTTATTCGTAAGACATTATGCGGTACGTTTAAATAAATATAAACGACAATAAATTGAAATTAATTATTCTTAATGATGGTTAAGATACAAGTTAAAAATATAAAGATGTATGTGATAAAGTTAACACGCCAAATAGTTTTTACTGTATGTTACTTTATTCAAATTATTAATCGTTTTTTTTATAATTACAGCGTAACGGTATTTGTATTTAAAAGTAGTTAAAGAGCCTTATCTAAAAAACAAATCAGACGTATTTTTTTTTTAATTGTGCGTATGCAATACACACACGGAAAAAGTGATACTTTTGAAAAGTCGTAGGAAGGTAGGTCGTTGCGATTTATTCTAAGATAATGAAAAAGGTCGTAAGCGCCATTCAAAACGCGTCAGTTACATTCTCTCTTGTACATTTATGTGTTTTTGGTCAAGTTTCAAATCAGAAAGATTCTAAGGAAGATTCACTTAAATTTTTTTTAACAGAGTGGGCGAATACTAAGTATGCTGTCAACGATTGAAAATTTTATTTTATATAAATACTAGCCGACCCGTGCCCACTTCGTTGGGCGTTAATTTATTTTTTTGATGCAAATATAAAGTAAAGTTTTCATCTCGCTCGCATTACTCGACTTGATTTACATATACTATTATTTTTCACTGAATTTTTTGTTCAATAATAATAAAATATAGCCTACATCACTCCTGAATAGTGTAGCTTTCTGTTAGTATTTGCGAAGATTACGCCCTACAAACAAATAAAGTTAAAAACTTTACCTCTTTATAATATTAGTATAGATTGTTACAAAAAATGTGATAAATGAAGAACCGCTCGACCGATTTTGTGCAAACTTCACATAAACTATCTACTGAATAGTCCAAATAAAGCCTAAATATTTGGTTTGGATAGGTGAGCCCGTTCTTGAGTTATAAAATTACAACGAAAAGTGGCATTGATTTTTATATATTTAGATATGTAGGAAAAATGTGAACTAATAGGAGGAATTGAAAAAACAAGTGTAAGCATAACTAACAACAATGAAATTTAAAATGTCGTTAAATTCAGTCACAGCGGTCGTGACCTGAGCATCGTTTTAAGAAATTCTTTGCGCAATATGACCTAAGACGGTGTTTCTCGTGGTAGTCTTCTATGCATTTTCGACATCATTTCAACCGGTTATCTGGCAGTTGTTGAAGTGCGTTCCTGACACATATCTGGCGGTCAACAGAAGTATTTTTAGTATTAACTATTTGACCCGACGAGCTTCATTTTTTAACCGACTCCAAAAAAGGAGAAGGTTACTCAATTCGACCGTATATATCTTTTTTTATGTATGTTCGGGGATATAACTTCGTCGTTTATTAACCGATTTTGATAATTCTTTTTTTTTTTTGTTGGAAAGGAGATATCCCAACTTAGGTATCATGATAAGGAAACCAGGATCTGATAATGGAATCCCAGTGAAATCGAGGGGAACCCTCGAAAATCGTAGTGACGACTAGTGCGTTTGTTAATTAATTGATTATTTATTACTTGCCGAAGCAATTGAAGTCGATTTTTTTTTTCGTTTGATTTTTGTTTTAATCGAAGGGTTATGCTTGTCTTGTATTCTTATTTAAATTAGATCTAGATCTGATGACCACCTTTGGAGTAATCTTTGATAACGCGCATTAATTGACTATTTTTTCGTTTACATACGTTGCGAGGGAATCAAAAGCAAAACCTACAGGGTACTTCCCGTGTACTCAGGATCTTGAAATTTGGTACGAAGCAACATAACACAGATACAGAAAAAAATGCGAAAAGCATTAATTCTTAGTTACATCATCTAATAAAAATATTTTGAATAATTTTGTTTATACGGAACCCTCGGTGCGTAAATCCGACTCGCACACGGCCGGTTTTATTACACCATATTTCCTATTTGCACACAGACATAACTTCCTCCTTCGGTACTTGTATTTTAGTAAATCACTAGCTGCTGCCCGCGACGTCGTCTGCGTGAACGCTATACAGCAAATAAAGGTTCAATGCTCTTTCCCCGTAGGTGATAGCGTGATAACATGTAGCCTATATGTTGACCCGACTTCTTAATAATATTCGTGCCAAATTTGAAGTAAATCCATGCAGTACTTTTTGAGTTTATCCCGGACATACATACAGACAAACAAACAAAAATTCAAAAAAACTATATTTTTGGTTTCGGTATCGATTGTAGATCACACCCCGAGTATTCTTTTAAAAAAATATTCAATGTACAGTTTTGACTTTCCTACCTTTTTATTATATGTATAGATTTGGTTCTGTTGTCACATTAGAATAGTTATGTGAAAAATAATATAAAATACATAATATATGTAATTTTAGGTTATTTTATTTTTGTTGGTTGGTACTCTTGAAACACCTTTATATTATTATACCCATGTCTTACTTATATTTGTATTTCTATAAATACATTGTTTCCATGTATATTTATAAAAAAAAACATATTTAATATAAACTATAACAGTCTCAGTCAGTCAGTTATAAACTATAACTATGACAGTCGGCTTTTGCCTATAACACAAGCATTGAGTTGCTTACCATAGGAATAGACGACTGTGTATGAATTTTATTAGATACTAGCTTCTGCGCGCGACTTCGTCGGCGTGGACTCCGCTCCTATTGGTCTTAGCGTGATGATATATAGCCTATAGCCTTCCTCGATAAATGGGCTATCTAACACTGAAAGAATTTTTCAAATCGGACCAGTAGAGCCTGAGATTAGCGCGTTCAAACAAACAAACAAACAAACAAACAAACAAACAAACAAACAAACAAACAAACAAACAAACAAACAAACAAACAAACAAACAAACAATCAAACAAACAAACTCTGCAGCTTTGTTATATTAGTATAGATTGTTTTATAATTATTTATTTATCTTATACAAAAAGCTATCAACGCTATATACTTAATAACACTTTCAGAGTAACTGAGGGTCCGTTGTTTCACAGAATTTAACTCCAAAAGTTGCAGTGACACAATTATATGTCAATGGTTGCGCAGCTCATCGTAGCTAATTTTGATTTATTTGATGAATAAATTAGTATTATTAACATCATAGTGACGAACTAATAGCTTCAGAGTGGTTTTTTTAATGACGTACCACTAAAAATAAACAAATGTTTTACAAAAGAGAGTTAACTTCGAAATTCATAACTTAATCATTTGATTGATTTATTACCGCAGTTGGTAGCGCGTAATAAAATGATGCGTGCTGTTCAACTCGTTATTAATACGTGTCAAAGACGCACTGTTAATTAATTTTTCCAAAAACGCTATTGATGTATTTCACGCCTAGTTGGTCGGTGACCTTTATGTTCAACCTTTACATACCTTACTTAGGGATAGAATTGTAGTCTATATTAAAAAGACATAAAGGAGAGATTTGAATGGCATTATTGATGGTATCATGACCGCAAGGTCGCTGATGCGAGAAAGTGGTTTAAAAATGTCTCTCTGTAGTTGTGCGATGGAATGTCAATTTGATATCAATATTAATAATAATAATAATAATAATACTCTTTATTGTACACAACATCAATCAACACAATAACATATTACAAGTACAAAACATGAAAACAGTGTACAAAGGCGGTCTTATCGCTAGAAGAGCGATCTCTTCCAGACAACCTTTGGGCATATAGGACACGGCATAGTGAAAGCGGTAGGGAAGTGTACAATAGAGAAGTGACAAATACCTAAAACAATATCAATTATCGAATACAAATACACATACATATACAGCATAATACATACATACAAGGATACATAATTATATACATATAAACATATATACATACACATATTATATACATATATATATACACACACATATATATAAACATACTTATAAAAATACTATACTTATAAACAAAATATATATAATATAATATAATTAAACAGAGATATTAAAAACAATTATGACGTATTAAGTGACAAATAGTGCGCCTTGAGGTATTTTTTGAAGCAAGATAAGGATTGGGCTTGATTTTATAGGTAGAGGTAAAGCATTCCAGAGTTGAACAGCTTTAACTGAAAAGGAGTTGGAGTAAAAAGAAGTATTGTGAGCTGGAGTTTCGAGAATCAAAGTAGACTCGGATCTAAGGGTGCGTTCGTGCGTATCACAAAGATAATTAAAACGCTCCTTAAGGTACAGAGGTGTATCAGGATGAAAAAGTATACAATATAGTAGCGAGAGTATGTGAGTTATGTATGTATGTGTATTATGCTCTTTTATATGTCAACTTTCTTGAATTGCACGCGTCACACGCTTAGGCGTGTGGGTGTGCTTTACTATCGAAAGACGGCTCTGTGTCCATTTTCCAAGATAAAATCGTTCTTATACGTTAAGTTAGGCACTGAATTTAAAAAAAAAAGGTTGTTTCGGAAACTAGACATGTTAATCTATAAAGTCAGCGTATTTTCTTTTCATTTTGTTTAATATTTATAACAAAAAAAAACGTAATTAAAAAGTGATATGTCAGCTGTCCGTTGGTCTGTGCCCTTTTGTTGTCTTCACGTTTTAGAAAAATATAAACAATTAATTGTAATAATTTCTTTTGAATAATACTTCATTCACTCTTAGGATGAACTGTATATCTTTTTATGATTGAACTCTTAACCGTTTTAAAGATATTAACGAAATTCGAAAGATTTTCTGGGTTTCTTTCATAAATATTTTTCCTTTTTTAAACCCCGGCGCAAAACGAGGGGTGGTATAAGTTTAACGTGTCTGTGTATCTGTGTAACTGTCTGTGGTACTTTTTTCTAGTTGATGAGGGGATCTGACTACCTTCCTTATGTCCTATCGATTCGAAATTTGGTACCGTGTTACTCTATTGATATTGAAAGTATATGGTAGGGTAACCATGACCTGATCAGCCGTTCGAAGATCATCAGCTCTTTAATAGTTGATGAGGGAATCTAATTACCTTCCATATGTCCTATCGATTCGAAATTTGGTACCGTATTACTTCAATGATATTGAAAGTGTATGGTAAGGTATCGTATTATGTATAGTAAGGCATCCGCCAACCCGCATTGGAGCAGCGTGGTGGATTAAGCCCTTTAATATATATAACAAAAAAATGTAATCAAATAATATATCTACAGCTGTCCGTTGGTATGTGCACTTTTAGTTGTCTTCTCGTTTTAGAAAAATATAAACAATTTTAGCGAAATGTATAAGCTATTGAACGATCGGATAAATAATAAGATGTTATCTATCTTCGCTGACTCTTTATTGAAGAATAATAATGATAGAAAAACAATATTCAAGTAGCAAAATATAAAAAAGTAGCAAAATACAAAATATAATTATAAGATAATACAAAAACAATATATTCAAGTAGCAAAATATAAAATATAATTATAAGATAACGTGCTACGGGTACGTACATAATTTTACTTACTAAATTGAAAAACAAATTATCAAGAAGAATTTAAAATCAAATTCTTTGACGACTATCAAAAACACGCCACATTACTCTCCTCCGAGACCGAAGGTCAATAGCCGGTTGGCGGGCCAGTGGAACCAGATGCTGCATAGCTCTCAGTGAGTTGGAACTGTCTGCGGTGATGCTTGCGAAGCCTGCGTTGCCGTTCAAGCTCGAGGTTACCAGCTTAGCGAATGACCACCAGTTTAGCAAATGAGCTCGGTTTAGCGAATGGATGAGCGGATGATAAAATATTCGCTAACTCCGCAGACTTTTTATTCATGAATTGTTATTTTGTTATAATATAAAAATGAATCAAGTAGCAAAATGTTAAAATATTAACAAGAAGAGCTTAAAATCAAATTCTTTGACAACTATCAAAAAATATTTTTATTAAAATGATAAAAAGAGGTTTTTATTATTACTTATATAAAAAGTCTATATATGTAGAGACGCCAATTAATTGTAATTATTCCTTTTGAATAATACTCCAGTCACTCTAAGGATGAACTCTTTTTCTTATTATGACTGAACTCTTAACTGTTTTAAAGATATTAACGAAATTCGAAAGATTTTCTGGGTTTCTTTCATAAAAATTATCACCGTCTATTTTTATTCCTCTCTTCTTTTTCATGAATTATTTATTTTTTAAATAACTTCTGCTGCATCTAGCGACATTATTGATATTTTTGGCAGTGAAGTTAAAATTGTATCTATGTTTCGTGACGTGTCGACAGATTTTCGATAATATAAAATGCCAACAGAAAATAAAAACTCTGCAAGAAAACGTGATCAATTACAACGTGATTATAAAAGAGAACGTCGTAAAAATTATGAGTCTTTCGAAAAATTATAAAGATGATTTTATGATTGAGCTGAATAAACCTGAAAGCTGCTGTCTTGGAAATAAACATAGTGGAATCTATTCTGCTCAAATTCCTAATAAGGATGATGTAAACCTTGCTCAAAAAAAATGTCGAATGTCTCAAGTTCGTCAAAACTATGATTTTAGACAAAGCGAACGAGAAAAAGATAGGTTAGCTAAGCAGGCTCAGCGATAATTTAGTGCCTACCTTAACATATAAGAACGATTTTATCTTGCAAAATCGACACAAAAAGTAATAATACTACAGTCTACAGCTTCAGTCCTCATAATTCATAGCGAAAGATAATAATAAATAAGGAAGGAGAAAAGGTTGAATAAATGGGAATTGGTGCATTGGATTACGTTGGATTACTTTACTTTACTTTACTAGTACTTACCTAATCGGCCTGGCTCCGTTGCGACCGTCAGGTTGGTCCAACATGGGTAAGCGGTGATTGTCACTGATTTTTATATGTTCTTCGTTTTTTAAATAAAGATAAGGGGAAAACTGAAAATAATCAACTCGTTTCGTATTATTTATTTATTTATTGTTATTATTATTTATTATTGTTTTCTTGTGTTTGTGAATATGTGTCTGTGTATTGTGTGTATGAGTGTATATGTATATTATATGTATGTATATGTGTGTGTGTATGTATATGTGTATATATATGTATGTGCATGCTTGTTTATATGAATAGGTATATATTGTTATCGATATTGTTATTATTTTTATATACGTATTTAAATCAGATTTCCAACTACCTAGGTATATACCTATAAATAGTTAGCACTTGTCGCGACCCGTCACGATTAAAGAGGGTATCACTGAAAATCAGTGTTGGGCTCTTAAACCCAATATTAATCTGAGTGATACACCTTTTTTGGGGCACAGCACGACTGCAGACATTGTTCACGTGTTTTTTTATTATTATTAGATATTTATTGTCTCTTTCTTTTTTTTAACTTTTTTAATCATATTGTTTTTTCTTATTTTTTTATTTTTTTATTTCACTTTTTAGAATAGAATTGAATACTTTGTTTTTTTTTCCACTTTTTAATTTAGTATTGTTTGTTTTTTATTTTTATTTTTATTGAACCGTATTTATATTGTTTCGTTTTTTTTGTTGTTTTTTTATATATAAATTAGCTGTTGTCTGCAATTTCGTGATGTCCCAAATAAATATATTTTTCTTTCTTTCTTTCTTTCTTTCTAATATTTTTTTCAATTGATTTCTCTTTTAGGCAATTATTATTAATTTCAATTCGTAACACAATGAGCGTGTGAGGCGTGCACTTTTGGATTTTCCAAATTATTTTGTTATTGTTTATAGTATTTTTAGTAGTTGCTTTGTGAAAATAAGACGGAAACGAATTCGAGAATTAGATGTTTATAGTGCAATATAAAAAAATATAGGTATAGCCGATCTTTCAAGTTGGATCAAACTACACACGGTGTGCAAATTTGATTAAAATCGGTTAAGTAGTTTAGAAGACAGTAAGAGAGGAGCAGATATAAAATCTGCGCCAATTTCAGAAGGTTCAATGTCCCTTTGTGTGTGTGTTCGGTAACATAATTATATACAAAGTTAATTTATTTGTTTTTCCTCG
Source organism: Melitaea athalia (assembly GCA_905220545.2). Taxonomy (NCBI): domain Eukaryota; kingdom Metazoa; phylum Arthropoda; class Insecta; order Lepidoptera; family Nymphalidae; genus Melitaea; species Melitaea athalia. The sequence goes on from HG992180.1 coordinate 2,406,349, forward strand.
TTTTATTTTATTACTTTACGATTATTAATAGCTTATATGACGAAATTTAAAAAAAAATTTTACAAACGACATAAAAAATAAATGTTGACATTGTAATGAAAAAATATTTAATTTTACGTATTTTTACTTTTTATGTCTTAAATAAAATGTCATTAAATACTTATAAATTTATATCCATAGTGTAATATTATATGATCTGTTACTGTGGGATAACGCTCCAGATATTGAGACTGTATTTATTTTGCAAAATAAAAATAAAAAACTTTTTAAAAATCAAGCGTTTATTTTAAATGCGCTAATAAGAATAAAATAAAAAAAATTCTTTAAAACTTTTAATATCAACATATAGGTAACGTTATTACAAAATTTATAGGTAGGTACTAATGAACGGAGAGCCGGTTTTTTTGATCGGAATAATACTTATACCATAAGATGCAGCTTAGTATTTTATTACAAGGATTCAGAGCAACCTGCGGCCCGTACGTATGAGGCAAAACAGTAGGTACCAAATTTCTCATTAAAAATTTCATGTTAATTCGTTTTTCTGTTTTTTTCTTGTTTGTTTTTATCTTGCATTAAGTTTTGTATATCAAATCTTTACTTTTTTAACTTTATATTTATTTGTTCAAATATTTTTTATTCAAAAAAGTTTCGTAAATTAATTATTAATAAGAGTTAATCTATGTGCGGCCCGTCAAAAAATAAAATAAAATTTAAATTGGCCCATTGTATAAAAGGTCATCATCATCATCATCATCATCATCATCATCATCATCATCATCATCATCATCATCATCATCATCATCATCATCATCATCATCATATAATTATTTATGTTTGTGATTACTTATTGTGTAAAAAAATATGGACGGACAGAAGTCGCTAGTAGAGCTTGTCGAGAGATTACTAAGTAAATTACTCGTATTTACTTAGTTTGAAAATATTTTAACTATCAATTTTTTTCTATCTACACAGGTAATTATATATTCGTATATACAATTATACATTTCAAGTTAAATAAAATCCTTTAAAAAGCGCTATTAGAATTACGAATTAGAATTAACGATCTTGGAACTCGAGTCTCCCCGAGAGATGTTTTTCTTAAAATAGATATACCAAAGATACTAGTATTATATACCTACCTATACACCGTGCCTCGGAAAGCACGTTAAGCCGTCGGTCCCGGTTGTTATCATGTACACCCGATAGCGATCGTTACTCATAGTAGGGAATATATCCGCCAACACGCATTGGGGCAGCGTGGTGGATTAAGCTCCGATCCTTCTCCTACATGGGGAAGAGGCCTATGCCCAACAGTGGGGTATTACAGGCTGAATCGTGACCGTGATCGTGATACCTACCTACTAACAATATTGTCACTGTAAAATTTCAATAATATTACACATATTAACAAAAATCGATTAATATGATATAAATAGGAAAAATAAATCTACTTTCTGAGTCTTTGGTAGCTTCGCTTTAGCTTTAATTAATTTACGAAAATATAATTTATTTTACTTTATAGAATAACGATTCATAATTGATTTTGAAGCCCAATTGAAAGTAATTTTGATTTTGATATTTTTTTTTACTATACCGTTCTATACTAATATATAAAGCTGAAGAGTTTGTTTGTTTGAATGTTTGTTTGTTTGTTTGTTTGTTTGTTTGTTTGAACGCGGTAATCTCTGGTTCTACTGGGCCGATTTGAAAAATTCTTTCAGTATTAGATAGCCCATTTATCGAGGAAGGCTATAGGCTATGTATCATCACGCTAAGACCAATAGGAGCGGAGTCCACGCCGACGAAGTCGCGCGCAGAAGCTAGTATATTATTATAAATATATTAAACTGCTCGGACTATTTCACATTTCGCATTTTCGTAACTTGTTGTTCAAAATAAGTCGCGGCGCGTTCTTTCACAATATGTAACCTTGATCGGGTAAAAGGCTATCGGAGATAAAGAGATGTTTCGTATTAAGATCAGTGCCTTGAAATGAATAAATGTTCATTTAGTAGGCTTTATTATATTACACTCGATGAACGGCGGGTTAACCAAATTACGTTTACTATAATATATTATTGTTATTATTATACTGTTGTATAATGTTGAGTGTGAAGCGTTTATTATTATTACTGTTAGTCGTAACTCAAGAAGCACAGCTAAATAATTTACCTACTGCTTTTAAGCAGTGTTGTGTTCATCTGGTGAGTAAGGTGACCAGAGCTCCTGGGGAGGGTTGGGGGTAGGATCAACAACGCCCTTGGAATACTTTTGGTGTTGCAGGCGTCTGTAAGCTACGGTAAGCGCTTGCCATAAGGTGAGCTTTACGCTTGTTACCTGAATTCGTTGTATAAAAAAAATATACGAAGTATATGTAGCTTAATTAATGCCTCTCGATTATATACACTCTAAAGATTAGCGTGAAAAGAAAAAGAAAAAGAGAAAAAAAAGAGGCGTGATTTATAATATGTGTGAAAAGAAAAAGAAAAAGAGAAAAAAAAGAGGCGTGATTTATAATATGTATGTATAAAGATTAGCTCCATAATTAAGTATAACAGAAGAAATATAATGAATAAAGTCATCGTTACATAATAAGAAGACAATGCACCTGTAGTAAGGTTATTCAGCGACCGCTCATTACCTTGGAATTCGAAGTATTTAGATAAGTGCTAGAAAATAACTATTTATAGATATAAAATCTATACCTAATGTAATAAAATAAGTTAATTCGTTTGTTCGAAGACTGACTATTGAACTTACAAGTGTGATTAGAAAAATTATTTTTGAAGTCTTTGTGTTTAGCCATTTTATCGGGGATCATTATTATATTTCTTTATATTGTTAGGAAAAGTATAATAATAATATAAAAATAATTTATCGAAATAAGGAAAATCATAAAATCCGACGAGAGCGGATAAAATTATTTGCAACTACAAATACAATACTTTGTCGAAAATATAATTATGATATATTGCGTTGCAAAGGCTTTTGGTTTCTTCTTGCTACAATATGATAATTATTATATAGATAATTATACAAAAATTCTCAAACAACTAAAATTACTGTATAATGACCGCAACCAAATTGAGAAAACCGCAAGTATTTAAACGATTAATAAACATTAATTCTTAGAAATGATATATTTATTTATGTATTATAATATGTATTTTTAATTGTTAACTAAAGATTAAACAACAAATTAAACAAAGACTCCATTTGCCATAGTCTCCAGTAGGATTAGAATCCTGTTTCCGTCCGGAAACACGCACAATACACAAGCACAAACGCCCAGAGCATGACAAGCATTTGTATTACCCATACAATCGTTTGTTATGTGCAGGAATAATTGCATTGCATGTGTATTGTAATTAAAGTCTCACACGCAACGGCTCTACTAGGATTTACTTAAGTGTCGGGAGTCTGGAAAAAACACAATACCAAAGCACAAGTACAAAACATCTATTTACGGCACGTAAAATAATTTGTCAAATACGGTTAAGCCAATTTCTGTTACGACTACGCTAAGCTTGTAAATATTTTTTAATTCGCCTACTTGCTCTAGAAGTATACTTATCAAAGTCTGACTTCTAAACGCTAGCTTAAATTGTATGACGGTATTGTATGACGCTAGTTAATACAAGTTACATAATTAACTGAGGGACGAAATTTCCTGCTCAAAATATGGAGCAGCCCGACTGGGGTAGTACTTCGACCTTACAAAAGATCACAGCTTAATAATACTGTTTTCAAGCAGTGTTGTGTTCCTGTTTGTGAGTGAGTAATGTGACCAGAGCTTCTGGCGGGAGTTGGGGATAGGGTCGGCAACGCGGTTGCGATGCTTCTGATGTTACAGATGTCTTACCATCCGGTGAGCCGTACGCTTGTTTGCCGACCTAGTTGTATAAAAAAAAACCTAAATGCAAATAATCGGTAGAATTTGCATTATTTTAGTAGTAGCAAGAAAGTGAATCCTATAAAATGAATTAAATATTTAAGACGACAATTTTTTTCACATTGAGATGGTCATGACATGAATACGCGACACGATTTATTTGATATTTATCTGTAACCAATTAACACTCAGGAATGTTAATATTGTGCAATTAATTAAAATCATTTTTATTAGTGCAGGCGGTTACGGACCACAAAAATGTTGCCTTTACTAAACGATGTCGTCGGTAATACTTTATCGATTAACGCCCAATTATTGCTATATTAAAAAAACCGCATTTTATTATTATGAAAGAAAGAAAAATATATTTTTATTTGGGACGTCACAAACATTGCAGACTTAACGACTACTTTTTTTTTCTTTTTTAATGTTACTAAGTCGACAAACAAGCGTACGGCTCACCTGATGGTAAGTGACTACCGTAGCCTATAGACGCCTGCAACACCAGAAGCGTCGCAAGCGCGTTGCCGACCCTATCCCCAATCCCCCCCCCCAGGAGCTCTGGTCACCTTACTCACCAACAGGAACACAATACTGCCTGAAAACAGTATTATTTAGCTGCGGTCTTCTGTAAGGTCGAGGTACTACCCCAGACGGGCTGCTCCATATTTTGAGCAGGAAATTTCCTGCTGTGCCCTACCTCAGTTATTATAAAAGTTATAGTATAATTTATACAAAAAAAGAAAGATAAATACAAAGTTCAATTAAAAATGCATACAATACTAAATTATAAGAAATAAAAAAGAAAAAGTATAAAACAAAAAAATAAGAAAAATGAATTAAAAAAAAACCGAACTAATCGTTCTATTACCCAATCTTAGTCGTTCCTTGGTGTTTGGTTTTTGTACTTTTTTTTTAAATTTTTCTGTTATAACTTTTTATCTCTCCTATCGTATCATTGTTAACACCTACGAATTATTTTTGTCACCATTAAGTCATTACTGTACATTTGAACCTTTATTCCTAACTATGGGAGCGACCTGGTGACCTGTACATGTTTTTTATACCTTTTTTGACATCAATACTCATCAAGTTTTCAATTTTGTATTTATAATTATCTATAATAAGCTAATGATCAATTGTATCAACCTGATTGTTCTAGAAAAATGTATCATTATTATTATTATTAAATCATTTTTAAATATAGAAACCGGAATTAACATATGCAATGTCTTTGAAACACAAATTGAAATTAATTTATAACATTAAAACACTGGAAGAAAATTTTTCTATTGAAGCTATTTTTATAATTAATGAAGCAAACTATTTAATACTACATAAATCTTTATTAACCGACATTGTCAGTGATACTTTAACGATTAAATCGGATAATTTTATTAACGCAGAACTAGTGGTCTTTTGCAATCATTTTCGCAGGATTGTATATGGATATTTGTATATGTATTACACACAATCTGCAAGTTAACTGCATTATTTTTTAGTTACATTTGTTAACCTAGATCCAAAAAAGGAGGAGGTTCTCAATTCTCAATTTTTTTTTTGTATCCCATCACTGTACTTCATCCGTACCTCAGAACCTAACCTACCTAAGTTGTATTACTTACCGATGTAATTGGAGTCAGCTTTTTTTCGTTTGCGAGCAAACACAATTATTATAATCAGTTTTTTGAGTAGTAATCAAATATATAAAAGTCGATCGCACACCTCAGTAGATTTCGCTAAAAACTGTTTTTAAAATACACTTGAGTAAATTATTATTATTAAATTATATCCAGAGTTAATTACCAACGAGAGTACAGAGCATATAACACGACTTTTAAATGTTGCAACCAAGGACGTCGATGTGTTGCGACATTGAACGTGCATACACGAAGTCTTATTATAAAATTTAATCGATGTAAAATATTCCATAACACAATTATGTATACTAAAGATACATTGGTAAAAGTTAAACTATATAATGACTTACGAACCAATTATATTTTAATGTCTGTATCAATCTTGCTGTGTGGTTACGGTAAAGAATATAGCCACTCCCTCTCTTCCCGTCCCGTCGAAAGAGGCGACTAAGGGATACACAGTTCCATCCATCACAACCAACTGCTGGCTTTGAAATACACAGGCCGAAGACAGCCAATTTTGGCGCGAACTTTGGGAGGCCTATGTCCAGCTGTGGACTGCGACAGGCAGAAGTGAGTGTGAGTGAGTGTCGTGGTCTGGGATTAATTTGTGCTTTGCATAGTTTATGTTTCTGGACTAAATTTTTTGAACGATTTATTTATTTAGTTATAAAATAGTTATAGCCATGAAAATATAATCATATTTCGGAAATCTTCAAATAGACACAATACATCGTAATAAAACATTTTAAGCAAAGAGTATATAACCACTACGTGATTTTAAGCATTACACGTATTTGAATTTTGACTTTTCATCATGTTACGTCGTTCGTCACGTCATTGCAAATGTTATATCACAGCAATGTCATTAACACTGACGTAACTGCCAACTTGAACGTACTTAACAGTGACTTAGATTCAAATTAATTTGAATATTTTTATTTTTTTTAATATAGATAGACAACCGTTCTTGTATAGATAAGAGTTTGATAGATAGATACAAACTTTATTCACAATTCTACATTCCACATACACAAAATAAAAATAAAAAGTAACAAATAAAATATTCTAATAGCGTTGATAATATCACACTAAAATATAGTGTATTTGTGCTACAGAATCGCGAAAAGGTATGTAACTCAGTACTAAAAGATCAATCCTAGGAAAGATCGACTGATTTTCAGTTACTACCTCTACCTTAACACCGGAGGATTCTCGTTTAAGATGAATTATATATTGTATTTGTATAAACATTATTTTGTTTCCGGTATAGGGGTCTGCTTTGTGAGTGTCTTCGCCGTGTCTTGGACAGCAGGTTAAGCTGTCAGTCCCGTTTATTATCATACACACCTGATAGCGATCGTTACTGATAGTAGAAAATACGAGTATATCCACAATACCAGCAGTGGAGAAACGTAGTGATTTAGGATTCGACCTTTCCCTACTATAATGTTGATAATATGTTATTATCATTATTTTTTGTAGTAATTAATTAAATTTTAAACGTTATTCCATTAAAAAAGATCAGGAAATAAGTAAAAGGTAACATAATTTATATATTTAAACATTTTATTTTTGCACTTCAGCTACTTCCTTGTCCCACAGGGTCGACTGGTCATTTAAACGTTTTTCAGTATCAAGGTACAAAAGTCCGTATTGATACTTGAACTTAAAAGTCTCAAGATTCTCTCACTTCCGTGCTCAGATCAAGTGGCTCCTTATTCGCCTTCGCCGTGATATGCATATTCTATCTACTCTATTTAACATCCTACGTGATCCAAACTCTCCTTCTTAACCTCGATCCCGTTTTCACTTCCTACCTATCTACTACTCGTTCCAGGCGCCCTGGTATTATAATAAAGCTCGATGTACCAAAGTGCAATACCAAATTCAAACTGAATTAATTTGCGGTACGCACCTCTTTACTGTGGAAAACTCCCAGAAAGCGTCCAAAAAAGTCCTTCCCATGTTTGCTTCAAACGTAAATTAAAGGAGCAACCTCAGGCAGTATATGGAAGATCTAGACAAATCGTGTCAAAGATTTGGACTAAAGGTAAGTGCGTCTAAGACGCAGGTATTAAAACAGCCAGCTCGAGGTACGATTGCTGATGCGTCCGCTATACACCTTAGTGGAAGGGAACTTGATGTAGTCTCTTCATTTAGATACCTCGGAACATTGCTCAAAAACGACAATCGCTTAGACTCTGAAATCGCCTCACGTATAGCAAGAGCTGCGGCTGCTTTTGGAAAACTGTATGCAAGGGTATGGAATTCGCATGACCTGACGCTTAAAACCAAAATAATGGTATACAGGGCAATAATACTTCCAACTCTAATGTACTCCGCTGAGACCTGGTGCGCATACAAAGGTGATATTAAGCAACTTGACAGCTTTCATATGAAGTGTTTGCGTACTATTCTCCAAGTCAAATGGCGGGATCGAGTACCTAACTCTGAGGTGTTACGAAGAGCAGGAATAGAAGGTATCGAATGCTTGCAAATGAACAACCAACTTCGATGGTGCGGACATGTAGCACGGATGAACGATACCAGACTGCCAGAGGCAGTGCTTTATTCGGAGCTTAGTTGTGGAAAGAGGAAGGCCGGAGGTCTATACCTCCATTATAAAGACGTCCTTAAACGCCACTTATCAGCTTGCGGCATGTCTGCGGACACGTGGGAGGAGCTGGCACAAAATAGGACAGAATGGAGACGGACCATCAAATCAAGTACATCAACTTTTGAATCTAACCGCTTAGCAAGCCTAGATGCTAAGCGCGAATAACGGAAATCCCGTCCTAAGCCCTCCTACGACTACACGGACAATATAGATGGGCAACTATACTGCTTCTCTTGTGGCCGAACGTTCAGGACAAAGTTTGGCTTCGCCAGTCATCTCAGAGCGCACGCCAGGCGCTAACAGAGGGTCGCCGTAGACGGATACGTCTTGGAGAACATCAAATTAAAGGAGCACTTTATTTCTCAAGTCAATTTACAGTTGTATTTAGAAGCATATAAATTATACTAGTACACTATTAGGTGTACATGATAACTACCGGGAGAGATGGCTTAACGTGCTCTCCGACGCACGGTGGTTAGACTCACAAGGACTGCACAAACATCCAGACCACAGCAAACATCTGTATGGCCAATATAAATGTTTGTCATGTGCGGGGATCGAACCTGCCAGCCCAAGAGTCAAAAACCAGTGCTGTGACCGTTGCATCAACGCGTCGGATTCTGGATGTGGTTTCACAATTCTATTTACTGTAATAAATAATTTATTAAAAATAAAAATTTAACCTTCAGTGGTTTTATCGGATCCTGTGTAAAGTAACATGAAATTTTAACGATTGCATTAATCGCTATTGATTACCTATCATCCGTTCAAAATCCCGTTCTCACACCCAAATGGTCTTGACAGTAACTTAAAAATTTACTTATTTTTAAGGCCATTTTGTTGCGTAAAGAATTTGTTGTCTTCAAGTCGTCACATAATACATCACTGACTAATAGTTAAGTATTTTTATTGCATTCTAGAGCGATTTATTATGACTCGAGCATATTTTTAAGAATAACTCTTTTAAATAACTATAGGATTAGTTGTAATGAGAGCTAACAGAATCATTTTATTATATCCTGATTTATGTTTCTTCTTCAGCTTCTGCGCGCGACTTCGTCCGCATGGAATAGGACCAATTTTGTCATACATGATCTGTGCGAAACTTTAATCGTTTACGCAGCGGAAGCTCTCAAAAGGAAAAAAAGCCCCCGATTTTGAAACATTCTTCATTGGTGCTACGCTCCTATTGGTCTTAGCGTGATGATATATAGCCTATAGCCTTCCTCGATAAATGGGCTATCTAACACTGAAAGAATTTTTCAAATCGGACCAGTAGATCCTAAGATTAGCGCGTTCAAACAAACAATCAAACAAACAAACTCTTCAGCTTTATTATACTAGTAGGTACAGATAATCGAAGAAGTTACTTATCAAATAGGTAGGTATGTTACCCTGGTACTTTTGATTTTTTTCGATGCTTCTTAGATCTGTTGATTTGTTTTAGATTACTTTTATCCTATTAGCTGTTAAAGGATGATCTTATCTATAATTATTTTTCTTTTTATATATAGCCTTTTTCAAATCACTTCTGTAAATATCAAAATGAACTTGCTCAAAAAATTATGATAAAAATTAGTATATAATTATGACGCGTAACTTGTCAGAATTTCTTAACACATAAGCAACCCCCACGCTGATCGCAAAAAAAAAATCTTTTATATGGCAAAGACAGATATGTTTGTCATCTGTGGATATCGATCATACGAACAATAGCCGGTCAACCAGTTGGTATGACAAAAGATATGATAAAATAAATAAATTAATCATATAAAAAATCCTATAATTGAAATAGTTGTATTTAGAAGCATAATATAAATATTTCTATATTAATTATAGTACGGTGTTAATAATGACCAATTATAAGCTAAGGATATTCTTGTTATTTCTGAACGACCAGCGGATATTAAAATTAATCATAATATTTATTTATAAAATTTTCAAGTTAAATGAGTTGTGAATTAGCGTATTTATTTATGTACCGGTACTAAAGAGTTTCGAAATGTTATGTTGAATTCCTTTCATCAAATGTATTTATTACCTACCTATAATCTTTATAATTTAAAGGCACGCCAGATACGCATGTTTTACATAGCGTATCGAATAGAATTAAACAATTATTTATAATGAATTGCGATTTTTTGATATAAATAACAATAATTAACCGCTGGGTCGAAAATTTTGATATGATAATAAAAAACATTTTCGAATTTCCTCATGTGTGGATAACACAAAAATAAAAATAATACGAACAATAATTAATATTTTATTTCTATATAAAAAATAATTATCTACTGTGTGCTTACGGCGGCGGCGGTAAAGAATATAGACACCCCCTCTCTTCCCGTGGGTGTCGTAAGAGGCGACTAAAGGATAACACAGTTCCACTACCACCTTGGAACCATAAGTACGCTATACGTATTGATTTACGCTAATTTTATCTATTTTGTAAAAACAACAACTGTGGAGAAAACCTAATTTGTATTTTACAAAACCTCAAAGATTATATTAGTAGAGGTAGCACTGACACAGGTAACAGCTCCATAACTCCAACAGCAGTATAAGTATATAGTTTCCATGCAGTGAATAAAAAAAATGACTTTTTCTTTTTTTCCTTGACGTGAAATCGTAATTTCTAAAAGAGTTCCTTGAATTTGATGTTAAGAAATTTTTAATTAACACAGAAGGTTAAACATATATTGATGAATTCTGATTTATCGTTTGTCGCAATATAAAACATTGACCCCATTTATAGTTATAAAATATTCATAAATAAACTTAATCATAATATATAATATATATTAGTTATAATGATATACGTTAATTTTTATACTAATAAATATTTTCTGAATACTAATGTATGAACAATATTTCCATAACTTTTCTCTCTATTTTCGTTAGTCTCAAGGAAAATTAGATTATAATATATTATGCATATATAATTAATTTAAACCTTATATGTTTCGACACATGTACTGATAATGTTCTTTAAATTCCTCGTGAAGATCCCTTCAGAACACGACATAATTTTTGACAGTAAGTTTACGACATCGATTAGGTAGTTTTTATACGTCGACCTCAGATAACACTTCCCTGGAGGCAACGCACCTGTAACTCCTTAATGTTGCAGATGTTGATGCTAAGTAGTAGCCATTTTTGTAAGTTAGTAAAATTTGAGCGACCGGTAACGCGGCGGGCGGCGTCAGGGACGGTCAGTACTTGGGTGGGTGACCGCCTGGGAACACCGCGTGATTTTAGCTTTTTTGCAGTTAGTTTTTATTTGTATTTTAAATTCGTTTTGTTTTTATTAATTTTTTTTACATAAGTTTTTTTTTACCTAAGACGTTTCACTTCTGACATGTGTACTTTGTACGCACACAATTTTGTTTATACGACTAGGTCCGCAAACAAGCGTACGGCCCACTTGATGGTGAGTGGTTACCGTAGCCTATAGACGCCTGTAGCACCAGAAGCATCGCAAGGGCATTATTTACCCTACCCCCAATCCTCCCCAAGAGCCCTGGCCACCTTACTCACCACAGGAATACAATCCTACTTGAGACCAGTGTTATTTAGTTGTGATCTTCTGTAAGACTGTCATTTAACAATAGGTGGTGTCTACTCGCTATAAATTATTCTAAACTTAGACACGTTAAACCGGATCTTAACTCGTAACCATCTGCAAAAGTTTAGTATAATCAACTCTATAAATATATAATAAATTATATAATACATTTACTGTCACTGGTATTTCGATCGTAAGCCCATTGATCTCAATATATTCAAGGTCGAGATCATATGTTTTGATGTACGTAAAATAAGTGTCAATGTCATATTATGCAAAGACCATTAATGTTTACTACGTTTATTGGGCGTTAGAGGAATTTATTACGAACTCAGAATGCGGTTCATAATGGGGGGGGGGGGGGGGGGAACGTGTAGGAGAAGCGTTAATTTTTGATGGGATGTGTATCTGTAAGTATGTAAGTATACTTACAGATTTATCTACAATTTAATCTTATATGCTCTGGTGTAATGGTGTGTACGCCGTGTCGGTGGCGCCTAAAAACGAACGGTCGCAGGTTCGATTACCGCTCGGAGTGTTTATACAAATATTATTTTATTTCCGGTCTGGTTCCTAGTCCTTGTTGGTCTCCCCAGCGTGCCTCGGAGAGCTCGTTAAGCTGTCGGTCCTGGTTGTTATCATGTACACCTGATAGCGATCGTTACTCATATTAGGAATCCGCCAACCCGGAGTGGAGCAGCGTGGCGGATTAAGATCTGATCCTTCTCTTACACGGAGAAAGAGTCCTATGCCCAGCAGTGGTATATTACAGACTGAAGCGTTAATCTAATAACTATTAAGACAACAGTAAATAGTATTATATAATAAGAAGTCATAGTTTTGACTTAGAAACTAAAACGAGTTATATTTAAAAAATTAAAGAATTAACGATGATGAGAGAAATAGTTTTAATAACGTCCTAATTCATATAATAATTTATACAAAACATTGGAAAAGCTATACACATAAAATAAAATATGAAAATTTCCATAATTATTAACATTCAGATAAAAAATTACTACGAAGTGAGGGTCAAAAAATCTTTGTTGTTTTCAAACAGTTATTGACTAATCATTCGAAATCGTTAAATACCGTTGAGCTATCACCGTTCTATCAAGGATTAATTTGTATATTTCATGTCGGATTTTTAGAAGGTTGGGTTGCATCTGTGGCTGTTACGACATACGGTTGTTTATTCCTATGGTAGGTGACTTAATACATATGTTTCAGGTTTTATTATTACATAAATATAATATTGTTTTAAGCTTCATCTCTCACATAGATTTTTCGAAAGCACAACATTAATAAAAATATACATAATTATGTTGACAAACATTTTATTATATAAGTTTTTGTTTGAATTTAAAAGTCAACGCTTTATTTGTCAACGCTTTTTGACTCGATTATACGATGAAAAATATAATTTTAACAGTAAAAGAATTTCGAAAATCGAATCAATAGATATTAAGCAATATTTAAAAAGGTTTTATTTGAACATTAAAATACATTACCTATATAATAAAAATGAATGTTGCTAAGCGCATAACTGGAGAATGGGTCAACCAATTCAGCTATTTTTTGTATGTTTCTTAAATCCCCCGGAAGGTTTTTATATATGTAAAAAAATAACATACAGAACGAAGGCTACACGGGCATTATAATATAGACCTAGCATTTCTAGAAATTATGAAATAATTCTGTTAACCAGTTACAACCGGTTCGTACGATATGTTAAAATAATTTTATCTGCACCGAAAGGATCTGAAGGTTAAATATTCATGTTTGAGATAAAATACATTAAAAATGACAATTTTTTTTTGGACTCTCGCAAACCTGAGATTCGATTGCAAAAGATTTTCGGACTTCAATCCAGGCTGTAAATACTAACTGTGGAATTTTTTTTTTTCTGGAATGTCATTCGAATTGTGAAATATTTTTTGTTTGTCGAAGTATAAGTTATGAAACGTTCATTTAGTAATACTGATGACTTGTTTTAAGAAATATGTCATAAATTATATTTTGTTTTTGTAAAGTTATTATTTTAATCAAATGGCGAGATAAATTATTGTGTCGGAACTTTTATGTTCTGGTGTAATGACGACGAAATTTTGTGAATAATAAGCGGGAGCAAGGGCTATTCTTGTTTTCATATGTCCGGTTGGGAGACCCGTGAAAATCTATAGCCCTATGGCTAGAGTAAAAAAAAATATTATGTATTACGGTCATATAATTCATTAGTACAACTACACAAGAACTGTTGTCATGAAAAGTATTTACGCTTTTGTGTATGTACTCTTATTAAGACTTATTTGTGATCCTTTTGGTTTACAAATGCGTCTGTATTGTCCTTTCGTTGACTGGAAGGAATCTATTACAGATGTAAATCCACCTTTGCCATAAATATTATGTTTTTTTTTCTTCATGTATTTTAAAGTGCAAAGGTATGTAAGTATTTTATTATTATTTATTTATTTAAATATATAATATATCGAGATGTTTGTAAATATTTGTTGTGCCCATTAAACTAAATTTACGTTCTAATATACGTCAGCCGTTTTTAATAATAGCCTACGTTCTGACGTCTCTTCTCATTTGTGTATCAATTTTCTGTAATTAATTTAACAATACGTTGTTTTGGTGGAAAAAAACCTTAATAGCGTGTATTGTTTTGTTGATAAACAAATTTTTCGTTATACAAATAGGATCTATAACTATCACAGCTAAATGATGGTGAGTAAGGTGACCAGATATCCTGGGGGCATTGGGGGGTTTGGATCGGCAACGCGCTTGCGATGCTTCTGGTGTTGCAGGCGTCTATAGGCTACGGTCTTACCATAAGGTGAGCCGTACGCTTGTTTGCCAACCTAGTTACATAAAAAAAAAAAAAACAAAAACAAAAAGCCAACGTCACGCGGTGTTCCCAAGCGGTCACCCATCCAAGTACTGACCGTGCCAGACATTGCAACGTCACCGTCCCGCACGTTTCATCCGTAAAAAATTTACACTCATGCGCCTAAAGAAGTTTCACTTCAAAAATCTTCAATATCTTGTTCCTTATTCCTCGTTGTGATTAATTCAATCCTCTCGCAGACGACATTAGCACACATTTCTGGTACACACATTGACAACCTCAAGGAACTCTGGCTATCTGACTCACATTAGGAAAACGTAATTGTTTACGAGCAGTGCTTAGTTTAATATTAGTCGAGGAACTCAAAATTTTAAAGCAAAATAAATTTCTTTACTTGTCTGCTATTTCACGTTACCACGGAACCTTTTCCTAGACATTAAGTCTAAAGATAGCGAACATTTTTTAGACCAAAAATAAAAATCTTACGTCTAATACGTCTAAACTAATATCCAATATAGAGGAGATGAACTCTTTAAGAATTGCAAATTGGCAATATCGTCAAAGTGACAATTATTATTAGGAATAAATGTACGAGTATAAAAATTGTTGGAAAATTGCGTAATCTGATTCAAATGAGCAAAAAGAATTACTGGGTCGGATGTCTAGTCTGGTAAAATTATAATCAGCTGCGCAGAAAGCGAATTGACGAATTTTTTTCGAACGTGAAATACACGATGTGTGGTTTATACATTAACAAAAGTGGGTGTTTGGGTTGGGTCCGACCTTGGGTCAGATATTTTAACGACTGATTCATAATTTTTACACTGACCACGATATAAAACCAAGAATAAAAGAAAAATTGTGTTTGGACTTAAAATATCTCGTGTTTACATTTTAAAATTAATTAATATTAAAAATTATAAAAACAACCCCCCAAAACCAATTTCCTTACATAACAAAATAAGTGCTAAAAACTCATCTCTTACAATTGAACGTTATTTCATACATTTTTATTTGTTAATTAATTTATCATTGATGTTCAAGTATTCTTGCTCTATCTGATATCACTTACTAAACATTTGGGCACGATTCATATACCATTTCTGTCAAAATCCTAACTCTAGTGAGCAAAATGTCAATCCTCCTAGTATACTAGACTAGTTTGACTAGCTCGTTGGCGCAGTTTGTAGTGGCCCTGCTTTCTGCTCCGCGGGTTGCGGGTTCGATTCCCGCCTGAGTCTGGGTGTAATGATTGTATTTATATATTTATATATATATGTAATATTTCTATGTATAGGTACTTATAAAAAAAAAAGTATTTAGCTACATCAGCTGGCTGTTACCTGTACCACAAGCATTAAGTTGCTTACCATAGGAATAGATAACCGAGTGTGTATGTTATAAGATATTTATTTATTTATTATTTATTTATTCAATATTTATTTATTTAATATTGACTGACACCGTAATTATACGTCTATCCGAAATGTCATCAGACTAACAAGCTCGGTAGACTACATTTCGGTGCAAGATGTTTCGCAACTTGCATTTAATACTTTACAAGGTTCTCTACTTAAAGATAAAAAAATATATATCAATAAAAAGATGTTACTTAAGAGAGTTTACACTTTCATAAATAAAACAGTACAAAAAATGTATCGAAAATTAAAATGTTATATGAACAAGTAAAAAAACTGTATTTCAGAATAGTTGAGTTCTACTCTCTAGGAAGCTAAATTCGCACTCAGTATAATGATTAATAATAATTATCACTTTACAAAATTACAAAAAAGTATTTATACAAAAAAACAAATGGTATGCGGCCTAATTTTCTTTTTTTTTATGATTTTTTAAGACAAAATCATAATCTTCACAAATTGTTACATGGATGATGGCATTTCAAACGCTTATTTTTTATTGTGTAAATCAACACGACCGATAGAGAGCTCTACTCGTAAGAGTCAATATTAAACCCCATATAATTATGTAGTAATATTTTAAAATTTTAAGTAGGTAATTTTTAATGCGAAGCTGATTTTTGTAATGCTGAACGAAGTCACTGGTACATTTACTCCTAAATATTTTTTATACATTGTTTTTGTTTTTGAAAAAGGTAAAATAAAAATAAAAAGAATTGATCAGTTCTACTCGACTTTTATTCAGTTATTTTCATTGTATTAATTATCAATCACATTCTCATTTATATAACTTCCGTAAATAACCTTTACAGAAATATACTTATAATACTAGCTGCCCGGGCAGACTTCCGTGAGATTTAAGGAACATACAAAAAAAATAGCCGAATCGGTCGAGCCATTCTCCAGTTATGCGCTTAGCAACATTCATTTTTATTATATGGATTATCAGTTGTTTACTGTGTTTACATTTTAATAAATATATTAACGATTAAAAAACAATTAAATATAGATACAGCAACGTTACGTATAGCGTCATAATAGGATGCACAATTAAAATGACGCATTATGGAAAATAAAGGCCATTAATCCGTTCGACTATACTTTGTAGGAAAAAAACGAGTTTTCATATGTGGAAGACTAGATGTTTCCTGTTGTTTTATCACTTGTTTTGTAACATAAAATTTTATATCACACTAGCTTGTGCGCGCGACTTCGTCCCCGTGGAATAGGACCACCCGATTTTGAAACATTCTTCATTAGTGCTACGCTCCTATTGGTCTTAGCATGATGATATATAGCCTATAGCCTTCCTCGATAAATGGGCTATCTAACACTGAAAGAATTTTTCAAATCGGTCCAGTAGATCCTGAGATTAGCGCGTTCAAACAAACAAACGAACAAACAAACAAACAAACAAACAAACAAACAAACAAACAAACAAACAAACAAACAAACAATCAAACAAACAAACTCTTCAGCTTTATTATATTAGTATAGATATCGAAATACGGATCTGAATTAAAAATAACATAAACTTTGGGAAGGATTATTTTTAAGGGGGTGGTCATCTATGAGTAGGGAGACCCACAAGGACAGACATCCAAGTCAGAAAGAAATATTTTTACAAATACAAATATCCATCCTGAGCGGGAATCGAACCAGTAAACCGTCGGTGTTTTAGGCGACTACTCGCATCACTACACGAGAATGGTTGTGGTATAAAGTACAAAGAAGATAAAAATATAAGAATATAAAGCTTTAAGAATGATATAATTTGTAAATAAAAAATTAAAATAATAAGTTATTTGTATTTATTTACTAACTAGAATACAGCTGCGGTTTCGTCCGCTTGTGTCGCATGATTTTGGCCATTTGGTTTTCTCTCGTTGAAATAATATAGCCTATGTCATTTCGTAATAACATGGCATTTTCATGGTGAAAGAATTTTTCAAATATGTTTAATGATTTTATTCATTATAAACTAAGGAAATTACAATTTATATAACATTGTTAAAAATTATCAAAAATAGCACGTCTTTTGAACTAAATTCAATGAAATAAATTAAAAATATATATTTACGAGTACATGAGACCGCAGACTATAATTAAATCGTGCTATTGTAGTCAGTCATAACCGTATTATAATAAAAAATTTGCACAAGACGAAGAAAAAATCTTTTAATATACAGGGTGTCCCGCGATAATCTGCAACCCCGAAAGAGGGTGAAACTAGACCATAAATTATCGACAAAAAACAGAAAAAAATTAAAAAAATTAAAAAAAAAATTTTTATTTTTTTTACTGACGAATTGAGATTTTTATATAGCTTACGTAGCCTCTTTGTACAAAAAATGATGATTTTTGTACGTGTTTTTTGGGATACAGGCGTAAATTTTTTTTTATTTGAATGGCAATATGGTAAGAAATAATAATAAATCATAAAATTTCCTGGTATTGGGGGCATAATTCTGAGAAAATTAGAGATCATTAAAAAAAACAGTCATAAAAAATGGATTTTTTTTCACAAGAAGCATAGTTAAAGACATAATGCCACTTTTTTGCCAGCTAATTTTTATTTTATCCTTACCGCCAAGTACGTGGCGTAATATTTTATTTTATTTTAAAGTAATCGACCCACTACTTTGGAAGAAATCATCATTTATTGTACATAGAGTCTAGGTAAGATATAAAAATCTTAATTCGTCAATAAAAAATAAAACATTTTTTTAAAAAAGTTTTTTCTATGTTTTTTGTCGATAATTTATGGTCTAGTTTCACCCTCTTTCGGGGTTGCAGATTATCGCGGGACACCCTGTATATCTACGTATATAAACAAATCTATACTAATATTATAAAGAGGTAAAGTTTATAACTTTGTTTGTATTTACGGGGTAATCTTCGCAAATACTGATCCGATCATGAAAATTCTTTCGCTAACAGAAAGCTACACTATTCAGGAGTGACAAGATAAATGGAAAAAGATAAAAATTATCAAAATTTTCGACCCAGCAGGATTTGAACCTGCGCCCTCTGACGTGCCGTGTCAACAATTCAATCTAATCAAGCATTATTACATATTTGCCTTAGAAATTAATTGGTGATTTTAAAACATTTATATTTATTTTATTTATATAATGATTTGCTGAAAATAGTGAGAGTGTATTGGACCATATCAAATTTCACCGTACCCTTCTTATGTGAAATGGATTATAACGCCCAACGAAGTGGGCACGGGTCGGCTAGTATGATAATATAAGGAAAATATATGCGATCGAAGTTGGGAGAAATAGCTAACTATTAATAAAAAAGTGAGTATAAATCTTTAATAATAATTAAAAGTCCTAACCATAAAGATATATTATTTACCTATATTTTTTACCTGTATAAGCCTGTCGAGCGTAAGGAAACTCGATCCATAAGCAAATGGACTTGACAAGATATCTACTGTTTAAGTAAATAATAAACCTGTTATGTACAAAGTACAACGGCTTATTACTATACGAAACGTAGTTATTATTTTTCGATTCGACTATAAATAAATAAATAATTCTTTATTTCAGGTTACTAAACACTAATATAATTTATTATACGAAATAAAATTCTCGATTTAGATAAAAAAATATAAATGTCACAATAAAAATAAGATGACAAAAAATAACAATAAAATATTTAAAAATAACTAATATTAAAAAATATAATTACAATTGAAAGTAAAAGAATATAAGTATAATGTAGATTTTTTTTATCAACTAAACCAGAACTGATAATAACTCAGAAGTCAGAACTTTTGACTGGGTGGACCTTAGAGTATATATACATTAGTACTGTAATTTATACTCTAAGGGGTGGACCGATTTCGATCAATTTTGTTTTAATTGAAAGGTGTTGCGTGTCAACAAGTACTTTTAGAGTTATAATATCTAATCCCACCAAAAACATAAATGTGAAAAATGACAGCCAAGTTCAACAATAAGAATATGTTGTTTGTGGGCTTCACCGAAAAAAGTATTGAGATCTAAATGAGCGCCAAGTTCTACAGAAAATATTAAATTAAGCTAAAGAGTTCACTTTGCCAGTTTTCACTAATAATTCATCTTTTATTTGGCTAATAGCTTTTTAATGTTGTTTTTAAGTAAAAACTACAAAATTTGACGGAAACTTACTTTTTTATGTCCCAAACACACTGTAATTGTTTTGATTTAAAATATTTATTTTTTCATCTTATTTTGACCTTAATATCGAAAAATCACCCTCATTTTCAATCGAAAATTCTCACGTCAAAATATCAACTTTTTTAAAAAAGTTGGTAACCGTATTGTTTGGTGAAATCTCTAGTTTCTGATTGTGTTAAAAAAATATATACATAACTATAGTAGGTAAATGTTTTCAGAAAATGCAAAAAAATAACAGGTAGTAAGGCCCAAATCATACTAGCCCCTTCCCCACTTCTCTATGAAATAGCTTTTAATGGGCTAAAATTTTTCGCAGGTCACTCAGGTATATAAGTTATCTTAAAATAGCAATAAATAAGCATCTACGTGTATAATTTAAAGAAGATTCTACAAGTTTATCATAATATTGTAGATGTCTTATTAAATATTATTTTCATTTTCTGAGCAATTCTTTGCATTTTCTGAGAATATCTATACTAATATAATAAAGCTGAAGAGTTTGTTTGATTGTTTGTTTGTTTGTTTGTTTGTTTGAACGCGCTGATCTCAGGATCTACTGGTCCGATTTGAAAAATTCTTTCAGTGTTAGATAGCCCATTTATCGAGGAAGGCTATAGGCTATATATCATCACGCTAAGACCAATAGGAGCGTAGCACCAATTAAGAATGTTTCAAAATCGGGGTTTTTATTCCTTTTATTCCACGGGGACGAAGTCGCGCGCAGAAGCTAGTTTATTATAGTAATGAATATATTTTTTTACACAATTACAACAATACGGTTACCAACTTTTTTTTAAAAAGTTCATATTTTGACGTGAGAATTTTCGATTGAAAATGAGGGTGCGTTTTCGATATTAAGGTCAAAATAAGATGAAAAAATAAATATTTTAAATCAAAACAATTACAGCGTGTTTGGGACATAAAAAGGTAAGTTTTCGTCAAATTTTGTAAAAAACAAAAGAAAATTGTAAAAGAAAAATAAAAAACCAAAAGCTTGGTTTTTTGAATTTTTCACATAAAATTTGAGGTTATGTGAAAAAAGTGTAAATAAAAAGTTTTAGATCTTTTTATTACCTACAACTTTGTCATTGAACTTTTTTCCATAGAACTTGTAGTAGGTATAGGCAGAAATCGAGATAAACCGTTTTTTACCCTTAAACTCCCCCTCCCTACCACTTCCCGACCTCAGATCGACCCTAATTTATTTTTCCTATCATTTTCGTTGTATTCTCTTACTTTTGCAATGTGTTTCATTCTACTATAAATTTATTTGGTTTTTACCATTTTTAAACGCTAAAAGCACTGGTCTATATAGCAAATGTATCAATTCATATTTTGTGCTAGTTTCAAATATCCACTTATAGGTATATATACTAGTTCAGACGCTACAATTAAAAACTTTTTTTTTGTATGGGGACCCCCTCTATTTTTTAACTTTCTTTTGTTTTCAGATTTTTTCCTCCGCTTACACGTAATTTACTAGCTACTCTAGCTAGGTGCCAAATTTCGACTTCCTAGGTCATCTGGAAGTGGGTTAGGTTTTTGATCTGTCAGTCAGTCAGTGGAAAATTGGCGAATTTTGAACATTCATATTTTTGTAACCGTTTCAACTAGGTTAATGAAATTTGGGGTGATAGTTGTCCTTATGGATATAAATAAATATACGTAATTTGATCTGTTTCTGTTAAATAGGTTTTGAGTTATGGAGGGGTCAAAACTCAAAAGTCGCTCGAAATGGTTCGTGTAGATATACACACGGCGCTGAGTCGCCAGTTCTTTTGCTTGAACTTGGCTTGACACGCTGCCGCGTGTCTAGATAATGCGTATTTACTTGACTACTTTTTCGTCGACCTACGTTGTATTCTACCGCATAAATTTTTACTCGGTGTACCGATTTTGATGATTCTTACTTTAATAATAAATAATTTTACACACACACACACACATCAGCTCATCGCAGTACACGGCTGGACATAGGCCACCACAAGTTCGCGCCAAAAATGGCGTGAACTCATGTGTTTTGCCCATAGTCACCACGCTGGGCAGGCGGGTTGGTGACCGCAGGGCTTGCTTTGTCGCACCGAAGACGCGCTGCTGCCTTTCTTCGGCCTGTGTATTTCAAAGCCAGCAGTTGGATGGTTATCCCACCATCGGTCGGCTAGTTATTAATTAACAATAATAAATTTTACATCTATGTAATTTTACACCCAGATCGGGTATTAGAGAGATCTGATCATCTGAGTGGAAATCGATCAGACCTGGAGCTAAGCTAAACAATAAGAAAAAGAATTGTGTTGTTTTATGAAACCACGACGCAAGTGAAAATTTAGTGAATAAAAACATTTACCTACATTAATACACATAGCCCAGATCGAAACACACAAAATATGACGCGTAACACTTGCACGAATAAGTGTAAAGTTCACTTTAATAAACTTAGATATCTATTGTTCATGTTAACTTATTTCCGTACGTTATTTATGAGTGATTATTATGACTGTAAAAGAATTTAGTTTGAATACAAGAATCAATTTTAATCATTCATCTAACATTGTAAACTAATTTAGGATAAATAAGTTCACGCTGTAACTCGTACTTTAAAAACAATCATAAAGTTACCTTCGGTAGGTAATAGATGGCGTTGATTGTGTATTAAATCGCGCTAGCGTTATATTTCTTTTATGCATAGCTATATGAGCAACTGTTCTTGGTTATCTACCTTACGAATAGTCATTCTCTTATTAAAATAAAATTTTTGAACGCCTTAGTACTGAAATAAGTATGATGGCGCTGAACAAGTGAACATTAATTTATTACATTGAGGCTTTTATTTGTCATAATAGGTGTGAAAAACACTAGTCTAACGCTCGTAAAGACGGCTCCATAGAGAGCTGAGAGTGACAGAGTGTATAGAAATAGGTGGCACGACGATACTATCGCCGGCGATACGCTCGCTCGTGGAGACAGCCCCTTAGTTCGCCGCTCCTTCGCAAACTAAGGTAAAAGCTCCTATTACGGCGGTAGTTAAAATCGACTCCAATTACGGCGGTATTTTTATTTTTGTGTTTTATTCTCGTTTGAGTATATTTTTAAAGTCACTAAAATGGAATTTACTCATTCATAATCTATTACTTCATTATATATCTGACGTTTGCAACTATAACACAAAGGCAACTTATAAAAATCAATCAATCTGTGCCACGGCGACGATGCGGCAAAACTTTTCATATAAACGCGGGAAGATTTGGGAAGTGTGCTCATATTTTTTAACTAGGTTTTTATACAAACATACAGTTCGAGTTTGTGAATATGGAATTTATAACTTTTTTCTATTATTATACTTACTATTTATTTAGTTCTTTTGCTATTTGTAACTGATTATATACCTACCTAAAAAACAAAAAACAAAATAGCGTGGTAATAGGACAGGAACTTCGTAGGTTAATCATAATACGGTGGTATCATCCGTATTAGGGGAATTACTGCGTTATATTTACTTGCTTATAACTTTCAACATACCTAATAACTTATTTAGTGATTTCCAAGTTTAGTTGAAATAATTTTTAATTTCAGAAACTAAAAACCTTTTTCTGCGTTATGTTTTATCTGCCAGAAATCTTATTTAAATATGAAAACTATTGAATGCTAAATGTCGTTTTCATAGAAAGGTTAAAAAAAGAAGGTGTATTTTAATTTATCAAAAAGTAGTAATTTTGTATAGCTGTTAACTTGAGTCTTACATATCTTAACCGAAAATTTGTTGTATTTCGACTAAGTTACTTACATTTTTTATGTATCGAAATTTTGATGGGTCAGAATTAGGATTATAAAAATACGAGAAGTTCTCCTATTACGGAGGTATGAATTTTCAAGTACCACCGTGATAGGCTCTATGACCTCCTAATACGGTGGGTATAATATTATCTCTGTAAAAGGAACTTCATAGAATATTCATAATCTAGGATCCCGTAAAAACGATAGAAAGGTTAATAAACTTTTAATTCTTATTTTCTAATTCAATTTATTATTATTTAAATATTTATTAAATATATAATCTACTTTAAATATTTATTATTCTCCTAATTTAATAATTAACAAAAATCAAAACTTAAATATTATGCATTTGTATAATAGTCACTTTCGCATCTAAAACATAATATTATGTTAGCAAGGAAAAAATTTACTGTACGGAACCAATAAATTATCTTCGTAAACAATCTTCTAACCCACCGTATTAGGAGCAGACTATGACCGTAAATAAAATGAAAACATTTATTTCGTCATAAGGTGAACCTCACACTTAACGAAAGTCAAAAAATAAAAATAAAAATAAAAATAAAAATGTCATTTACCAAAAAAAAAACTAAACAATAATAAAAAAAGTTAAGGCAGCAAAATATCAATAAAATAAAAATGTATACTTTAACATTAACATTGGGTACATTACAAACTTACGTAACGTACCCAGTGTTATAAGCAACCTTAACTTAGTCAATATTTCTAATGTCTCGGTAGACATCACCTATCTACTTTTTCCTCGGCTTTATTAGATATTACAATAACATAATGTTCCTAGTGTAGGCCGAGAAAAAAAAAGCCGGCGGAAAAAAAACTCTCGGCACTCTTTTAAAAATTTAAGGTCAAATACAATATAAAAACGCAGTAATGGACCATGAAATGATAAGGACAAACACGAGACAGCCAATCGTGCATGCCGAAACCATCACATGCCACCTGCTCACAATATTTATATACATAGCGGGTCACAGACATAGCCTGGTCGAGCTTTATTCAATCCCATGCCTTTTCATCATTAAGGTATTCATTGATGGTGTAATAGGCTTTACTGCATAATGCTCGCTTAATATTTTTTTAAACTTCAGTACAGGCAGAGATTGAAGCGCAGCCGGAATCTTATTATATATTAAGACAGACGTTCCTATAAATGAACTGCTTTTCTTCTTGAGCCGGCATTTAGGAAATATTAATTTGTGGTCGTTCGTGAGTGTTACATCATTTGAGGCATTTCAATCACTACGACTAACAAATAAATGCCTGTTTTTCCGTATGTACATTATATTTTCATAAATATACTACGATGCAAAGGTCAGGATGTTGATCTTTTTAAACTTCTCTCTCAGAGATTCTTTACATCCCATTTTATAAATATAACGGATAGCCCTTTTCTGCAGAATAAAAATGACATTAATATCAGCCGCATTGCCCCACAGTAAAATGCCATAGGACATTATACTATGGAAGTAACTGAAATAAACTAATCTAGCTGTATCGACATCCGGTAATAACCGTATTCTTTTGACCGCGTATGCTGCAGAACTCAGTCTATCCGTCAACTTACAGATATGGGGTCCCCACTGTAACTTTGAATCAATGGTGATTCCAAGGAAAACAGTTGATAATCGATCGTACATCGGACAGATCGTAATTAACTCTCATACCTCCGTATTAGGGAAAATTGACTTGATTTTTTAAATATTTTTTTTTTTTATAATAAATCCTTTACAAATAAATAAAGTGTCAGAAGAAATATGAAATTTAATCTCTATTCTTGCCGAAAATAAATTTTTACTTTTGATAAGATACTTACAATGACTACTTTTTCGTCGACCTACGTTGTATTATGCCACGTAACTTTTTACTCGGTGTACCGATTTTGATGTTATTTTATTACCGAATTACAACTTTTTGAGTAATCTTTAATAGGGCGTATTTACTTGACTATTTTTTTGTCATAATACGTTGTATTACTTGTCGATGTAATTGAAGTCGGTTTTTTTTTTGTTTGCAAGCAAACACAATTATTTGTATATATGTAAATATTACAGAATTTTTTGAACTGAATTTCATCTATTATTATTCAGTCCCTACTATTTGTTCACCATTTTTCAGTCATTAATTAAATACTTTTCATTTTTAATATCATATCAAAAGTACCGACCGTTCCAGCGGGGATCGAACCCGCACCTTCGACTAACCGATTTGATATTAAAAATGTTTATTCCACAAAAAAATAATCCAATCAAAATAAATAGATACTTTAAAAACTTTTTGTCATAAATAATTCTCTTTTATTTTTGAATAGAACTTGATGTTGATACAGTTCTTTATTAAATATTACTTCATTGAATAATTTTAGTACGAGGGACAAATACGTGTACGGTATAGTAGAAAATATGATTCATAAGTTTATTTTATCATTTTTCTATCAATTGTTTTGGCTTCTATAAAATAGGTAGAGTCATTCGCATTGCATTTTTTCATCTAATAATATATTTTCATAGGTTTTAAGTTAATTTCATATATTTTTTTCTTTTTTAATTACATGATTTGTTGATAAATGTACCAGGAACGCACAGGTTACAAGGTATGTATGTACCTATGAATGAATGTGTGTGATTTAATTTTTTTATAATGTTTTTTGCCATGCAAAAATCCATAAACTTTGTTTTGATAACTTAAATTTGATGTAAGTATAACAAGAAATATGACTACAATAATTTAGAAAAGAAATCTAATAATTTATATTTTAAATTTTCAGAGTAAGATCGTTTAGAATGTTTTCATTGTGTAAGGAAAACAACAACAACAAAAAACAAACAAACAAAAAACAAACGACAAAGCTAGCCTCGCGGTCACCAAGTACCAACCCGCCTGCTCAGCATGGTATGGGCAAAACACATGAGTTCATACCATTTTGGCGCGAACTTGTAGAGGCCTATGTCCAGCAGTGGACTGCGATAGGTTGAAGTGAGTGAGAAGTGAGTATAAGGATACAGTAGAATTATAATTTATAATATAAATATTATTGTATTAAAAAGGCTAAGGCTAATTATTCTCCCAGGCTTTCAACTGTTTCTTTAAAAATATAACGTATTTTTAATGTTTATAAAAATGTTATTCAGGAATATTAATAATAAAATAGTATTTATATGTAATTGCTTAATAATACATAGTTAATGTCATTTCTAGAAATGTTAAGTCCTCCGTTATTCCAGACAAGGTTGAGAAAACTATTGTTTTGATTTTTTTTTAATAATTATAAACCAATAAATATTAATTAAATGAAATAAAAATACTCACCGTTCATTTTCGAATTCACAAATAAAACACTTATCACAGTTCAAATAAACACAAAATATCAAAAAATAAAAATGTTAAATAAAAAAACAAAAAAGTTTTTTTTTTCATACGCAAATTCGAATTTCGAATGTCACCAGAGCTGCGGGCCTGGTTGGCTTCGAGCCAGGCACGCGTCGCGTTATCCGATACAAAAATGAAGCGAACCGCACCTACGCAGGTATAAGAAACAATCTCCCAGCGATAAAGGCTTGTAAATCACATACGGTAAGCTATTCTCACGTACAAAGTTCGTAATTAAGTTTTCGTAATCGATAGCGAAATTCGGAAATTGAATGTCGAATATTTTTAACATAATGATTTTCTATTTGTTTTGAACAAAAATATAGGCTTCCAATCCGGGTGGTCTGACCTTGTGGGTCCCTCTAACGTGTCTTACAGAATACGTAGCTACAGCTGTTGGTCCCGGTTGTAAACATAGAACCTTGATAGCAATTGTTACTCATAGTAGAGAATATATAGGGATCGGCGCGCGGCGTGGTGGATAAGAAAGAGATCGCTGGAGCTCCAACCCTTCTACTTGGGGAAAGTGGCCTATGCCCAACAATTGGAACAAATCAAACTTAATTGCTTTGCAATAAATAAAAATAAAACAGTGAATGCTCGAGTAGAAATAGTAAAATGAAAATATTTTTTGCTATTAAGTGATGACAGAACCAAGAACAACTGATCTAGTATACCTAGTGGTGCATGTCCTTGTACTGCGTGGGCGCCTAAACACCGACGCCGACGGTTTACGCGTTCAATGAGGGCTCGGGATGGATATTTGTATTTGTACAAATACTTTTATTTACGGCCTGGTTGTCTGTCCTCGTGGGGCTCTCCGCCGTGCCTCGAAGAGCACGTTAAGCTGTCGGTCCCGATCGTTATCATATACACCTCGTAGCAATAATTACTAATTGTAGGGAATTTATCTATCAACAAGCACTGGAGCAGCGTGGTGGATTAACCATCAATCCTTCTCCTACATGCATAAAGAGCTCTATGCCCAGCAGTTGGACGTCACAGGCTAAATCTATCGTCGCGAAAGTAATTACAGACTTAAGAAAATAAAAAGGCATGGTAGCAAGTTTAACACAAGTTCAAAACGGCTACGTTTTTTTTTCATATCACTAAAAGTCTACATTTTAAATACAAAGGCGATATACCGTCGTATATTTTAACATTAGGCACATTACACAACTTGAGCACATTCCCGACATAATCCTGCCAAGTTAAGCTAATTAAAATATTTAATTGACTAAGCTGAAATCTAGTGCCTCTGTAGATTTATTTATTTCTTGTAGATTTCTCGACTAGCCCGTTGGCGTAGTTTCTAGTGGCCCTGCTTTCTGTTCCGCGGGTTGCGGGTTCGATTCCTGCCCGAGTCTGGATATAATATTTGTATTTCTATATTTCTATGTAAATTTATCAAAAAAAAAAAATAGTCGGCTGTTACCTATAACACAAGTATTACCTAATTGCTTACCATAGGAACAGACGACCGTCTGTGTATGTTATAAGATATTTATTTATTTATGATATTCTATTAATTAAATAAGATGAAATTTTGTTTATATTAAATGTACGCTACATATACATATATTAGGCAGTATGTGTTCATAAGTAATGACTAATGACTATCAGTGCCCGTCAGGTTGCATGAAAGTTAATGACAGGTATATATTACATCATGTATAAATAATTGTGTTTGTTTGCAAACGAAAAAAAAACCAACTTCAATTAATACATTGACAAGTAGGTAATACGACGCAGGTAAGTAGACGAAAATACAGTCAACTAAATATGCATTATTAATGATAACTCGAAATGTAGTTGTCAGTTCTCAATTTTATTTAAATGGGACCAAATGACAACGCACCACCTTTCGAAAAAAAAAAACATCAAAATCGGTCCACCCAATAAAAAGTTCTGAGGTAATATACATAAACAAAATACAGTCAAATTGAGAACCTCCTCATTCTTTGAAGTCAGTTAAAAACTTAAAAATTATAAGAGCATACACATAATAATAATATGTAGGTTTGATAACTATCAAAGTTTATAATAATAATTAAACTTTAAGAGTGCGCATAATGCAAAATTACCATCTTCTATTTGTTTTGACATGAAAAGTTCCAGACCAAATCTTAAAATAAAAATATATGACAAACTACGTGATATTTGCAAGGGTTGACCTTTATCAAAAACATAAAATAAGGAAATTTCCTCGATAAAATATAATCACGAAGTAACCTCTAATTTTTATATTTTTTCTATTTATACTCGATATGGTTATGACCATTAAGACAAAAATTTGATAATTAATTACATTTAAATATGAGTAAAGGCTATGCTTAGGCATTTAATGTAATTACTTTTAGTTTCGGAATTATATACAAAATAACATATTTGTCGTTTTTTACATCCGTAATGCGCTCAAAACTATATCGTCTATCGCACTCTGACACGAGGCTTTGTGTATATTTTGTTTCATCGGGCGCGCGGGTGAAATCTGATTTTTTGCTCGCCTTATGCACGCTCTTAAACGACTAATTTGAATGCAAGATAAAAACTAACTAAACTATTTACGCGGATAACGTTTCCAGTTATTGTCGTGAATCGCTACGTTTTATAGTCTACAGTGTGTTTGGAAAATCACTACATATTATAAAACAAAGTCTCTTCCCGCTGTCTGTCGGTCTGTCTGTATATATGCTTAGATCTTTAAAACTACGCAACGGATGCGGTTTTCTTTAGTAAATAGAGTGATACCAGAGGAAGGTTTATATGTATAATACATGCATAATATAGTAGAGGAACACTGATAGTTTTAAAGTTTTCAAATGTGATGTCGTAAATAAACACATTTCTTGCGTTTAGATTGCAAATATTTATTTTATATTTTATATTTAGTATCAGCATTGCACCCGTGCGAAGCTGGAGCGGGTCGCTAGTAATATAATAATTATTCAATAATTACCCCTTAATATTAATAATTATCAATTAAAAATACAATAAAATAAACAATGACAATAAGTAAATGTCCATAACGACTCTCTTCGACCTTATCGCTTAGGAACTCCTCCATATAACCTTTAAAAACAAGTAAAATAATATGTCAACAAGTTTCTGTTAAGGCTAAAGTTGCTAAAGCATATCAGAATTTCTCAATATCAGCAGTGGTTGTCGAAATGGTCCAGACATCGTCGAAAGAGGCCATGAACGAAGATTTAAATAATTTTGAATATTAGCTCCGTCGATCCAAGGCTAGACTTGATCAGCTAAAAGGTATAATTTTGAGTAATAAAAAACATTTTCAAAATCAAGCGATTAATACCACCTCGTTATTTGAGGTAGACACATAATTAATTTATTGAGGTTAGGCACAGCAGGAAATATCTTGTAAAAATTTTGGAGCAGCCGAACTGGTGAACCCCCTCAACCTTACAGAAGATCATAGTTAAATAACTCCTAAGCTCAGATCTCAATCAGTGTTGTGTTCCAGTGGTGAGTACGGTAGCCAGAGCTCCGGGGAGCGTGATGGGATATTACAATTTTATTCTATATGATTACCACCATTCGTACATTACGCTTGTTGGCCAACTTTGTAATAAAAAAATCTGCGTTAAAAATTGGACCTCTGGGAAGGGTTGTTGGCACCCTCAGCATACATTTTAAACTCATATTATGCGGAATACTTACAAAATATAAACAATAAACAATAAATATTAAATAAATATTAAGTAAATCGTGTAATAAATTATTAAGAAAATAAAATAAAGTAAAAAATTTTTTCATATCACAAACATATAAGACACGAAAGTTTTATACGATAGTATAAGAAACACACCTGTCTTTCTTACACAAGTAGGACAGTATCAGTTTTCTTGATTAATATTAGAAGTTTATATTGTAAAGTTTATAGTGCAAAAAACTTAATAGTTAAAGCATATTTATTAGTTATACTAGCTGTCCCCCGCGGTTTCACCTGCGTTGATTTGAGGGAAAAAATGCTTTCCTTTTTTTTAATAGTATAAGATTTAATTAGCTTGATATATTTTCCTTAGTTTACACTAAATAAATTTCTGAACGCATGCATAAATATTTGACCAAAGAGTATATTATAACCACTACGTTTTATATTTGACAACCAATATATATTATGTCAATCCGTTTTCAGTACTGACATTATTATACATTTTTAAAATGTAAAATACGCCACAATCCGTATATTGTGGATATATGTTGTCGATTCGAAACCTTTATTTAAATACGTTCTTTAATTTTAGGTGAGAGTTTACCATATCGACGGGATGAACATTAAATGTTTGACAGTTACGAAACACGAACAAAGTTCCATACAAATTTTCATTCCCACCTTTCAACCTCTTACACCCTTTTATTTGCATTAAAAAGTAGCCTATGTCCTTTCTCAGACTCTAGACTATCTGTATACCAAATTTTATTTAAATCTGTTCAGTAGCTTTGGCGTGATTGCGCGACAGACAGACAGACAGACAGAGATACTTTCGCATTTATAATATTAGTATGGATTAATGATAAAGATGTGTGGATTTATTGACGCAGTATTTCATGCAAGATTTTCCTAATTTTATTTAATAACTAGCTGCTGTACCCTCGAGTTCGTCTGCGTGGAATTTAACAAAAAAGTTATTGTTCAGTTCGCAGTTATAAAAAAAATTCTAAAATTAAAGTAGCCTAAGTTACACCTTATTACATCAGCTATCTAGCAGTTAAAGTCCCGTCAAAATCGCTCCAGCCGTTTCAGAGATTAGCCGGAACAAACAGACAGACAGATAGACAGACAGACAAAATTTATAATAAATGTTATTTTGATATAATTATGTAGCGTGTATACATAGTACATACATCCATGTGCATTTAGTAACAAGCGGTTTTTTTAATATTACAAACAGGCACACCAATTTTATTTATTTGTATAGGTAAAACAGTTTTTTTTATAGAGTTAGTGCGGAGTTTGGGTTCTAAATAAATTTAGATTTGATTTTATTTTATCTCTTGCTGCAAAAAAATATTCGTTTAAAGTCAGTCGTTTTGTTATTCGTGGAAACTGTTTGTGGTTTATGTTTTTTGTATTATTTATTATTTTTGTGTTATTGTACTCTTTGTTTCCAAAATACAACTAAAATCATTTCATTTTCCTAAATAATAAATTAAGATACAGACTTGGTTTTATTTCATAAAATTATTAAAATTATTATTTAAATCGGGATATTTACTATGTTACCAAAATAAAAAATCATATTAATTTAAAATCTTAAATAGGTAGTTGCTAGTGCTGCAAAAATTTTGCGTTCAAAGGCAGTCGTTTAATGTATTTTTCTCCTAAATAGTTAAATTAGATTCAGATATTGATGTTATCTAGTCTCCTGATCAAAATAGAGTAAATCGAGCGTCTGCTGTTGAAAATTCATTTTGTCTTATTAAAGTCGGTTAAAATTAAGTCATCATCTTGTTATTGTTTGGCTAATTTTACGTTCATGTGGCGTGGCGACTTGTAATTAGTACTTCTTTTAAGCAATTTAAAACTTCCGAGAAAATAACTGACAAACCATTTCTCACAATAATTAAATATTATGACAATGAGAAAACAATATCGTAAAAGAAATTAACTTTAATAGTGTGTAAACAAAAAAAAAAAAACGGCTAAGTGCGAGTCGGACTCGCGCACGAAGGGTACCGTACCATTGACTAGGTAATATAAATAAATGTATCACGATTCAGCCTGTAATATCCCACTGTTGGGTATGCCCAACTCTTCCCCATGTAGGAGAAGGATCGGAGCTTAATCCACCACGCTGCTCCAATGCGGGTTGGCGGATAAAATAAATGTATAATTATAGAATATATATAATTAAATATATGTATTTTATAAATATCGATTATAAAAAATTGCGTTTTTTGTATGGGAGCCCCCCTTAAATATTTATTTTATTTTATTTTTAGTATATTGTTGTTATAGCGGCAACAAAAATACATAATTTGTGAAAATTTCAAGTGTCTAGCTATCGCCGTTCTTGAGATACAGCCTGGTGACAAACGGACGGACGGACGGACGGACAGCGAAGTCTTAGTAATAGGGTTCCGTTTTTACCCTTTGGGTACGGAACCCTAAAAAAAAGAACAACGTAAACATGAAAAAATCCGTTAAGAATATTCTATTTGTGTTTGTATTTTTAAGCACTTTTGAATCGGCAATATAAA
Source organism: Melitaea athalia (assembly GCA_905220545.2). Taxonomy (NCBI): domain Eukaryota; kingdom Metazoa; phylum Arthropoda; class Insecta; order Lepidoptera; family Nymphalidae; genus Melitaea; species Melitaea athalia. Next base: position 2,439,896 of record HG992180.1, read on the forward strand.
AAATTGACATTACTTACGACGCGTTGGCGCAATGGTTACAGCACTGGTTTGTGGCTGTTGCGCTGGCGGTTGCGGGTTCGATCTCCGCAAATGACAAACATTTGTATTGAACATACAGATGTTTGCCGAGGTCTGGTTGTTTGTGGAGTCCTTGTGGGTCTCCCCACCTTGGGTGTCTTGGAAAGCGCGTTAAGTCGTCGGTCCCGGTTGTTATACATAAAAAATTCTAATCATAGTCAGTCAGTTCAGCCTCCCCAAATTCGCACCAGACATCCCGGATTTCCGCAATAATAAACCTCGGTTAGCCTCGTTCACCATCTGAGGCAACTGGGGATCCGGGACGGTTCGCTCTCAGCCAGGATGTAGAAGGCGGTGTTACTCGACTCGGCTAGGATTGTCCGCCGGTGTCTCAGCCTACAGCCCTAACACCCGGCCGTTTGATCTCCCTGCCATGCCGGGGCGTATTCCTCCACCCGCTTATATTTATATAATATGTAAGTATAAGTAAATTTACTATATTATTTATATAAGTATTTATTATGGTATATGTTTCTATTATAATATATTAAGTGGGTAGAGTCATATCCAGTATAATAATGCTAATTAAAATAAAATATTAATAATTAATATTAATAATTTAATTAATTACACCAAGAATTAAATATGGAGTAAAGACGATATATATTTGAGGGAGCTCATCTGTATAACAAATAATAATGACTTTAAAGATGTTGTGAAAGTACTAGTATTTAAAAAATGCTTAAATTTTACCTAGTTTCGAACACCGGCGACTAATGTACCTATTGCATGTGATTTTACTTTATTGTTTTAAATCATAATCATCATTCATCTCATTTTACGTATAATTTATATTTCTTATGAGAATAAATGTCTTTTAACATAATCTAGAAGCTACCATTTTAAAATAACTTCAATGCTGTTGACTGCAACTAGAACCAGTTACCCTGCGAAATTCTCATAGTATTTATTTTTTGTTTCGTCCCTCTCATGCAGTCTTGTTGTAGCTTGGCGTAGTGGTTAAATAGAGTTGGAAAAATTTTCTAAATAGAAGATTTTTATATGCTTAATTAATATATGGGGTAAAATATAATTATATATAAAGGGTATAATGTATATAGGTACATTACATATATCTTCACTATGTTTTTTCATCTGCACAGAAACATTAAAAAATATTATTTTACTAAAAATCGAATCCAAATACTTAGGGGAGACTGAGGACACTTGATCCCCCCTTTTATTTTTTAGCCCTAAAATTTCGAATTGAAGCAAATTCAAGGGTTTGTTTCAACAAAAGGTTTCCAAAATTATCTAGCTATGTCGTGTATGAATTTAATATGGATAGGTTTGTATTTTTAATCAGAATTCAACTAAACGTAGAAGAATAGATTTGTATCAAGTGTCCCCAAGATGTGGGAGACTTGTTCCCCCCTATTCGGTAGACTTGATCCGCCCGGATCAAATATCCCACACATTGGGATACTTGTGACACTAAATATGATAAAGAGTACCATGTGCATGGGAGACTTGACCTGATGATGAAGATCAAGCTTCCCAAAATATGCGGGATAGAAGGAACACTTTATACATTTATTAATAATTGCAAAATTTGTACGAAATGTAAGTATGTGGAGGCAAAATAAAATACGTAATATAAATGAGATCTTTTTATTTAGGAACATTAAAAATTTATTAACCTTTACATGCAATATTTTTTTTCGGTTTATGCACAGTTGTTATACCCGTTTCATCTAAATTTCATACATCTTGAGGTTCAAATTGGAACCTTGTATACAGGCTTTGCAAATTTTAAAAGAATTTTGAAACAATGTTTATTAAAACTTGTGGTTCTCAAAAGGCTTGTGGCTACTGGTACTCTCAGAGATAAATTAGAATGACGACGTTTGTAACCACGAATCCAATCATAGGATGCGATTTAATTTTTTTGCCAATTTTCTGGCATTTTTTTATTAGTTTTTACTCCAAACTGGAAAGCTGACAGTCGAGTTGCTTTAGGCGTAAGTCCATGATATAATTTGCTAGCTGTCTCCAAATAATTCGATAACTCTAATTCTTCGCTTTAAGTAAATACTTGCGCCTCTTTATAATCCAGTTCATATCTCGGGGACACACTTCTTGTATCTATTGCTTCTCTCTTTTTTCTTACACACCACTTTAAAGTCATTACGGACATATTGTAGGTTTTTGCCACTCCTCGAAATGATTTATCACGATATACCGGGTGAGGAAAAAGTATGGAAACCCCGGAAAATTCGGAAAACCGCACCGGTTAGTCGTAAAAAAGGTCATACCCTAGGTAACTTTCAACGAAAAATCTATTGGTGACCTCTGATTTTACCTTAAACCTCATTTTCGAGATTTTTAAGGTCATACTTTGACCTCTATTTGGCCTTCAGGGGTTACGTAAACCTCGTATCTAAACACGTATCCGGACGTAAAATATTTTGCTCTTTTCGATTCGTGTATAAAATATAGGAGTTCCGATTTAAAAAAATGAAGTCGACCTTGAAATATCCTTGAAAATGAGGTTTAAGGTCAAATTAGAGGTCACCGTTGGATTTCTCATTAAAAGTTACTTAGGGTGTAACCTTTGTTTTACGACTAACCCGTGCGGTGTTCCGAATTTTTAGGGGTTTCCATACTTTTTTCCTCATCCGGTATAACATCATAAACAGCTGCTTTAAGTTGATCTTTATAATAATAATAATAATAATAATAATAATAAAATTAAATGAAAATCTTTACATTACCTTACAAAAAGCCGCCATTTTAAATACATGCCGAATTGTAAGAAAGTTCTTGCAAATTGATGAGAACAAAATTTCACACAACGCATTTTAAATTTTAACACACCACACGCTGCATTTACTTGGTTTTTGACCCGTAAATGCAGACAAACCAGCCAAAGGCTGAGAAAAATTATCAGATAAAAATAATAATAATAACTTTATTTGTTAAACACACTGAGACACACAATATAATTATACATACAACATTTGAGGCAAGCATTACATTTGATGTTTTAAATTTAACACAAAATAATAATAATAAAAAAAAGGAAATAAAATAAATAAATAAATAAACAATAAGATAAGACAGCAGTGCAGTGTGGGCAACAGTGTGTTTCACAAAAAGGTGGGACCTCAGCTATAGTCGGGACTAAAAGCCCCGACACTGATTTTCAGGACGCTGTGTCGCTCTTTTACTTCCTTGTTTGGTTTTGTATACACGTGACTTTTCCAATCTGAAAATAGTAATAAGTGAAAACTTCACAATGAAACATCGATATACTCATTGTTTATATGGGAGACTTGATCCGGGGATCAAGTATACCTCGGCTGAATGTACCATGTCTCCCGAATGACATTTCTTAAGAAAAGAATTTATTATAGACAAACCATTTATGATTTGCCTTTAACTATTTGAATATCTGAAAAACATATAAAATACACAATATCTTATTAATTTATAGAACTCGTACAGTAAAGTATACAAAATAAAAAATACAATTAAAAAACTCACCAATTTTAGTTTCATCCGCACGTAAACAACCAACGGTCGCCATTTGCAAACGCGATACCCTATTGTCATAAGAGTTTTTTTTTTCTAAGTTTGCTGCAATGTCGCCTAATTTTTGCCACCTCAAATTAATCTAACCTGCTTGCTAGTTTTAAAAACTTTGTGTACCTTGTCGCCCATAAGGATCAAGTGTCCTCAGTCTCCCCTACTTAATTTTTATATTAGCGAATTTTATTTTTGAATGAGCTATGTTTAATTGAAATAATGTTAATTAAAGTTTTGTATGTAATTCCAAACAAATAAAAAAAATCAATTTAAATTGTTATTGAAGCTTGTTTACTGTGTAACATTAATACTACATTTGGTAAAAAACGCTTCTAATTTTTTAATCAGAATTAATAGTGCAGTTTTTTCTTTAAAAAAAAAGTAATTAACTATAAATCATCTTGTTTTTTAAAAGTGTTTATTTAAATTGCAAGGTATATAATTATGTATGTATGTTTTTGGTGGAATTTTGCAACTCAATTTTGAAGCATATAATATTTTTACCTGATTATGCTGATATTTTGTATGAACACTTAGTTTGGATGACCATGCACGTTAAGCTATGTGATGTGATTCTAAATCCAACATGGCGTCCGCACCCAAGATGGCGGAGTAGTTATTTTTAATTCACTCGGACTACATTATGAGTATCGACGTTACTCTAAATGCAATATAGTGGACTTGTAAAAATGGCGAACTAATTTTTATATGCTTTCCTATATTATGGGTAGGTATTAAATAAAAGGGATTGCTGACAGTAATTCGAACAATAAAGTGATATTACTTTAAATCCAATATGGCAGACTCTTAAAAATGCCGTACCTACTACGTTTTTTAGGCTTTCCTACATAACAAGTATCAAATAAAAGGATTTGCTAAGAATACCAGACTTAGAAAACTGTCTATAGCGATAACCAAAAGGTTAAAGTTAAGGTTAAAGTTTAAGTTTTTTTTTAAGTTGTAAGTTTAATTAAGTTTTTCTTTTAAAAATTGTTTCATTATTTTAAATAAATTATTATAGTCATCTTAGATACAATTTTATATGTAAGTATAGTAAAAAATTAAAAAAAATATTGAATACTGTGTACCCGCTGTATGGCGGGTTAAGAAATTGTAAAGTTTTAGTATTAATTTGGTCCAATAAAGAATTTATTATTATTATTAAAAAGTCAAAAATTAACTATAGTAAGGAACTTAAAAAAAACAAGTTTTATTTTAAATGCGCTAAAAAGAATAAAATAAACGTTTTACACTGAACGGCCGCCACTCGCAAGAGCCAGTGCTTGTGACAGAGAGTCAGTGGATCAGGGATGTAAGAAGTGAAATAGAAGTAATTATTTTTTTTTATTATGTTACTAAGTCGACAAACAAGCGTACGGCTCCTGATGGTAAATGACTACCGTAGCCTATAGACGCCTGCAACACCAAAAGCGTCGCGAGCGCGTTGCCGACCCTATCTCCAATCCCCCCCAGGAGCTCTGGTCACCTTACTCACCAACAGGAACACTATACTGCTTGAAAACAGTATTATTTAGCTGTGGTATTCTGTAGGGTCGAGGTCCTACCCCAGTCGGGCTGCTCCATATTTTGAGCAGGAAATTTCCTGCTGTACCCTACCTCAGTTAATTTTTTTGTGGTGGTAGCTTATATCCGTGGTCAACATATAGAATACTTTTGATGCCGAAAAATTAAAGAGTTCCAATGGGATAGTTAAAAAACATTAATTACATAAACAGCTTATTATACAACTGATTCACCTACATAATTAAGTATTGATAATGCCGGTATCATCATCACTACATAGATATATAGTATAAAACAAAGTCGCTTCCCGCTGTCTGTCTGTCTGTCCCTGTATATGCTTAGATCTTCAAAACTACCCAACGAATTTTGATGCGATTTTATTTATTAAATAGAGTGATTCCAGAGGAAGGTATATGTATGTATAATACATGCATAATATAGTAGAGGAACACTGATAGTTTTTGCAACCGTGCGAAGCCGGGGCGGGTCGCTAGTCATACAATAAAACAATTTATAGATTAATAAATTAAAAGTAAAAAAACTTTTTTTAAAAAACAAGCTTTTTTTGAATGCGCTACTTAATCATGCATTGTTTGTTCTAAGTTTCAAATATGGATGTCCTATGGGCAACCCACTAGTGGGCGTATATTTGAAGAAATGAGATTAAGTCGTAAGATATTTAAATCAAAATTAAAATGGTGCATTAAAAACCAAGAAAAAATAGAAATGGACATATTAGCTTCATTACATACAAAAAAGAAATTTTCATCATTTTGGAAAGGTACTAGAAAACTAAATAATAGTCCAAGCCTTCCAGTTAGCGTGGATGGTAGGAGTGACTATGCTGGGATAGCGAATATGTTTAAAGAATATTTTAAAGTGATTTCACCTCTTGAATCTCAGCCAAGGGTGAACGATGCTGAGTTTTGTCAATCAGAATCCCCCAATAGGTTCACTTGCAAAGAAATAAGAGATGCAATTAAAGATATGAAGAGAGGTAAATCTCCTGGACATGATGGACTCAGCATCGAGCACCTTCAAAATGCTGGTATACATCTGCCAGGAGTGTTGACAATGTTCTTCAATCTCTGTATAGGACACTCTTACCTACCACAGGAGATGTTGGACACAATAGTTGTACCTATTGTAAAAAACAGGACAGGGGACATAGCAGACAAGGGTAACTACCGGCCTATTTCACTGGCAACTGTGATAGCCAAAGTATTTGACAGCGTGCTCGACTCTCGCCTCGGTGGCTACACACAGTTACACGATTCACAGTTTGGTTTTCGTGCTGGGTTGTCAACTGAGAGTGCCATTTTTGCACTGAAGCACGCTGTCAAATATTATACTGATAGGAGAACACCAGTGTATGCTTGTTTCCTGGACCTGTCTAAGGCCTTAGACCTGGTTTCCTATAATGTCCTGTGGGAAAAGCTTCGGGGAAACGGCGTTCCTGCGTCACTAATAAGTATATTGTCCATCTGGTATGACAAACAGAGAAATTTTGTGAAATGGTCAACTGCATTGTCTGAACCATACAAACTTGAGTGTGGGGTAAGGCAGGGGGGTCTCACTTCCCCGAGGCTTTTTAATATTTATATTAATGAATTACTTGTTAGACTCGGCAGCCCACATGTCGGATGCCATATAGATGATGTATGTGTAAATAACTTAAATTATGCAGATGACATGGTGCTGCTGAGTCCCTCAATATGCGGAATCAGAAAGCTAATTAAAATCTGTGAAGAATATGCTGAGCAGCATGGCCTAAAATATAATCCTAGAAAAAGTAAGTTACTAGTCTTTGTAGGGAAAAATAAAAGTCCAGCATGTGTCCCTCCTGTACAGATTAGTGGTGAAATTTTACAAAAAGTAACTGAATTTATATATCTGGGACACATTGTGACGGAAAGCTTAAAAGATGACAAAGACATCGAAAGAGAACGTAGGGCGTTGGCTGTAAGGGCCAATATGCTGGCCCGAAGGTTTGCTGGTTGTTCAGTACCTATTAAAATAACACTATTTAAAGCTTACTGCCAAACATTTTACACCAGCAGCCTTTGGGCAAGCTGTACCCGAAGCGCGGAACACGTCCTGCGAGTTCAGTACAATAATGCCTTCAGGGCGCTGTTGAGGCTCCCATATTATTGTAGTGCGTCAGGCATGTTTGCAGATGCCCACACTGACGACTATTTCGGGCTAATGCGTAAGAAGGTGGCCTCAATAATACGGAGGGTTAGGGTAAGCACCAACAGCATCCTAAGGTTATTTGCGGAAAGACTGGATGGGCCGACCATGGGGAGGTTTATCAGGTTACATGTTCAAAGTGTGACTGGGTCAATCTCCCTGTGGTAGATATTTATTTATGTTTTGTTTCTTTTTATTTATATTTTGTTTCTATTTTTACTAACATAGTTTAAGAACTATGTACTAGTAATCCTATTGTACTAACCAACTATGAGCCTTTGTAGCTTGACAATAAAAGATTTTTATTTTTATTTTTATTTTATTTTATTTTATTGTCATCCAAATTGAACTTGTATACAAAATTTCAGCTCAATTGGTCGAATATATCTGCTTCAAAATTGAGTTGCAAGATTTCACCCGAAAAAACATAGTTACACATATACATACATACATTGCAAGTAAAATAAAAGCTTGTAAAAAGACGAGATTCCGCTAAAAGTAAAACCTTACAAAAACAGTGTCTAGCATAGCGTATTTCATAATCATATTAAATAAACTAGATGGCGCTGATAGTATTCTATGTCGCGATGGTAAAATATTACAATTCACTTCAATAACCAACGCTTCAAAAAATTAAATAATGTTACCATTCCGACGACGTTCTAAGCCGAGGTGCCATCTCGCTAGGAGACATCCTTAGGACGAGCCTATCCCTCGAGCCCTCTAAAAGGGCTTACATCTTCCTTCTTTTCTTCCTCTCACCGGTGACGCTGTAAAGGCACTGGGGTTTTACAGTAAAGGGACCAACAGTAACAATCATTTCGAAAATAATAATAATAATGTTACCGACTCTAATTCGTAATAAATAAATTAAATGGCGTTGACAGTATTCTACATCGCGATGGTGAAAAAAATCGGCCAAGTGCGAGTCGGACTCGCGCACGAAGGGTTCCGTACCATTGATTAGGTAAACAACAGGAGCCACAGGAGGTACATTGATTTTAATATCGGGCAAAAAGCGGCAAAAAAGGCACTTTTTTGTATGAGCCCCCTAAACATTTTTTCATTTTGATTTTATTATTTATTATTAAGGTAAATATACAATTACGTATTTTGTAAATATTTCAAGTGCCTACCTGTTACCATTAATTTATTGATATCGAGCAAAAATAGGCAATAAAAAATAGCGTTTTTTGTACCTGTTGCCATTATTGATATCAAGCAAGAAAGGACAAAAAAAAATTCGTTTGTTGTATGGGAGCCCCCCTTAAATATTTATTTTATTTTGTTTTTAGTATTTGTTGTTATAGCGGCAACAGAAATACATAATTTGTGAAAATTTCAAGTGTCTAGCTATCGCCGTTCTTGAGATACAGCCTGGTGACAGACGGACGGACGGACGGACGGACGGACAGCGAAGTCTTAGTAATAGGGTTCCGTTTTTACCGTTTGGGTACGGAACCCTAAAAATAGTTGTTGTGTAAGGGTTGTCGTTTGGTCATTCGTTCGTGACAAAAACAAATCTCAAGGGCAGACGCTGTGCGTTGCGGGCGTGGACCTCAGCGTCAGCTGTTTCTCGCAAGGCCAGCTATGTTGCTTTCTCCCGTGTAATTCAGCCAACCTTTTGTCCATGTTTCGAGTTTTCATTTTACGTTGAATGTCGACTATAAAGAAGCATTATAAGGTATTGCGATCTATAAAATTTTAAAATACCACGCGGACGAAGTAGCAGTGCATCAGCTAGTATCATATATATTGTTTTTGTGACGTTATAATGTTAATAGTAAAAGTTTTAAAATAAAAGTTTATTATAGGTACATATACGACACAGCAGTCACAGCACTGGCAGTGTCTAGTGGCGCTAGCGGTCGCGAGTTCGATCCCCCCCACACAACCAACATTTGTATTGGTCATAAAGATGTTTGTCGTGGTCTGGACGTTTGGCTTTATGTATTACTAGCTTCTGTGCGCGTCTTCGTCCCCGTGGATTAGGACCAATTCTGTCATACATGATTTGTGCGAATCTTTAACCGTTTACGCCGCGGAAGCTCTCAAAAGGAAAAAAACCCCGATTTTGAAACATTCTTCATTGGTGCTACGCTCCTATTGGTCTTAGCGTATTGATATATAGCCTATAGCCTTCCTCGATAAATGGGCTATCTAGTACTGAAAGAATTTTTCAAACGGACCAGTAGATCCTGAGATTAGTGCGCTCAAACAAACAAACAAACTCTTCAGCTTTATTATATTAGTATAGATATTCGCCAACCCGCATTAGGCCTCGTTTACGGAGACGCGGAGCGTAGTGCGTAGCGTGTGGCGTGGCGGAACGCACTAAATTCAAACGTAGGGCATTGTATGAGTGCGTTTACGGAGAAGCGATTTTACACGCGTTCATTTTCATACATTTTGCCACACGCGAGAAGCTCCGCCACACGCTACGCACTACGCTCCGCGTCTCCGTAAACGAGGCCTTAGAGCATTGGATTAAGCTCTTATCCTTCTCCAACCTTGAGAAAGAGGCCTATGCCCAGGCTGAAGCGAAGCGAAGCGATATGAATATTATTCAATACGCTTGTATCACATTAAGTCGTTTGTCCGTTTTGCAACTGCATCGAGTTTTGAAGGTTAGCCTGTGGTATAAATATTATGAAATAATCGGATCTTTTACTTTCAAATCAAGTGTGATGAACTTTTGAACGTTATATTTTATTCTTAACTAGCTGCTGTGCCCGCGACTTCGTCCGCGTGCAACTTAACAAAAAAGTTATTGTTCAGTTCGCAGATATATTTAAAAAAAAACTCTAAAATAAAAGTAGTCTAAGTTACACCTTATTACATCAGCTATCTGCCAGTGAAAGTCCCATCAAAATCGGTCCAGCCGTTTCAGAGCTGCATTAGCCGGAACAAACAGACAGACAGACAGACAAAAATTGTAAAAAAAATATTATTTTGGTATAATATGTACCTACCGTGTATAGATCCATATGTATTTAGTAAAAAGGTGTTATTTTAATATTATAAACAGACACACCAATTTTATTTATTTGTATAGATAAAATTATATGGTTCGTACTGAACAAGTCAAATGTTCGGTTTCGGACGATTCTCAAATGACTACAGGTACGAGTCCCAGGAGTATGCCGGTTTCCTGTCTCTACATAAATAATTTATTCTGTTTGCGCATAACTTTTAGACCAAGGCACCACTTCGGCCTGTCGCAGTCCACTGCTGGACATAGGCTTACACAAGCTCGCGCCTAACATTCCAGGTTTCCGTAATGCTCATTAAACTTCCACTGGTAGTGTTACATAGATCATCGGTCCTGCTAGGTGCCAGTTCCATTAAGTCTGAGAAGAAAGGAATGTCCTTAATATATTATTATTATAAGATGTTATTGGTTTTTTTTTTATGTAACTAGGTTGGCAAACAAGCGTACGGCTCACCTGATGGTAAGCGATTAACGTAGCCTAAAGACTTCTGCAACACTAGCAAACGCGTTGGCGACCCTACCCTCTGTCCCCACCAGGAGCTCTGATTACCTTACTCGCCACAGGAACCCAACACTGCTTGTAAACAGTGCTATTTAGCTGTGAGATATTACCCCAGTCGGTGCCCTATTTCAGTTAAATATATTGAAATTCAGTAATAAAAATTTATTTAATATTATTTCTTTATCAAAATAAAGTTCAATAAAATGCAAGCAGTCAGTGGCATAAATGAGTCTAATCAAAACAAAGTGTTAATTTTCTGTTTTTACAACAATAAAAGTAATTTAGATCTACAAACAGATGTGTTGTAATTATGAATTTAAATTGAAAACTATACATCACATAAACAAAAAGAAGGTCACTTTTTATATTAAAATTAACTTTGGATATTTTGTATTACAACATGGACACTGTTGTTTTTAATATGTAACAAATAAAATATTAATTTCAAATTCTATTCGAGGTATAAAGAAAATAATTATTTGGGTATAGGTACATTTTTGAAGTGAAAATTATTTAGGTGCATGAGGGTAAAATTTGAGCGACCGGTAACGCGGCAGCGATACTTGGATGGGTGACCGCCTGGGAACACCGCGTGACGTTGGCTTTTTTTTCAATTAGTTTTTTTCTTGTATTTTTTTATTTTATTTTTCATTATTTTTTTAATTAGCTTTTTTAATTAGTTTGCCAAAGAAGTTTCACTTCTAACATGTGTACTTTGTACTCACGCAATTTCTCTATTATGATTTCTTTATCAAAAAAAAAAAACTTTAGTAAATTATTTATTTTATTGACAATGATTTATAAATATATACACTGGCGACAGAATGTTTCCGGACAAGCTTCTTGTTTACTTTTTAATTGAAATATAATGCATAAAACACGTTAACTTGATCTACAACGAAAATGCTATGTTAGTTTACAACGTGTGTACGATCGTGTCTTCGACTTTCCTCCCTATCTCTGCGCACTGTTTTTGAAAAACAAAATAAAATCGTCATCCGTCACATTTCGTACGCATTTGGCATGCGACGAAGTGAACGTATTTGAATCAGTTTTTTCTATTTGTTATAAAAATTGGATTATTTTTTGCATTTTTTCGATTTCTAGTACTGGTTTTATTATTTTCCTATAACTATATTACTTTTAAAGTAAGTACATTTTTTTGTTTTGTGGCATCACTTCCAGTAACCTTGTAGTCAAAATAATTAATGTTTTTTTAATAATTTATTTAAGAAAATGGAAAGGCACCCTAATATAAGTATAGAACAACGTGCATCTATTGTTGCTCTTCTCAATGAAGGTTTTACTATACGTTATATTGCGAAAAAAATTAAAAATACCACGTTCTACTGTCAGAGATGCCATCACTCGTTTCGAAAAAACTGGTTCAAATCAGGACAGAAAACGCAATGGGAGGCCCCGTGTAACTTCTAAAGCAGAGGATAAGTCTCTAATCATCATGTCTAAAATGAATAGGAAGCTTACAGCACCGGAAATTCAAATGCAGTTCAATAAAAGTCATGATAAACAAATATCAGTAAGTGTAGTAAAGGAACGCTTACAAAAAGCTGGCCTAAATGGCAGAATTTCTACAAAGAAACCACTCTTGCGACGCAGAAATAGAAAAAAAAGACTAGAATAAGCCCTTGCACATAAACATTGGACGGTAGAAAACTGGAAACAGGTTCTGTGGACTGATGAGTCCAAATTCGAAATGTTTGGGAAAAAGCGAAGAATTTATGTTCGTCGCGGAGCTTCAGAAAAAATGCATCCCGATGCTATAACTGCAACTGTTAGACATGGAGGTGGCTCTGTGTTGGTGTGGGGGTGTTTTTCATATGCCGGAGTAGGAGATCTCTACAGAATTATAGGAACCTCGGACTGAAAATGGTTACCATTACATATTAAAATTGCATGCTAACCCTTCTGGGATGCGCCTAATTGGCCGCGGGTATGTGTTTCAGCAAGATAATGACCCAAAGCACACATCTAAGCTTTGTCTCAACTATTTAAAAAATAAAGAAGATAGTGGTGAGTTAGAAATAATGAAATGGCCCCCACAATCTCCGGATCTAAATCCAATAGAATTATTGTGGGATAAACTGGAAAGCTAGAAAATTGAATCCCATTTCTTCGGATGATCTTTGGAAGGCTCTTCAAACATCTTGGAATAATATTCCAAAAAGTGTGTTAAAAAAACTTATAAAAAGAATGCCCCGTGTAGTTAAAAAATTAGTGGCGGTCAGAGGTGGTTTCATTGATGAAAAAAATTTTTAGCAGTATAAAATGAAAGAGATAAAAAAATGTTGATGGTTTTAATTGTAGAATGTTGCCTTTTAATATTTTTAAAATAAAACTTGTTTTAACTTAATTTTTTTTATTCTTAAAATAATTGTTTTCATAAATTTTCATCATGTCCGGAAACTTTCTGTCGGCAGTGTATATCTAATAATTATCGAGTACTATAATAATAATAGCAAATTTATTGCAACTATAATAATTATATAAGACTATAATAATAATAGCAAACTTATTGCAGTTTGCTATTATTATTAGGTATAGTACCCGATAATAATAATACAGTCATCACGTAGACTATACATTAGACACTGTTTAGTCGTCATACATGACTATACCTAAGAATCTTACGCTTTTATTTAACGTTACGGACGTTTTTTGCCGGTTAGGGTACCCCCTCCGCAACGCCCCATAAGGAACTTCGTTCCAAAAACTAATTTAAACATAACAAACAATTTTTATATCTATGAAGTAACTATCGTATCTATGAAAATATTTATAAAATCTATACTAATACTAGCTGACCTGGCGAACTTCGTACCGCCTTTTTTTTAAATATAATAATTACATATACCAAAATAAAATATAGCCTATCTTTCAAGTTGGATCAAACTGTACACGGTGTGCAAATTTGATTAAAATCGGTTAAGTGGTTTAGGACAGTGTTCCGCAAAATTTTTGTGTTCATGGTACACCTAGGAATAGGAACATATTTTGGAGGTAAGTACACCACAAATGAAAAATCATTTTTTAAGTATCATTAACCAACATTTATTTATTAATCATTGAAACAATATTTATTATTAATCAATAAACGTAAACTTCATTTTTCCGAGGCACACCAATAAACGACCACGGCACACCAGTGTGCCGCGGTCCACCCTTTGCGGAACACTGGTTTAGGAGTCCATTGAGGACAAACATTGTGACACGAGAATTATATGTATGTCGGTACCTAAGATATTGTTGATGTTCACCTACCCTCACTTATTCTATTATTTGAGTATTTCCTTTGTGCATAAAAGACCGATGCAACCGCAGCTAAGGCAGTCTTGGCTCTGGCGTGGCGCGGTGCACTTGTGTATCCTGCTAGTAGCTTAACCTCGACTCTTCTAATAGTTAGTTTGTGTACACGAATTAATTGTTACTGATTGGGCAACTCGACCGGTGGTGGTGAGTGCCAATGCGCATTATAAGGCGGCGCCGCCGTAAACCAACACTCGGGTCACAAGTCCCGGGCACTGCGTCGATTTGTCTCTCTGCCACGCGATAGACTGTACCCGCTCGGTGAGTCCATTGAATACTAAGTAGTGTAACTATCTTGTGTTAAATTACAGTGTTAATTAACTAGTTCGGCCATCCGTCCTCTCCTACCTACTTCTGATCGCACCGACATCAGAAGTGGGATACTGTTCTCGTGCCCACTAAGAGTGTTACTAGTGAGTAATTTATTTCGCGATGCCACGAGAATCGCGTTCGCGTAGTTCCTTAGAATTATCGTGCAATCAAAGCACAAGTCGAGTCGTCATCATTTGAGCCGGTTTAATAGTAGTAATAACTTTTACAAGTTCAAAGTTAAAATATTAAATGATGCGAGCGTAGAAGTTTTTGTGGTTACCCACTTGTGTGTGATAAAGTGTTAATATCGTCTTAGCTTGAGTATTTCCGATTACCCTCTGTAACGGATATTTTTGTCTTTACTTCTACAATCTTACACGATATTTTAACTAATATTATTTGTCGAAGTACCGAAAGAGCGTAAAATTAAAGACGCCATCTTCCGAATAGTTAATATTAATTTTCTGATTAGTCAGTCACCATTTTTATCATCTATTGATGGGATTATTGTAATTTGTAATTGTATGAGCAGCTATTATTTAATTACGTAGTTTCAATTACCTGGCGTATAAGTGATTACTGTGATAATAATTGAAATGATTGTTTTATTGAGGGTTTTAGTCTTTTTCTACCTTTGATTGATTTCTTTAAACTGTTTAAGTTGTTTTAGTTGTTCTGTTTAAAAACGTTTAAATTGCAGAGAGTTAATTGATAACACATTGGTACAATCGTAAACCTATTACAACAATAGTTGTAGGTAGGTAACCTCAGATTAATAATTTTGTTTATGAGTAGGTAACTATTAAAAATTCTTAATGTACTCTGTAATTACGTAGCTAGTTTGTTAGATAAATAAGTAGACAGGTATGTGATTTTCTAAGTTGATTTAGACTTTAATAACAAAGCGTTTTAAAGTTAAATGACACTAACGCGTGAGTAGTTACATTTAAGGCAGTCGTTGTAGGTAACTGTTAAGTCTTTTAAGGGTATGTTTCCATCTATGCTAAAAATTATTGAGTAACTTTGGGAAGCAAGGGCTGTAAATGGAACTATATGATTTTGATAATTCCTTCATAGAGACAGCTAGGCTTTTTAATATCCTATCGGTGATTTTGTTTTGTTACAAAAAGAGGAGCGTAATCAAACGAAACTTGATCCGAAATATCGAGGCCCTTTTCGCGCAATAGAAGTTCTCGTAGGTAATCGGTATACCCTTAAAGCTTAAATTGTCAACGTGCCTACAAATTTGCTCACGAAAGGTTAAGAGAAATGCCAGCACGTCATGTACCAGACGATATTGATGTAATTTATGATCTTGTTGATAATGATGATGTTCAAGTTTAAGTAGAGGGAGAGACTCGAGTGAACGACTCTATCGACCGTAATGTGTTCAAACGTACCAGTGTAGTTATTTAGTAGTCGTAGCCCTGTAGAAGGTGTCTCTTGGGGCAACCCAAGAGTTCATGGGTGCGCGGTGTGCGTTTAACTCTGGCGGAGGTCGTGGTGTTTGATACCGTAGCGTGTAATCACAAGAGGTGACTGACACGGGTGATCCATTCGATGGATATGCGTACTGAGATGTATGTGACTGACACATGTACTGTGATTACTGAATTACTCTTCGCCTAGAGAGCCGTGGTGTTAGAAGTCTTTACTCGAGGTTTTTGCAAGCTTGGTTGTAACTTGTTGTAGAAGTAGACATACGTCTAAAGTTTTGGTTGTAATGACGTCGATGGTACATGGCTGTGGTATTTGTGTGAAGTAATTAGTTATAATTGGTTTGATGATAATTATGATTCAAATACTATGACTGCCAACTGATACAATGACTGCTAACTGGTACTATGTCTGCCAACTCTAATACTGACTTTGTACAATCTGAATCTTTCAACATTATGATGCGGGCTGGTGTTCACAGAGCTGTCGACAGTACTTTACAGATGAATAGTTAAAAAAAAAGGAGATATATGGTAAAAAAAAGAGATGTGGTAAAAAGAGAAATGTGAAAAAAAAATGAAAAAAAAGCATTAAAAAAGTGATGAAATGTAAAAAAAAGCGTTAAAAAAGAGATGAAAAAAAGCATTAAAAAAGCGTTAAAAAAAGAGATGAAAAAAAAGCATTAAAAAAGCATTAAAAAAAAGCATTAAAAAGCATTAAAAAAGCATTAAAAAAAAGCATTAAAAAGCATTAAAAAAAAGCATAAAAAAAAGAATGACGATATGTCATGATGATGACGATAAGTGATAATGATAACCATATTTAAAAAAAAATGACTGCTGTGACTGTGACTTACTGTCGAACCAAAACCAATTGTTTCTGGTCGGAAGGTTCAGTGTGGACCGGACCAGATGTTAAGTTGTTGGATAGATTTTTGTCAGGATAGTCGAGCGATATTGTGTTGTTTGATACCTAAGATTTTAATAGATAGCGCGCGAGGACGCACGCGCGTCAGAATGGCCGTGTCGGTACCTAAGATATTGTTGATGTTCACCTACCCTCACTTATTCTATTATTTGAGTCTTTCCTTTGTGCATAAAAGACCGATGCAACCGCAGCTAAGACAGTCTTGGCTCTGGCGTGGCGCGGTGCACTTGTGTATCCTGCTAGTAGCTTAACCTCGACTCTTCTAATAGTTAGTTTGTGTACACGAATTAATTGTTACTGATTGGGCAACTCGACCGGTGGTGGTGAGTGCCAATGCGCATTATAAGGCGGCGCCGCCGTAAACCAACACTCGGGTCACAAGTCCCGGGCACTGCGTCGAGTTGTCTCTCTGCCACGCGATAGACGGTACCCGCTCGGTGAGTCCATTGAATACTAAGTAGTGTAACTATCTTGTGTTAAATTACAGTGTTAATTAACTAGTTCGGCCATCCGTCCTCTCCTACCTACTTCTGATCGCGCCGACATGTACATATTAAGATTAAGATAATAAAGCTGAAGAGTTTGTTTGTTTGTTGTTTGTTTGTTTGTTTGTTTGTTTGTTTGTTTGTTTGTTTGTTTGTTTGTTTGTTTGAACGCGCTAATCTCACGATCTACTGGTCCGATTTGAAAAATTATTTCAGCGTTAGACAGCCCATTTATCGAGGAAGGCTATAGGCTATAATATATCATCAGGCTAAGACCAACAGGAGCGGAGTCCACGTCGACGAAGTCGCGCGCAGAAGCTAGTACATTAGGTATAAGCCGTATAAGCAATATAAAATTTCTGACGTATTAAAATCAACCTTAAAAAAATTCGGCCGGAAGATTATAACATATAAAATATGATGGTACTAAATAATTTTTTTACAAAGCCGACTCACACTTCCTTATTATTGGAAAAATCCCTACCTACGCTAATAGCTGTCAGCCCTATATATGGCCAGGATTACTATAAACGTAGTTACTCGGCTCATTTATAAACATACACATTATATAATGTTTGTGTATAGTACAATAATAAACATTCACGTAACGTGAATAAGTAAATACAAATATAATACATAATAAAATATATTTGTACCTGATTAAATAATATAGTAAGATGCGTTGGAAGAATATTTTATCTATTCCTAAATACATCGAGTTTATCTTGAAACTCGAAATCGGCTGTATGAATTCTTCTTTTTATAAGTTTTCTAATACTTTGAGGAAGGAATGATGTACTTATGATTAAAAAAAATTCTTAGAAAATTAGAAAGGTTCAGAAAATGTAGATTCCTTAAAGTTTACGCGTTTGACAGTTTTTGATATGTCAATCAAGCAATCAATCAAATCAATCAAATCAGCCTATTGCAGTCCACTGCTGGACATAGGCCTCCCCAAGCTCGCGCCAGACATCCCGGTTTTCCGCAATCCTCATCCAGCCTACACCGGCAATCTTACGTAGATCGTCGGTCCAGCGGGCCGGAGGGCGCCCTACACTGCGTTTGCCAATACGCGGTCTCCACTCCAGGACACGTCTGCTCCAACGGCCATCGGTCCTGCGACAAAGATGACCAGCCCACTGCCACTTCAACTTGCTGATTCTGATTTTATATGTAAAAATATCTAAATGTATCTATTATGACATTTCATGTTATGGCAATAGAAGAACCAGATATAATAAAAAAAAATCATTATACGATAATTTTGTTAGTCATATTTACTTGTACCTACTAGATAAAACAGCTTTTCTGGGTGTGCAAAAGTATAGGACTCGACCGCCGCGGTTCACACATAATTGCTCAAGATTTTATGACATTTTCTTTCTGATTGGTTTCAGAAAACGTCTTTTAATAGAAAATTGTTTATAATATTCGTTTATTTTGCCACAATGCCGAAACACACGAACATCCAATTCCTTGAAATCGTGCGAAAAACTTCGAACCGTCTCTTCTTTCAGCTCTTTCTTAAATCTGTGATCTGGATATGCACAATTATAAAAAGGAAAAGCTTAATACATAGATCCGCGAAAAACTACAGCCAACATTGCGCGAATTGCGAAGTAAAATTTAACGTAGGTCGCAACCTACCCTAGGTTGCGACTTGCGACGTCCGAGGGCTGTGGGATTGGTTTGAAGAAGCTTTAAATAAGCAAAAAAAAAAAAAAAAAATAAGAAGAAGGCTTACTTTAATCGAAAGCTAATACATACCTGTCATGTAGTCTTGTTTAAATTAGATCGAGATCTAATTAAAACTTTTTGAGTAATCTTTAATAGCGCGTATTTACTTGACTCTTTTTTCTTCTTATTACGTTGAATTACTTGTCGATGGAATTGAAGTCGGTTTTTTTTCGTTTGCGAGCAAACACAATTATAAATTTTACTATGTCTAAATAACTAAAAATATACGAGTAACGAGCTACTCGTACCTACTTCCGTATAACCGTCGAATATTATTTTTCTTATTCGCCATCTGTTGAGTTACTTACGTACTACGTCGTAAAAGTTTCAGCTAGTATTAAAAGTACCTACTTTTGAAACAGAAATATTAATAAATTGGTTGTTATTTAAATCTAGCTTTTGAAATTTAATGTTGCATTTAAATGTTAATTTGATTTTAATAAAATTTGTATATTATATAATGTATATTTTAAGATTTAATAAATTTTATTAGAACAGCGCCATCTCTCCAAATGTTTTTGAACTTTTTACTGGGAACAATAGGTACCGGACGAATTAAATTGTTTATTTGAAAGTGTTTCAGTGTATACCGGTAGATGACGCAGCAATATAAAAAGAGAATAAAAATTGAAATAATTTTTAACTGTCTTAAAAAAAGGTTCTCAATTCGACTGTATTATTTTTATAGCTCGGGAGGCAGCGCTATAGTTGAGCAAGTCATTTTATACCGGCTGAAAATCATAAAAATAATAGTTTTCCCCTAACACATAACAGCTCTGAACGTCAGCTGCTCTGATAGCGGTGGAGCTAAAGGAGACAGCATGAGAAAGTAATTGGAAAAAAATCTGCTCCAATGAATTTTATACCGAGCGAAAATGTGTTATATTATTGTTTCAATCACACACTTTAAAAAAATAGTCGTCAGCTGTATTGATGAAGGTGGGTTATATGTCAGTCACGTGCATGAACATCATTGAAAATTTGACAAAAAAAGTAATTTTATACCTTATGAAATTTGTAGATCTAAAATTTTATACTTTTAAAATAATAAAGAAAACCGTCAGCCGTATTTTTGATGGGGGAAAGACCGTCAGTCAGCGTGATAAACATTTTGCGCGCTCAATGCATTTGAGCGTTGCATAGTCTCTTTGGAAAATAAACTGATGATCTTTAGACCCACAAACATTTTTTTTTTAATTCAAATTATCTTATACTTTGAATTCAATAAGTATAATATCAATTTAGTATAAAAAACACCACATTTTATTTATTCATTTTGTTCCGGTTTCAAATTATATGTATATACAGAAATATATATTTCACGATCACGATCACGATTCAGCCTGTAATATCCCACTCTTGGGCATAGGTCTCTTCCCCATGTAGGAGAAGGATTGGAGCTTAATCCACCACGCTGCTCCAATGCGGGTTGGCGGATATATTACCTACTATGAGTAACGATCGCTATCAGGTGTACATGATAACAACCGGGACCGACGGCTTAACGTGCTCTCCGTGGCACGGTGTTGAGACCCACAAGGACTGCACAAACACCCAGACCACGGCAAACATCTGTATGGCCAATACAAATGTTGTCGTGTGCGGGGATCGAAAACACAACCGCCCGCGCAACAGCCAATCGCAATCCAGTGCTGTGACCGCTGCGCCAACGCGGTGTCACAATATATAGGTATATTTATTAGAAACAAAATACTAATTATTTAAAAAAAATTTTGTTAATGAACATAAATAAGAAAAAAAAAGCTCAGTTTTGTATTGATACATAAATTATTATTTTACTTCTTTATATACATCTTCTTCTGTGTCTGTGTGATATCCATCACTTTCCTTACAACTATCATCGAACCATTTCAAAGTGTATTCATTATTTTCTTCCTTCCATCCGTAGTATAACGGTGATAATACTGATGAAACTGACTGATGAGCATGACTCGAAAGATGCGCTATACGGGACGTACGTAATACAAACAAATTTCCCTTTTTTGAGTCATTACATAAAAAAATACTAAAATGTGATATATGCGATCGAAGTGTTTGTTACATATTTAATAAAATATATACATATATGTAGAATATGTAATTATGCTCATAAGTGAACTGTAATGTTCTTGAGAGAAATAAAGTTCTTTAAACCTACATGCTGATTGCTAGTATAATTCAGATTGACGTGCAAGGAATATTGCACAGTCAAGTGTACTTTTAAGTGTGAATTTGTCTTTTGGACTTCATTTTATATGTTCTGATGAATGTCTCTACTCGTGCTTTATTCACTTTATCTATTGCTTTCAGACCATACATTCTGCATACAAATTCTTCGATCTTTTTTAGAAGTTGATGTATATTATAATCGTTTATATTTGCTATATCTGTAAATGTTCATATTAATGATTCTGACTGTCTTAAAATTTCGAACGGTTTTTTCCTCTCCTACAAAAAGCGGGATTAAAGTCGTATCCTGTGAATGCATGAGATCCTGGCAACGATGCGCACAAGCTAGGTCCTAATACTTCGTACAGTTGAGTAACATCGATATAACGTTGTGCATTTCCAGTTCCGAATAATAAATAAATTTTAAGATTGCTCTGAATATGACTCATATTTTCCAATAGAATCATTAAAATATCTGTATCAGAACATCTACTACATCTACCTAGTAGGTACTACGTTTGTTCTTTGCTTCTTCATGCGTTGTATAATTTAAATTGTGCTCTACGCTTCTTTCTATTTTTTCATTATTTTATAATTCTACCAGAAGGCTAGAAAAATAGCTTTTAGGCAAGGTATGTTAGAGTAGTGAGACCTTTACTGCTTGAAATTCCTTGATGCTACAGTACATATTAATATAATATGAAACCGATACAAAATTAATAAATAAAATGTGGTGTTTTTTATACTAAATTGATATTATACTTATTGAATTCAAAGTATAAGATAATTTGAATGTAAAAAAAATGTTTATGGGTGTAAAGATCATCAGTTTATTTTCCAAAGATACTATGCAACGCTCAAATGCATTGAGCGCGCAAAATGTTTATCACCCTGACTGACGGTCTTTCCCCCACCAAAAATACGGCTGACGGTTTTATTTATTATTTTAAAAGTATAAAAATTTAGATCTACAAATTTCATAAGGTATAAAATTACTTTTTTTGTCAAATTTTCAATGATGTTCATGCACGTGACTGACATATAACCCACCTTCATCAATACAGCTGACGACTATTTTTTTAAAGTATGTGATTGAAACAATAATATAACACATTTTCGCTCGGTATAAAATTCATTGGAGCAGATTTTTTTCCAATTACTTTCTCATGCTGTCTCCTTTAGCTCCACCGTTAGTGCGACAACTGACGCTCACTTTACCGATTTCTGACCATTAAACAACTATTTGAATTACAATTTATTCGGTATAAAATTCCTAAAAAAATTGCTACGCTACCTCCCGTAGTATTAATTTTTTTTATGTATGTTACCTCAGAACTTTTGAATAGGTGGACCGATTTCGATGATTTTTGTTTTAATCGAAAGGTAGTGCCTGTCATTTGGTCCCATAATCCCATTTAAAGAGCTAGCAAGTACTTTTCGAGTTATATCTAATAATGCGTTTTTACTTGACAATTTTTTAGTCGACCTACGTTGTATTATACCGCATAACTTTTTACTGGGTTTACCGATTTTGATGATTTTTAATTTAATCGAAAGCTGAAAATCGAGATCTGATTACAACTTTTTGAGTAATCTTTGATAACGCGTATTTACTTGACTATTTCTTCGTCTTCCTACGTTGTGCTACTTGTCGATGTAATTGAAGTCGGTTTCTTTTCGTTTGCGAGCAAACACAATTATTTATCTGTGTTACCTCATAACTTTTTACCAGGACTTTTAAGTTATCACAAACATATGCGTAAGTATTTTATTAACTACGATGATAATATTCTTGTTTTATTACTTGTCGATGTAAAATGAACTAATAATAATTGTATTTGCTCACAAACGAAAAAAAAACCGACTTCAATTAGGTACATCGACAAGTAATACAACATAGGTACTTACACGAAAAATAGTCAAGTAAATACGCTTTATCAAAGAATAGTCACCAGATCTTATCAGAGATTATGATTATAATCAGGAACAATACTTTTATCTGTTCTCCGAGAAACATCAGATCATCAAGGATAAGCACCCAGTACCTATAAACGGGAATTTAAGCTCCGACCGCTATTGGAATTTTTATATCCCATACACCTATAGCATTACATACATTAGAATGGCTAGAAACAAAATAATAAACACCAAACAAAAATTCAAACTTTTTAAGACATTGTCTTAATCTAAATCTCAAGTAAGTTTTAAATACGAATACAATTCAACATAAACCCAATTTCGTTTATTCTAGAGTGAACAAATTTGTTACAATAGAAATCCTCAGAGAATTCATTAAGATTTACATTGAGTTAAATCTTCAAGTTGGTGACATTAGGAATATTTTAACTGCCTTGAATATGTTCTTCTTCTTGCTTTGTTACTTGTAATTACTCTCGTTTAAGCATTTATCCTAGTGAGTCTCTTCAGGGAGCATGTTAAGCGGTCCCGTCTGTAATGATAAACAATTGATAGCGATCGTTCATCATAGTAGGGAAAATATCCTCCAACTCGCAGTGGAGCAGCATGGTGGATTAAGCTCCGACCCTTCTCCTACACGGAGAAAGAGACCTATGCCCAGCAGTGGGATGTAAGAGGCTGAATCAATCAATCATCAAAAAGTATTCATTAGCCAAGATGGTACAGTGAATGCACACTAATTGGGCCTTTTGTAAATTGTAAGCGATTACCGTAGCTCATATACGCTTGCAACACCAGAGGCAGGTATCACAAGCGCGTTGCCGACCCTACACCCAATTCCCACCAGGAGCTCTGGTCACCTTACTCACCACAGAAACCAACGCTGCTTGAATGAAGTATTATATTTATGTCGAGGTACTTCCTCAGTCGGGCTGCTCCATATTTTGAGCAGGATATTTCTTGCTGTTCCCTACCTCAGTTAGCTTTTGAGGCTGTTACTAAAATTCAGATGGTATCAATATTTATTATGTAAACATGTTTTTTGGACTTAGATACGGAGGTAAATATCACACACCCACATCGTGAGATTTATGTATGTGTTTTCGAGGACCCCCACATAAGACCCGGATCCAACTGGGATCGATAAGTCTAACACGTTTATATTGCACCGGCGATATTCGGGTCAAGATTCAATTATATTGTTCACAGGAATATAATAATAATATTCCTTATTTTACACCAAAACATAAACAACTAGAGTAGTAACTAAAAAAAAAGATGTACAAAGGCGATCTTATCGCGGAAGAGCGATTTTTTCCAGTAAACCTTTGGGCACAGATAATATAGTAGCGACAGATTGGAAGTGTACAATATGAAGATTCTAAGGATGGATAATAATAGTGTTTAATAGATTCAATAATACATACGCATATGTATGAATACACACAATTAATATCCATACATAAATAGACCCAATAGTATGATATCTATATAATTATATAAAAGAGATTTCCACCCATATATTGACTCATCGCGATATCTCTGGAACCATAAGGCGTAGAGACTTGAAATTTAGTAGGAATATTCCTTTCGCCGAGTAGAGGTCAGCTAAGAACGGATTTTACGAAATTCCACCAAAAGAGGGGGTTGCAAAACAATGTTTGCGGGGTCAGCTAGTAAGTGTATAAATGTAAAATTTATACTGATATAAAATAGATATATATGACAATTACTATATGTTAAGCAACATATACTTAATGCTTCTTTAGACGTTGCTTAAAACGGGCTGAGGAAGGAGAACGTCTTATTGGAAGTTTCAGAGAATTCCAAAGGCGGACAGCTTTAGCGTGAAGGAATATAATTAAGGCGAGGTGATTGATGTATTCCTGCAAAACACGTTTCTATGAATTCAGTTTTGAAATAGTAAACAGTGAAATTTTTATCTAATAAATTTAATTGATATTGTTGAGGGTATATTCTAGTTCAGGCTTTTGTCGGAAACATGATTTGATAAATTTGGCTCGATAGAATAAATTCACAAAGTTACCTCTTTTCGGGTCATTTTATTTACTATGATTGGGTTTTATTCTTAAAATAACTGATTTGATATTATAAATAAATTACCAAAATAAAGTTCATATATAACTGGAATAATTTGATCAAGTGTTTTTTTTTTTTAATTCCATAATTTTTTTTTAATCGATTATTCAAGTGATTTTCGACCGCTTTTTTGCTCTAGCGGCACTGTGCAGTGTCCTGTCGGACGTCATAGACGCTGGACGTGTGAAAAATTTTTCGATTTTTCCCGCGCAACATTTCGTATTCCGTATTTTTTAAATATTAGTATGCATTCAATATTCGTACCTACTGAAATTTGAATTCGCTATTTATAAATTTAAATTAATATATTTTGTTGCTGTTTTTGTAAAAAATACCTATTTATCTACATAAAATAAAATTGGAGTGTCTGTTTGTAATATTACGGTTTTTAACTAAATTCATATTATGTAGGTATGTATAATATACATACATTGTATATATACCAAAATAACATTTTTGAAGTGAAACTTCTTTAGGCGCATGAGGGGTAAAATTTGGTAGGTGGCGCTGCTATCGGTATGTAACTCCGAAACTACTGAACCAATTTGTATCAAAATTTGTAAGCATCTGTAATTTGGTCCAACTTGGGAGATAGGGTACTTTTTTCTCAATTAGACCCGGTAGGTGGCGCTGCTATAGGTATGTAACTCCGAAACTACTGAACCAATTTGTATCAAATTTTGTAAGCTTCTGTAATTTGGTCTAACTTGAGAGATAGGGTAGTTTTTATCTCAATTGGACCCGGTAGGTGGCGCTGCTATCGCTATGTAACTCCGAAAGTACTGAACCAATTTTTATCACATTTCATAAGCATCTGTAATTTGGTCCAACTCGAGAGATAGGGAATTTTTTATCTCAATTTGACCCGATAGGTAGCGCTGCTATCGGTATGTAAGCAATCAAATTTGGTAGCTGTTTTCCGGGCAGGACAACGTCTGCCGGGTCCGCTAGTTTAATATAATTATTTTGTTGCTGTTTAAGGCTTCGTCGTTTGACAAAAGTAGGCATTTAACGTCTACCCCGTCCCCCTTGGACACACGTCGCGCGAACTCGATGCTTGTGAACTCGGTTCGTGACCTCAAAGCATCAGTGGCTGTAAAGCGAACTAATTTGATTTGACTTTAAAATAGAAATGCATTTATTATGATCATTTTTTAAAGTAGTGATAAATATGTAATACTTTCGTAAATAAATGAAATAAGTAAACGATTTCAGGGTTATTTATTATAGACTGTTGGACATAAATAGAATAAGCTATATAAAATAAAACAAATTACATATTAAATCTATACAAATAAATAAAATTGAAGTGTCTGTTTGTAATATTGTAATACCCGCTTTTAACTAAATTACATATATACATAGTGCAAATACCAAAATAACATTTTTTTATAATTTGTTTGTCTGTCTGTTCCGGCTAATCTCTGAAACGGCTGGATCGTTTTTGACATGACTTTCATTAGCAGATAGCTGCTGATGTAATAAGGAGTAACGTAGGCTACTTTTATTTTAGATTTTTTATTAATATTTTATAACTGCGAACTGAACAATAATTATTTTGTTAAACTCCACGCGGACGAAGTCGCGGGCACAGGTAGTTTAAAATAATTATTATTCAATAAAATGTATCTCAATAAAGTAGCTTCATATTTTATCAATAATCTAATTCTTATTTTAATATTAATTAAATATGTATAATATATTATAACAAAGAAAAAAAAACGGCAACGTCACGCGGTGTTCCCAAGTGGTCACCCATCCAAGAACTGACAGTCGTGACGCTGCCGCGTTTCCGGTCGATCAAATTTTACCCCTCATGCACCTTAAGAAGTTTCACTTCAAAAAACTAGTTGAAAAAAAAGCGGTCACCCATCCAAGTACTGACCGTCGTGACGCTGCCGCGTTTCCGGTCGATTAAATTTTATCTTTACTAACATATCTCACTCTCAACTTCCGTTCGGCTCAACCGATCACACTTTTCGTAACGCTCTCGTAACGCACCTGCTTACTCCCCAAGTTAAGCGCGCCTATAGAAGTTTCACTTCAAAAAAAACTAGTTGAAAAAAAGCGGTCACCCATCCAAGAACTGACCGTCGTGACGCTGCCGCGTTTCCGGTCGATCAAATTTTATCTTAACTAAAATATCTCCCTCTCAACTTCCGTTCGCCTCGACCGATCACACTTTTCGTAACGCCCTCGTCGCACCTGCTTACTACCAAAGTTTTAAGCGCGTCTAAAGAAGTTTCACTTCAAAAAAACTAGTTGAAAAAAAGCGGTCACCCATCCAAGTACTGACCGTCGTGACGCTGCCGCGTTTCCGGTCGATTAAATTTTATCTTTACTAACATATCTCACTCTTAACTTCCGTTCGGCTCAACCGATCACACTTTTCGTAACGCTCTCGTAACGCACCTGCTTACTCCCCGAGTTAAGCGCGCCTATAAAAGTTTCACTTCAAAAAAACTAGTTGAAAAAAAAGCGGTCACCCATCCAAGAACTGACCGTCGTGACGCTGCCGCGTTTCCGGTCGATCAAATTTTATCTTAACTAAAATATCTCCCTCTCAACTTCCGTTCGCCTCGACCGATCACACTTTTCGTAACGCCCTCGTCGCACCTGCTTACTACCAAAGTTTTAAGCGCGTCTAAAAAAGTTTCACTTCAAAAATACTAGTTGAAAAAAAAGCGGTCACCCATCCAAGTACTGACGCTACAATGAGCGTAACGCTACAAATAGCGTAACGATACAATAGCGTAACGCTACAATGAGCGCAACGATACAAATAGCGTAACGCTACAATGAGCGTAACGCTACAAATAGCGTAACGCTACAACAAATAGCGTAATGATACAATGATCGTAACGCTACAATGAGCGTAATGCTACAATGAGCGTAACGCTACAATGAGCGTAACGCTACAATGAGCGTAACGCTACAATGAGCGTAACGCTACAATTAGCGTAACGCTACAATTAGCGTAACGATACAATGAGTGTAACGATACAAATAGTGTAACGCTACAATGAGCGTAACGCTACAATGAGCGTAACGCTACAATGAGCGTAACGATACAATGAGCGTAACGCTACAAATAGCGTAATGCTACAATGATCGTAAAGCAACAATGATCGTAACGCTACAATGAGCGTAATGCTACAATGAGCGTAACGCTACAATTAGCGTAACGATACAATGAGCGTAACGATACAAATAGCGTAACGCTACAATGAGTGTAACGCTACAAATAGCGTAACGCTACATATATCGTAACGCTACAATGAGCGTAACGATACAATGAGCGTAACGATACAAATAGCGTAACGCTACAATGAGCGTAACGCTACATAGAGCGTAACGCTACAAATATCGTAACGCTACAATGAGCGTAACGCTACAATGAGCGTAACGATACAATGAGCGTAACGATACAAATAGCGTAACGCTACAATGAGCGTAACGCTACAATGAGCGTAACGCTACAATGAGCGTAACGCTACATAGAGCGTAACGCTACAATGTGTCATCCTTTTTCATGCAAGTCGCTGCGCGGCGCGCCCTTCCCTGTCGTTTTTCCGTTGCATCCGGTTTGAAATCACAACGATTCTAAAGAAGTTTCACTTCAAAAATCTAATTGAAAAAAAAGAGGTCACCCATCCAAGTACTCGTCGTGACACTGACGCGTTACCGGTCGCTCAAATTTTACCCCTCATGCGCCTAAAGAAGTTTCACTTCAAAAATGTTAATTTGGTGTAATATGTACCGTGTATATATACATACATATGAATTTAGTTAAAAGCCGTAATATTACAAACAGACACTCCATTTTTATTAATTTTTATATAGATAAATAGTGTTTACAAAAACTTAAACAGCAACAAAATAATTATATTAAACTAGCGGACCCGGCAGACGTTGTCCTGCCCGGAAAACAGCTACCAAATTTTATTGCTTACATACCGATAGCAGCGCCACCTATCGGGTCAAATTGAGATAAAAAATTCCCTCTCTCGAGTTGGACCAAATTACAGATGCTTACGAAATGTGATAAAAATTGGTTCAGTACTTTCGGAGTTACATACCGATAGCAGCGCCACCTACCGGGTCCAATTGAGATAAAAACTACTCTATCTCTCAAGTTGGACCAAATTACAGACGCTTACAAAATTTGATACAAATTGGTTCAGTAGTTTCGGAGCTACATACCTATAGCAGCGCCACCTACCGGATCTAATTGAGAAAAAAGTACCCTATCTCCCAAGTTGGACCAAATTACAGATGCTTACAAAATTTGATACAAATTGGTTCAGTAGTTTCGGAGTTACATACCGATAGCAGCGCCACCTACCGGGTCCAATTGAGATAAAAACTACCCTATCTCTCAAGTTGGACCAAACTACAGAAGCTTACAAAATTTGATACAAATTGGTTCAGTAGTTTGGAGTTAGATACCTATAGCAGCGCCACCTACCGGGTACAATTGAGATAAAAAGTATGCTATGCCCGTTTCCTGGTTCTAGGCTACCTCTCCACCAATTTTCAGCCAAATCGCTTCAGGCGTTCTTGAGTTATAAATAGTGTAACTAACACGATTACACGACTTTCTTTTATATATATAGATTTAAAATAAATAGCGAATTTAAATTTTATTACTACTGTGGGCAGTAGGTGTATGGATATTGAATGCATACTACGTAATATTAAAAATACAAAAGACGGAACGCTTTTTTGAAAAATTTTGCACACGTCTTGCCTCTGTAACGTCCAACGGGACAGTGTGAGTGCCGCGAGAGCGCCCAGCGATTCGAAAATCACTTGAATAATCGATTAAAAAAAATAGATGTAATAAATAAATTAAAAAGCGGCAGAAGCGGATCCAGTTATATATGAACTTTATTTAGGTAAGTTACTCATAACATCAAATCAGTTATTTTAATAATAAAGCCGAAAATAGTAGATAAAATGAAGCGAAAAGAGGTAACTTTGTGAATTTATTCTATCGAGCCAAATTTATCAAATCATGTTTCCAACGTCAAAAATGGACAAAATATACCCTCAACAATATCAATTAAATTTATTAGATTAAAATTTCACTGTTTACTATTTCAAAAATGAATTAATATAAACGTGTTTTGCAGCAATATCTGAAATACCTCGCCTTAAGTTTTTGTAAACACTATTTATCTATATAAAAATTAATAAAAATGGAGTGTCTGTTTGTAATATTACGTCTTTTAACTAAATTCATATGTATGTATATATACACGGTACATATTACACCAAATTAACATTTTTGAAGTGAAACTTCTTTAGGCGCATGAGGGGTAAAATTTGGTAGGTGGCGCTGCTATCGGTATGTAACTCCGAAACTACTGAACCAATTTGTATCAAAATTTGTAAGCATCTGTAATTTGGTCCAACTTGGGAGATAGGGTACTTTTTTCTCAATTAGACCCGGTAGGTGGCGCTGCTATAGGTATGTAACTCCGAAACTACTGAACCAATTTGTATCAAATTTTGTAAGCTTCTGTAATTTGGTCTAACTTGAGAGATAGGGTAGTTTTTATCTCAATTAGACCCGGTAGGTGGCGCTGCTATCGCTATGTAACTCCGAAAGTACTGAACCAATTTTTATCACATTTCGTAAGCATCTGTAATTTGGTCCAACTCGAAAGATAGGGAATTTTTTATCTCAATTTGACCCGATAGGTGGCGCTGCTATCGGTATGTAAGCAATCAAATTTGGTAGCTGTTTTCCGGGCAGGACAACGTCTGCCGGGTCCGCTAGTTTAATATAATTATTTTGTTGCTGTTTAAGTTTTTGTAAACACTATTTATCTATATAAAAATTAATAAAAATGGAGTGTCTGTTTGTAATATTACGTCTTTTAACTAAATTCATATGTATGTATATATACACGGTACATATTACACCAAATTAACATTTTTGAAGTGAAACTTCTTTAGGCGCATGAGGGGTAAAATTTGGTAGGTGGCGCTGCTATCGGTATGTAACTCCGAAACTGCTGAACCAATTTGTATCAAAATTTGTAAGCATCTGTAATTTGGTCCAACTTGGGAGATAGGGTACTTTTTTCTCAATTAGACCCGGTAGGTGGCGCTGCTATAGGTATGTAACTCCGAAACTACTGAACCAATTTGTATCAAATTTTGTAAGCTTCTGTAATTTGGTCTAACTTGAGAGATAGGGTAGTTTTTATCTCAATTGGACCCGGTAGGTGGCGCTGCTATCGCTATGTAACTCCGAAAGTACTGAACCAATTTTTATCACATTTCGTAAGCATCTGTAATTTGGTCCAACTCGAGAGATAGGGAATTTTTTATCTCAATTTGACCCGATAGGTGGCGCTGCTATCGGTATGTAAGCAATCAAATTTGGTAGCTGTTTTCCGGGCAGGACAACGTCTGCCGGGTCCGCTAGTTTAATATAATTATTTTGTTGCTGTTTAAGTTTTTGTAAACACTATTTATCTATATAAAAATTAATAAAAATGGAGTGTCTGTTTGTAATATTACGTCTTTTAACTAAATTCATATGTATGTATAAATACACGGTACATATTACACCAAATTAACATTTTTAAAGTGAAACTTCTTTAGGCGCATGAGGGGTAAAATCTGAGCGACCGGTAACGCGTTAGTGTCACGACGAGTACTTGGATGGGTGACCTCTTTTTTTTTCAATTAGATTTTTGAAGTGAAACTTCTTTAGAATCGTTGTGATTTCAAACCAGATGCAACGGAAAAACGACAGGGAAGGGCGCGCGGCACAGCGACTTGCATGAAAAAGGATGACACATTGTAGCGTTACGCTCATTGTAGCGTTACGCTATTTATATCGTTACGCTCATTGTAGCGTTACGATATTTGTAGTTACGCTATTTGTAGCGTTACACTCATTGCAGAGTTACGTTATTTGTATCGTTACGCTCATTGTAGCGTTACGTTACTTGTAGCGTTACGCTCATTGTAGCGTTACGCTAATTGTAGCGTTACGCTATTTGTATCGTTACGCTCATTGTATCGTTACGCTAATTGTAGCGTTACGCTCATTGTAGCGTTACGCTCATTATAGCGTTACGATATTTGTAGAGTTACGCTATTTATAGCGTTACACTCATTGTAGAGTTAAGTTATTTGTATCGTTACGCTCAATGTAGCGTTACGTTACTTGTAGCGTTACGCTCATTGTATCGTTACGCTCTTTGTAGCGTTACGCTAATTGTATCGTTACGCTCATTGTATCGTTACGCTAATTGTAGCGTTACGCTTATTGTAGCGTTACGCTCATTGTAGCGTTACGATCATTGTTGCTTTACGATCATTGTAGCATTACGCTATTTGTTGTAGCGTTACGTTATTTGTAGCGTTACGCTCATTGTATCGTTACGCTCATTGTAGCGTTACGCTATTTGTATCGTTACGCTCGTTGTATCGTTACGCTAATTGTAGCGTTACGCTCATTGTAGCGTTACGCTCATTGTAGCGTTACGCTCATTGTAGCATTAAGCTCATTGTAGCGTTACGATCATTGTTGCTTTACGATCATTGTAGCATTACGCTATTTGTTGTAGCGTTACGCTATTTGTAGCGTTACGCTCATTGTAGCATTACGCTATTTGTATCGTTGCGCTCATTGTAGCGTTACGCTATTCTATCGTTACGCTATTTGTAGCGTTACGCTCATTGTAGCGTCAGTACTTGGATGGGTGACCGCTTTCTTTTTCAACTAGTTTTTTTTAAAGTGAAACTTCTTTAGGCGCACTTAACTTGGAGAGTAAGCAGGCGTGACGAGAGCGTTACGAAAAGTGTGATTGGTCGAGGCGAACGGAAGTTGAGAGGGAGATATTTTGGTTAAGATAAAATTTGATCGACCGGAAACGCGGCAGCGTCACGACGGTCAGTTCTTGGATGGGTCACCGCTTTTTTTCAAATAGTTTTTTTGAAGTTTAACTTCTATAGGCGCGCTTAACTTGGGGAGTAAGCAGGTGCGTTACGAGAGTGTTAAGAAAAGTGTGATCGGTTGAGCCGAACGGAAGTTGAGAGTGAGATATGTTAGTAAAGATAAAATTTAACTGACCAGAAACGCGGCAGCGTCACGACGGTCAGTACTTGGATGGGTGACCGCTTTTTTTTCAACTAGTTTTTTTGAAGTGAAACTTCTTAAGGCGCATTTCATCACATGAGGTACATTTGAGCGACCGGTAACGCGGCAGCATCAGGTACTTGGATGGGTGACCACTTGGGAACACCACGTGACGTTGCCATTTTTTTTCTTTGTTATAATATATTATATTTAATTAATATTAAAATAAGAATTATTAAATATAAAAACCTACTGTGGAATTTTTAAGGAACATACAAAAATAAATTAGCCGAATCGGTCGAGCCATTCTCGAGTTATGCGCTTAGCAACATTCTTTTTTATTATATAGATTATAATAATAATACATAACAACAAAATAGAGTTTTCAAAATAGAGGTAACCCATTTTTTTTTAATATAATATTATCTAATATATATACTAAATTTATTACAAAGTATGTTTCATTATATTATTAGCTCGGTGAAGATCGATTTAGATTCGGATCTTAGACCACTAGTACTAAGCATCGCTTCATGACAAACTTTACATTCGTATGTTACACAGCTCAAAATGAATAATTTAAATTATATTTTTATTTCGAGTTAATACAATTAGGTACAAAATTCAAAAGTATAAGTGTGTCTGTTACATTTTTACGCCTATGGCGATGTAGCAAATTAGCAATTTTAAAATTCATCAACATCGGAGAGCTAATACTGCCTACTGTACCTATACAGATAAATTTTATTTAATAATTATTATTTTAAATTTAATATGTAATTTGTTTCATTTAATAGCTCTTATTCCATTTATGTCCAACAGTATTTATACTAAATAACCCTGAAATCCTTTACTTATTTTATTTATTTACGAAAGTATTATTATTTTATCACTACTATAAAAAATGATCATTATAAATGCCAAATAAAATTTCATGACGGTCAGTACTTAGATGGGTGACCGCTTTTTTTTTCAACTAGTTTTTTTGAAGTGAAACTTTTTTAGGCGCATGAGGGGTAAAATTTGAGCGACCGGTAACGCGGGACCGTCACGACGGTCAGTACTTGGATGCGTGACGCTTTTTTTTTCAACTAGTTTTTTTGAAGTGAAACTTCTTTAGGCGCGCTTAAATTGGGTAGTAAGCAGGTTAATGCGTGACGAGAGCGTTACGAAAAGTGTGATCGGTCGAGGAGAACGGAAGTTGAGGGAGATATAAGTTACTTAAGATAAAATTTGAGCGACCGGTAACGCGGCAGCGTCACGACGGTCAGTACTTGGATGGGTGACCGCTTTTTTTTCCAACTAGTTTTTTTAAATATTGTAATTGTATTGTGGAATTTATTGAGATACGTTTTATTGAATAATAATTATTTTAAACTACCTATGCCCGCGACTTCGTCCGCGTGGAATTTAACAAAATAATTACTGTTCAGTTCGCAGTTATAAAATAATAATAAAAAATCTAAAATAAAAGTAGCCTACGTTACTCCTTATTACATCAGCAACTATCTGCCAATGAAAGTCCTGTCAAAAACGATCCAGCCGTTTCAGAGATTAGCCGGAACAGACAGACAGACAAATTATAAAAAATGTTATTTTGGTATTTGCACCATGTATATTATATATGTAATTTAGTTAAAAGCGGGTATTACAATATTACAAACAGACACTTCAATTTTATTTATTTGTATAGATTTAATATGTAATTTGTTTTATTTTATATAGCTTATTCTATTTATGTCCAACAGTCTTTATAATAAATAACCCTGAAATCATTTACTTATTTCATTTATTTACGAAAGTATTACATATTTATCACTACTTTAAAAAATGATCATAATAAATGCATTTCTATTTTAAAGTCAAATCAAATTAGTTCGCTTTACAGCCACTGACGCTTTCAGGTCACGGACTGAGTTCAACAGCAACGAGTTCGCGCGACGTGTGTCCAAGGGGGACGGGGTAGACGTTAAATGACTACTTTTGTCAAATGACGGAGCCTTAAGTAACATTGTTTCTTCTCTGTAAATTGTACACAAAATATTAATATTCTCTAGAAATAATTTCTTAGAAAGCAAACAACTCGTGTTACGAAAGCCGCTTATCAGATATTTTATAAATAAAGTTATGAATTCTATCCACGACACAGCTAAAATTGATCAACAATGAACGTCACGTAGTCATAGAACTAATGTGACCCAGAAATATTTCTGTAACTGAATATGAAAGAGTAATTATGACGAATTATTTCAGACAGATCTTAGAATAAATTATCGTTTATTATTTCAAACAATATCGTTGTTTTAGTATTATTTCAAATTATTATAAGTAGTTTATAGTTACAGACTGAATCACAATGAAAAGCTATGAGAAGGTATTTAACCTTTTGACGTGACAACGTCTAATAAATCGATGAACGCCGGCGGCATGCACGAAAAAGGATGACTCATTGTAGCGTTACGCTCATTGTACGCTTACGCGCAATCTATCTCTCTTCCACTCGATTGGCCTATGCGTCCGAGGAGATGTTTTGTTATGACGTTGTCACGTTAAACTATCGTCCGTAAACCAACTTACAGACAACCAGTTTTATTACTGGGTTTCTTGACATTTCGTATTTAGATACTGCCTGAAAATGACCCGTTTATAAATAAAATAAATATAATTTCAGCATTAGAGAGAAATATAATTATGTGTACATAAGCGTATTTGTGCCTACTAATAAATTTGACAACTTAAGTAGCTGTAGGCGCTTTTCCTGACTTGATCATGAAATTGTTTACTATTAAATTCATGGAAAACTACCACCGAAACTAATTCTAAACAGAATTTGAATGTTTGGACATATTCGGCCAGTTATGTTGTCGCATCTTAGTATTTATATTATAATACTAGCTGCTGTGCCCGCGACTTCCTCCGCGTGGAATTTAACAAAAAAGTTATTGCTCAGTTCGCAGTTATTAAAAAAAATCTAAAATAAAAGTAGCCTAAGTTACACCTTATTACATCAGCTGTCAGTGAAAGTCCCGTCAAAATTGACCCAGCCATTTCAGAAATTAGCCGGAACAAACCGACAGACAGACAGTCAAATTTAAAAAAAAAATGCTACTTTGGTATAAGTACCGTGTATAGATCCATATTATGCATTTAGTAAAAAATTCTTATTTTAATATTAGATACAATCTGTTTCTTTCTCCAATTTTATTTATTTGTGTATATGTATAGGATATATCTATATAAATAATTATAAATGAGTTTATTCTACTAGACATTAAAATTGGAATTGGAACGTTCAAAATCTAAAAGAAAAAGTGTGTGTGTCAGCTCCGACGCACGACTGGAGTTTAGTCCTTCAGATCGACTGTCTAAGGCTTACTAGTCTAAGAAAACAAATAACGCCATCATATGGCGTTACAAAAACGTAACGACGTCATTCGTTCAGTAGATTTTA